>OZ023313.1:49884864-50354811 GCA_964007375.1 Ophion obscuratus
GGGAGAGAGAGAGGAAGCGGGAGAGAGAGGAAGAGGGAGAGAGAGGGAGAGGTCGGGAGAGAGAGGGAGAGAGAGGGAGAGGAGAGGGAGAGAGGGAGAGATAGATAGATAGATAGATAGATATTTATTAGTGCACTAGGATGCAACACATCCTCTGGCACGCAAACCTTACAAGAAACTTTACGATTTTTACTGTAGGCGAAACCTGGATATGAAATGCGTTTTACAACAAACCGTCTACAGCCCTAAGTTCTCGCATAATGATATTATAGGTAGTAATAACAATAATAATAATAGTGATAATAATAATAATAACAATAAGCGTCGTGCTCTCTTCTCACATGGTATAGACCTAGTTTCACTTTCGTTACTAGTTACTTTTGAGGTACGACACCGACTTCCGACTGGGCTCATTTCATTCGGCTATACTTTTAAGATAGTGTTTTTTAAGTTGATTAATCGCGGTGTGATTCGGTGTAATTTGAGTCCCGATTATGTAGATGTAGGTGGAGTAATTATTTAGCGTTGGAATACTGCATGCAGTCCGTCATGACGTGTCGTTGACATAGCCAGTGGTCAGCCTTCATTCGAAGGTAGATCCTCGAAACTATTGATGCTAATTGCGGGTTGGCCTTCAGTTTTCTTAGCATAGATTAATCCATTTTCGTCCAGACGAACTTATAGCCAACTCCAGCGGCTTTCTGTCTCATTAGTTTGAACAATTTATAGGTAGCGGGTGGAAGGAGCTCGTTTACGTACACCTTGACGTTCATGTTCGCTGCATCACAGTCCGGTACACCTCGCACCATTTCAATTCACGCTTGGCCCTTTTTTTATCCAATATTACCTTTCTGACTGAATTCGAGGTTAGCATGACGATATAGGAGACTCTTAAATGTTCAGTTGTTCCAGTTGCATTTATGGTTTTCGTCCGAGCTACCCGTCTCACAGATAAGATGTGTGTAGATAGACTATCAATTCCGAGTGCCCCGAAGATCTTATTAACAACTTGCTCCGGCGGGAGAGACGCGTTGAAAGGTACTCCGCTCACTATAATCTCGCTCAGATCCATGGATCGGCTCTGCGGGTTAGATCTTTCCGCTTTCAAGGAGTTGACTACATGTTGAAGAGCCGCGATCTGCGCCGAGTGTTCATTTAGCTTGGTGTCGATTGCTGGTATACGTTCTAATAATGCTCTGAACTCATTATTAGTCTCTTCTTGACGTTCTCGAAAAGAAGTGATTTCGGCGACAATTTGGGCTCGCATTATGTCCTGGGTAGACGTGGTTGAATGGCTCGGATGCACACAAGTTGAAGCCGCAACGCGATCAGGTGATGGAGGAATCAATGCATATCGCGACATGACGTCGGGTGTATCGGTACTGATGTCCGATTGGTAGACTAGATGTTGTGTGCAACAATTGTTTGCAACTTTCGAAGCAAGGTAGCTTCTCGCACACCCAGGATGAAAAGATCTGTCGCAGTCGGGGCAGTGAAGACCCAGACTGACGACTGTCTTTCTGTATTTGTGGCAAAGACGAGACATGCACCGGACCGTTAGCTTCCAGTTAAGAATGACAGGAAATCTTAATCGTCGGGCAGATGGTGTGTCGATAACCGCTTATCGATAGAGGCGCTTAATTGTACGTACAGGTCGTTCTGCGGTAATACAAACAGCGCTCGGCCGTATCACCGAGAATAGTACTCGCGACGTCGTTCTAGCGTGGTGGCTTTAATCGAAGGCGTATTCCTTCCTTGACTAGACTATAGCTAGGTGACTATAGCGTTGTGCCTAGCGAGACGGGTCGCGGTGTCCGAGAAACTGCCTGAAGATCGATGACTATAGCGTACTGCTTCCGCGTCGTGCGCCGAAAAGCCGGTAGAGAAGAGGAAGCCAAAGGTTCCAGGTTAGGAAATCTGTCAGATCTTTCCATCGATGTTTATGCGTTTTTTGGGATGTTCGGAGAGAAAATCTTTACGTCCATCGATGGAAAGCAATATTTTGCGTGCTTTGGTGCTGAAAGCAAAAACGCCCGCGGGCCGAAACAAGCAGAATCGGAGCGAGAAATGAGAGCCGAAAAATCAAGCGTCTAGCGAGACTCACCAGAGAGAGAGAGAGAGAGAGAGAGCGAGAGAGAGAGGGAGAGAGAGAGAGAGGGTGAGAGAGAGAGGGTGAGAGAGAGAGAGAGGGTGAGAGGAGAGAGAGGGTGAGAGAGAGAGAGGGAGAGAGAGAGAGGAGAGAGAGAGAGAGAGAGAGGAGAGAGAGAGAGAGGAGAGAGAGGGAGAGAGAGAGGGAGAGAGAGGGAGCAGAGAGAGAGGAGAGAGAGGGAGAGAGAGAGAGAGAGAGATTAGATTAGATTAGATTAGATTAGATTTATTATGCTTGGTTGTACCTTGAGGCAATAGGTAAAAAACAGAAAAGTGATATAATATAATGATGGAAATAACAGTAACATAATAGTATAAACAGTAGTATGATATAATGAAAAAAAAAGAAAAAAAAATAATAAAAAAAATAAAATAAATAAAATAATATATATATAAAAAGAATAACAATAATGTAATATAATAATATTCATGGTCAATCTAAAAAGATTGATAACGCAACAATGGTACGGTAACCAATGTTCAATTAGTTGATCATGTTCGGATTCGCGCGCAGGTTTAGGCGGTGATAAAATCTAACACTCTGTGCGTACAAATCAAAATGGAATTACAGTACTAATGATTATAATAACTACACTAAACTATAACTAAGCTATGGGACTATAATAAAGATAGTAAAAACTGAGTTAAATGACAGGAGACTGTCTTGTTTTTTCTTTTTTTACAGTATTAAGGTCGTTTTCGCGGGTTGCAAAGAGACATACTAGAATACACGAGGAACTTCGCATTCGCAATCGCAATCGGGGCCAGCTCGAGGGTACACTTATCATTAAGGTTTATTCTTCTAGGGCGAACAGATGAGCGAAAAGGCGTCGTTTAAGTACCGGCAGAGACGGAGATGAAGTTATTTCGATCGGTATAGACTCCCAAAAATATGCAGCAGACAGCGCAAAGGAATTATGGAAAGTAGAGGTCCGGTGTATAGGGATATGAAAGGTGCTCGGTATCGCTCGCATAGAACGCTGCGAGGGCAGAGGTCGTGGAAAAAGCTCCAGTAGATATGATGGTGCATTCTGATGAAGAATATTGTACACAGTGACCCCCATGAAATACAATCGCCTTGATTTTACTGTCAACCAGCCGAGTCTTCTTCGATACGGTGTGATATGGACATCACGACGCAGGTTGAAAGTAAATCGAATGCAACAGTTGATGAGCTTCTGGAGTTTGGTGTTTTGTTCATTTGTGAGATCGTTATAAACTAGCGAACAGCAGTCGAGTATTGGAAAAATGAGAGAAACAACAAGTGAGGCTTTGAGTTCTTGCGACAGTGCATTCCTATGATATCGAAGCTTGTAGAGGACGAAATTGACTTTGTTGGAGATCATGATTGTGTGCTTGTGCCAGGATAAGTTGGACGACATTAAGACTCCTAGATTACGTATTTCGTTAACATATGGAAGGATTGTGTCATAAATCTTGATCGGTGGTAAATTGTTGACATCGATTTGGTTTATGTAGGCACTGCTTCCTAGTAAAATTACTTTCGATTTGGCGAGATTGAGCATGAGTCCGTTGTTAAGGGCATATTTTGCTATCGCGTTCACATCGTGCGTGATCGTCGTGATGGCATCAATAATTTCAGAAGGATAACAACTCAAGTATATTTGCACGTCGTCGGCAAAAATCATATGTTGAGTAGAAGATAAGGAGGAGCTGATATCATTGACAAATAGTGCAAATCGTAATGGTCCTAGAACCGAACCTTGTGGTACACCTGCAGACGTGTTTAACCATTGGGAACACCTTCCAGAGCTCTCAAGTACTGCCTGGGATCTACCTGTGAGGTATGAGAAGAACCAATGGATGACCCTGTCTGAAAAGCCATACTTTCGAAGTTTAATTAATGAATTTAAGTGAGGCACTGTATCAAACGCTTTGCTGAACTCAAAAAGTACTAAAATAGTTAATTTACGGTTAATTAATAGTTAAACGGTTATCAACCGCTTGTCTCACATCATGACAGATTCGTAACAAGGCTGTCTGAGTACTGAATCTTTCTCTGTGTCCAGATTGACGAGGATCGAGGATATCGTGAGCGGCCAGAAAATTAGTGATTTGCTTGTGTACAATTTTTTCCAGGATCTTTGAGAACTCGCATAGGTTAGCTATTGGTCGACAATCAGAAAGGGATGATGGGGGATTAGATTTTAAAAGCGGGCGAATGTAGGCTCTCTTCCAGTCTGCAGGAAAATACGCTAGTTCCAAGGAATGGTTGAACAGGACGGCAAGTGATTGTGATAGTTTCGGAAGGGCGTTATGAATAGCAAACCGGGATATCCCATCCGGTCCTATGGAAAGCGACTGCGATGAGGAGGAAGTGATGATGGTGGCTATCGCCTCAGGCGTTACGGGAGAAAAATCAAATATGGGTTGGTTTTGAGATAACTCCGTGATGTTATTGACCAATAAGGCCCATTCACAGCGGGGCGACAGATTCATCGTATGAGCAAAATAGGAGTTTAGTTCGTCTAGAGAGAAATAGCCGGAAGGAGAAGCCTGATGTGGTCTGATTAATCCTAGTGTCGCTAGTTCCTTCCATAAATGACTCCTGTCTGTTACGCTGTTAAGCCTTTCTCGAAGATAATCATCCTTGCTTTTGCACAATTCTGCTGTGAGTTTATCTCTGTATTGTCGGTAAATGGCAAAACTCAGAATGTTACCGGCACGTTTCGCTCGTTTGAACAAAATGTTTTTCATTTTGATGCGCGACTTAAAGTTTTCAGTAAGCCATGGCGCCTTTGGTTTTTGTACTTTGAAAGTGCATAACGGTGCATGTTTGTCTAATGAAGCCAAGATTGAATGCGTCAATTCATTCGTTCTCATATCAATAGTATCACAGTTCGTGTAAGCGGTAGATGTATTTTTGTTATACCCATCTAGTAAGCCCGATAGTGTATCTAGGTACGATGCAGCATCAAAGTGTTTAAAGTTGCGACGCGTAATGGCGCGGGTTCTTTCGAGACGGCTACCAAAATCATACGTGAGTTCGATGAGATCGTGTCCAGCTATGAAGGGGGCTTCAGATTTTTCGTGAGCACAAACTTTCACGGCACTGTATGTTATGAATACGTCTAACCAAGAATCGACGGTTTCAGTGTGGTAAGAGGGTCCAGAATCTACGATGTGCAACGATTGAGTTAAAGCAAATTCACGAAGGAACCTAGCTTCAAAATTGTCATTTAGTAAATTGCAATTGAGATCACCCGCAAGAACAATATTTTCATATGCAAAAGCGAATCTAGAGAAAGTCTCCATGAAGTCGCCGAAAAGAAATCCTTTGGGTCTTCTATAGATCGAAGAGAATAAAAGAGGCTTCGCCATGGGACCGGGTATATCTAGCAGAATAAACTCAGGAGCGTTCGAAAACTGGCTCGGGGAGGCGGCGAGAATTTGCACTTTAAGTGAGTTATGTACGTAACATGCTACCCCCCCCCCCCCCCCCCCCCCCGCCTCGCTTGCCGTCTCTGTCGTTACGTATTAGTAAATAATCTTGTATGTGCACTAGATCGTTGGAGATACACGCATGTAGCCATGTTTCGGAAACGGATATAATGTCGTAGAAATTAGAAGTTAAATGAGCTTTTACTATATCGATGTGTGCCAATAACGAGTTAGCATTGAAGTGTGCTATTTTTAAGTTCGAAATATGCGCCTGCGATTGAACCCCGGCGTGAGGATTATGGGAATGTCTCCCTTCCGGCTCGAGTCAAACGAGTTTAGCCAGATCAGCCTCGGAGTCGATGAAAATAACTGGAGAGCCGTCGGTTTTACGTGCACGAATGGTTCCGAATCTGTACCAAACATATTTGTATTTTGTCGCAAGAGATTGTAGATCGGGCCAGGTATGAGCTCGTTGATGTACACCGATCCCTGTTGGTCAAGTGCAAATACTTCACGTATTAGCGGGTTGCCCTTTGCCCGTTTTTTTGACAAGATGAAGTCTCTTACTGCTGGGGATTTAAGTGTGATGACAAATGATTTGGTCGAAGTGGCTGCTGTAGCATTGTCACCCACTGCACGTGATGAGATCTTACCAAAGGCGCGTATATCCAATATGTCACTGAGCAAGTTAGACACCCCGATCGCGTTGAATATTTTTTCTACTATTGTTTGAGCCGTATCAGTGACTGCGATAGGGATGCCTGTCAACGTGATCTCCGCTGCAATATTGCGAGATTCGAAGGCTGCAAGGCGACGATTGACATCGACGATTTGGGTCTTTAGCAAGTCATTTTCCTTTTTCATAGCTGACGAATCGGAGTGCATATTGTCTAAGACGGTTTCGAGGGACGAAATTATTGTTGCCATGGCTTCATGGGAAGATGAAAGGTGCGTTACATCAGTGCGAAGATCTGCCAATGTATCTTGAATTGTTCCCAATTTTTTGTCGGTTGAAGTGCTCGAGTGTTGCAATTGACGCATAATATCGTCTAACGTGACGGTAGATGTAGCCGTGACGTTCGATGCAACCGGCTGAGAATGGTGTTCTGGTGAACCGTCGGGAGTGCGCAATGTGATGTTTCATCGTTGCATTGCGCATAGATCGCACCGAAAATCGTCATCGCTCGGATCATAGTGAAATTTTTCTTTAGCGCATTTGACATGGTAAGAATTTCGGCAGTCTCCTGTGCAAACAACGGTATCGTTTTGTCTGTTGCATAACCGATTACATGATCCGCACCGTGTCGCCATCTCACCGGTGGTCACGAATTAATTGGTTGGATCAGTTTGTAAAGGTTGTAGAAGTGACGAGATCTCGGCCGATAACACGGAGAAAAGGATTAACTTCCGTAGTTGAGAGGGACGTGCGTGTGAACACGACTGCTATGTGCACTTAGGTACTCCTTATTGTTGACGATATTCTCATACTCGACCGGTGGGTGTATCAGTGTGAGAGATAATGTGTGTGGGCTTACAGAATTGTGTTGATGCGACTCCGTACACGGACGAGCTGGAGTATTGGCGAACGATCGAAGACAATAATGTAGCTGCGTGACTATAGCGTTGAGATATGTGTAGATCGAAATACTGTTGGCGAGATGTTCCGACGAAGGCCAGACTATAGTTCCGCGACTATAGCGTTTCAGCGAAAGACGCGACGATTACCTGGAAGCCGGTGAGTCAGCCATGATCCCAGTCAGGTTAGAAAATCTGTCAGTTTGCTTCCACCGAATTTACACAGCTTGTGTGCAGTCAAAGACATTTAGTCGTATTCGGTGGAAAGCAATTTATGCGTGCTTTTTGCCTGCAACAAAAACGCCCGAAGGCAGAAAGCGGCAGGAACAGGCCCAAAAAGTTGAAGCGAAAAAGGAGACGAGATAAACACGTCTGATTCAACTCACCGAGCAGCAGGGAGAGGGAGGGAGAGGGAGAGAGAGAGAGAGAGAGAGAGAGAGAGAGAGAGAGAGAGAGAGAGAGAGAGAGAGAGAGAGAGAGACAGAGAGAGACAGAGAGAGAGAGAGAGAGAGTGAGAGAGGGGTGGAAGAGAGGGAGGGAGAGGAAGAGAGAGGGAGAGACAGGGAGAGACAGAGGGAGATAGAGGAAGAGAGAGAGAGAGAGAGAGAGAGAGAGAGAGAGAGAGAGAGAGAGAGAGTGTTTCGGAAACTCCAACCACGATTCCGTAATTCACGGAGACCCCACGAGAAGTCGACGTCTCTCGGTCGGTCGCGCGCTGGACTCTTGCAGTGTCCGGGCACAGGGATTTTCTCCCCCCAATTTAAACGTTATAATATATCATTTGCCCTTCTTTTCATCCTATTCCTTTCCAAGTCTCTTCGGTGACCGGTTCAACTTCGGTCTCCTCTTTGTCGCGTAACGGTTTTAACGCGATTTACGCCCGCGTTATGTCCCGCGGCAATAGTCACGGAACAGTCAACTCGGTACCTTTCGGTTATGTTCCCTTCGTAATTAAGCCTTCGGAATTAAGTTAGTGTAAATAGATAATTTAAAATAAACCAACATTTTTTATATCTACTCGAGGGCACTTTAAATATTCATTTTCCGTCACATTCCCAACTTTACGGCAAAACCCACAATTTTCCCACCCGCTCACTTCCAACCCGAATTCCGAGATTCCCCAAATCTAAACATGGTCCTTCGAGCCGGATTCAAGTGAATAACTTGGGAAGAAGTGAGTTATTCGCTGAAAAGGGCACGGGAAATCAGTTTTTCTATACTGGCGCGCGAGAAAAAAGGGTTATTTCCGTCGCGACCACGTGTTACACGCTGGACGCGAATTCTCGTCGTCCTCCTCGCAAGATGAGCTCGAGCGACGCCTCGCTCTCTCCCTGTCGCACGCGCACCGCGCCCGATACATCGCGCTCCCTCGCTTTCGGGCGAGCCGGGAATCGGACTCTATGCACGCGCGCATGCGCACATCGGCCTGTGTCTGGTCTAACGGAAGCTTCACGTGCCGGTCAACCAACCGATCTCGTCCCTGCTTCCGACGAACGTTCTCGCGACATTGTGCGCTCTCGTGCAAGAGACCGTTTAAAAAGTTTTCGCTTCGTTTCTCGGACGCTTCATGCCACGCGCAGTATAACTTTCGTGCTTGTCGATCGGCGACACGACAGTTCGGCATCGGGAGTTGGACGCTTCGTGCTACGATCTCGCGAGTTCTCGTCGATTTTGGACGCCTCGAAAATATCGTTCAGATTTCGCGAGTTCTCGTCGATTTTGGACGTCTCGAAAATATCGTTCGGAATTCGCGAGTTCTCCGTCGAGTTGTGTTTTGGTCATTTCGTGAGACATTTTCGCGAGCTAGTCGACTCGGCCGCTTCGAGCATCTCGTTCGGACTCTTTCTCGAGTTTTCGGGTTTTTCGGCATTGGACGCTTCGCTCCATTTCTCGCTTGTGCTACGATCGTCGACGTCTCGCGCCATCTTTTCGTCTTCCGCGAGTTTTCGGGATTTTCGTTTGGACGCGTCGCGTCATTTCTCGCATGTGCTACGATCGTCGACGTCTCGCGCCATCTTTTCGTCTTTCGCGAGTTTTTCGTTTTGGACGCTTCGAGCATCTCGTTCAGACTTTTTCTCGAGTTTTCGGGTTTTTCGACATTGGACGCTGCGCGCCATTTCTCGCATGTGCTACGATCGTCGACGTCTCGCACCATCTTTTCGTCTTCCACGATTTTTCGTGATTTTCGTTTTGGACGCTTCGCGCCATTTATCGCGTATGCTTCGATCGTTGATTTGGATGCTTCGTGCATCTCGTTCGGACTTTTTCTCGAGTGTTCGTGATTTTCGTTTGGACGCTTCATGCATCCCGTTTGGACTTTTTCTTGAGTTTTCGTGATTTTCGTTTGAACGCTTCGTGCCATTTTCTCGTGTGTGCTACGATCGTCGAAGTCTCGCGCCATCTTTTCGTTTCGCAAGTTTTCATGATTTGCGTTCTTGGACGCTTCGCGCCATTTATCGCGTGTGCTTCGATCGTGGACTCGGCCGCTTCGAGCATCTCATTCGGACATTTTCACGAGTTTTCGTGATTTTCGGCTTGGACGCTTCGCGCCATTTCTCGCGTGTGCTATGGTCGTCGACGACTCGTGCCATCTTTTCGTTTCGCGAGTTTTCGTTTTGGACGCTTCGCGCCCTCTATCGCGTGTGCTTCGAACGTCGAAGTCTCGCGCCAATTTTCGTTTTTCGCGGTTTTTCGGTTCTGGACGCTTCACGCTAAATCATAGCGATTTCGTATGTCGAACGGTGATACCTCGACAATGACGAGCAACATCGCCAAAATGGAACGTCGCATTGCCGGCCTCGTCAGCACCTTTCAGTGCATCTCGAGCCTCGCTGAAAAGACGAGGAATGCGACCCCTCAAATACCAACAAGACGCTCGCCACCACGCGTCTGTCTTTGTTGGAAACCAATTGAGTCCGCTTCCAAGGGAACAGGTCGCGCTTCTCGAGATGAATTGCAACCCCACTCGATCCACCTCCTTTCTTCGCTCGCCTCGGACTTCTTCGACACCGCGGGTAGTCCTCCGCATTATTCCAAGGACCCTTCAAACGCTCTGGCCATTCGACCGTCAGTCCTGCTAGCTACGAGCCAAGCAATTCTGACCTCCTCATCGGGCATCTCGCAGCGGGCGAGACTCTTTATAGACCTGGGCGCGGAACTTTCGTTCATTTCCGAACGCGAGGTCCAACTCCTTCGAACGCAAAGGATGGTCACGTCCATCAACGTCCACGGAATCGGAGGCCAGTCAGCGGGACGGACGCGGGGAGCTACTACCGGCACAGTATCTTCAATCCATGACTCAACCTCAACTTTCATAGTGACGGCATTTATTCTAAACGTATTAACTTCGACGCTTCCCTCGCTCGCTACTTCGGGGCAATGGGACCATCTTCAAGGACTTCCTCTGGCAGACCCGGACTTTCTGAAACCGGGACCAATCGACGTCATCATCGGAGCTGACGCGTACGGTCTTTTCGTTGAGTCAGACGTTGTTAAGGGTCGTGCCATCCATCCCATCGCTCAACGCATGCTTCTCGGATGGATCATACTCGGTCCCGTCAACGGCTCCACCTCAAATTCGGTTCGTATTCAACATGTGTCCATCGAAGACGAGGTCACTTCTTTACTGTCGAAGTTTTGGGAGCAAGAGGAAATTCCTCCGGACTTGGCCCCTACATCCGACCCGGACGAATCCGCTTGCGAACAACATTTCAAGGACACTCATACGAGAGACGCTACGGGCCGATATATAGTATGGCTCCCCTTCAAGAAGCCTCCTTCGTTACTCGGAGATTCGTAAACTGGTGCTAAACGCTGCCTTCTCCAACTTCTACGGCGACTCTCGACAAATGAGTCGTATCGCGGTCTCTACAACACCTTCCTCCAAGAATACGAAAACCTGTCACACATGGCTCGTGCCCCAACGGCGGCGTCTTCGAGACCACGGTTTTTTTCCCACATCACGGTGTTTTTCGGGCCCATCGCGCCACTACGAAACTTCGCGTCGTCTTCAATGATTCCTTCAAAACAACGAACGGTGTGTCGATTAACGACATTCTTCACACCTGGGCAAACTTCAACAAGATACTTCGGACGTCCTGCTCTGGATCAGACGTCATCGGTTCATTTTCGCCACCGATGTCGCGAAAATGTTCCGGTAGATCGCAGTCCATCCGGACGACTGGGACCTCCAGCAAATCCTATGGGTGGACCAGGAGGATCGAGTCGTCCCATATCATCTGACTACAGTCACGTACGGCTTCACTTGTGCTCCCTTTCTCGCCATCCGGGTCAAGCTTCAACTGGTCAAGGATGAGGGGCACGACTTCCCACTAGCGATTTCACCTTTGACGAACGGCCGATACGTTGATGATATTTTCGGCGGTGCCGACACGATTCACGAACTTCTCGCAACGGCACAACAACTTTAGGGAACCTGTCAGTGCGGATGCTTTCCACTTCAAAAATGGTCAGCTAACTCAACGGAAGCCCTTCGGAATGTTACCTTGGAGTCCCAATCGCATGCGGTTTTGATTCAATCGGAAAATCCCAACGTCAAACTTCTGGGCCTCGTATGGAATCCAAACGAGGACAATTTCATATTCCGTCTTCCGCTCTCCTTCAACCGGGATATTACGCAAAGGACCGTTCTATCGGAAACGGCATCCTTGTTTGATCCCTTGGGTTTCATCTCGCCAGTCATTATCATCGCGAAGGTCTTCCTCCAAGAACTGTGGCTGGCAAAACTTCACTGGGACGACGGACTCCCAATTCGACTTCAGGAGAAATGGCTACACTTCCGAGAGAGTCTGAGCGACTTGTCGCTCATTCATCTCCCGCGGTGGCTTCACCTTTCGCCTTCTTCGACTGTCGAGCTACATGGATTCTCGGACGCCTCCCAACTCGCCATATCAGCCGTGATCTACCTCCGAACAACGTCAGTCGACAAGGTCATAACGGTCAACCTCGTCTGCTCGAACACGAAGGTAGCCGCCCTCAAAAGACTCACAATTCCGCGGCTCGAGCTATCGGCGGCCCTACTTCTTTCATGGCTGGCCTCTCACGTTCAGAGAACACTCGACTTAACGCATGTTCCAGTCTCTCTCTGGACGGACTCTTCAGTTGCGTTGGCATGGATTACTTCAAATCCGGCCCGATGGAAAGACTTCACCCGAAATCGGGTCACTTTGATCCAAAGTCTCAGTTCCAACGCAACATGGCGGTTCATTGCGGGAAGAGAGGACCCGGCCGACTGTGCGTCGCGAGGACAGACTCCCCGACAACTTTCCAAGCACCCTCTTTGGTGGCACGGACCTGAGTGGCTCGTGCGACCACCATCTTCAGGGCCAGTCTCTTCAGCCGAACTTCCACCGGATGGCGACCTCTAGCAACGATCAGGTTTCGCCTTCACTACCACCTCCGAGCCGAGTCCTCAAAATTGGGCCCTTCTGCACAGGTACTCCTCGCTCACTCGGCTTCTTCGGATCACGGCAGTGTGTCAGAGAGCGGTCGCCCGCTTCAAACGTCTCCCGCACTCTTCAATGACCTACCCGTTGAACCCGGGAGATTTAGAAGAGGCGAGGTTCTTCTGGATACGCCTCGTTCAACGCTCACACTTCTCGGCTGAGCTTCAGATGATTTTGAGCGGAGCGACCCTTAATCGGGGTCACGCCCTTGCCGCCCTCAACCCTTTTGTCGACCAACAAGGGACCCTTCGAGTTGGCGGCCGGTTGACGAACGCACTGCTACAGCCCGAGGCAAAACATCCGGCAATATTGCCCCGGACCTCTCAGCTCACTTCATTGATCATCGCTGATTCGCATTTTCGAACGTTTCACGGTGGTACCCAATCCACGTTAAGCTTCCTCCGTCGATCGTACTGGATTCCGGTTGGCCGGGCTCCAATTCGATTGTACATCCTTCGGTGCACCACGTGTGCGAGATTTCGAGGACTTCAAGCGCAGCAACTCATGGGTCAACTTCCGTCTGCGCAAGTCACACCTTCACGGGCCTTCCTCCACACCGGCATTGACTACGCGGGGCCCTTCACTGTCAGGACTTGGCGCGGACGAGGAACAAAAACGTTCAAGGCTTATCTTGCCGTTTTTGTTTGCTTCACTACTTCCGCGGTCCACCTCGAACTCGTCACGGATTACACGTCAGAGGCCTTCGTTGCCGCCTATCGGCGGTTTTCCGGACGACGAGGAATATGTTACACAATTTATAGTGACTGCGGTACCAACTTCATCGGAGCAGATACTGCACTTCGTACTCTCTTCAATGCTGGATCAGCAGAGATGAATTCTACGATCATCTCGCTGACCAACCTTGGGACGAATTGGTCTTTCAACCCTCCCGCAGCACCTCACATGGGTGGAAAATGGGAGGCTGCGGTAAACTCGGCGAAATACCACCTTTGTCGGGTAATCGGAGAAACCTCACTTACGCACGAAGAATTTACGATTCTTCTTGCGCAAGTGGAGGCTGTTTTAAATTCTAGGCCACTTTGTCCATTATCGGACGACCCCGAGGACATTTCTCCCCTCACACCGGATCACTTCACTATCTGCGAGGCACTCACGACCGTGCCAGAACCGTCACTAACTTTAATTCCGGAACCTTGACTCTCACGGTGGCAATTTCTTCAGGCCAAACTGCAACACTTCTGGCATAGATGGTCTTCGGAGTACCTTCAGCGAAGCTTGTCGATTTCCAAATGGCGGCACCCTTCCCATGAAATCAAAATCGGCTCACTCGGGCTAATCACGGACGAGCGACTTCCACCTTCACGATGGCCATTAGCACGAGTGGTCGAGCTTCACCCCGGGTTGGATGGTCTGACCAGGGTGGTGACACTTCGTACGGCCACTTCCACCTTCAAGCGACCGACTGCCAAGTTGGCAGTACATCCAGTGGACTCTTCGTCGACGACTGTCGCCGAAGGCGGGGAGTATGTTTCGGAAACTCCGACCATGATTCCGTAATTCAGGGAGACCCCGCGAGAGGTCGACGTCTCTCGGTCGGTCGCGCGCTGGACTCTTGCAGTGTCCGGTCGCAGGGATTTTCACCCCCTAATTTCAAAGTTATAATATATCATTTGCCCTTCATTACATCCTATTCGTTTCCAAGTCTCGTCGGTGACCGGTTCAACTTCGGTCTCCTCTTTGACGCGTAACGGTTTTAACGCGATTTACGCCCGCGTTAACTCCTGCGGCAATAGTCACGGAACAGTCAACTCGGTACCCTCCGGTTAAGTTCCCTTCGTAATTAAGCCTTTGGAATTGAGTTAGTGTAAATAGATAATTTAAAATAAACCAACATTTTTTATATCTATTCGAGGGCACTTCAAATATTCATTTTCCGGCGCGTTCCCAACTTTACGGCGAAACCCACAATTTTCCCACCCGCTCGCTTCCAACCAGAATTCCGAGATTCAAATTAATGAATCAATCAATGAATCAATCAATAAATGAATGAATGAATGAATGAATGAATGAATGAATGAATGAATGAATGAATAAATGAATGAATGAATGAATCAATCAATCAATCAATCAATCAATCAATCAATCAATCAATCAATCAATCAATCAATCAATCAATCAATCAATCAATCAATCAATCAATTAATCAATCAATCAATCAATCAATCAATCAATCAATCAATCAATCAATTAATCAATCAATCAATCAATCAATCCATCAGTGAGTCAGTCAGTCAGTCAGTCAGTCAGTCAGTGAGTCAGTCGGTCAGTGAGTCGGTCAGTCGGTCAGTGAGTCGGTCAGTCGGTCAGTGAGTCGGTCAGTCGGTCAGTGAGTCGGTCAGTCGGTCAGTGAGTCGGTCAGTCGGTCAGTGAGTCGGTCAGTCGGTCAGTGAGTCGGTCAGTCGGTCAGTGAGTCGGTCAGTCGGTCAGTGAGTCGGTCAGTCGGTCAGTGAGTCGGTCAGTCGGTCAGTGAGTCGGTCAGTCGGTCAGTGAGTCGGTCAGTGAGTTGGTCAGTCGGTCAGTGAGTCGGTCAGTCGGTCAGTGAGTCGGTCAGTCGGTCAGTGAGTCGGTCAGTCGGTCAGTGAGTCGGTCAGTGAGTCGGTCAGTGAGTCGGTCAGTGAGTCGGTCAGTCGGTCAGTGAGTCGGTCAGTCGGTCAGTGAGTCGGTCAGTCGGTCAGTGAGTCAGTGAGTCGGTCAGTGAGTTAGTCAGTCAGTGAGTCAGTCAGTGAGTCAGTCAGTGAGTCAGTCAGTGAGTCAGTCAGTGAGTCAGTCAGTGAGTCAGTCGGTCCGCGAGTCAGTCGGTCCGGGAGTCAGTCGGCCCGCGAGTCAGTCGGTCCGCGAGTCAGTAGGTCCGCGAGTCAGTAGGTCAGCGAGTCAGTCGGTCCGCGAGTCAGTCGGTCCGCGAGTCAGTCGGTCCGCGAGTCAGTCGGTCCGTGAGTCAGTCGGTCGGTCGGTCGGTCGGTCGCTCGCTCGCTCACTCACTCACTCACTCACTCAATCACTCAATCACTCAATCACTCACTCAATCAATCAATCAACGCGTGCGCTAGCTTAATCTTATCGACAACTTTGCGGAATCTCTCCTGACTTTCGGTCTCCAGAATGACGTTACTCCTATCCGTGATCGACTGTATACTATAGGGACCATGGTATTAGCGGTCGAATTTTCCCTTACGCGGCTCCTTCAGGACGTAAACCTGATCCCCTATCTTTCCCTTGAAAGGACGGCATCCTCTGTCGTAGTAGGCCTTTGATCGTTCTTTCGAGCCGTTCAGGTTGTCCCCTGCAATCTCGCGGAGTTTTGATTAGCGCTTAACGAGCGCGGCGACGAAGGAGTTTAAGGTGGGGAGCCTGTCATCGGTCGGAAATGGGCTCGGTTTCCTAAACACGATTTCATGCGGCATGAAGTTTGTTGCTTTATGCACGCTCGTATTATAGGAAAATTCGGCAAACGGTAGTAACTTGTCCCAATCATCGTATTTGTCAACGTAGTGCTTGATGTACTCCGGTAGAACGATGTGACTTTGTTCTAACGAACCGTTCGTCTGAGGACGATACCCCGAAGTTATCAAATGGTTAACCGTATAAATCTTTGAAACTTCGTGAAGCAAGTTGCTCGTGAACGATGTACCTCGATCAGTTAAAATATCTCGCGGAGCACCGAATTGGTTATAAAACGGCGAACAATCGCCTCCGCGATGGTTGCAGCCTTTAGATCAGGTATTGGCTCCGCGAGGCAGTACTATGACAGCTGATTTTGTATTGTTAGGATATGCCTATTCTCATTCGGGTGATAGGCAGTGGCCCGACAGTATCTAAAGATTACTTATCGAAGGTGTCTACTGGCGTGTCCGCTATGAGCATGGGCTCGTGCATTTTTACACGAACGAGCTTTTGCTCCTGGCAACTTTTACAGTGCCGAATAAAGTTTTGCACGTCGTTCCGCAGGGTGGGCTAGTAAAATCTCTCTCGAATCGGACGATATATCTTGGTTACGCCCTTGTGGCCTCCAAAGAGACTCGAGTGAGACTCCGTAATGATGCCCTCCCTGTCTTCGGGCGACGGCACATTTATTTTTCCGTAGCGTATGATTATGCTCATTCTCATGTCCGGGAACACGGAATGGAGCGCTGGCAAAAATGTGTCTCGAGGCAGATCGTCAGTGAAATCACCATGCCGCGAAATTCGGAACGAGGAATCCGGCGCCAGCTGGATCACTTGTTGCAAGTTTTCCAGACCCATTTTGACTTTGGACGGATCGGTAGGATTATGTACACACTTTATGTCGGCCGTATTTGGTGACGGCCACCTGTCCTCGTCCCAAATGTTTCGCCCTCGAGGACAACGGATCCAGGATACCCAGATCGCATAATAATTTTCCAATCGAGGTTACCAGCTCGCCGTCGACGGAGGCGAAGTGGACATAGTTATTGCACCTGCCCGTAAGGCAGTCACGATCACCAACAATCCGGGACGTCGGCGCCTCGATTTTTCCGGATAATCCAGTATATGTCTCTTCGGTTGCGATCTCTCTTTTCGCAAGGTGCGTCGAGGGGTCCAAAAGGCTGAAACGCAGCGATGACGTCGGCAATGATGGCCGCTGGGGTGTCGGGGAAACCTCGCTTCCTCCCTCTCGCAAGGGGGACATCCTCGTAGCCCCCGCAGGCGATGCAGAGACCGTCAGTGCTTGAAGAGGAAGGAAGAGCAGCGGGGGCTCGACCGGCTCATCCGTACCGCTCGTACTCTCCACCGCACGCGAAATGGGAGCGGGCATCGGGTTAAGGGATATCTCCGGCGGACGCATCGCCCTGTCTCGCTCGGTGAATAGCCGATCGAGCAGTGCCGACGCTGCCTTTGGAGCGGAACGGGGCGAGCCTACACGAGCCATGGCTTCCTCTCTAGCAGATTCGTGCAAAACTATAGACACTGCTATAGGGAGTTCCATAGCCTTGCTCTCGTCGTCCGCTTCGCTGTCCCCCTCGGCCCGCTTCAGCGCATAGGGAGCGAGCTGACTAGTCCTTTTCAGGAGCTCCTCATCACTGGGTGGCTGAAATCTTTCAGATAGCCGTGATATGCGACGACTGAGCTCCGCATCCGTACCGTCCTCGTCAAAGGGGTCCAACTCGTTCAAGACACCTTGGACCTCCTCGTCTATTTCCTCTCCCTCCGAGATATGGCCCGGGAGCAATATTTCTTCCTTGCCTAGAGGGAGGTCATCGGTCTCGTGAAATCTATTCTCGAGTTGCTGTAGCGACTCGTCAAATTTCGCAATCGAGTATTGTAAAGGGTCAAGGACGGTGATGTATTTACCACAGACCATTTCCTCTACGGCTGTGCTGTCTTCCGTATTCGCTAGGAGGAGGACTGAGTGCAACCACGTACTCGTACGACCGGGAGGGGTCACTCGTGGTTTGCACGGGCGAATCCTTCATCGGCCGGACGGGTGGTGACGATGGTCGTTTCTGAGGTCGTTTGGGAGGCAGCAGCGGCGCGGGTAACATACTCCGGTGTATTCTTTGTATCGTCCACCCCTCTTCCGCCGAGCTCGCCTCGGATGTCACCGAATACTTCGGGGCCGGCCGAGACGAAGTGGCGAGGGAGGTTCAAAGCCGCGTATGGGTCGCAACGGCACTCACATCCAGAGGAGGAAGCATCCGTCGGTTCCGCTGCATCGAGGCTGACGTCGGGTTCTTCGACGGCGGCGTCGGGTTCTGGGAATCGGAGCGTGCCCTGGGTTTTCCCTTTTGAATGGGAAGCACCACAGCCGCATCCTCCGTCCACTCAGAGCCGCTTGACTCCGAGGACAGCGGTTTTATCGGATTCCGGGAGAGTGCGTCGGCGTTCAAATTTAATCAACCCGGTTTATAAACAAACTCATAGTCCTAATTTTGAAGGCTCAGTCTCCATCGGACTAACCTCTTACCTGGATCGTTCATTGTGCCAATCCATTTAAGGGGCTCATGATCCGAAATAAGTTAGAACATCTGGCCGTACAGATATAGCTGGAAGTGCTCTAAAGCCTTAATCACCGCCAAGCACTCCTTCTCGGTCGCCCCATAGTTCACCTTGGCGGGCGAGAGGATGCGAGAAAAATAGGCGATTGGTAGATCGAGTCCATCTCTCTTTTGGCCCAGGACGGCTCCGATTGCATAATCGGAAGCTTCCGTGGTGAGGGTGAACGCACGGTTAAAATTGGCGTATTGCAGGACAGGTTCCGTACACAGAGCCTTTCGTATGTCCCGGAGACTGCGGCGCGGTTCCTTTCCCCAAGCGACGCCCTTCCCCTTCTTGTGCAGGTCAGAAAGAGGCTTCGCTCGGCCCGAGAAATTCGCAATGAATCTTCGGTAATACCCGGCGAGCCCAAGGAATTGTCGAACATTTTTGGCCGTTTTCGGACTCGGGAAACGTTTTACAGCCTCAAGTTTCCGGGGGTCAGGTCTCCCAATCAAGGAGGGAGGTCAGGGCCCATCTCGCCCAATTTTATGGCCGAGATAGCATACCTCCCGTTTGAGGAACTTACACTTATCCGGCTCGAGTACCAGCTTTGTGTTCCGCAGACGATTCATAAGGCGACGGACCTTCTTCCCATGTTCTTCCAGCGATCGAGCGAATACTACGATGTCGTCAAGGTACACGAATAATTCGGCACCTTGCAGGCCTCGGAGTACTCTATCCATTAATCGCTGGAACGTGGCGGGGCGTTCTTTAATCCTTCAGGCATTCGAACGTCTTCATAGTGACCGTTAAGCGTAGAGAACGCAGTCTTTTCACTATCCCGAGTGTCCATGGGAATCTGTTGCAAGCCGCTCGGCAGATCGAATGTCGAGAAATATCTTGCTTCGCCCAGCTGATCCAATATATCCAGTATATTTGGCAGTGGGCAGGCGTCAGAAATTGTTTTATCGATAAGCTTCCTGAAATCTATCACCATTCCGCATTCCGCATCCGTTCGGCCGCATCCGCGGCCGATCTTGTGAATCAAGTTTCTTCGGTACGATCCATGCCGGAGAGTTATACGAGGACTGCGAAGATGTGATGATTCCATTATCAAACTTTTTCTGGATCTGTGTATCGATTTCTTCACGGTATATAGTGAGAAATTAATACTGCCGAGTGTTGATGGGTCGGTCATCCACAGTTGGGATACGATGGGCGACCAGGCTTGTACACCCAAGGCCGACTCCGGGAAGTTTAAATTGAGTAGGGTTTTCTTCAACGATACTCAGAACGCTCGAGTTCATTCAACCCGTCCAATCGCAGTGCCGTCATCACTGCTGCAACGAGATCATGCGATGGCTCGGCGGTGTCATCTGTCGAGTCATTATCATTGCAGCCTACGTTGCAGAATTCGAACGGGAGTATCTCTTGGGAAGATACCTCAATGTCTATGTCGTCATTGAAGGTGTTTATCGCGAGCACGTGACATATGCCGTTCTTTTGCCGTACCAATGCATCCCCGATGTAAAGGCCGTCCTCTGTCACAATTCGTGGCAGGTATCCTCCCTTTACCCCGGGGTTGGTTACAGGGATAGCCAGTGGTCTATGGGTTCTTGCCGGAATGGTTAGTATTTTCTTCGAGCGAGAGATATTATTTGACCGGGGGTGTTGAGTGTCGGAAGTTACGAAGTGCCACGGTCTTATAGGATCACTTGCCAATACGAGTGTGTTGTGGTGAAAAGATGTTTCTGCTTTTTCGCGACGGAAAAAGAGCTTATCGAGTAGGCCATCGCTTTCCGTCGCGAACTCCGAAACCACGTGGAAAGTGTGGCTTACACCGTTAATTGTCAGTTCAACGGTGTTCAAGGAGCACGACTTCTCATTCGAAGGGCCCGTAAATTCATGCAACTTCGCGGGGTCATAAATTATATCCCCTCGAAGGGCGCCAATTTTAATAAAATTGAGGGCGGAACTTGTGTCGGAGCAAAAATTTTCAACCTTATTCCTGAGTTCGGGCGCTGACAATTTTATCCGATCCGAGTCCTTCGTGACGCTCTACTTCCGCTGCTCTCTAAACCTCACACCGGGATTCCCGGCTTGGGTGCTCGTCGCGCGCGGGAAGGTCTGGCTCGTCGCATCTCCGCGACGAGCCCCCTTGGAGTTTAAAGGCTCCCTCGAATTTTCTTGTTCGTGAGTATCGTATGATGACCTACAGTCCGAGATTCAGTAGCATTATTCCACCGCTGCCACCATTTTGTTAACATACCGAACGGTATCCCGGGTTTCCTGAGTGAAACATTATTTTGTGGGCTGCTCTGCTCGTCCCATACGGGCCCGAGTTCTCTGGGAGGATAAAGGGGAGGATGCCAGAATACTTTGGTGCTTCCGATTATAATATGGTTTATTTATTAATAATAGCTGACTTACAATGTTGTTGACGCCTGAACGAGTAAACACACACACACACACACCACACACATACACACTCACTAATTTTAACAATATAGAACTGGTAGATTCGTACAAAGTGATGTAACGGCGCGGCTTTTTCTTATGTTATTTCGGTAGAATGGAATTAGATTTAATAATTAATGCGTCTCTATCGCGTCGGTGTCGACTACGCACAAGTCTCACAATCCTGTGTAACCACCTTTTGGACCGGGTTCACTGGGGGATACTATCCACCTCCCAAATGAAAGGGAATTATGGTTGCCGCCGAACGCTTTGTGCGCGAGTAGGGATCCGGGCCCAGGAAACAACCAAGGGACGCGGTACTCGCGAGACCGTTTTGTCTACCGAAGACTGACGGACGCGAACCCGTGGAAACGCGGGAGTCAGGGATCGCGACTTGCTTTCAACCAGAATTACACCCCAACACCCGGTTACTTACATGGCTAGATGGGAACTATCAAATATTAACCGCCACCGGACCGATGTTAGCTCGGTGGCTATCACTCCGGTGGGGGTTTTTGACAACATCCACGGAAAGTTGCTCGCTCACGAAGTGATCGCTCCGGTGGGGGTTTTTGACAACGTCCACGGAAAGTTGCTCGCTCCCGAAGTCCCACGGTCGAACTCCGCGGATCAGGCGATACTCGATCAGCGGAATTTGATCGGGTACATCCAGTCTCACTGTCAGCGTTTCCACACCCGACACCGGACAGAGACAGGAGGCGACGGAGTCGTCGGAAAATAATGAAAGTCAAACCCGTTAATAAAACCCCAATTATTGATATTACTAAACGAAACATGAAAAGTTTACGGAGACGTGACAAAGGAAATCCTGTCAATCAGCACAGGACTTGTTGGGCATCCACATATCAACTGTTATAATGCAAAGGAGATTGGATTGAAGAGTTTATCACAAACATCTGGAGTCGCGTTCGGTGACCTCAAGCTGAAACGGAAAGATTGCATCGTTCCATTAGGTGCTGTCAGTAGCAGCGTGAAAATAGACAAGCAGCAAATACCGATCAATCCACTCCTACTTTTCAGCGGATGTGCATCGTGAAGCAGTCAGATGAAGAGCTAAAGAGCCATCTCACCTTTGAACTCGCTCCGTTTCCACTTTCTATCTTCAACGAGGGAGGTTTGCGAAAAACAACGAAGTCGACGTTCTACAACGCCTTCGCTCCTGAAGACGACATCGAAATACCCGCTGACAAAATTCACCGCGTGGGTTGGAGTCAAGAATGTACCTTCGAAGAAAGCTGCAATTGTTACATCGATTACGTCAACAAAAATTATGGAGTAGGCTCGATGGTTGTTTTTGACGGATACCCAGATGAAACGTCAAGCAACAGTACTAAATGTGCTGAGCGAATGCGACGAGCGAGGAAGACACAATGAGCAACCGTTCTTTTCGTTAAAAACATGGAACCCAAAACAGCAAAGATACATTTTTGGCTAATGAGAGCAACAAAAAAAGATTTAGCAACATGTTGGTTGCAGCACTAAGCATGGGACACTGCCAGGTTTTTCAAGCCGAAGAGGATGCTGACACTTTCATCACTCAGAAAACAATAGAAATGTCCCTTGCATACGGTTCTGTCATTGTCACCGGGGAAGATATCAATCTATCGGTCCTTCTTACAGAATTAGCGCCGAACACATCGAACATCTTCTTCAGAAAGCCGAGCAAGGGGAAAGTCGACGAACAAGTCTTCTCTGCTAACAGTTTTCGGCATTCGGCGCTAGTGAAGGAAAACATACTCTTCTTGCACACGTTCAGCGGTTGTGAAACAACATCAGCGTTTCATCATTATGGAAAAATGAAGTTCATCACGACGCTGGAAAAAAATCACCACCTGTCTGATTCACTTCAAGTATTCAAACGAGCGGACAGCGATCCTGAACTTATCGCCGAAGCTGGAGAGAATTTCATTTCGGCCCTGTATGGCAGCAACAAAACCGAAAACACCTTGAACTGATTCAGATACACGAAATTCGTTAAATCAGTTACCAAAAGTCACGTAAATCTGGCTTCGCTTCCCCCGACGATCGAAGCCACAAGACAACACTCCTTCCGGACTTACCACCAAATCCAAACTTGGCTCGGAAAAACGAAGGAAGCAACTGAATGGGGATGGGAAAAATCAGACACTTTCATCATGCCAATACGATCTACGAAAGACCCAGCCCCTCTAAATCTCATGCAGCTCATTTCCTGTAAATGCAAGAAATGGTGCAGCGGTGGTTGCACCTGCAGGAAAAGCGGCCTGAAATGCACTATTATCTGCTTAAACTGCAGAGGCGGAACCTGCGATAATGCGTCCGTCCCTCAGCAGGGCAACGAGAATGACGACAACTTCGAAGATGTATTTATTCCTCTCGTCAACGACGCAAATGAAGATGAGGAGGAAGAAATGGTTGAATTCGTGCTGGACATTGTTGAACCAGAATTAGAAATTTCAACTGCTGAAGACCTTACAGTTCCGAGACTATCTAGGGTACCCAGAAAGAGAAGAAGAGTGACACAACTTAACAATCTCGAATTATCGATTAGGCCTACGGGAAAAAAACACGTTAAAAAACGCGCCGATGACTCTACCTCCGGGTGGTGTGGAAACGAGTCCTCATTATATCAACGTATTAAAAGCGATTGAAAAGCTTTTACACGTTTTGCAAAAAACAATCGCTGCTTAGAAATACAATGTGCACGAATCTGTGAGTATGTATTGACGATTATCTCAAGAGTAATTAAAAAAAGTATATTTAAACAATTTACGGGATGATAAATGTTTTTGAGGGTAGTTTGTAGCGTTGGAGATTTGAATGACTGCATTTCACGTCTTTGAATGTCCAGAGCAGCGCTTGAAACGCAACTGAATATGTAACCGTGATTTACTAATTGTTTTAAGAACGTTGATATTGGGGATGAGGGTTGATGTAATACCCATTCTACGCGTATTTTTCGGGCAAAAAATTTGGAAATTAAGACGAAATTCGTAAATTGACCTGGCGAAGAGATATTTCGAAAAACTGTACGAAATATTGTTTACCTTGATTTTTGACCCCCAAGGGTCACCCTGACGGAGTGGAGTCTATAAATAAAATTAAAGCTGAATCTTCAATGAACAAATTATCCCGAATGACAAAGTTCGTACACTCAAAACTTTTCCGGCAAAAAATAAAAATATTTTTATTTTCGGTATGGGATGAAAACATGGTAAAATTCGAGGGTTGTTTATATGGACGAAAATGTAGGAGATTTTAATCCCTACATTTCATACATTCAAACTGCATCCGTAAAATCAACCACTTTTTAATAATCACGAAAACAACATTTTCAGGATATTTCCCCATTTTTTTACGGGGGTTACTTTCGAAGTTGCGGGATGACTTTATACCCAATCGAAGCGGATTTTTGAGAGCTACAACTTTCTCATTTAAATAGAGTTCGAAAAAAAAAAATCCCGACGAGTTATTCTCAAAAAACTGATGTTTGGTATGTACTCTCCACTTTTTAAAATCAAAAATAAAGAATTACGACTTTAACGCTATGGACAAGAATGTAGCTGAGAGTTCAAGCTACGAATCTTTCCATGGCGGCGAATTCGTACGGTCTAGTTCGAATATAGTTTTCCCAGAATTTCATTTTGAATTTTCAACCCCCGAGAGGGGTTGGAAAAAGCGAAATTCAAGGGTGGTCCATAGAAACGAAAATATAGAGAATGTTATTCTGTACATTTCGTACATTTAAACCATCCTCAAAAAATTGATTGTTTTTGAGTTATTCAATGAACAATTTTTTTTTTTATATATCCATTATTTTTATGGGGCTGAAGATATTATCGGAGAGGGGTGATCAAATACCCAATCGACGCGTCTTTTCAAGGGCTACAACTTTGCGATTTGAATACAAATTTGCTGAAATTTCCCTAAAGAGTTATTGAATTGAAACTGATTTTTCAAAATTTCACCCCCAAAATGAACTTCCCCGATTTCGACGCTGTGGACAAAAATGAAGCGCGGATTTTTCCAACATTTTGTCTCATAGCGCCGACCTCGTAGGTGTTGTAGTTTGGTATCAAACCACGCCCATCCCGCTTCATCCCCTAGAAAAAAAACCCTTCACCCCGATTTTTAGACAAACTCGGCATTAGCACCCGCGGCACCCACAAAATCACCTGTCAAAACACTATCCTTCTATTTTTTTCCGATTCCGGGGTTTTTCGACGACAGCACGACTGTACTATCGCAACATTTGCTCTCGAAGAAACTGAGCGTTTGAGATTAGGTTTTTTTTGTGAATCTTCACTCATAAAATAAAATAATAAAGAGCTACAACCCTGGCCCCGAAGGTGCCGACGCATGATAAGACAATGAAGATAAATTAATTAACAAAAAAAATATATCCGCATAACGGGCCATTCTACTCGCACGAAATCTCACAAAAGGTCGTCCGCTGCCATCACGCATGGCATTAGCGACTTGTAGTATTTACAGGGTTATCCTTTACGAATAGAATAATCCATCGAACTACGATTTATCGCGTTGACAAATTCTCTTAATTAATTAAAAAATTGTTATTTGCAAAGGAAGCCTCTCTACTCGCATGAAAAATCTCATAAAAGGTCGTCTGCTGCCAAAACACATAACAGTAGCGTCTTTTTATATTCACGTACTTATTTTATATAATTAGCCGAATCGATTCCCCTATGTTCCGTCCCGGTGACGGCTATTGTTAATTTAAAAAAAAAGTGATCCGTCAACCGGGATGCACTGCTCATGCGATTAAACTTAAAAAAGACCGTCTGCTGCCAACCTGCATGACAGCAGCTACTTTTTCGATTTAGCTGCTCATTCTTTGTAATGAGACGAATCGATCGACCCAAGATTTATCCCCGTGAGAACGTTTTTGATTTATTACAAAATTGTTATTCGCGAATCGCGCCTCCTACCTCGTACGACACATCTCAAAAAAGGCCGTCTACTGCTAACACGCATGGCAGTAGCGACTTTTTCTATTTACGTGCTTATTCTATATAATTGGCCAAATCAATCCCCCTATGTTTCATCCCGGTAACGGCATTTGTTGATTAACAAAAATGAATTGTTATTCGTGGATCGGGCCTCTTTACTCAGACGAAACATCACATAAGGACACCTGCTGCCAACGTGCATGACAGCAGCTACTTTTTCGATTTAGCTGCATATTATTTATAACATGCTGAATCGATTAACCTATGATTTATCCCGGAGACGGCTTCTTTTAATTGATTTTAAAAATTGTTATTCGCGAATCGCGCCTCCTCGCTCTCACGAAAAATCTCGAAAAGGCCGTCTGCTGCTAACACGCATGACAGTAGCGACTTTTCCTATTTAGCGGCTTATTCTTTATAATATGCCGAATCGATCCCTCTATGTTTCATCCCGGTGACGGCATTTGTTAATTAGCAAAAATAAATAGATCTCCGCGAAAATGGTCGTACTGGCCGCACGACTATATCCACAAAAGGTCGTCTGCTGCGAACCTGCATGACAGTAGCTACTTTTCAAATTTAGCTGCTCATTGTTTATAATAAGATGAATCGATTGATCTATGATTTACCGCGGTGACGATTTTTTTAAATTAATTGAAAAATTGTTATTCACGAATCGCACCTCCTTACTCGCACGAAAAATCCCAAAACGGTCGTCTGCTGCTAACACATATGGCAGTAGCGAATTTTGCTATTTCTGTGATTATTCTATATAATTAGCCGAATCGATCCCCCTATGTTTCATTTCGGTGACAGCATTTGTTAATTAACGAACAAAAAAAGTTATCCGCCATTCGGGTCTCTGTACTCGAACGAAATTTTTGTTTAAAGTCGTGTGTCTGATTTACATGCTTACTTTATATGAATACACGAAACGATAGACCCATGATTCATCCCGGTGACGGCTTTGTTGAGCAACAAAAACACGTTATTTCCGTCCGTGAGATGTATTCGGCTCATTCACGAGCGCGTAAGGGGTGGGGGTAGGCCCTATGCTGCCTTGCTGTGCTACGACCCGAGCGCGTACAGCCTCGCTAAAAATGTACTGGGTTCCGCAAAGAAAAAAATGTAAAGGCCTCCGGAAACAGTGGAACTCTTTGCTTCACATTTTGCTTTTTACCTTATTTTAGTTTCTTATGCCGCCCCGCCTCCTTGGCCACGACATTCTCGCCGGAAATATGGCCTGAAGCGCCCTCCTCGATGGGTTCACCGCGTGTAATGTTGGGCGGCGAGCATGATAAGTTTCGCCATGATGTTTAGAGTGCGCCCCTCCTAGAACCGCCGTCCAGCTCGATTTGCTCGTCGTGCAGTACGAAAACATTATCTTTACTCTTTTGAGAATAAGTATGCGAAGCCAAAAACATTGATTAGGTCACAGCAATTTGAAATACGGAAAATTTAATAATTCTCTGTATACAGGAGTCAATTCAAGTCAATTTTTTTTTAAATTATTTCTTTTATTGCAATCTGTTATTAAATAACACTCAGCAATTGGTTTGATATGACACAACTTCGAGAGGTCGCGATGAGTATCCAGCGATGCTCTTCCGCGTGGTTAATAGATGACTGTTGATTGTACTTTTTTTACATTGTCACGTCCTGAAGGGACGTGGACATATATTTTTAGATTCCCTCCTTTTTTGCCTACGACAAGCGCAATAGCACGGGATGAGGGTAAAAAGGGGTAGTGCTTGGAATGAGTTAGAAATTAGGAACTCATGCAGTGATTGGTATTTAGAAATAATCCGACGAATTTGTACAAACTTAACTAAAGGTTTATTACAAATAAGTGATCGGATGAATAAAGTTGCTTTGACAGAAAAATTGACAATGAAAATAACTGTGTAGCCGGGGGAACAATCGGATTAACATAAAAATGAGATTTGTCGCTTACATTGGTCGCTGTGTTCGTGAGTGGATCAGTGCGTAGGTACGCTCGCTCGCAAGAGTATCGGTTGTCGCTCGCAGATAAGGGTCTCGTTGACGGACGCTACGCTTATCGTTCGGAAAGCGGATCCCAGCACCAGACTTTCGGGGATGCTGAGGGTGTGTATGTATACACACGTAGTAAACAGCACTTGAACTATTTTATAGACTCGAGGCCGCGAGAGTCGACTAACTGTTTATACGACACTTCGGTCAAACCCGAAGATGTATAATATTAGAAACTCTATGATACCGGTTCCACACTTCGAATTCTGTCAGAACAAGATTAAGAAGTGAAGTTAATTTGATGGAAGATTTTGCGAGACTGAGATCTGAACGCGATGGAAACTGCTGGAAGACTGATCTGAACGGGGTGGAAACTGTTGGAAGACTGACTTCAGAAAGGAAGTCTTTCTTGATATGAAAATTAGGAGGGGATCAATTATGGGAGAAGGAACTTTAACGTTTAGCGTGATTGGTCGCGATATTCATGATTCGTAGAATTGATCTCGATCATTCCTTACATAGAATTTGCACGCGTGGAAGGTAGGAGACCTTTGTCCCGCGTTTCAGCGAAAAAGCGCATTGGATATAGAGTTCGATATCTGAGACCTAAGCATTCGCATGGTTTGTATTATGTCAATGTATGGCTCTGGTGACTTCTCATATCGAGAAGTTTGTATATCGGACTACGCTGGGAGACCGGATGTCTTATTATTTAACCGGAGTTATAAGTTCGGCCGAGCCGTCTAGTCTATGTTATGTTTAAATAATCTACGGTCGAGGCTTCTCTTCGTCACCATGCGGATGGGACGGCGTAGGATTTTTGGAGTCTTTTGATCGGGTTGATGGTTGATTTTTCGTTCGACCGCTCTTCTTGGAATATGCGCCTGAGAACGTGTTCTTGTTAACAGCCAATGGGATAGGAAAGTCGATGACTGTGGCGGTGCGGCTATCGTGTATATGTCGCTGTTATTTGAATATGCGTGCGGAACGTACGTACGTTCCTTTGTACGCTGTTATTTCTCTTATTCTTAGATTTATACATTTAATAATAAACTTAAAAGGGCAAATGAGGATATTGGGAATAACTGAGAGAAGGCACATTCGCTAGGATGTAACAACATTAGGAACCGATTTTGTAGGTCCCGCGGTTTGTATCTCTTCAGTCTTCTTGTTGCTGCGTTTTCGTTCAGTAGACCTGAGGCAGATTCATTGGGATGGTTTTTGATCCTCGTTTCGTAGAATTGACTGAATCGTTGTATTTCTTTTTTGACCGTGTTGATTTTGAGATATCTGTGTATGTTGTTATTTGTCACATACCAGGGCGCACTAGTTATTATCCGTAGGGTTTTTGATTGCATCTTCTGTATTAGTTCAATATTTGAGTTGCTGGATGTGCCCTATAGCTGTATGCCATAGGTCCATATTGGTTTAATTATTATCTTGTAAATAGTTAATTTGTTTTGAAGCGATAGTTTCGAGTTTTTGCCAATAAGCCAGTACATTTTTTCTTGTCCTCAGGTTTAGTTGTCTTCTTTTGGTTTTGATGTGCTTGGCCCATGTTAATCTCCTGTCCAGGTGCATTCCAAGGTATTTGACCTCTTCTACGTTCGACAACTGTTGGTTGTAAAGCGAGACGTTGGGGCAGTTACCTTTCCTGGTGGCGAACGTAATATGGACTGATTTTGTTTCACTAGCTTGTATTCGCCATTTATCCAGCCACTGCTCATTGGTGTTTAGATGTCTTTGTAGTATGATGCTTGCAGTTGCAGGGTTTTCATGGGCTGCTAGTATGGCTCTATCAGCAGCGAACGTTGCTACGGTTGCATTTCTGCTGGATGGTAGGTCTGCTGTATAGATGGTCTACAGCACAGGTCCTAGAACACTTCCTTGTGGAACGCCTGACGTGATCCGAAAATGTGGATATTTTTAATTGCCTTCGGTTGATGTGATAAAAGTTAATTAACTGGCTCCTCGATTTCTGTAAATTTTCGGTGTTCAATTTCTCAGATCGCTGTTACGAAATCCATAATTTCTGCTTCTCAGTCTCTAAATATATAATATGTTAATTTTTTAGTTACGGCAAGACAGAAACTTTTTGCTTTTCGACAAAAAACAAACATTTTATATATTTAGAGACTGCGAAGCCAAAAACATGAGCCGATCACTGCGATTCCTTCGCAGTGATCGGAGACATTGGCGAATCTATATTCCTCGGTATAGAGAAGCTAAATAGAGAAGATAATTCTTAAATTGTTCTCACATTAACTGAAGGCAATAAAAATGGTATATCCATGGGAATATATTTTTTATCGCCTTTCGTTGATGTGAGAAACATTCATAAACTAGCTGCTCTATATCTAGAAGTTTGAGGTCGTCTGTGTCTCTGATCGCAGCGAATAAAATCCATGATTTTTACTTTGCAGTCTCTAAAGATATAAAATGTTGATTGTTTTTAGTTATTGTAAGAAAAATACATATTTGTGGCGCTCCAGTGCCTCATTATACGAGCATTTCATTGTTTGTCTTACATTAATTGAAAGCAATCAACATTTTATACCTTCAGACACTGCGGAGTGAAGAATATGGGATTTTAGCAGCGATTGGAGACATGGAATAATTTTCATTTCTCGATATCCAGGACACAATTCATGATTTTTTCTTACATCAACTAAAGGCGATGGAAAATGTATATCCATAGAGATGTACATCTTTAATTGCCTTCGATTGATGTGGGAAAAATTCGTAGACTAGCTCCTCGACATCTAAAAATTTGAGGTTTTTGATTACTCCGATCGCTGAGAAGAAAACCATTTTTTTGGCTTTGCAGTACCGAAAATATTACATGTTGATTGTTTCTAGTTATTGTGAGACAAATACATATTTCTGCTATTCGACTAAAAATAATCAATATTTTACATCTATAGAGACTGCAAAGCCAAAAAGGGATTCCTTCCCAGCGATCGGTCACATTGACGAATTTATATTCCTCAGTATACAGAGGCAAATTCTTAACATAGAACATAGGTCAGGTTTCTTGGGAAAACTATAATCTTTAGGGATCAAAGGCTGCGACCGCGGATGGACCACTTTAGCTGCGCTCTTAAAAAGTCGAGGTCTCCATTCCGAAAGATAATGTCAAGATGTTTGCATGCGTGTCCACACCTGTCACGAGTCTCGCCAACACTTTAGACGGGTCTCGACAAGTCAGGATTTCTTGGAAAAATTATAAACTTTAGGGATCAAGGGCCGTTGGCGCCGATGGACCACTTGAGCTGCAGGACCCATAAAATCGTTTGACCCCATGCATTCCGACTTCCTGTCCTTTGTCTCATGTTTCTCGCGCGATCTACGCGTTATCGGGAAACTCCGTTGTTTTCCGAGAGAGGGCCGAATTTTTTTTCTCGTAGGTCTTTTTGCATACTCGGACAAGGATATGCGCATACTCGACATATCCAAAACGTGCTTGTATGGATTTCATCACGAGTATATGGTATCTCTGTATCGAGATAAATGGAAAGTCATGTATACCGATACGGATAGTCCCATATATGACATTGAGAGCGATGATAAATATGCCGACATGAAGCGCGACATTTCAAAATTCGCTACAAGCGATTATTCGGCGGACAATAGGTATGGTATACCGCTCGTCAACAAGAAGGTACCCGGTCTCATGAAGGACGAATGTAATGGAGCAATTATAAATTCATTGGACTTCGATCGAAAATGCACGCGACACGTGTCGAAGGTAAGTTGGACACGAAAAAAATTAAAGGTGTCAAGAGTAGCGTTGTGGCGAGGACAATCATGTTTGACGATTATGCTCGATGCTTGAGGGAAGAAGTTGAAACGGAGCGTAGTCAAACGTGGATTCGATCAAAGTCATACCATTCTATAAGGTCTACACCATTCGCGTAAGGTCTACACCATTCGCGAGACGAAAATTGATCTGAGTCCTCATGACGATAAGCGGTATATCATACCTGGGACCTCTGATACCCTACCATGGGGGCATTATAGAATACCGTCGTAAAAACTTTGGAAATTTTTTTTTTCCACAACCGTGATGTAAAATCGTGTACATTTTTTTTGTCAATATCGATGTATAAAACTCGTGAAAATTATGTATATATTGTGTTCACCCGATGTAAAACTTTTTAAAATTATGTTTGTTGTAAATATTTAATCGTGTAAGAATGGATTTATTATTTTCTGTAAATAAAGAAACGCACATTTTATAATCCCATGTGTTTATTCACTCTATCCATCTCCGCGTACCCACGTTCCACGAAAAAACATGCATGTGGGGTTCAAAGAGTTTCAAAAGACTTTCTACGACGTCCATGAGACGTTTGAAGGTGTTCGTGAGACGTTCAAGAGTCTTTCGAAAACGTTCATAAGACGTTTGAAGACATTCATGAAAGGTTCGAAGACGTTCAAGAGATCTGTGACAATATTCATAATATGTTTGAAGATATTGATGATGGGGTTCGAAGACGTTTAAGAGACTTTCAAAGACATTCACGAGGGATTTGAAGACGTTCAAAAAACTTTCGATTTCGTTCAAGAGGCTTTTGACGACATTCATAATACGTTTGAAGACATTCACGAGGGGTTTGAAGATGTTCAAAAAACTTTCGAATTCGTTCAAGAGACTTTTGACGACGGTTAAGAGAGACTTTCAAAGACATTCACGAGGGGTTTGTCCGAAGACATATATAAGACGTTTGAAGACATTCAAGAGACGTTCAAAAATAGTCATAAGGCGTTTGGAGACATTCATGAGAGGTGCGAAGACCTTCAGAGACTTTCGAAGACTTTCAAGAGATCTTTGACGATATTCATAATACGTTTGAATACATTGATGAGGGGTTCGACGACGTTTAAGTGACTTTAAAATACATTCACGAGGGGTTTGAAGACGTTGAAGAAACTTCCGAATACGTTCAAGAGACTTTCGACGACATTCATAATACGTTTGAATACATTCATGAGGGGTTCGAAGACGCTTGAGAGACTTTCAAAGATATTCACGAGGGGTTCGAAGACGTTCAAGAGAATTTCTACGGCATTCATAATACGTTTGAAGACATTCATGAGGGGTTCGAAGACGCTTAAGAGACTTTCAAAGACATTCACGAGAGGTGCGAAGACATTCAGAGACTTTCGAAGACATTCAAGAGATCTTTGACAATACTCATACTAAGTTCGAAGATATCGATGACGGGTTCGACGATGTTTTAGAGATTTTCGATGACATTCATAATACGTTTAAAGACATTCACGAGGGGCTCGAATATCCGTGAGAGACTTTCAAAGACATTCGCGAGAGGTTTGAAGACGTTCAAGAGACTTTGAACGGCATTCATAATACGTTTGAATACATTCATAAGGGGTTCGAAGACGCTTAAGAGACTTTCAAAGACATTCACGAGAGGTGCGAAGACGTTCAGAGACTTTCGAAGACCTCCAAGAGATCTTTGACAATATTCATATTACATTCAAAGAAATCGATGAGGGGTTCGACGATGTTTTGGAGACGTTCAAAGACATTCGCGAAGGGTTTGAAGACGTTCAAGAAACTTTCGAAAACGTTCAGAGATCTTCGACAACATTCATAATACGATCTTCGGTGACATCTGTTACGTCCTGAAGGGACGATGTTATTTTATGTTTATTCGGGTTCTGAAGGTGCCCGTTCAAATTTGGGATTTTGCCGCACGACCCATACGGGCCCGGCACTTTCCGCTAGTGGGACTTGGGAAAGGAGTTTTCGGATGCGATCGGAAGTAAAGTTGCGAATAATGAACAAAAGAGGTTGGGGGTAACAACTAAATAATTTTAGGGTTTATTAATGGTACTTACAGTAGGTCGCGTTGCGCGGGGACAATTTCCCCCGCGGTCTCGTCACACGCGCACTCCCACTCTCTAACACGGGGACAATTTCCCCGCGTTGCTCTCGCTCTCTCTCACACACACTCTTACGCTTTAACACGGGGACGATTTCCCCGTCCGACACTCGCTCTCTTTCTCTTTCGCTCGTACGCTCAACTTATGTGTCCTCTATTTTGTTCGGGGCTTCAATGTGGGCCCCGCACCTTTATCACTGGCTCGATAGATATTTAGTATTTTTAAAGAATAAACTTTGGTGATTAATATGGTTTCCTAAAGTAACGATCAATGTCTCTATGCGGGTCCGCCGGGTCGCTACCCAGGCCTTACTACACCGCCGCGGGTATGTCGTTACCTAACTACGTTACTAGTAAAGACTGACGTCTCTGTGCGGGTCCGCCGGGTCTAAGGCCTGGACTTATTACACCGCCGCGAGGACTGCTGTTACTAGGAGTTTTCTCCGACTCCAGGAGCGAACCGTGGACAAATCGAAACTAACCATACGTGCCGCCACCGGACCGACGTTAGCTCGGTCGCTATTAGCCCGGTGGGGTTTTTTGCAACGTCCACGGAAACTTATTCGCTCCCGAAGTCCCACGGTCGAACTCCGCGGATCAGACGATGCTCGATCAGCGGAATCAGATCGGGTACATCCGGTCCCACCGGATGCACCGATGCAGCAACCCGGCGACACCGCACAGAGACACGAGGCACAGATCCGCAAAGAGCACTTATCAATTAATTTAAACGAAAAAAGGAAAAATATTTCGGGACGTGACAACCACCCCCCCCCCCCCCCCCCCTTCAGGCGATCGACGTCCTCGTCGGTTTTCAAAAAATACACACATACACATACATGCGTACACACACACACACATACATATTGTATATGAATACTCACACACACACACATATATAGTCGATAATCAGTAATTACATTTTACGGGCTAGTCGTCCCGTAATAGCACACTGGCGAGGGCAGTCACCAGTTCTCCGAGTTTCTCCTGCTGTTGCTCCATCCTCAGTTGGGTTGCGGCCGTCCGCACCAGCTGCCCGAATGTTGCCAACCGCTGCTGTCTGGACGATGAGGTGGCCGGTCTGGGCTCCTCCCGTCCCCGATGGTGGTTGGGGCGCGCCGGGCTCCATCTTCCAGGTTGCGGGGAATTTACGGCGCCTTTCATCATCGGCGGATTACGAGGGCGGGGTTCATTCACCCGCGCCCCCGCCTGTGACGGAATGGCCACGGCCGATCGGCTGTTGGCCGCGATCGGCGTTCCCATGGACGGCTTGTTGCCCATCTCCCAGCGGGTGATGCAACCCCTTCCGTGGGCCGCAAATCTCGGGCCCGGAATCAGGAGCCCGCAAAGGGGGCACGTTACCTTCCCCTTCCGCCGGAAACTTTCCTCGATCAATTTTTCCATACATGCCCCCATTCCCGGGCATTTCTCTTTTTTTGCCACACACCGGGCATGGATTGCGGGGGCGGGTGATGGCGACGCTCTCGAGCCGCATTTCCGTTCCTGGGTCGGTCCTTCTCCATCCAGCTGTCACGTTCCCCTGACGTGTGGCGGGATCAACCACCTGGTGGTTCGCTCGAGATCTCCGCAGATCGCGCACCATGGTAGTAGTCCGCTTGTGGCGCGTGCGATATTGAAATTCACAAGGCACGCGCACAGGTCGCTACATTTCCCCAAATCTCGCGCGCACACGGGGCACTCCTCGCGACGCACGTAGCGCGAGATTGCGCGATTTATGTCCATTTCGGTCACTTCGGGTCTTGACGTCGATGCTATGGTAGTTAAAGGAGGACTAACGACTGCTCCTCGATGAAGCGGACTCCTCGACTTCACCCTTTTTGTGTCCCCTCCCGAGTGTGTAGAAGGAGGCTCTGGTTAACGCTTTGTGAGGAACAGGGCGAGGAAGGGGAATCCTCTCTCGGTGGGCTCGAAGTGTTTATCGGCAGTCTCGGTGTCAAATTCCTCATGGCTCGACGCGTATACAACATTAGCTGGACGCTCGAGCGGGCGCTCCCTTGCCGGACGCCAGTTCTTTCTTCGCGAGCAAATCCTTTCCAGATGTATCCGAGGGAGAGAAGGAACCAAGATTTTGAGATATATGAAGCCGGTCAGAGTGATAAGGTGTGGTTTCTCTCTCTCTCTCCTGTTGGTCCTCGCCTATAGCATAGATTCTTTTCTCCACAGCGAGCAACGATACTTTGTCCCCAAGGTTCGATCTCTGGTTTCCTTTCGCTGTAGAGTCGTGCGTTTGAATACACAGTTCGTCTAATCTGCTTGCTGAAATTGAGTTGATGTTTGTTGCTAGTAGATTCCAGCGTTATCTTCGAGTCTGTTGTATGATTTCTTCGGTGTTGAGTCGGCCGCTCCACGCCCGCAAGGAGAAGGACGCAGATAATCGCAGTCAGCATTTTGCTGTTGATACAAACATAGTTGCAACCTAACTACATGTAAGCTAACTTGATCTTATCGACGTGTTTCGCGAATCGCTCGCCAGTTTTCGTCTCGAGAACGACATTATTTCTATCGGTAATTGATATTATCTTATAGGGACCGTGATATTGAGCATCAAATTTTCCTTTCCGAGGTTCTTATAAAACGTACGCTTGATCCCCGACCTTTCCTTCAAAAGGGCGGCATTTACGGTCGTAGTAATGCTTGGAGCGTTCTTTAGCTCTATTCAGGGATTCCCCGGCCATCTCTTGGATTCCATTTTGTCGCTTTATGAGCTCAACGAGGACCGAAGCACTTGTGGCCAGCCGATTTTCGGTTGGGAATTCACTCGGTTGTCGGGCTGTTTTTCCGAACACGATCTCGTGCGGAGTGAAATTCGTTGCCTCGTGTACGCTGGTGTTGTAGGAAAATTCGGCAAAGGGTCGGTCCCAGTCATCGTATTTATCCGGTCCCAGTCATCGTATTTATCCGCATAGTGCTTGATGTACTCGGTTAGAACGATATGACTTCGCTCCAACGCACCATTAGTCTGCGGACGGTAACCAGATGTGGTTGTATGGTTAACCTTGTAAATTTTGGAGATTTCCCGCAGTAACCTATTCGTGAATGTGGTTCCTCGATCGGTTAGGATCGCCCGTGGGGCTCCGAATTGGTTGTACAGCCGTCGCACTATTGCCTCTGCAACGGTGATGGCCTTTAAGTCGGGAATCGGTTCAGCAAGGCAGTACTTTGATAAGTTATCCTGCATCGTCAGTATATGCCTATTCCCATGGGGCGACATAGGCAACGGACCGACGGTATCGAAGGATACCTTATCAAAGGTGTCTGCCGGGGTGTCCGTTAGGAGCATCGGTTCGCGAGTCTTTGCTCGAACAAGTTTCTGCTCCTGACAGCTTTTGCACCGACGGATATAATTCTGTACGTCATTTTTGAGGGTCGGCCAGTAGAACCGTTCTCGGATTCGCCTATAGGTCTTGGTGACGCCTTTATGGCCACCGATAAGGCTCGAGTGCATTTCTTTGATTATTGTCTCCCTCAAATCTGGGGGAGGGACCTGGGTCCTCCCATAGCAGAGCGCGACACTTATTCCCTTGTTCTCGAAAAGAGAATGGATAAGTGATAGGAGCTTGTCTGGGGCAAGTTCGTCCGTGAAATCGCCATGACGGGATATGCGGAATGATTTCACATTCAATCGACTCATTTCCCGTTCAAGAGTCTTCAGACCGTCCCGGACTTTATCGAGACTTATGTCACCATAATACCGGGCTTTGATTACGACACTAAAAATTCGGTATTGTCCATACTGCGTCACCGCAATTTGTCCAACTGCCAAATTTTTCTCCCGTATGGATTCGGACTCGAGCAATCCCAGATCCGATAATAATTTACCTATCGGGGTAGTCAACTCACCGTCAGCAGAGATGAAATGTACATAATTATCCCTCCGGTATGTGAGGTTTTCACGGTCCCCAACAATTTCCGAGCTCGTTTTACTGGGATTGGGATTCGATTGTGAATTTGATACGTCGGATTCATCCGACGCGACATCATAATAGAGAGCGGCTAACTCCTTGCGAGGCTACAGCTGACCACGCGGAGATAGGGCCTTCGCTGGCGAGCGACGTTGCTTTGGAGACATCGTCATATACCTCTCCTTGTACCACTCGGGTGAAAGCCTCGCAGTCGCCGCGCGGCTGGTCGGATGAAATTCGACGCGAGGCCTCAATGACGGTTGTACGCCTGGAGGAGGGAGATGGGATAAGGCGCTCGAGTGGAGGTTGCTGCCCGCCCCTTCCGAGAGCGTCGAGACTGCATTCGACGCTCCGTGCTCTTTATCCTCGTCGTCTGCTTCGCTATCTCGCTCGCTCCCGCGTGAATAACGGGGCCCTACAAAGCTAACTCTTCGCATGAGTTCCTCTTCTGTGAGCTGTTGCCGCCGCTCGGATAATTTTTGTAGTCGGTTGCGAAGTACATGATCGTCTCTATCTATGATAGGGTCCAAGTCATTAAGTACGTCACGGGTTGTGTCATCGACCTCCTCGCCATCCGAAAGGTGTCTGGGCAAGGATATCTCAACAAGATCAGTAGATTGTTCCTGATTCTCGCAAAACTTCTCTTCGAGTTGTTTCAACGACTCGTCGAATTTTCCGAAGGTGCGCTGCAACTCTTCGCGAATGGATTGATCTACATCGGGGACGATCTCCTCCGCTGATGTGCTGTCCTCCGTTTCGCTGGGAGGGCAATCGACAGAAACAATGCATCTTTGTGACCCACAGATCTTGTAGTGGGTCTGGCATCTACGGGTACTGGAGGTGGGCAAAGTTTCTTATCGGCCAGTTGTGCAGGCCGTTTAAGAATTCTTCGTTTCGAAGGAAGAAGAGGAGCAGGGAGCATACTGCGATTGAGCCGCTGTATCGGCCGCCGTTCCTCCCCTAAACTCGTCCCGGAAGACTGTACATAGTTCTGCCTCGCTTGTACCGCGTTCGGGTCAGCTGTTCGTTGACGCGTACGCAAGGCCACGGGGCTCTGTGCAGTAGGCTCGGGGTGTCTCGGATTTCCTTGCCCTGCGCGAGGTTCATTCGGAGCGGAGTGCAACCGTGGTCTTCTGTTATCTATAGGGAGTACCATAGGTGGGCGATCGGTTTCCTCCGACTCGCTAGATTCCGATGATAGTGGATTGATAGGGTTACGGGAAAGAGCGTCTGCATTAATGTTCAGCTTTCCGGGTTTATAAATAAACTCGTAGTCGTAATTTTGGAGGCTTAATCTCCACCGTACTAATCTTTTGCTTGGATCGCTCATAGACCCAATCCATTTGAGTGGCTCGTGGTCGGAGACAAGTTTAAATTTTCGCCCATATAAATACGGCTGATAATGCTCCAAAGCCTTCAATATAGCGAGACACTCTTTCTCTGTCGTGCCATAGTTTACCTCGGCGGGTAGGAGTATGCGGGAAAAAATAGGCTACTGTGAAGTCAAAGCCATCGTGCTCTTGACTTAACACTGCCCCGACCGCATAATCCGACGCGTCCGTGGTAAGCTTGAATGGTTGGTTAAAATCGGGGAATTTAAGTATCGGTTCCGTGCATAGGGCCTTACGTAGATCTCAAACTCTGCCGCTGTGCACTTCCCCACTCGAACTGCCTACCCTTTTTTAAGAGGTCGGACAGCGGCTTGGCGCGACCGGAGAAATTCTCGATGAATCTCCGGTAATATCCCGCGAGTCTGAGGAACTGTCGTATATTTTTCGCCGTTTTCGGCGTCGGGAAGCGCCTTACAGCCTCAAGTTTACGGGGATCGGGGCGTAAACCATCTCGTCCAATTATGTGGCCGAGATAGCACACTTCCCTTCTCAGAAATTCACACTTATCGGGTTCAAGTACGAGATTTGCGTGCCGCAACCGAGCCATTAATCGGCGAACTTTAACGTCATGTTCTTCTAACGATCGAGTGAATACGACGATATCGTCAAGGTAAGCGAATAATTCGGCACCTTGGAGACCTCGAAGTACACTGTCCATCACCGCTGAAAGGTCGCGGGTGCGTTCTTCAAGCCCTCGAGCATACGAGCGTACTCATAATGGCCGTTCGGTGTCGAGAATGCGGTCTTAGCGCTATCGCGCGGATCCATGGGAATTTGCTGAAAACCACTCGCCAGAGCAAAGGTTAAAAAATACTCAGCCTCGCCCAACTGGTCCAATATATCGAATATATTTGGTAGTGGATAGGAGTCAGAGATAGTTTTTTCATTCAGTTTCTTAAAATCTATCACCATTCGCATCCTCGGCCGGCCTTGAGAGTCGGGTTTCTTAAGTACAATCCATACCGGAGAATTATACGGGGACTGCGATGGTACGATTACTCCATTCTCGAGTTTGTTTTCGATTTGTGTTTCGACTTCATCTCGATGAATGGAAGGAAATCTGTATTGGCGAGTATTCACTGGCAAATCGTTTTCCGTCGGTATCCGGTGCGCAATGAGGCTCGTACCGGGTAGCTTGTCACCAGGCAATTTGAATCTCATAGGGTCTTCTTCCACAATTCGACGGACGTGAGACCGTTCGACGTCGTTCAACTCGTCCAGGCGCAAAGCCTCTAGCACTGCTGCAATCCGATCCGGCGGCGGCAATGATTCGTCGTCCGACGAATCACTGTCCTCGCTTGGACCAGCCTGGTAGTATTCGAAGGGCAAGATTTCCTGCGGCGTGACCTCGATCTCTATGTCACGAGTTAAAGTATTTATTGCGAGAACGTAACATATCCCATTCCTTTGAGATACTAGAGCATTACCGATGTATAACCCTGGTTCGGTCTTGATTCGAGGCAAATAACCCTCACAAAGGTCCGGGTTAGTGACGGTAACTGCCAAGGGTTTTCGTGTCCGAGCTTTGATGGTAAAGATCTTTTTACTCGTCGCGAGGGAGATCGTTCGCGGCGAATCGTTTGTTAAAAACGGTCGAGGGCGAATAGGATCACTTGTCATTACCAGAGCGTTATGATGAAATGATAGCTCGACTTTTTCGCGACGCATGAAGGGTCTACCTAGCAATCCATTGCTGTCTGTCACGAAGTCTTTGACGACGTGAAAGGTGTGGGGTTGATAATTTATTGTCAACTTTACCGTTCCCATCGACCACGCCTTTTCGTTCGTTGGACCGACATATTCCCGCGATTTCGCGGGGTCATACCTGACGTCATCACGGAGGGTATGAAGTTTGATAAAATTTAAACTTGACTCCGGTGCAGATAGTGTAATCACCGGGGACTCTATCTCATCCTCAGTTTCTGACGAGGAATCCTTTGTTCCGTTTTTGGAGTCGGATAGGGGATATTCCCGTATTAACGTCTGTCTTGAAATTTTACGGTGCGTTTGTCGTGGGTGGTAAAGGAGGGCTGGCTCGCCATGTCCGGACGACGAGCCCCTTTCGAGTTTAAAGGCTCGGGACTCTGGGGTCGCGGGCCCCGTTGATCCGCGGCGGGCGATGATGTTGAGCGTTCACCGCGGGTATATCTTTGGGTGGTGGCGGTCCACGGACAGCAATTGCACCCACCGGTATAGGCACAGCAGTACCGATGGTTACAGCCACCGCCTTTGCGATATTGAGTAGGGGTTCGCTGGTTCCAGGGGCAGCACCCACAACCTGAACCGCGCAAGCAACAATAGCGTCGCTCGCATCCCCCTCGGTCATCGGGTGACCTTGGTCGATTTGGTCTAGCCGGCGAATCGTCCCGGTGCTTCAGTATTCCCGAGGGTCGAAAATGTCCCGACCTCCCAGAACTACTGAACCGGGGCGCTCGCTCTTTTTGCCGCTTCCGTCCCGACTCAGGGCGGGACGCGGGGGAAGACGAACGCGAATCTCTTGGTTTTGTCTCCGTTCTGGCGATTAACGCAAGGGCGTCGCCGACGGGTGTTCGCGGTCGTTCCCCACACTTTGGCTCTACCGTCCCGGCTAGCGAGTCCGAGGATAGATCCTCTACCATTTCAAGTGCTTCTCGGAGAGATTTTGGTTTTGCGATATAAAGTAGTTCATTCGGTCGCGAGCGTAATGCTTGACGGAAAGATTCAAGGCCCAGGGTCGCTATCGGGTCAACATTCATTTCGGAAGTCTCTGTTCCCAATTCTTCTCTCCAGGCGGTCCGAGCAAGGTTCATTAACCTGAGAATTCGGAGATACAAGCTCCGAGGTGTTTCACCTTGTTTCAGTCTCAATCCGTAGAGTCTACCCAAGCAAGAGTTGAAATTTTGTAGGTGGGTTAAACCGTCGCGTAAAGCAGACGTTAATTCTGTAACCGTTCGGATTCTCTGACCTTGTACGCAAGCGCGCGCCTCGCCCCGTAGCCTGCTCAATACCCCCGTTACGAACTGTGCTATTTGATTGGCTGGTACAAACGCGGCTGCATTTTGGTTATTTTGCAAATAGTCACCGAGGGGTATCGAGGTCCCGTCAAACTCGGGTATGGACACCAGTCTATTTGTCAGGTTGATGCCACTAAGTATTACCGATAGATCGGCCGGGGTTACGATTTCATTAAATGAACCGTCCAGTCCCGCCCCAGCCCCGGTGATATTGTCCCGAGATCCGGTATTCATTTTAACTAATTTTTATACTACGGAGGAGATGGAAAATTCGATGCTCAAATCACGGATTCGATAAGACAAAATATGATGGGTTTGAATTTTTTTTAGAATATGTCTTTGAATTTATTAACGGCGTTACCGAAATCCCACCAGTCTCTTCGGAGGCGTGGGTTCGTATCCCACCGCTGCCACCAATTTGTTACGTCCTGAAGGGACGATTATATTTTATGTTTATTCGGGTTCTGAAGGTCCCCGTTCAAATTAGGGATTTTGCCGCACGTCCCATACGGGCCCAGCACTCTCCGCTAGTGGGACTTGGGAAAGGAGTTTTCGGATGCGATCGGAAGTAAAGTTGCGAATAATGAACAAAAGAGGTTGGGCGTAACAACTAAATAATTTTAGGGTTTATTAATGGTACTTACAGTAGGTCGCGTTGCGCGGGGATAATTTCCCCGCGGTCTCGTCACACGCGCACTCCCACTCTCTAACACGGGGACAATTTCCCCGCGTTGCTCTCGCTCTCTCTCACACGCACTCTTACGCTTTAACACGGGGACGATTTCCCCGTCCGACACTCGCTCTCTTTCTCTTTCGCTCGTACGCTCAACTTATGTGTCCTCTATTTTGTTCGGGGCTTCAATGTGGGCCCCGCACCGTTATCACTGGCTCAATAGATATTTAGTATTTTTAGAGAATAAACTTTGGTGATTAATATGGTTTCCTAAAGTAACGATCAATGTCTCTATGCGGGTCCGCCGGGTCGCTACCTAGGTCTTACTACACCGCCGCGAGTATGTCGTTACCTAACTATGTTACTAGTAAAGACTGACGTCTCTGTGCGGGTCCGCCGAGTCTAAGGCTTGGACTTATTACACCGCTGCGAGGACTGCTGTTACTAGGAGTTTTCTCCGACTCCAGGAACGAACCGTGGACAAATCGGAACTAACCATACGTGCCGCCACCGGACCGACGTCAGCGCGGTCGCTATTAGCCCGGTGGGGTTTTTTGCAACGTCCACGGAAACTTATTCGCTCCCGAAGTCCCACGGTCGAACTCCGCGGATCAGGCGATGCTCGATCAGCGCAATCGGATCGGGTACATCCGGTCCCACCGGATGCACCGATGCAGCAACCCGGCGACACCGCACAGAGGCACAGATCCGCAAAGAGCACTTATCAATTAATTTAAACAAAAAAAAGGAAAAATATTTCGGAATGTGACACATCCATAAACGACTTTCATGACGTTTGAGTTTCGCTGGAATTGTTTGGGTTTGTTTGGGTTCGCACAGTTTTGGTGAAAAGTATGCGCACTCAAACAAACTCAAAACTGGGTGCGCACCCAAACAAACTCAAACACTTTTCACCAAAACTGTGCGAACCCAAACAAACCCAAACAATTCCAGCGAAACTCAAACGTCATGAAAGTCTTCGGTTTATGGATGTCACCGAAGATCGTATTATGAATGTTGTCGAAGATCTCTGAACGTCTTCGAAAGTTTCTTGAATGTCTTCAAACCCTTCGCGAATGTCTTTGAAAGTCTCTAAAACATCGTCGAACCCCTCATACGATATCTTCGAATGTAATATCTCAAAGATCTCTTGAAGGAATGTAATATCTTCAAAGATCTCTTGAAGGTCTTCGAAAGTCTCTGAACGTCTTCGCACCTCTCGTGAATTTCTTTGAAAGTCTCTTAAGCGCCTTCGAACCCCTCATGAATGTATTCAAACGTATTATGAATGCCGTTCAAAGTCTCTTGAACGTCTTCAAACCTAAATAAAAACGGCAGATCTTTGTGCGCATCATGGAGAGATTGCGGATATTCCAAGCGCGATGCATGATGGATCAAAATTGGACACGTCGTTGACCCATCGAAAATCTGCGTATGGCAAGGGCTGGCACATTGCCCGTCCATACAAATTGTTGACACCAAAATACATCAAGTATGATGATGCTTTCGATGGATTAAACGACTCCATGTACTTGTTATTAGCATGTGCATATCGGTTCGAGCATTGACTTAGACCACCGCGTATACCCCGCTCAACGAATAAAACCATGTCGATGTCAGTTAGTAATTCAAACTTGACATTCGAGTGTTTTAACATTGCATCCCAGGTATATCGGGACAATGTGTAGTAATACGCGGGATTTAGGCCATAGCTCTCAACGCATGTATTTCGACAGTTTTCGAAAATATCGGGTAATAACAAGACATCTGTCTTCAGATAGAAACCACTATAGTCACCCAGCGTTCGAATGGAGAACCGGTCCCAAACGTTCTCAGCATGTGCGTACTCGCTCTCACATACTGCAGCATCTGTCAGGGAACTGTAAAATGCGTCACGTGGTGGTAGGCAAGTGTCGTCTAGCTTGGTCACGCCATCAATATATTCATAAGGGAAGACCCCTTTTCGCGTCAGCAAACTGAAATCGTCTGTCGAGAGAGTTGGGAATTGTGTGCGTAAAATGTTGAGTTTGTCCTCGGTGAAGAATGAGGCTAATTTGTCGAGACTCGTGTTGAGGAACTCGTATGAGTCGATAAAGCGCAATTGGATCTTGTGTTTTGAATCGTCTTCAATTTCAACATGCTTCGTGAATGAGATGTATTTCTCCTTTGTGATTGTAAGCACATCGGTTCTTCCTTTGAACGCTGTGGCTACTTCCTTGATTATAAAATGCGCATCATATCCGGATAAATTGTGGAAAACTACTGGAATGAAAAATGACTGTTTGTAATTTAGGTTGCAGTTGGAATGGGCCGGGCCTCTATAGCGTCCAGTCAGATGGCAATGATCTCGAACGCATACATCTTCTTGCGCAAATGGTTTCTCACATATGTGACATTGAGTCGCTGCTCGAAAACTAGCCCACTCACAAGGTGTTAAATACACCATTGGTACATTATCACAGAAAGTTTCTTTTATCCGCAGTGCTAGATTTTTTAGGTCTTCAACAATGATATACAATCGGCACTGCGACGCGAGTAATACGAAGATAATGAATCGTCATATGAACAACACACATAGTAACCGATACTAAACACTTCATGATGTTGATACCTATCTTTCGCTAGGTTCTCCCCATCGGTCTTTGCCAGCACACACTCCAAATCAGCATACACAATGAAGGGATGTCGCTCTTTCCGGCTAAAGTTCCTGAACTGGAGCCACTTATCGGTGTCGTTTGGTAGTCGAATTGCACAGTCGTTTATCACTCCACAATCGACCTCATGTGATCGCAATTTTTCCTCGGAACCGAAGTAGTGCAAACACCTGCAAAAAAATATTGTTTTGTTTAATTCATCTAGCATATATAATTACCTATATATACATATTATGGTAACTACATACCGATCACAGATATATGTTTTATGCCTCGTTTTGCTCAGTTGCTTCGTCACGAGTCTCGACAGGTTCTTGATCCATACGAAGTGTCCCACATTGCTGTCCTCGGTATCTTGCATGTACAGCAAATTGATGTGCTTTTCCTTCTTGTGTTGAGTTACGCGTATCGGAACAATGCCCTTTTTGGTGGTGGTGGTATATACGTTGATCGATACATTGTTATGAGCTTCACATTTTTTTATTTCATGTATTGTCACCGGGAATTCAATATCCTGGAGATTCAGTACTGTCGAATAATGAGGATAAGAAGATGTACGGTGGCTGTTTTGTTCAGTTGGGTATAGAGCAGTGACAACTGCCCATGCGAAACACGCGTTATCTTTGGATTTAACGTTAACCACAGCCCTCTTCATCATTATTTCCCGCGGCAATGATATGGAGCACCCGGCACGCATCGGATTATACTTATTCACATTTATCGTGAGGTTAAGTATTTTCTGCAGAGTCCAGCCACTATCACGTTCTTGAAATTCATCGAATAAGCTTAAAGTGTTCATACCACTCGTTCAAATCGCTTGTGCTAAATAGTTCGCAGTTTCGCGTGTTGACACTTTTATTCGCATGTTTGTCACCGCTCGCGAATTCACCATTAAACACTGTATTGATTTTAATACTGTTGTGCTTGCCGATAATATTTTGTACATGATGTAGTACTATAACGCGAGCATCATTTAGAAAGTGTCTCGGCTCGATGTGGCTGCGATTGATGATGGACCCGGTCAATATCGGACTCTCCAAGGATGTTTCAATCTCTCGCCAGATTAACTCATGATCACCATGTTCTGCACCCGTGTGTATGAAACGACTCCGCACACAATTCCTCAATCCTTCCAGACGCACTATTTGGGCTATTAGGGACTGTTGATGTCCGATTAATAATCGTGGGCGCTTAATCCGGCTTTGCGTTTCCAGCCCTTCGATGAACTCGACGCATCGTTGCTCCCACGCGGTAAAATCTTCGATTGAGCCTAAAAACACGGCTTGGTCATGCAAGATTTCATCCACGTTGATGAGTACGAAAAAGTTCCACGATGTGAACAGACTGACTGATTCATGCAAAGTGCGGCCAGATTTGAGCGGAGTGGATTATTAAAAAGGCCTGCGAGAAAAAAAAATCGGCCCTCTCTCGGAAAACAGCGGAGTTTCCCGATAACACGTAGATCGCGCGAGAAACATGAGACAAAGAACAGGAAGTCGGAATGCATGGGGTCAAACGATTTTATGGGTCCTACAGCTCAAGTGGTCCATCGGCGCCAACGGCCCTTGATCCCTTAAAGTTTATAGTTTTTCCAAGAAATCCTGACTTGTCGAGACCCGTCTAAAGTGTTGGCGAGACTCGTGACAGGAGTGGACACGCATGCAAACATCTTGACATTATCTTTCGAAATGGAGACCTCGACTTTTTATGAGTGCAGCTCAAGTGGTCCATCCGCGGTCGCAGCCTTTGATCCCTAAAGTTGATAGTTTTCCCAAGGAACCTGTTAGGACCTGTTTCGAGTGTCGGCGAGCTTTGAGACGGGACGGATGCGATTGACAATGTCTTTCGGAATGGAACCAGCCGCATGTCATAATTATTGGGCTTTGAAAGGTCACCCTTCATGTGGCGCCTAGCATTTCGATATGACCGAACATTTTCCGACCCATATATGGTTGTCACACGCACCCACGCACGCACGCACGCACGCACGCATGCACGCACACACGCACACACACAAACACACACACACATACACACACGCACGCACGCACGCACACACGCACACACACACACACACACGCGCGCGCACACACGCACGCACACCCGCACGCATGCACACGCGCGCACACACACACACACACACACAAAACACTCATCGACGCTGGCTTCCCCCTCCCGCCAGTCGCTCCACGAACCACATGGCTACCCCCTCGATAGAGGTCCCCTCTGTCACACGCGCCCGGCGACCTCCCCTCGACCCGGTGACCTCCTTTTGAATTAGAATCGGTATAGCCCTACTACTTTGAGGTTTTTCTATGTCTCTGATCGCTGCGAAGTAATTCATGATTTTGGCTTCGCAGTCTTTAAGGATATAGAATGCTGATTGTATGAGATATAGAATGTTGAATGTTGAGACGAATAGATATTTTTTGCTTCAATGTGCATAATTATATAAACTGTGACATGATTTTTTGCAACTCACGGTCACAAAGAATCCCCGAACGGTGACTGATCAATTTTGTTTCCGAATTGTTAGGTCGCCCCGATTCGCCTCGGCTACGGTTCAGATTACGCGTTACCGATAGCGAAATTAAGATTTCGTTTGGGTTTTGTTGGGGTTTCGGGCGTTTTTATCCGTCGAGGGGATTAGGGTTCAAATTATCGAGCTGCCCGACTGAGAGGAGCGCTCGACGGAGGTCGCCGAGAATCGGCGGAGATCCGGGCCCCATACCGGTGCCCCATGGATGAGGTGCATGAACGCTGGAGAACGGGCGGAGGTTAGGGTTACGGGCGAAGGGTCATGGAACCCCTTCCTGCCGATTTTGCGTTGAGTAAGATTTCCTGTTCTCGCTGTGCACCAGGGGATGCGATCTTGGGCGATCTCCATACGCTACCGCTGGAATATTTCCCGATACGTTAGCGATACCGTATAGAGGCGATTCGCGTTAGAGGACAGGAGTTATCGGTCAAGGGATTTGAAGATTCGATCGCCATTTTTCGTAAAGGTCTCGAAGCAAGAGTCGGTCTCGAGTCGCTGTCCCGACAACTCGGCTTTGGTCTCGCGCTCCCGTGTTGACAGTTTTTCTGTCGACACGCTCGGTTCGGTCCCGATCGTGCTACGTAAGCACGCGTTATCCAGTACGTTTCGGTATGTTTTCGTGAGACATGTGTGTTGCCGTGATCGAGAAATTCTCATACGAGATTTTTCCACCGACCCTAAGGATTATTTGATCCTTAGGCTCTAAGACCCGTAGACTAATGACCCGTAGACTAATGACCCGTAGACTAATGACTAATGATATATTTGGTGCGTTCCCGAATTTCTGATCGGACAATTTCGCTTCCGTGTGGCTCTCGCAAACAAAGTAACAAACAATTCGTTTGTGTGTTCCCGCTGATATCGTTCCGATACTCCCTCTCTGTCGGAATCAGATCCCGACCCTCTCTACCAAACTTTGCAGCCTGAGCAACCGTGCACTGCCGTGACCGTCCGCTTGCGCTGATGCGACCAGATACAATTTTCCAGTTCCGAGAACCCCAAAAACTGCACAGTTCCATTATTAACCTGCGTTTTTGTTTATTTTATTTTTCGGATTTCGTGTTTGTGCCGTTTGGTGGGGATAGACATAGCTGCACCCATAGCCCGCGTCATGCCAGTCGCTAATCCGGTAAAACAAATTAGCTGGCGCCCACCGGAGCATGCGGGTGCATCCCCGAATCGAAATGTTCAGCCTATTTTAAAGGCCTTTGATCCTATGTCAGCCTCACTTGAGTCTGTTTACTGCTGGAAGTCCTACTATGTGCTCCTAACATGCTCTTTGTTTGCTGCTTACCTCCTGCATAGGCCCTCAAACTCCTACGTAACCTAGCTGAAGTCGTTGCAGCTCCTCTTTTGATTCCGTTTGGACCTATTGCGCATTTGGCTGTGTCGACGAAATGAGGGCAGGGATGGTCGCATTCGAAAGAGAGGGTCTGATACTTTTCAGTAACCATCTTGGGTTGGACTAGGTAGTACTTTTCCAATGGCCATTCGTATTCGCTTCAAACTTGCCCCTGCAGCGCCAGCAACTCTCCAAAGTGGAAGAAATGGATCTTGGGCAAACAGTTACAATATTTTGAATAAGAATTGCCCACACGTATGCATGTATACGCGGATCCCTATAGCAGGCACGCATGCATACGCATAGGTACTAGTATACGTGTGTTGGTGTATGCTTAGGCGTGTATGTGTGCGGATATATACGTGTGTCTATGCATGCGCGTATTCAGGCATATGTATCTCTATATGCGTAATAGAGTGTATGCGTGTGCGTGTATACGTGTGCCAATCGACGTCCTCCTTAGCGCCTGCAAGTGGAGAAAAGGGAAATTTATTCCCGTTCTAGGCCCTAAGTAGGAGCTCATTTTATATTGAATACGAAGCTACTTTACTGCCTTTATCTCCTAGCACTGTGAGGATCTGGAGGGGCAAAAAGGCTGCAAATTTCGACTTGGGTCGCCGTAAGTGGACGGCCGAAGGTGACGCGAGTGTTTTCCCGAGGATCGAAAGAACCGAAGGAAAAGATTTACGTCATAAAATATTCCATTGTTTGTCTTACATTAATTAAAAGCAATCAACATTTTACATGCCTGGAGGCTGCCAAGCGAAGAACATGGAATTTTTGGAGCGATTGGAGACATCGAAAAAAGTTCATTTCTTGGTATACGGATTCAATTCATGCATTTTTCCGGCATCAACTAAACGTAATAAAACATGTATATCCGTAGAGATGTACATTTTTAAATGGGTTTGATCGATGTGAAAAAAATGCATAGGCTGCGGCCTCACCACGAAGAAACCCATAATTTTGGCTTGGCAGAATCGGAAGATATAAAATTTTGATTGTTTCTAGTTATTGTAAGAAAAAAAAACATGTCTTCGCTTTTCGACTAAAAACAATCAACATTTTACATCTTTGGAGTCTGCAAAGCAAAAAACATGGACGGCACGGCCGATCAGAGACATTGAAAAATTGATATTTCTCGGTATACAGGAGCTAATTCATTGACTTTTTTCGCAATAACTATGTATGGCAATGAAAAATGTATATCCTTAGAGGTCTACTTTTTCTATTACCTTCGGTTGATGTGAGGAAAATACATAGAAATGCTCCCCGATATCTCGAAATTTGAGGTTTTCGATTTTTTCGCTCGCGGTGAAATTTTGTTTACGTATGTATTTTATGCAAATCTGGACTTACTGTTATATTCCTGTTGTGGGCCATCCCCGGCTCTTCCTATTCTGGAGGCGCCGGTCCTCCTTCGCCTATATTTTCTTCCGGTTCCAATGCTTTGGATGCGATTCCCCAGGTTCCGATGAATTCAAATATTCCAAAATTCTTATCCCTACTCGATACGAATTTGAAACTATATAAGTATTGTTCCTCTAAACATATTCGCAATTCACTTTTTGGACTGAAGCTAAATGAAAAAAGGATTTTTCCCCGTTGCAATAAATATAAAATCCCCTTTATCAACTTTCAAAAAGTAAAAAAAGGATGCAAAGTAATAAAATTCCTCCCAAAAACATTATTGCTTGGTTGTTCGTATAAATAAAATTTCATTTAACTCGAAAGATTTTATATTTGAATCGAAACAATGGCTATATTATACTGTTTCAATCCAAATGTATAACAAAAGTGAAATAAATTTTTATAAAATAGACAAGCAAGTTTACTACAAATGTTAGACACAAAATTGTTAAGCCTTACAAATGACATTTTGCTTAATTTTTCATTTTCATTGAAAAAATCATTACTATTTCTACATAAAATTGATATCACCATTATATCAATGTACAACGTATGTACCACACAAGTACAATGGAAGTGCTTGGAAGCAACGACATAGCGTCCATGGTTAAGAAAAAAAGCTCCGTGAAGGATTTCATCTTCCCAACTACTTAAGGTAGTTCTGTAGGTACACGTATGAGCCAAAAGTTTCGGTCGAAGCGTATAGTAACACCCAATGCTTATACGATGTCGTGGTTGTAAATTTTTGACAGAGCTTGTACCCTCTCTATGCCCCACACATTCGCATCAAATGCATAGATAGGTGTCATACTCGGATAGAGAGCGGCGCTTTAATCCTGGAAACAGCGCGATTTTCCTGCATGCAGTCATAGCTTTGAGCTTCCTGCGATCTATCTTTCGCGAAATATGTTATATAAATTAATAAAGCGTGAACCTGTTAACCCAATGCGATACAAAGAAAAGTTTACAAGAAAAAAGGCGCATGCTAAAAGACTGAAAGCTGTGGCAGCCATCTGTCAAGCAAATGCAGCTAAACGCGATGAGAATAACCATAACCTCAACGATCAGCAACAAAAATTTGCTGTCGAAGGACGTCAGATCGTGGATTTAGAACATCTTGCCGACAGTTTAAATTGTATTCGCTGTAATAGACATTTTTTTAGGATAACAGTGAAGGAAATCCGAATGGGATTGAATTCTATTTTGCATATTTCTTGCGACGAGTGCTCTGCAATAACCCAAGTTACATCCACACACACACACACACACACACACGCGCACCCACACACGCACGCACGCACGCACGCACGCACGCACGCACGGACGCACACGCACGCACGCACGCACGCACACACACACACACACACACACACACACACACACACACACACACACACACACACACTTAAATATAAATATATATAACACGAATAAATGCATGCAGAAAATTGAACAAATTAAATTTGTTTGAAGAATACGTTTAGTTCACATTCGTCCCAGAACTACTAGAACTCGGGAAAAAAACACGCTTCGAGTTCCCAGACCACGCGCCGATCAGCTGGCTGCAGCGTACGCTGTTGCCATTCCGTTACAGGTGGGCCCGAGTTCAGTGTGGGATAAAATTACCACTTTTCATAAGTCTATATCTTCAAAACTAAACGGTGAACGTTTGTCATGAAAAAGAAATCAATCCCGCAATTGTAATGCGTACACGTGTGTTTTCTATTTGAAATCCTAAGATCTGTTTAGAACCTATATCGACTAATGCGAACAAACTCCTATCGGTTTACGTGTTAGGTATAGGGATCGCGAACCAAAGTACCCATATTCAACTGCAATTATTTCGTGAACCACACGGTAAATCGAATTGAATATTTTGGCATCAGTCCATGAACGCCATATCAACACCATACTAAGATTTCAGCCAATTCCTAATATTTAACTAAAACTACAGAACTACCTTAACTCTCAGGTTGGAAAAACATATACTGCCGCAATTTGTTATGCAAGTGGAAATAAAATTTTGTGATCCCGCAAAGTACGAATCAAATCATTGATGTATCTCTAGACCACACGATAGGTAGAATCTCATTTTATTTGCATAATTTAATCTGATATATAAAAGAATAAACTTCCTCCTCTATCACACAACTATTATACAATACATGAAAAATATTTTGTCGTATGGACTTTGGTGCATTGGTTAGAGCATCAGTCTCTAAGCCACAGCATCACCAAGTTTAAGGGTCGAATTACGGTGCCGTCATCTTGCTGGTGGAAAAATAAATATCTGAGTATTACTCCTAACACTTAGTGCGCAATATTCGATAGTTTGTCCGAGTACAGTAGAATAATTATCAATAGTGGATATAACGTAGCTCTGACATGGTCCCGTGAATTATGTGGACCGATGTATACACCGATAACACCATATATCAATGTTGTCTTGTCCGAATCACACTAGCGCAAGAGGCACGAGATCACGTTGCTAATAACCCCGGCAGTTGATGCGATGTCACAATTAAAGAAATATATATATATATATACGAGGGCGGTCCGATAAGTACTTAGCCTCACCGCCCGATGGCGCCACTATCGCAAGAGAAATTTACAATCGTGTAGTACATTCTCGTAGACAGCTACTGGCAAAATTTCAGCCGAATCGGACTCGTAGTTTTGTTTTGACCGCGTGTGGAAGGGGGCGTGTCCGCGGATTTTGGAAAAATGTAAAAAGAGCAATATCGGTCGGTGTTTCGCTTCTTGTTTTTGGAAGGGAAATCACGCAGCGAAATCAAAGAGCGCTTGGATGCTGTGTACGGTGACTCTTCTCCTTTGATGGCGACCGTCAAAAATTCGTTTAACGAGTTTCAACGTGGTCGCACGTCGGTTTTTGATGAGCCACGCATCGATTTCTGGGATTCACAAGGTGTGATCTACATCGACTATCTGGAGAAGGGCAAAACGGTCACAGGGCTCTACTAGGCCGAATTAATGGGCCGATTCGACGCCGAATTGCAGAAAAACGGCCCCATTTGGCGAAGAAAAAAGTACTCTACCACCATGACAACGCACCGGCTCACACCTCCGCCGACGCCACGGCCAAATTGGTCGAGTTAGGCTACAAACTGCTGCCCCATCCACCGTATTCTCCAGATTTGTGCGACCTCTTTTTGTTTCCAAACTTGAAAAAGTCACTCGCCGGGCAAAAATTTGAGTCGAATGAGGAGGTTATCGCCGCAACCGAGGCCGACTTTGCCAAAATTTTCGTTTTTCTTTTGTAGGCTAAGTACTTATCGGACCGCCCTCGTATATATGTTGTGACCGCAAAATCGAGGGAGCTGGGGGAAAAGGACCGAGAGAGTCACAAAACTCCCCTCCTCCCGTCCCGACAATTTATATAGGGCGCCAGCCGAAAATCGGCTTGTCGGGATGAGAAAAGGGAACGCAGTGTCCGGCCAAACTGCAGCCTCGTGGATAAGGTAGAGGGGATGGGTCAGGTGTCAATCACGCGCGGCAAGCGAAATTTATCGTCAGTGAATTTATTTGACTGTTCGTCAACGTTTTCCCCTCCTTCGCAAGGAACACGGGACAAAAATCGGAAAACAAGAAATAAATACAGTACGCGCGAAATCTCGCGAGACAATTACTCTCGCGCGCACACACACACACACACCAATTCCGACCGGGGCCTACACACACACACAATATACGTCGAGCTCGTTTTGGCCTCTCCTCTCTCTCCCCTACCGGCCACACTAATATTATAAAACCGGGCCCCCGCTAATCGGTTACCCGGCCGAGCGTTAAAATAAAGACAGAAATATCCCGGAAAAATTACCCCGGTCGTTACTTACGTGGACGTCGATGCTCGGCAACCTCTCCCCCGCGACGAAACCGGGTTAATTCCCCACACTGGGGAAAGGGGCACCCGGTAGATACAGTTAACGTAGACGGGAGTCCGCACGGGTTCGAACCCGCGACCCGATGATAAACGGAAGGCTGATTCTCCGTGAAGAGGTCCCGACCTAAGGGCGATCTCTCCCCCTTTCCCCTTGCACAAGCCTCGCCGCAGGCCAAGGGATCACCGAAGACGACACGTCCGAATTTCAACAGGCACACATTCACTCGCACTTTTTACAGACTAATCGAGCCGAAGCTCGTCGCAAAACGGGATTGAGCTTCCCGCGCGCAACCACGACACAATTTCCCGACAATACGCGTTAGCTACGTACGACGGGGCTCGAAAATTACAGAAACGCGACAGAGGCCGTGGCCACGAAAAAGATACCCGAGATCGAGGATCGACCACACGGTCAGAGATCTACGTGTATTGCTACAACGGGCATCGCTGAGCTCACCGGGAGAAAACAACTGGCCGTTTTTGCGTTGGTCGTCCCACGTCCTTCCGGCTCGGTACCTCGCGAGAAGCTGTCCGGCAAGCCGGCCGGCGTGCAAGACGCGTACCCCTGCCCCTCCCCGCTCCTCATCTTTATCTCTAGCTTCGCGCGAGAGGGCAGTCTCGTGCCGATTGTTTCGGGAGTTCGCCTACGATTCTAGCGCGAATTTCGAATTTCGTAACTCCCGGAACGAAAGAATAAAATCCGCGCGCTAGCTCTCACGAATCTCGGGTCTTGGCGGGAACAATAACCGCAACCCTTTTTATCCTCCGTTTTACACGGGCTGAGAGAAACCTCGCAGGGGGGGGAGGACGAGAAGTCTGCGCGTGGATCCGGCCTCGATAAATTATTTTCTCCGGATAATGTGGGAGTCGCGAACGTTGGAATTTTCGCATGAACCTTGGCCGCTCCGGTCGTTCAGCCGCTTAAGGGCCTCCTACGTTTTCCCGATCTTCAGCCCAGGGTGAATGTTCTACTTCGCCGTCACCGCTGCCTCGGATGTTTCCTTTCTTGACGGCGCGTCCTTCCTCCCGCGGGAGAAACCTCGACATCGGGTTTACATTACATAATAAAAATAAAGAGAAATACAGACGGAATTAGTAAATAATATACAGCTATTCAGGACCCTACGGAATCGTGTCGTGGCGGCGATGGTGGCCCCGAGCCGGAGGACGCTCTCGCCGGGCATACCAAGGGGCCCGGCGGGCCAGCGGAGTGTTACCAAAAAAAAACACGTTACAATGTATATTGTGTATCTTCTTCAGCTTTTTTTCATAAGGGGAGATATACACCTAGATGGTCGAGGTCGAGGGTTTAGAAGCTATGAACTTTCCGTCGACCGTAGAAGACCTACACTATGGGCCTGGTATCGATGATTCCATGTAAGTTGACAAATTTCATGATTTATTCATTCCCAAATTTTCAAACGCGTTTTTCTCAAAACCACGTTTTTCAAATCGGTACCCAAAATTTCTCGAAAACCAATGAACCGATTGCCTTGAGATTTTTCGTGGTTATTCTATACACCATTATCTAGTACTTGTCATAAGATTTTTTTTCGTTACTTAGTTTTTGTTTTATAGGCACAATAATAACTAATTTTTGCCCCAAAAATCACTATTTATGTTCAAACGTCCGCCATTTTGTCATAAATCAATGTTTTTAAAATCGGCTATGACAAGTACTAGATTATAGTATCAAATTTAATGATCTTTTTGGTTTTTTTTTCAGATGATTTTTGAAGAACCGCGAGTGGGTACCGTATACGCAGATTTTTTTACGACGCTCCAAGGATCATACAATATCCTTGTATATTTTTGATATTTTTAAATAAAGAAAATTAAACTTATTTTTGAATGTATATACTTTTAGATAATTAAAACCCCAATCCGAATTTTCAAATAGTTTTCCTTGAAAAAATTCACAAAAATGACCTTTTTCCGACTCCTAAGCGTATATGTCCGTAAATACTCGGAAGTGGGGCTCCTGCTACAATCAGACTATTTTGTTTTCTTATTTCTTTTAATGATCATAGCAGATGATACGAAGTAATATTATGACGGCGCACGACATTTTTTTCTTAAAAAAAATTATTCAAAACTTTGCACGTGGATCCCTGCTTGCAGCACAGATGCACGCAGGGATCATTGAAAATGAATGAAGTATTATTCCAAGGGTGCATGGAATCGTGGGGTGCGTAGAACACTGGGGTGGGCGGGGGGCAGCTTGGATGGGTGCGTGAAATCGTGAGGTGCGTAGAACACTGGGGTGGCCCCCCACTGCCCCCGTGGACCGCCCACCCCAGTATTCTACGAACCCCACAATTCCACGCACCCGTCCGCGGTGCCCCCGCCCACCCCAGTGTTCTACGCACCCCAAGATTCCATGCACCCATCCAAGGTGCCCAACAAACCCACCCCAGTGTTCTACGCCACCGTACGCCATGGTTGCGTGGAATCGTGGGGTGCGTAGAACGCTGGAGTGGTTATTTTACTGCATATGCTAAAGTACCGGTACAAATGCTAAAGTACAAATGCTAAAGTACCTAATATATACCGGAGTAAATATTAGGTGTACAACTTAGTTTGGTCCGTTTTCAAAAGATGGCTCTAGGTACTATAAATGGTTGACGGCAACAGCTGATTTTTGCTGTATGGTGAAGTATCAACATCTCTTACCCAAATATCGTTTACAGGCCTCTGAGTTTTGCGCATCAAGTCTAATTTTTACTGCGGTGAAAATGTCGAATTTCGTCCCAAATAAGCACCATTTGCGGGAAGTGTTGATTTTCTGTTTCAATTGGAAGAAAAGTGCAGCTGAAGCCCACCGATTGCTTGTGAAAGTTTATGTTGAATATGCGCCGTCGGATAAATCTTGCAGAGAATGGTTTCGACGGTTTCAAAGTGGTGATTTTAGTGTAAAGGACAAAGAGCGTTCGGGTCAACCGAAAAAATTTGAAGATGAAGGTTATGCTCTGTATTTAGTGGGATCAGAAGGGTGTGATCCACTATGAGATACTAAAACCTGATCAAACCATCACGGCAAACTTCTACAGGCAACAATTGATCCGTATAAAGCGAGCTATAGCCAATAAAAACGTCCAGAATATGCGACCGGACACGACCCCATAAGATTTCAACATGACAACGCTCGGTCTCACGTTGCTATTGTGGTTAAAAACTACTTGGAAAATAGCGGGTGGGAAATTCTGGCACACACGCCTTATAGCCCAGACCTTGCCCCTTCCGACTGATACACAAAATGGCTCGATGACTCGAATCCAACTAGCGTTCGTTATAAACTCTGTCCTTGTGCAAAATACACATCACAAGGTAACGCGTCTTTATAAAAAACCTCTGGTTTTTGAATCGCCAGGTTCAGTTTTTGGTGAAGCCTTTCCAGGGCTGTATTACGTGTCACGATGGTAATACGCGTAACAATAGGTCTGTAGCCCAACGGTGTCTTTATCGACGGCGCAGTCTTTCCTCGGTGTCAGAATCAGGAACAATATTGGAAGTGAGATGAGTTTCACGTGTATTTTGATACTTACCGATATGTTGATCAAAGGTCTCTTTCCTTGGGACTCCTGTTATAACAAACAGTCGACGTCTTTGCAGAAGGAGGACGAACCTTGGTGAGTACGATGCGAAACGGGTGAAGAATCAGAGCTTGCCAGGATTTGGAACAAGGTGTCTTCAGGTTACCACAAAGGAGAAGATTACGAGTTAATTGTGTCAATGATTTAATTACACTTATATCAGTTCGTTACATTGATGTTATTTCTACTCGGATGCGGATAACACTCTTCCGGTTTATTAGTGCGATGGTTTAAACGTTACAACAAACGCGTTCACGTAATGTACGGAGTTTCTTAATGAAAACTTGCGCGTGTTATCCCGTGTACTGTACGGAGTATCGCTAGCGTCGCAGCTAAGATTAGAGGTCTTCAGGGGAGAACCTCTTCGTAACAGTGATTTCACGATTCTAACTTATAGGTCGTCAGTCCCGTGCTACGCAGGGCCGATATTCGTCGGATAGCGATAGTGGGGCAACGGTTTACGTGACTGCATTTCTGGGAATGCATCCGGGGGACCCATCGATAAGTATATATTCCCACACGCTAGTCTGACTCAGTGTGCATTGTTCCAACGGTTTTGGACGACGGACTCATGCCGAAGGCGAAGCGCAATAAAATTTAATCTTATAAAATATTTATGTAAACGTTGAGAGCTCGGGCGCATATGCAGGCCGAGAAATATCGATACTTAATCCTAGACAAAGATGCTTTGTGCGATGGTTGCTTGGTCACGTACGCAAGCCATGAGACATAGCGAGTTATATTAATGAAAAAATATATGAGCGTATATTTTTACTTTGTATTTATATTTGTTCTTATTCTATGGATATGAGAATAAAATATTTGCTCTAATTAAGGCAATTTATGCAGTTGGCTTAACACGACTACCATTTGTTTCGATCGATGCAGAACGCTTCACGTCACAACAGAGTATCAAAAATTGGCTCGATTCATTCTTGGCTTAAAAAGATGAACGCTTCTTCCGCGATGGAATTCATAAATTACCAGAAAGATGGGGAAAAGTAGTGGCTAGCGATGGACAGTATTTTGATTAATGTACTAATTCCTTTTATCATTCAGATAAGTAGGTATTTTAAGCAAAAACCCGGACCGAATTAAGTTGTACACCTAATAATAGTGATATCAATCTTACGTGTTAATAGTCATGATTTTTTCAATGAAAATTGAACATTTGGAGAAATATTATTCCTAAGGTTTAACAATTTTATGTACAACATTTCTAGTAAACTTCCTATTTTATAAAAAATTATTTCACTTTTTTGTATATCTAAATTGAAAAATATAATAAAGCCATTGTTTCAATTCAAATATTTTTTTTAGTCTAAACAGACATTTTTCATCCGCTCAAACGAGCAATAATGTTTTGGGAAGATTGTTACTATATGAGTAGTATAGCTGTGACAGTTCTAACGCAGGTCCCCTGAGGGCGGCTGCTGGGCGGGGGGTTCACGCGGGGAGGGGTATGACGACACGCGGGGAGGGGGACTCGATGGAGAGGCTGAAGTCACGCGGGGAGGGGGAAATCGTTGAAGCGGAGGAGGGGGGTATATATCGATTATCGATTAATTGATCATCGATTATTGATCATTATTTAAAATTTATTGTTGATTTATTTTGTCTTATATTGTTTACTTCATGGATTTTATTATTTAGCGACTCTCGCCAGAGAGCCAAGTTGGTTGACCCGTGTCGCTGAGAGAAGCGATCGGATTACACGTATACATGAGAGAGAGCGAGAATGAGAGATGGAGCGACCGCATCGCATGCATGTGAGATAGAGCGAGATATACAATTAACTTCAGACATTTACCGAGTAAAGCAGTTGGGTTTGTTGGGTGAAATCCCAAACAAACCCACGAACGTCTTCGAACATCTGTTGAACGCTTTCGAACGTCTCTTGAACGTCTCCGAACGTATCCGAACGTCTCATGAACGTTTCATGAACGTCTCCCGAACGTCTCACGAACGTCTCTTGAACGTCTCACGAACGTCTCCGAACGTCTCACGAACGTCTCATGAACGCCTCACGAACGTCTCAGAACGTCTCACGAACGTCTCATGAACGTCTCTCGAACGTCTCCGAACGCCTCATGAACGTCTCCGAACGTCTCTTGAACGTCTCCGAACGTCTCATGAACGTCTTCGAACATCTCCGAAGATCTCACGAACGTCTCCGAACGTCTCATGAACGTCTCATGAACGTCTCCGAACGTCTCACGAACGTCTCATGAACGTCTCACGAACGTCTCACGAACGTCTCACGAACGTCTCCAAACGTCTCATGAACGTCTCCGAACGTCTCACGAACGTCTCCGAACGTCTCCGAACGTCTCCGAACGTCTTATGAACGTCTCCTAACGCCTCACGAACGTCTCACGCACGTCTCATGAACGTCTCCGAACGTCTCACGAACGTCTCTTGAACGTCTCACGAACGTCTCCGAACGTCTCATGAACGTCTCACGAACGTCTCCGAACGTCTCACGAACGTCTCTTGAAAATCTCACGATCGACTCCGAACGTCTCATGAACGTCTCTCGAACGTCTCCGAATGTCTCATGAACGTCTCCGAACGTCTCACGAGCGTCTCTTGAACGTCTCCGAACGTCTCACGAACGTCTCATGAACGTCTCCGAACGTCTCATGAACGTCTCACGAACGTCTCACGAACGTCTCACGAACGTCTCACGAACGTCTCCGAACGTCTCTTGAACGTCTCTCGAACGTCTCTCGAACGTCTCTGAACGTCTCACGAACGTCTCCGAACGTCTCGTGAACGTCTTACGAACGTCTCACGAACGTCTCCGACCGTCTCACGAACGTCTCCGAACGTCTCATGAACGTCTCATGAACGTGTCACGAACGTCTCACGTACGTTTCTCGAATGTTTGAGAGCAATATTTTATACAACTGTGTACTCTCATAACAAATAATGTAACAAAGAAAGGGGTGAGGAGAATTGAATAGTCACATTTCGTTTATTTGCAGGAATCGTTATGATTCAACCACCAATTAAACATTTTAAATACATTTTGTAATGCACAATTTTTTTCATGCTTTTCGCATTGTAGAGTATAGCTTACGCCTAATTTACTTAAGGTATCCATATCGCCAAAGTCCACGTCCAACGTTCAAATAACTAGATCATTTTTCATATTTATTATATCAGCTAGCCATTCTCGTTTTTCATGGCCGTCAACATATACGATAGGGTACATATCGTCTTCCGTTGGTCCCACAACTGCAGTCGTTATTAAACCTTGAGCTATGCTATATGGAACGTTTCCATAGGCCCACTTTAGACCATGATGATTCCGAATCAGCCGTGACGCTTCGTATCTCTCAGATTTTGTGAGAAGTCTCCATGGTATGATACTCGCGAACATGTAATGAGAGAACACACATTCCGCTCTCAGAATCGCTACTTCCTTCACGACAAAGTTTCTCCCAACAATCAATCCTTGTAGATCGACAAATGTAGGTACAGACATAACGAAGATGGCTCGATCAAGTCGATAGCAAGATCAATTGATGACTGACGTCAATATTTAAGAAACTCGTCTTTAAATTATTTATTTATCGAGCGGGGTTACTTGCTGATCTATACAATTTTACGAACCATATTTGTCAATGGGCAATATTCAACAACGCGATCGTGCAAGACCAAACAATAGGCAGTAGTATTTGGTGGCAAATCTTCCTTACATTCGAACTCGATCCGCACGTCCACGGTAGCATTTTTCACAGACTCGTTCTGATGCGAGCAATCGATAACCGTGAGAGGGCCGTTATATTGAAACTTTGCGATAGTGAGCAAAGAATTATCACTATTACAGCCGTAATAAGATTTACGAAATCGAGAGTCCATATTGAACAAAATGGCGAATCTGTTTTTGTCAAAGTCCAAATTCAAGTCATCTTAAGGATAGAATTCCGAGTTGAGATAAACTTTAACATTGGCGAGCTTGCAGTCGTCGAATAGTGTAATGTCCTTTGCCATAGAATTTTGTTTGCCAGTCTGCAGCGCAAATATTACATATCTTGGTTTCTCTAGCTGGGACGCAGCTTTCACAGTCCATGAGTGTTTCGTTGTGCTTTGAACCAGCGGATACTCGTATAGATCCCAAGAGCGAAAGCTCATATTCAAGTATCGCCCACTTTCCAATGTTCGGACTACACTTGCTGTTTACGGGAAGAAATTGAGACGACCGTCAGCAGTCTTGCATAAGATCGAAGCTGCACGAAGTTTACACTATTTCAGAGTCAAAAATTGCTCTAAGTCCACATGATGATAACCGGTATATCGTGCCGAAAAGTACGGACACTCTACCCTGGGGTCATTGTAAAATAGCATTGTTTACAATCTATTTACTATCTATTTTATTTTAGAACAATATATACAATGTAGGCTAACATAAATGTTAGGCTACATTGTATATATTGTACATAAATTTGTAACAATATATTGTACATTGTATTTATAACAATATATACAATGTAGCCTAACATAAATGTTAGGCTACATTGTATATATTGTTATAAAATAAAAATAGATAGATATAATGAATGTAGAAATGTAAATTTGATATATATTGAAAAATATGCATGTTATATATAATGCGAGTATGTTAATGTTTACAGGATATAATAATTTATTTTTATAAGGAATGGTGAATGTATAAATAAATAAAATGGTATGCCTATTGTAAATAAACTTTATTGAATTTTTCATATACTTTATAAAAGTCAGTACAATATGTTATTTTTGTGTATCCACGAGTTTTGAGATTTATCCATTCCCAACCATTTAACATAAACATCATTGCTCTTTTTGCGTATTATCTTCTCCACGAGATATATGTTTGGATTGGCAACACGTTGCAGTTCGTATTCGTAGAATCCTCCGGCTATTGGATTTCCACTTGAGTCGTGGACTAGGTACGTTACAGGATAAGTTTGCTGCACCTTGACGATTTTAAACACTTCGGTGGTCCAATTTGGTGTGAAACCTTTTTCAAATATTGTCTTGAATTTGCTTACGCGCACAAAATCATTGACTTTGAATCTTGCAGAAGCCGCAATTTTTACATTGCTGTATACGGTGGTTAAGAGTTTCTCCGCGATCGCAGGAGTAACGTCGATGGGCCTCATGCCAATCGTACGATGCTTTCGAGCATTGTACTTCATAACGAGTTGCGGTAACGCATCGATCCACTTGTAATTACCATTGAGTGTAAACATTTTCCACATATTATTTTTGAGAGTGCGATTGAATCGTTCGACGACCGAGGCCTTCATAATAGAGTACGTCGAATAATGATTGATGTTGTATTTCTCCATGAGTCGTTGCACGTTTACATTGTAAAATTCTCTTCCTTTGTCGGTCTGAAGATTTTTCGGATATCTGCTATGATCGTGTATGATTTCCGCGATCGTTGTACCCATTTCGTTGCCAGTTTCACTTTTCAAGGGTACGGCCCATGCATACTTGCTCAACACATCGATGACGGTGAGGATGTAATTGTAGCCTTTGTTGAAACGCGAATACGGCCGCATTTCGACTACGTCAGCCTGCCACAAATCATCATACCCACCTACGATGACACGTCTTCGCAGAAAGTTTTTTCTTGCTGGTGCATGTAATTCCTCCACGAGCTGCCTTTCTTCAGACGTTTTTTCTTCTCCGAGCATATCGTGTGTTTGACCAGACGATTTTTACAAATCTTCCTGCGTTGTGTCAGCTACAGCGTCGGTTACATACTGAATCGTTTTAGACGTATCGTTTATAGTTATTCGAAGCGTATCCTCTAGTGCGATGAATTTCTTCTCAAATTCATCCAGGCGTTCTGTTAACAGCTTGATTTTCATTTCCACGTAACGTTTATTAGCAGCATCGTAATCCCCTTCAGGTAGGGCTACGCCTCGTATTTTACGTGATCTTGCATCGAAGCCACTAGAGGTTAGACAGAGAGCATTATCACGTGTATAATTTCTTATTAGCCCAGTCCACTGATAGTATGAATTGTCCTGCGCTCCAAGCGATGATCCGAATTTATTGATCGACATCTCGGTATCAATAGTGATGAAGGAATGATCATTATCATCGATGCACAGGTTAATTTATAATGAGACCCGCTTCGCGAAGTTCCTTAATAATCGACATTATCTCATTGTCATGAGCGTTGTTACCCGCGTGTCGTGCAGCTTCCAACAAGTGCAAACGATCGACTAACTCATTGGGATCATTTCAATGCACGTAATCAATTTTGTTGTTATTTAACGTCATGGCGAGCGGTATTTCTATACCTCTTCCAGTTTTTCGGTCGAAAGTTAATGGTCCAATTATATATTTATACTTGAAGCCTTTGTTACCCAATACAGGATTGAGTATATTGCTACCACGTCGATGTGCATTTGTTGCCAACAATATACTTTTATATTTGTTTTTGTCTTCCTCGGTGTATATTGCACCGTCGGAAATTCTCTTGAAAATTAACTCATAGAGTCCAGGGGTTCCCAAGTATTTTATGCCATCGATGAATATATTATCATCATTATCCACATCGAAACGCTTATCGCCTAACATCATTCCTTCATTGGTAAATTTGACGCCATACACGTAATCCATGCTGGAATTTTTGTCTTGTGAAAGAATAGATGAAATATATTGTTGACCGAGTGGACCGAAATGTTCGCGCAATGTATTTTGACCTTCAGCCGTTTGTAATTGACGTTGAACTGTAGACACGAATGATTCGGGCGTAGTCTCAAAAACGTCTTCTTCAACAACGGTGGCTGGTTGCAAGGGTACAGCAGCCATCGACGTATCATCCAGAGATTCCTTTCGTCGCTTGCGTTTTAACTGATTCGGTGTAGAAGTTACCAGCGAATCTTGAAATAACGAACGTGTGCGCTTTGTTCCTTGTTTCACATCCTTCTCTAGGTCCTTTGCTTCCGACATACTCAAAGATTCAATTTCCGGCCCAAGAGATTCAACAGCAGCTGATTGCTCAACAATCTGCTTGAGAGGTTTGGTGATTGGCTTGAAGTGTCTCTCCAATGCAAGATCTTCTTCCATTTTTCCGGTCTTCAAAGCTTGATATTTTTTGCGTATTGAGTCGCTTGTTTTCGCAATTTCCCTGGCAATCTTTTCATCAGTATCAATTGTCGTCATCATGCCCACACGAAATTATTTGTCGGTCGTTGCACAGCTGATGTCTCAATGCCGATTGACTACATTACGGTATTGCAAACTCGTCAAATCCATTTCTATATCGACCACCGGACAATGAGCTATCTTTGTCAATAACCATGAAGCCATATTTGTGTTGCCAATATTTTTGACATAACATCAGAAAATCTTCATACGACATGTCCGTATTTACATGTTCATTGTAAACATGTTTCAAGTTTGTACGATCTTGTTTAAATAAAATAAGCAGATTCACATTGTCGCGTATAAGATGCTTGGGAACCTTGGCATATGTTTGGCAAAGATAGAAACAATCAACGCTCGAGTGTCTGCCCATCGCAAAGTACTCTCTTACTGTATTTTGCTTGTCACATGCTACGTCATCGAAAATAAAAATGGAGTTCGGAAGCGCTTCGTGCGGTGGGATAACATCACTATTATTGGAGAATTTAAAATAGCCAATTTCGTTAATCGATGTCAGCAGATTTTCCAAATATTGATATTTTGGCTGTGAAGCGATTTCGAGTATACATATAGGTATTCAAAACGTACACCATTTGGACTTTCTATTAAACTTAACAAAACATTGGTTTTCCCACAATTTGAAGGATCGCAAATAATGCTGCGTATCATAAGTGGCAGCATATCTCCATGCTTGCGTACTTGTTGGCCCTCCATTACTCTATCGTCGAAATTGGTCATTTGAATCACCGTCGCTTTTTGCACGAAACGCATGTTTTCTCTCTCGAATCCAAACACACATTCGCCCAAAATGCGTCGTGTGAGGAGTATTTATAGGAGTGCACCGAGCCAAATCCACTCAGTACTGAGAATGTTTTTGTACCTATCGGACGACTGCAGTATTCTCCGCTTAACGGCTCATCAATTACAGTTTATTCCAAAAATTGTTTTGTTACAAAATTTTCATCACTTCGCTGACATTTTGTGGGAGAGGCTTCCCGAACATATACAGGCTGATTCGGTAGTACAGCAATATCGCCGATGCACGCGCCATTGGAATTTACCGGGACAGCTAATACACATTGACGGTCCAGCACCGTTTATAAATAATTGTGCCGAATGTCAAAGAGAAAAGGCAACAGTTTGTTAAATCGTGCAATAAATGCACTTCCGATCGAGTTACATTTTCCCGGATACCAATTTTGTGGACCAGGCACTCAGTTAGAGCAGAGATTGGCACGGGGTGATCGTGGTATAAATCCATTGGATGCAGCTTGTCGCGTCCACGATATAGCCTATTCTCGAAGCAATCATTTAGGCGAAAGACACGTTGCGGATAATATACTTGCAACAACGGCACGAAAACGTATTACTGCGAGAGATTCGACTTTTGGCGAGAAAACAGCAGCGACCGCTGTTTGGGCAGCTATGAAAGCAAAAACGAAATTCGGCATGAGAATGAAGACAAAGAACTCACCGACAAAGAAGAAAAAACCCGTTAAGAAGAGAATACTGCCGATAGCAAAGCGTGGCGGAATTTTGCCAATGTTACCATTACTGGGAGTTCTTGGTTCACTGGCTGGTGGGGCAGCTGGGATAGCAAAGGCTGTGAATGATAGCAAAGCGGCGCAACGTCAACTTGAAGAAATACAACGTCATAATCGAGCTATAGAAGGATATGGGCTCTATCTCGCTCCCTACAAGCGTGGACAAGGATGTTCAACTAAGAAAAAAAAACGCCAAAACTCGGTGAAAATGCCCATGGGTGTAACAACTAATGTACAATTGGAATGCTTAGCCAGGCGCATGCGCATACCATTCGTCAGAGGGGTCTTCATGCGCAATAATTTACCAGTTTATGGTGGCGTGCTAGACTAAACTAGATGAGAGCGGTATAGTAAATTTGGATGATGCAGATGGCCCCGGTACGCATTGGGTAGCCTATGCCAAGAGGGGGAGTCATATAATATATTTTGATAGTTTTGGAAATCTTCGACCGCCCAAGGAGTTGGTGCGATATTTTGGACCAAATACCACAAAAATACAATACAATCGAATATCTTATAAGAATTATAATCAGAGTATTTGCGGGCAATTGTGCTTGCAATTTCTCCAAAACGTCGATGATCAATATGTATTTAAGCCGTGACAATGTGTCAATTAACTCAGTATTCGAGGGAAACATGTCACTGACGCTTACGTTGACCGGCAAGAGTAGCCTTCTAACCGCAAATTATTTTCCCCCTATAGATTTCAATGATGGCTGTTATGAGCTCGGTTTGACGGATTTCGAAACTTATCACACAATACCAAATGTGAATTCATCAAACAACAAGTTTTACTTTGACAATGATGACAAGGAAATTATAATCCCTGAAGGATCGTATGAACTGAGAGCCATAAATGCGTATCTGAATCGTGCAATTTTACTCAAAAGGGTTGATAGCGGTGATGATGCTGAAAATGAAATTGTTCCTCGAAAGGTTGATAACGATGACCTCGATGAAAATGGCGAAGACCCAATCGTGCTACGCGCTAATCATAATACACTAAAGAGCGAAATCAAATGTGCGTACAGAATAAATTTCAGTAAACCTGACAACGTAGGATCCCTGTTGGGATTTTCATCAAATCGAATACTGCATCCCTGGAAATGGCAGGAATCTGATGTACCGATAAACATAATGAATGTCAACATTATCCGAATTTTCACCGAGCGTACCACCAGGATATAAGATATCGGAAACGCCTGCGCAAATCATTTATCTTCCGATCGTTGTGCGGAGCATTACGGATCTAACGATACGTATCGTGGATCAAAAGGGAAAACTACTCGATTTTCGAGGAGAAGAAATTACGGTGAGATTGCACATACGAAAGTGACGCTTGTGATGCTCGTTCTGTACGACACGGAATACGCCAGAGACAATATTCCTACGCGAAATAATACGATCCCACACGGTAATACTCTTGCAAGAAGACAAGCGGCATTGAGTGTTAAATTACCCGCAAAGAAGAAATTCAGTGCAGCGAATCGTGCATTTTTAGAATCTCTGGGATTTATTGTACGACATACTTGAGGCAAAAGAATGACTGACGTTTTGAATATCAGTGGGGAGCCAATCTTTGACGATCGTATCATCAAAATTAAGACTCATACGTACAATCCGTATGCCAACTCAACGCTTGGACACAGCGATGAAATACGAATTCCTATACAACACCAAGACTTGTACACCCTACCATCTGAAAGTTTTCTCTACGTTGAGGGAAAGTTCACGGTGCTTAAAAAACCAGATGATCAAGCAATAGTAGTATTGGGCAACAATTGCGTTGCATTCATGTTTGATGAAGTTCGTTATGAGCTCGATGGTGTGGAGATTGATCGCAATTGAAACGTTGGAATAACAACCACGATTAAAAACTACATCTCTCTAAGCCCTGAGAGGAGTCATACTTTGAAAAATGCTGCGTGGGATGTAACACATAATAATGGGGGAAAATATTTCAATTTTTGTGTACCTCTCAACATATTGCTAGGATTCTGTGAAGATTACAAGCGCGTTGTTATCAATGCTCGTCATGAGCTAATTCTGATACGTTCGCGCAATGATAACAATTGCGTTTTCAGTCAGCATCCATTAGTGGAGACAGAAGTTGAATTGCTCAAGATACAATGGCGTATGCCTCACGTAATATTAAATGAGATAACTAAATTGTCATTACTTTGAACATTGGAAAGTGGGCGATACTTGAATATGAGCTTTCGCTCTTGGGATCTATACGAGTATCCGCTGCTTCAAAGCACAACGAAACACTCATGGACTGTGAAAGCTGCGTCCCAGCTAGAGAAACCAAGATATGTAATATTTGCGCTGCAGACTGACAAAAAAATTCTATGGCAAAGGACATCACACTATTCGACGACTGCAAGCTCGCCAATGTTAAACTTTATCTCAACTCGGAATCCTATCCTTACGATGACTTGAATTTGGACTTTGACAAAAACAGATTCGCCATTTTGTTCAATATGTACTCTCGATTTCGTAAATCTTATTACGGCTGTAATAGTGATAATTCTTTGCTCACTGTCGCAAAGTTTCAATATAACGACCCTCTCACGGTTATCGATTGCTCGCGTCAGAACGAGTCTGTGAAAAATGCTACCGTGGACGTGCGAATAGAGTTTGAAGGTAAGGAAGATTTGCCACCAAATACTACTGCCTATTGTCTGATCTTGCACGATCGCGTTGTTGAATATTGCCCATTGACAAACATGGTTCGTAAAATTGTATAGATAATTAAGTAACCCCGCTCGATAAATAAATAATTTAAAGACAAGTTTCTTAAATATTGACGTCAGTCATCAATTGATCTTGCTATCGATTTGATCGAGCCATCTTCGTTATGTCTGTACCTACATTTGTCGATCTACAAGGATTGATTGTTGGGAGAAACTTTGTCGTGAAGGAAGTAGCGATTCTGAGAGCGGAATGTGTGCTCTCTCATTACATTTTCGCGAGTATCATACCATGGAGACTTCTCACAAAATCTGAGAGATACGAAGCGTCATGGCTGATTCGGAATCATCATGGCCTAAAGTGGGCCTATGCAAACGTTCCATATAGCATGGCTCAAGGTTTAATAATGGCTGCAGTTGTGGGTCCAATGGAAGACGATATGTATCCTATCGTATATGTTGACGGCCATGAAAAACGAGAATGGCTAGGTGATATAATAAATATGAAAAATGGTCTAGTTATTGAAACGTTGGACGTGGACTTTGGCGATATGGATATCTTAAGTAAATTAGGCGTAAGCTATACTCTACGATGCGAAAAGCATGAAAAAAATTGTGCATTACAAAATGTATTTAAAATATTTAATTGGTGGGTGAATCATAACGATTCATGCAAATAAACGAAATGTGACATTATGTGATTTTTTAATTCTCCTCACCCCTTTCTTTGTTACATTATCTGTTATGAGATTACATAGTTGTATAAAATATTACTCTCAAACATTCGAGAGACGTACGTTAGACCTTCGTGAGACGTTCATGAGACGTTCGGAGACGTTCGGAGACGTTCGGAGACGCTCGTGAGACGTTCATGAGACGTTCGGAGACGTTCGTGAGACGTTCGTGAGACGGTCGGAGACGTTCGTGAGACGTTCGTAAGACGTTCATGAGACGTTCGGAGACGTTCGAGAGACGTTCGAGAGACGTTCAAGAGACGTTTGGAGACGTTCGGAGACGTTCGTCAGACGTTCGGAGACGTTCCTGAGACGTTCGTGAGACGTTCGACAGATGTTCGGAGACGTTCGTGAGACGTTCGGAGACGTTCGGAGACGTTCGTGAGACGTTCGGAGACGTTCGTGAGACGTTCGTGAGACTTTCGTGAGACGTTCGGAGACGTTCATGAGACGTTCGTGAGACGTTCGGAGACGTTCATGAGACGTTCATGAGACATTCGGAGACGTTCGTGAGATGTTCGGAGATGTTCGGAGACGTTCATGAGACGTTCGGAGACGTTCAAGAGACGTTCGGAGACGTTCGAGAGACGTTCATGAGACGTTCGGAGACGTTCGTGAGACGTTCATGAGACGTTCGTGAGACGTTCGTGAGACGTTCATGAGACGTTCGTGAGATGTTCGGAGACGTTCGTAAGACGTTCAAGAGACGTTCGTGAGACGTTCGGGAGACGTTTATGAGACGTTCGGATACGTTCGGAGACGTTCAAGAGACGTTCGAGAGACGTTCGGAGACATTCGCAAGCGTCCAATAGATGTTCGAAGACGTTCGTGGGTTTGTTTGGGTTTGTTTGGGATTTCACCCAACAAACCCAACTGCTTTAGTCGGTGAATGTCTGAAGTTAATTGTATATCTCGCTCTATCTCACATGCATGCGATGCGGTCGCTCCATCTCTCATTCTCGCTCTCTCTCATGCATACGTGTAATCCGATCGCTTCTCTCAGCGACACGGGTCAACCAACTTGGCTCTCTGGCGAGAGTCGCTAAATAATAAAATCCACGAAGTAAACAATATAAGACAAAATAAATCAACAATAAATTTTAAATAATGATCAATAATCGATGATCAATTAATCGATAATCGATATATACCCCCCTCCTCCGCTCCAACGATTTCCCCCTCCCCGCGTGACATCATACCCCTCCCCGCGTGAACCTTCCGCTCCGCACCCCCCCCCCTCAGAGGACCTGCGTTAGAACTGTCACAGCTATACTACTTATATGGCGTCTTTTTTGACTTTTTAAAAGTTTTTACAGAGGACGGAATATACTTGCCTTCAATCAACTTGAATACGCAGATATTGCGAATGGGGTTAATTTGTTATTTTCTTCTCTTAGTGCTTAGGGTACTCAGGGGCCCTACGCAAAATACGTAACACAAATGAGGAGGGGGGTAGGCGTGGGAGGCCAGGCGTGACGGTCTACGTACGTGGAGGGTCAAGGTTTGAGTTACTTCGCGATTTTAAAACTACCAGAAATAGCGAAATTTCTGCATGTTTAAGTTTTTTTTAATTTAAATCGCGAGTGCAATTTTATCGTGAACAGTTCATAGCTTTCTATACGCGATGTCAGTTACGGCCTTAGGCCACAGTAACGGGTCCAAAATCATGTGCGAATTTAACCATTTTTTCCGCATGAAAAAGTTATTCACTCATAAAATTAATTACACATCTATTTCGTATGAATATCAAGCTGTAAGCATTTTTTTGTTTTTCGATGTACAAAATGGCCGACTACTCGAAACTTCTTGAAACAGCTTTTTTCCAATTGGCGTGACAAATAACCAACAATTTTCACTCGATTTACTTCAAATTTAGAAGTTATGTTCCTGATTGCATTTCGCAGAGAAGTACGTACGGAATTTCTGATTAATCGAAAACTTTTCATTTTATGAGCAGTTTATGAGCTGTTATAACGAAATTTTTCACTAAAAATTCATTTCTTTAGGCCAAATACCTACAACTTTTGAATAAAAAAATATTTTTTATATTACGTACGTATTTCTCTGGGTATTTTAATGTAGATTGACGAGAATTGTTGTTTTTTGTTCTAGGCCAAGAATTGTGAATGCTAAATGTCATGGCGCGGAGTGCTTAAAAAAAGATAACAAAAGAAAATATTAGTAGTCGGCCTGTTAGCGCCAGTTAGCGGTCAGTTAGCGCGTTCATCAGGAACGCGTGTTCGTTTCGAACACACGCTACGACGGGGTCGCGCGCCTAGCGTGAAGGCATCCATTGTGTGCCTCCACATGCGCACACGCAACCGAAGTCTGAGTATGGGTCAGTAGGTATTCGTTACGTCGGGCATACGCGGTTGAAGATTTCCTTCCAGCATGCTGTCCCTTCACAGCGAGTACACACTTCGTGTGGGTATATATACGTAGATACCCACACAGTTATGCACTCTCAGTCGAAATCCTTCGTCGACGAAGGATTTAGTCTTATCTGTCAACGCCGACGTCGTACGAAATTCGAAATTTCGCAGCAAGAGTTCTTCTTGCTGATGGCTCGCGCTTGCCTGCAGCGAGATAATTGTAGAAAATTAATTATTTTTAACAATTATAACATTAACAAATGTGCGGTACTTTCTATACCTCTCGGCAATTATGATCGCTCCTTACGCGCTGCCTAAATCAACGGTAAAAATTACACAAAAATAATTGTTTAAACAATCATTTTTGCATTTCTTCTCGATCACGGGAATGATCAGTAAATACTAAATGTTCTATACCTCTTAGTCAGTAATATGATTGCTGCTCACGCGCTGCAAAAAACAGCGATAAAAAATTGCCCAAAAATAATTGTTTTAACTACTATTTTTGCATTTATTCTCGATCACGGCCATGATCGGTAAATGCGGTATGTTCTATACCTCTTAGTCAGCAAATATGATTGCTGCTTACACGCTGCAAAAAACAGTCGTCAAGTTACGCAAAAATAATTGTTTAAATAATTACTTTTGCATTTATTCTCGATCACGGGTATGATCGGTAGATACGGTATGATCTATATCTCTTACAAGGAGACGCTACGACCGTGGGCTCGGGGATTTGGCCGATTTTTTTTGTGGTGAAAGAGGACCCCTAGCTCCTCACGTGGTTAAAGTAGTAGGACGCATTACTCGAAAAATTTGGAGAAAAATCAATTCAAAGTTTCTTCGGCGCCTTATGAAATTAAAATGTCAGGCACTTGTCGAGCCGCCGTCTAATCTAGACAGTAAGGGCTCGGTCTTTTGCGCCGGAGGTCTCGCGTTCGATTCCTCCTTCGGATCTTACTTTTTTTTCTTTTTTTTTTTTTGTTATCCCAACAATTATGAGAAACATTTTTTACCCCTACATTATTTTTTAAAATTTATTTTAGCTCAACAATGTAAAGTTTTTCATTCACTAAAAAAGATTCGTGCTTGTTGTTCTATTTGATTTTATGGCCTTGTAAGGGTCTGAAGAATTTTGACCTGGGGTCCTCTTAGGATGATAACTGACATCTGCGCATAGGACTGTGCGTGAGTCTGTGAGAATTAAACAGCAGTTCATTTTTCGATTTCGTCGTGAACAGACGTGCCTATTTCTTATTGTTAAATTTCGAAGTTCTCTTTCAATTCGAAGTTAAGGGCGGGGTAAAGTATTAAAATTTTTTTTCATTTAAAATTTTTTTTTAAAATGAATGCATAATATATCAAGAATATTGTATTAAAATTTCAAGTCGATCGGAGAAAAATTGACGAAGATATGAGTATTTGAGCGTCTATTGCTCCATGCCGGGTTTTATACCTGGGCGGCAGCTGCGCGGCGCGCTATTGTATTTTTCGACCCCGAATAAATTTCTTGATCAACGGGCCTGTTCCGGTCCCGTTATGTATATTCGCGGCATGGTGTATATTAGTATACACATTAGTCTGTACATCAGTTGACCGCTGTATGCCGTGCTGAGCAGTAGCAAGTCACACTAACAGTTTGAGTCCGTTTTCGATCGTGTTTGTACCTCGAAAAATGCCTCGAAAAATAAGCAGACAAGATCGTGAGAACGGTATTGGGCAATTGTGCCGACCGAAAAAAAAGTGCCTCCTCAAAAGCGTAAAAACGACGAACCATTAGCTAATAGCGCGTCAGCGAAAAAAAATTAAAAATAATCCCGCTGGGGTGGTAGAAGACATCCAAAAACGTTATCGAATGATAGATTTCGTTCTTGTTTTTTCGACTATTGCTACTGTCGTCAAATGTGTGAAGTATGATGGAAAAGTTACATTCCAAACATGCAAAAAAGAAGGTCTTGGTTTCAAGATCAAGGTTACATGTGAAAAGTGTAAACAGCCTCACTACATTCCATCAAGTGAAAGAATAGACAGTGGTGTATAAACGCAAAAAGATGCTCTCGATCATCTTGATGGAAGCCTTTCGCTCTACGGACCTGGCATCGACGACTTTGAGTGAGTATAAGAAAATTATCGAGTTTTATTTTGAATTTCTCAAAATTCAAAGATAATTGAAGAATCTGAAAAAATCATACGTATTCAGAAAAATGAACGAATCACGAAAAAAAATTGGGTTGTGGGGAAATTTGTTGAATAATTTTTTTTTTTCATCATTTTGTTAATGACATTTTGGAATTATTATTATGCAAAATTAATCTTTTGAGTACCTTTAATATGCATGAATTTTCTCAGATTTTTATGCAATCGAGAAGTGTTCTCAAACTTATGTGCAATGAGCGCTAAGCGACCAAACTCTTCTCCGTTTTTCAAACCGTTTTTCTGAGACTTGTCATATTTGAAGTCCGTGTGGACGATAACTCAAAATCTACTGGACCAATCGCTTTGAAATTTTGCACAGTACTTCTTCACATAATTCACCAGGTATTGTCGAGAGCTTTTTGTTTTTTTTAATAATTACTAATTTTTCAACAACAAATTAGCCGATTTTTTTAAGCGAAAAACGGGATTTTGGCTCCCAAGTGCTACGAAAAATCGAAAAATCGTAAAAAAAAATCCTCCCGTCATTACCTCGAGAAACATCTCCTTTAACAAATGCATTTTGATTTTTTTGTTTCAGATGATTCTGTTGCGAGTTATGGTGCACACCGCAAACCAACTTTTTTTCGAGGCGCCTCCGGGGTTTAATTTTCACTCGCTCAATTTTGAATATTTTGCAATGCAAATTTAGGAGAATGTTGTTCAAATGTTCCTTTATTATATGTAAATTTTTCAATAAACGAACACTATTCGTTACGCCAAAAAAAATCTTAAAAACATGCCTTTTTTCGCCGAATTAACTTTACCCCGCCCTTAAAAATGTCGACTGAAGAAATTGCTGGCACTTCTGGAATAGGCGAGGAAATTCGTGAAGAATCCATGTACAGTGATAAATCAAAATCGCGATTGAAGGACGCAGTAGTTTAGTATGAAAAGCTGTCGATAGAAAACAATTTAATTGCATCGACACCTTTGGAAGAAATATCTCACGATGCTATGATATTGGCCGGAGAATTTTATAATTATATATTGGAACTTTTGAAGAGGAATTAATTCACGGTCATGAGGATTGCGAACTACAGTTCGAAGTGCCCCAACTTGATTCTCCAGACGAGTACGAACCGGAACCGAAAAAAAAAAATAAAAGTGAAATGATTCCCATCGCTTACAAAGTCAAAGTCGTGAATATTGCTAAAGCGCAACCCACGTGAGTAGATGCATACATATATAGGGAGACGACAATGACATCACAGGTATTATGTAGTGGGTATCCCGCGGCGGCGCGTGGTGGGGGTGTCTGGCGGTCGCGGTTGCGTCGCTGTGGCACGTATGGGGAATTAGTGGTGGGGGGAGTCGGCGGTGTCGGATGGGGTGGGGGGGATTGGGCCCTTTTACGGGAGCTCGTAGCTAAGTGGGAGTAGTTTCGAGCTGCTTTTCCGAATATACTGACTGGTAGAGTCTTCTGCATATATCGAGCACCTGTTTCCCGCTAGAGCGAGCGGTTGGGGGCTCCGCCGCGTGGATCGTATAGGGGAGGAAGGTCTTACACCATGGGGATAGGGAGCTTCGGGTAAAGAAAAAACGCGATGATTTACGTGAATACATGTTTCGAAGTTTTTATTCAACATATTCATAGTGTGTGCGTGCGTGCGTGCGTGCGTGCGTGCGTGCGTGCGTGCGTGCGTGTGTGTGTGTGTGCATGCAGATGTGAAATTCGGCGTCTATCACAGCTACTTGAAAAATGAATGCCATAGAAATGCTGGATGTGAAATAAAGTCCTAACCTATAAAACTCATGTCATGCAGCTGTAGTAACAAAGAGGCGCGCTCTTACAAAATGTCACTACATCCGGGTTTTTTTTTCATTTCCACAGGTGACACCGAGGCATTTATATATGCAAAGTACTCAATAATGCGTGGATGCCACCGCACGATTTTTTGTGTGAAAACCCCAGATCTTCCACAGTTATACTCCCTTTTAACTGGTTTATTTCGTTTCCATTCCGCCCCACTATTCTTATAGTATTACAATATAAGAACACTATAGTGTGGAACTATAGTGCACTCCTAAGATAGAGGAAAAATATGGAAAAAAGATTCCCGAATGAAAACGACTTCTACCACCGCAGGCTTTACACTGCGATTCGAGCAGTCACTTTTGCCGACATCACCTCTTAAAACTTCCGTTGTGAACTCACGTGAAAATGGCTGAGAAAATTCCACAACTTGAACAAAATCTGCGCGATCAAGCCGCACTTATAAATTCCGTGGAAGAGTATATAGTATGGGAGCAACAATGTGATCAGTGTGTGGAGTCATTGGAAACGAAAACCCGAATTAAACGACCGCGATTATCACTCGGAAATCCGCAATCGTTGGTAGCAGGAATCGCTCGTTTAGAAGGTTTAAAAAATGTTCTACGCAGACGGTTTTTACATGCGGGTGCGCGAAACAGTGATCGTGGTTTGATCTGGCGAGAGATTGATACGGCGTTCGAAAATCGCGTCCTGACCGGCTGCGTCATCAATAACAACCATATTGAACCTCGTCAGTTTCTCGAAGAGGCGTGTGATATGATGCTTTCACACGTGCAAGACATTACCAACAAACACTTCAGTGTAAAAGTGAATACAGTTTTCAATGGTAAATTTGAGCCAGGTGACAAACGTGCAACTAAAAGTATCAACACGAAGAACTTTGAACTTTTTACCACATCCAATTTACGTGAGTGGTATACACAACGAGTTGTTGAGCCTACTCTAGCATCCCTCGAAGATTTTCAAAAACGGGATAGCGGATGGACATTGTCGTAATATCAACAAATACAATCCACTGCGTGTCGGATGTCAAACTGTTTTGTCGCGGGAAATAATCCTGAAGAAAGCGGTGGTGAATATAAAGTCTAAGGATAACGCATGTTTCGCGTGGGCAGTGGTGGCTGCTCTTTATCCAGTGGAAACAAACGTGCATCGAGTAACTTCATATCCACACTATTCAACTGTACTGCAGCTTCAGGGAATTGCTTTTCCAATAACTCTCAATCAAATGAAAAAATTCGAATCGCAAAACAATGTTTCGATTAATGTATTTACAACGGAAAAGAAAGGCATCGTTCCAATTCGAATATGCGCCCAAAAACTGGTTAAACACGTCAATTTATTATACGTGGAGGATTCGTCGGACCACAGCGTGGGACACTTTGGATGGATACAAAATGTATCCCGGCTCGTGAGCACGCAGCTGAACAAAAGAAACGGGAAAAAACACATCTGCGATCGGTGAGTAACAAGAAGCATACTCGAGAATACACATATGAGCAAGTATGTACTTCAATAATATAATTCTTTCCATCGTTTTGTTATAGGTGTTTGCACTACTTTTACACGGAGGCTAAATTACGATCGCACGAGATGGATTGTGGACAATCAAACGACTATGTCATTCGATTACCTGGTAAAACGGACAAATGTCTAGCGTTCGAAAACTTTCAACGAAAAGAGCGACTTCCATTTGTGATTTATGCGGATCTCGAGTGCGTTTTGGCAAATGTTGACAACAAAAATATACAGCAACAGCACGAAGTGTTTAGCGTAGCGTACTACGTACATTGCTCGTATGATGATTCGTTATCGGGATACTACTCGCGGCGCGATGCCAATTGCATCCCATGGTTTGTTGAGAACCTTAAAAATTTAGCTTTGCGCATCAACGATATTCTATCGGATAGTGTTCCCGTGGTACTTCTAACTCCGGATGAGCGGGCAAAATTTCGAAGCGCTGCTCAATGCCATATATGTGAAAAACCATTTGCCGAAGACGACATACGCGTTCATGATCATTGCCGTCTGACCGGACATTATAGAGGTCCCGCCCATTCTAACTGCAATTTGAATTACCAACGGTATTTTTTCATTCCCGTATTTTTTCATAATTTGTCCGGCTATGGTGCACAGCTCATCATCGAGGAACTAGCCACAGCATTTTCGGGGGAAACCACTGTGCTGCCCATAACTAAAGAGGAATACATTTCTGTTACAATAACATTTCGAACGGCAGACAAATAACATCCGATTCAATTACGCTTCGCCGATTCATACAAATTTCTCAATGCAAGTCTGGATGACCTGGCTTCATTTTTGACAATGGACAAACTAAAAATTTTACGTTCGCAATTTCGTGACATAACAAGCGATAGTTTCATCCTATTAACTCGAAATGGCGTCTTCCCCATGAATATATTGATAGTGTAAACCGATTGGAAGACTATCACATACCACCACGAGACGCATTCTACAGTACTTTGACTGGTGACATTGTAAGTGAGAATGAATACGCTCACGCCAAGAATGTATGGGAACGGTTTTCTATTCAAACGTTAGGTGAATATAGTGACTTGTATTTGAAGACCGAAGTTTTGTTGCTGGCCGACGTTTTTTAGAACTTTCACAATAGCTGTATGGAGCGTTACAGGCTCGACCCCGCTTATTATTATACTCTCCCCGGCTACACATGGGATGCAATGTTGAAACATACATGCGTCAACTTCGAATTGTTCACCGACATTGACATTTGTTGAACGGGATATACGTGGTGGCCTGAGTCAGTGCTCAAATAGGTATGCGCGCGCCAATAACAAATACATGCAATCATTCGATCCATCAAGGTCCTCATCATACTTGATGTACACATTGCGTGATGTCTACACGTTACGTCTACACGTTACGGTATGTTATTCATTATCGCAATCTGCAGCAGTGTGTACGACACGGTCTCAAAATCACAAAAATTCATAGAATACTCCAATACTCCCAATCGCCCTGGCTACGAACATATATCGAGCTGAACACGCAGTGCCGAACCCAAGCAAAGAATAATTTTGAAAAAAATCTCTATAAATTGATGAATAATGCGGTGTTTCAGAAACCAATAGAAAACGTGCGCAATTACGTAGACGTCAAGATTTTAACACGGTGGGAGGGCAGGTACGGTGCAGAGGCAATGATTGCAAAACCAAATTTTCATAGCCGGAGTGTTTTTTCAGAAAACCTTATTGCTGTCGAATTACGCAAGTTCGAGATGAAATTCAATAAACCAATGTATGTGGATATGTGCATACTCGACATATTGAAGACGTGTTTATATGATTTTCATCATGAGTACATGGTGCATCTGTATAAAGAAAAATGTACAGTGCTGTACACCAATGCGGATAGTCTAACATACGACATTGAGTGTGAGGATGTGTACGACGACATTAACCGTAATGTCCATCGTTTCGATACAAGCGAGTACCCGGCGAGCAATGGGTATGATATACCGCTTGTCAACAAAAATGTTCCCGGACTTATGAAAGACGAAAATAATGGTTGGATAATGACGGAATTTGTCGGGGTTAGAGCAAAAATGTATGCAGTGCGAGTCGATGGTAAAGACGTTACGAAGAAACTGAAGCGCGATAAGAGTAACATTGGGGCGAGAAAGATCTCCTTCGAGGATTACACGAAATGCTTGCATGACCAGATCGAAATGACTGATCAGCAAGCATGCATATGATCGATGTTGCATGAAGTGTACACCACCAACGAGACAAAAATTGCTCTAAGTCCGCGCGATGACAAACGGTATATCATACCCGGAACATATCATACCACGAAAACGTTGCCATGGGGGCATTATAGGATACAATCGTAGGGTGTATTTTTTTAATTGTAGATAAGCTTGTAAAATAATTGTAAAAAAGCTTGTTCTGCAAATAATCAACCCTGTGAGAAACGACGTTTGTAAATTATCGCGTTTGTCTGTTGTATATAATAAATTGGGTAATGATTTTTTCAAATGAGAAAATGAAGAAGGGCCCGCTGTAGTTTAGGGAATCATCTAATTTCTCCTCACACTCTCCTGATACGCTTCTACGGGAGAGAGAGAAAGAGAGAGGTGTCATGAAATTAAAAACACTTTTATTGTCCGCTCCACATCAGGTTTGCTCATTCAGCTATTGTGAGTATTGTCGAAAGCCAACCCCATTACAAACATTCGATTATTACGCTGCTACAATACTTTTTCAATGAGATCAATTTCGACATATTCGACATAATTTCGACATATCAATTTTGACATATAAGTAGCTCCTGATCGTACAAATCACCTGCAACGGCTCCATCGTTATCGCCCGTCAAATGAAATGCTACGGAGTTCGTGATTTTCTCTCGATATATGGCAAATATTTGCGCTGTCCAGTTCGGTGGGTAATCCTTTCAGAATACACTCTTAGTTTACTGATTCTCAACGCTCTTTATTGTCAATTTTTACTTACATAATGATGCGGTTAAAATTGTTTGAAATGGGGTCCTATGAAAAACATGTTGTTGTGGTAGCTTCTCATTTTCAACGATGATGCTACTCAGTTTCACCTGCCTTATCGTATAGTGTACAGAATCATCAGACGCGTCTACTAGGTTATCAAGAATACCTATCTATATATAATTACTACGTAGGCTAAATTGCATTCACATCTTATTCCTCTCTGCACGATTGAAATACTCACAAACGGATGATTTTAAATTGCTATACCCAGAATACAGGCGAAAATTATACGTTTTTATTAGGGTTTTAAAGCGACCATTATAAAAATATTTTCCCTGATCAAAGTGCAAGTTCTGCGGTATACGTCCCCTTGACAAGTCTTGAAGTCACTGCGGTTCCTGCATCATTACCATTCTTACTCCGTAGGCGTACGGCCGAGGCAAATTTTGAGACAGTATCGATGACGGTTAGATGAAATTTATGTTTGGAGTTTTTACGCGCGTACGATGAAATATCGACGAGATCAACTTGCCACGGTTCATCCAAACCGCGAATGTTCACAAGTAAAAGGTCTAGTAGCGTCGAGTTCATCAACGCTTCGCACAACGAACGAGTTTTGTATTTGAAGCACTTAAAGTAACGCTACCGACTTTGTCCTTCCGATGTAACACTGGGATGACAGTGGTATACCGCACGAGGCAGCTTGAACAATAATTCGAACCATCTTGCGAGGAGCTCCCACGATCTACGCGGCGGAATCCGAGAAGTACTCGAAGCTGTCAATATTTACGCAAAAATCGGCACAAAATCGTGTCAATTATCCACAGACGCTTCAGTTAAGATAGAGCGCATCGTCACCGTGCAAGGGCTCAAGACATCCACCAACGAGTTTATACTAAAGGAGATATCCATCACCAAACTTCACAGCAGGAACGCTGACCCGCAAAGTAGATATGAATTGAAGGCATATAAAACAACAGTTTATTAATAATAAAATTGAACAATTACATAATCACAGTGTATGCTATGCATTAAACCTTGGTGTGTGTGTGTGTGTGTTTGTTTTTATTTTTTTTATTCTTTAATTTTAAATATCCGCAGCGGTAGTCGTTCTGAAACAAACAAAACATGCATTTTTCTTATCAATCCATCAAACACAATGATATTTAGAATGATACTAAAGTAAAAAGATAATACTCACAATCAGCCCTGTATCCGTTCAAACAGGTTGGACACATGTCGCGCGTGACAATTTGATGTAGCGGTCCACCGCAGTTGGTGCAAAAGATGCCGCGCATGGCTATAAAGCGTTCGCTGTAGTGACCACATCTTTTGCGAAGTCCTTCAAACATATCCCGTACATCGAAGTAGCACGAAACACAATGCTTTGATCGATGATTTTCGGTAAAGTATATGTAATTCACGCAATATACGGCTTCCCGGTTCATCCGATTAAGCTGACGCCGGTCCAGTAGGTCCTCTCGCACATCATGGTATTCATCATCTGACCCACCGCCGTATGCAGAATCTGCCTGTTCAATATCACTATCCAGTTCGTCTATTTCAAGCAGTGCGATGTCATCACGAGTGATCACTTCTACTTCGTCGTCATAATCAGCGTTGTCAACATCGATTTCGTCGTCACCATCAACGGCGATATCAACAACTTGAACGTCGTTATCATCGGCGATATCAACAGCTTCTACTTCGTCGTCATTATCGTCGATATCCACCACCTCCATTTCATTATCAACGACTAGATCGATCACTTCACGAATTTGGCTAACCATTATTTCACTTTTCTTCGTTCTGCGACTCTTTCGTTTCAGAATGACACCTCGGAGGTTGAAGACTGGAATGGTGAAAACTGCGTTCACGATACTTTTTGAAATTTCGGTTTTTGGATCCTCATATGATTGAGGTATGGTGGGGATGCGAGATCCTGGAAGGTTAATTTTTCCTGCACTTCCCGACTAATTCCTACATGCTGAATAGGAAAACCGTGTGAACGTCCTATTGGCCGTCCCCACCATACCTCAATCATATGAGGATCCAAAAACCGAAAATTCAAAAAGTATCGTGAACGCAGTTTTCACCATTCCAGGCTCCAACCTCCGAGGTGTCATTCTGAAACGAAAGAGTCGCAGAACGAAGAAAAGTGAAATAATGGTTAGCCAAATTCGTGAAGTGATCGTTCTAGTCGTTGATAATGAAATGGAGGTGGTGGATATCGACGATAATGACGACGAAGTAGAAGCTGTTGATATCGCCGTTGATAACGACGTTCAAATTGTTGATATCGCCGTTGATGGTGACGACGAAATCGATGTTGACAACGCTGATTATGACGACGAAGTAGAAGTGATCGCTCGTGATGACATCGCACTGCTTGAAATAGACGAACTGGATAGTGATATTGAACAGGCAGATTCTGCATACGGCGGTGGGTCAGATGATGAATACCATGATGTGCGAGACGACCTACTGGACCGGCGTCAGCTTAATCGGATGAACCGGGAAGCCGTATATTGCGTGAATTACATATACTTTACCGAAAATCATCGATCAAAGCATTGTGTTTCGTGCTACTTCGATGTACGGGATATGTTTGAAGGACTTCGCAAAAGATGTGGTCACTACAGCGAACGCTTTATAGCCATGAGCGGCATCTTTTGCACCAACTGCGGTGGACCGCTACATCAAATTGTCACGCGCGACATGTGTCCAACCTGTTTGAACGTACACAGGGCTGATTGTGAGTATTATCTTTTTACTTTAGTATCATTCTAAATATCATTGTGTTTGATAGATTGATAAGAAAAATGCATGTTTTGTTTGTTTCAGAACGACTACCGCTGCGGATATTTAAAATTAAAGAATAAAAAAAATAAAAACAAACACACACACACACACACCAAGGTTTAATGCATAGCATACACTGTGATTATGTAATTGTTCAATTTTATTATTAATAAACTGTTGTTTTATATGCCTTCAATTCATATCTACTTTGCGGGTCAGCGTTCCTGCCGTGAAGTTTGGTGATGGATATCTCCTTTAGTATAAACTCGTTGGTGGATGTCTTGAGCCCTTGCACGGTGACGATGCGCTCTATCTTAACTGAAGCGTCTGTGGATAATTGACACGATTTTGTGCCGATTTTTGCGTAAATATTGACAGCTTCGAGTACTTCTCGGATTCCGCCGCGTAGATCGTGGGAGCTCCTCGCAAGATGGTTCGAATTATTGTTCAAGCTGCCTCGTGCGGTATACCACTGTCATCCCAGTGTTACATCGGAAGGACAAAGTCGGTAGCGTTACTTTAAGTGCTTCAAATACAAAACTCGTTCGTTGTGCGAAGCGTTGATGAACTCGACGCTACTAGACCTTTTACTTGTGAACATTCGCGGTTTGGATGAACCGTGGCAAGTTGATCTCGTCGATATTTCATCGTACGCGCGTAAAAACTCCAAACATAAATTTCATCTAACCGTCATCGATACTGTCTCAAAATTTGCCTCGGCCGTACGCCTACGGAGTAAGAATGGTAATGATGCAGGAACCGCAGTGACTTCAAGACTTGTCAAGGGGACGTATACCGCAGAACTTGCACTTTGATCAGGGAAAATATTTTTATAATGGTCGCTTTAAAACCCTAATAAAAACGTATAATTTTCGCCTGTATTCTGGGTATAGCAATTTAAAATCATCCGTTTGTGAGTATTTCAATCGTGCAGAGAGGAATAAGATGTGAATGCAATTTAGCCTACGTAGTAATTATAGATAGATCGGTATTCTTGATAACCTAGTAGACGCGTCTGATGATTCTGTATACTATACGATAAGGCAGGTGAAACTGAGTAGCATCATCGTTGAAAATGAGAAGCTACCACAACAACATGTTTTTCATAGGACCCCATTTCAAACAATTTTAACCGCATCATTATGTAAGTAAAAATTGACAATAAAGAGCGTTGAGAATCAGTAAACTAAGAGTGTATTCTGAAAGGATTACCCACCGAACTGGACAGCGCAAATATTTGCCATATATATCGAGAGAAAATCACGAACTCCGTAGCATTTCATTTGACGGGCGATAACGATGGAGCCGTTGCAGGTGATTTGTACGATCAGGAGCTACTTATATGTCAAAATTGATATGTCGAAATTATGTCGAATATGTCGAAATTGATCTCATTGAAAAAGTATTGTAGCAGCGTAATAATCGAATGTTTGTAATGGGGTTGGCTTTCGACAATACTCACAATAGCTGAATGAGCAAACCTGATGTGGAGCGGACAATAAAAGTGTTTTTAATTTCATGACACCTCTCTCTTTCTTTCTCTCCCGTAGAAGCGTATCAGGAGAGTGTGAGGAGAAATTAGGTGATTCGCTAAACTACAGCGGGCCCTTCTTCATTTTCTCAGTGGAAAAATTCATGAACCAATTTATTATATACAACAGACAAACGCGATAATTTACAAACGTCGTTTCTCACAGGGTTGATTATTTGCAGAACAAGCTTTTTTACAATTATTTTACAAGCTTATCTACAATTAAAAAAATACACCCTACGATTGTATCCTATAATGCCCCCATGGCAACGTTTTCGTGGTTCCAGGTATGATATACCGTTTGTCATCGCGCGGACTTGGAGCAATTTTTGTCTCGTTGGTGGTGTACACTTCATGCAACATCGATCGTATGCATTCTTGCTGATCAGTCATTTCGATCTGGTCATGCAAGCATTTCGTGTAATCCTCGAAGGAGATCTTTCTCGCCCCAATGTTACTCTTATCGCGCTTCAGTTTCTTCGTAACGTCTTTACCATCGACTCGCACTGCATACATTTTTGCTCTAACCCCGACAAATTCCGTCATTATCCGACCATTATTTTCGTCTTTCATAAGTCCGGGAACATTTTTGTTGACAAGCGGTATATCATACCCATTGCTCGCCGGGTACTCGCTCGTATCGAAACGATGGACATTACGCTTCATGTCGTCGTACACATCCTCACACTCAATGTTGTATGTTAGACTATCCGTATTGGTGTACAGCACTGTACATTTTTCTTTATACAGATGCACCATGTACTCATGATGAAAATCATATAAACACGTCTTCGATATGTCGAGTATGCACATACCCACATACATTGGTTTATTGAATTTCATCTCGAACTTGCGTAATTCGACAGCAATAAGGTTTTCTGAAAAAACACTCCGGCTATGAAAATTTGGTTTTGCAATTATTGCCTCTGCACCGTACTTGCCCTCCCACCGTGTTAAAATCTTGACGTCTACGTAATTGCGCACGTTTTCTATTGGTTTCCGAAACACCGCATTATTCATCAATTTATAGAGATTTTTTTCAAAATTATTCTTTGCTACGGTTCGGCACTGCGTGTTCAGCTCGATATATGTTCGTAGCCAGGGCGATTGGGAGAATTGGAGTATTCTATGAATTTTTGTGATTTTGAGACCGTGTCGTACACACTGCTGCAGATTGCGATAATGACTAATATACCGTTCCTTGTTATGCACGGTTGCAAGCAGTTTTTCGTATTGTCCACCCGGCGGTTTACCATGTGTTGAACAAAACGGTAAGTCCGTGTGTGCATCGTGTAGACATTCCGGGTACTCTAAGTCAACCTCAAGAATGTAACCGGTCAGTGAATCTAGCGTGATAGATGATAAATCGAATGTCGACAACTCATCGACCCATCGAAAATCATCATAGGGCAATGGTTGACACATTGCCCATCCATACGAATTATTTACATCGAAATACATCAAGTATGATGAGGACCTTGATGGGTCGAATGATTCCATGTATTTGTTATTGGCGCGCGCATACCTATTTGAGCAGTGATTCAGGCCACCACGTATACCCCGTTCAACAAATAATTCCATGTCAATGTCGGTGAACAATTCGAAGTTGACGCATGTATGTTTCAACATTGCATCCCATGTGTAGCCGGGGAGAGTATAATAATAAGCCTGTAACGCTCCATACAGCTATTGCGAAAGTTCTCAAAAACGTCGGCCAGCAACAAAACTTCGGTCTTCAAATACAAGTCACTATATTCACCTAACGTTTGAATAGAAAACCGATCCCATACATTCTTGGCGTGAGCGTATTCATTCTTACTTACAATGTCACCAGTCAAAGTACTGTAGAATGCGTCTGGTGGTGGTAGGTGATAGTCTTCGAATTGGTTTAGACTATCATTGTATTCATTGGGGAAGACGCCCTTTCGAGTTTATAGGACGAAACTATCGCTTGTTATGTCACGAAATTGCGAACGTAAAATTTTCAGTTTTTCCATTGTCAAAAATGAGGCCAGGTCATCCAGACTTGCATTGAGAAGTTTGTGTGAATCGACGAAGCGTAATTGAATCGGATGTGATTTGTCTGCCGTTCGAAATGTTTTTGTAAAAGAAATGTATTCCTCTTTAGTTATGGGCAGCACAGTGGTTTCCCCCGCAAATGCTGTGGCTAGTTCCTCGATGATGAGCTGTGCACCATAGCCGGACAAATAATGAAAAAATACGGGAATGAAAAAAATACCGTTGGTAATTCAAATTGCAGTTAGAATGGGCGGGACCTCTATAACGTCCGGTCAGACGGCAATGATCACGAACGCGTATGTCGTCTTCGGCAAATGGTTTTTCACATATATGGCATTGAGCAGCACTTCGAAATTTTGCCCGCTCATCCGGAGTTAGAAGTACCACGGGAACACTATCTGATAGAATATCGTTGATGCGCAAAGCTAAATGTTTAAGGTTCTCAACAAACCGTGGGATGCAATTGGCATCGCGCCGCAAGTAGTATCCCGATAACGAATCATCATACGAGCAATGTACGTAGTACGCTACGCTAAACACTTCGTGCTGTTGCTGTATATTTTTGTTGTCAACATTTGCCAAAACGCACTCGAGATCCGCATAAATCACAAATGGAAGTCGCTCTTTTCGTTGAAAGTTTTCGAACGCTAGCCATTTGTCCGTTTTACCAGGTAATCGAATGACACAGTCATTTGATTGTCCACAATCCATCTCGTGCGATCGTAATTTAGCCTCCGTGTAAAAGTAGTGCAAACACCTATAACAAAACGATGGAAAGAATTATATTATTGAAGTACATACTTGCTCATATGTCTATTCTCGAGTATGCTTCTTGTTGCTCACCGATCGCAGATGTGTTTTTTCCCGTTTCTTTTGTTCAGCTGCGTGCTCACGAGCCGGGATACATTTTTTATCCATCCAAAGTGTCCCACGCTGTGGTCCGACGAATCCTCCACGTACAATAAATTGACGTGTTTAACCAGTTTTTGGGCGCATATTCGAATTGGAACGATGCCTTTCTTTTCCGTTGTAAATACGTTAATCGAAACATTGTTTTGCGATTCAAATTTTTTTATTTGATTGAGAGTCATTGGAAAAGCAATTCCCTGAAGCTGCAGTACCGTTGAATAGTGTGGATATGAAGTTACTCGATTCACGTTTGTTTCCACTGGATGAAGAGCAGCCACCACTGCCCACGCGAAACATGCGTTATCCTTAGACTTTATATTCACCACCGCTTTCTTCAGTATTATTTCCCGCGACAAAACAGTTTGACATCCGACACGCATTGGATTGTATTTGTTGATATTTAAAGTTAAGTTCAGTATCCGCGACAATGTCCATCCGCTATCCCGTTTTTGAAAATCTTCAAGGGATGCTAGAGTAGGCTCAACAGCTCGTTGTGTATGCAACTCACGTAAATTGGATGTGGTAAAAAGTTCAAAGTTCTTCGTGTTGATACTTTTAGTTGCACGTTTGACACCTGACTCAAATTCACCATTGAAAACTGTATTCACTTTTACACTGAAGTGTTTGTGGGTAATGTCTTGCACGTGTGAAAGCATCATATTACACGCCTCTTCGAGAAACTGACGAGGTTCAATATGGTTGTTATTGATGACGCAGCCGGTCAGGACACGATTTTCGAACGCCGTATCAATCTCTCGCCAGATCAAACCACGATCACTGTTTCGCGCACCCGTATGTAAAAATCGTCTGCGTAGAATATTTGTTAAACCTTCTAATCGAGCGATTCCTGCTACCAACGATTGCGGATTTCCGAGTGATAATCGCGGTCGTTTAATTCGGGTTTTCGTTTCCAATGACTCCACACACTGATCACATTGTTGCTCCCATACTATATACTCTTCCACGGAATTTATAAGTGCGGCTTGATTGCGCAGATTTCGTTCAAGTTGTGGAATTTTCTCAGCCATTTTCACGTGAGTTCACAACGGAAGTTTCAAGAGGTGATGTCGGCAAAAGTGACTGCTCGATTCGCAGTGTAAAGCCTGCGGCGGTAGAAGTCGTTTTCATTCGGGAATCTTTTTTCCATATTTTTCCTCTATCTTAGGAGTGCACTATAGTTCCACACTATAGTGTTCTTATATTGTAATACTATAAGAATAGTGGGGAGGCATGGAAACGAAATGAACCAGTTAAAAGGGAGTATAACTGTGGAAGATCTGGGGTTTTCACACAAAAAATCGTTCGATGGCATCCACGCATTATTGAGTACTTTGCATATATAAATACCTCGGTGTCACCTATGGAAATGAAAACAAACCCGGATGTAGTGACATTTTGGAAGAGCGCGCCTCTTTGTTACTACAGCTGCATAAAATAAGTTTTATAGATTAGGACTTTATTTCACATCCAGCATTTCTATGGCATTCATTTTTCAAGTAGGTGTGATAGACGCCGACTTTCACATCTGCATGCACACACACACACACACACACACACACACACACACACACACACACACACACACACACACACACACACACACACACACACACACAATATGTATGAACGGACAATATGTTGAATAAAAACTTCGAAACATCTATTCACGTAAATCATCGCGTTTTTTCTTTACTCGAAGCTCCCTATCCCCACGGTGTAAGACCTTCCTCCCCCATACGATCCACGCGGCGGAGCCCCCAACCGCTTGCTCTAGCGGGAAACAGGTCCTCGATATATGCAGAAGACACTACCAGTCAGTATATTCGGAAAAGCAGCTCGAAACCACCCCCACTTAGCCACGAGCTCCCGAAAAAGGGCCCAATCCCCCCACCCCCTCCGACACCGCCGACTCCCCCCACCACTAGTTCCCCATACGTGCCACAGCGACGCAACCGCGACTGCCAGACACCCCCACCACGCGCCGCCGCAGGATACCCACTACACAACACCCGTGACGTCATCGTCGTCTCCCTATATATGTATGCATCTACTCACGTGGTCTTTGGCGACATTACAAAAAAAGGATGCAGCCACTTGAAGAGAAAAGAATATCTTTGACAATGGGAGAATGATATTAAAAGTGGTGGAACGAGATTGGACAAATTTGAGGCGATAAATTCGTGGACTTATGACCGTTTTGTGGAAGCAAGACAGCAATATCAGCAAGTTACGACAAGAAATGTACAACATTGGGCGCTGGCTGCTGCTGCACAATTCATCGATTTCAATTTCAAGGCGTCTGATCGATGGGTCATGGCATTCAAACAGAAACACAAAATTTCTCAACGGAAAATCACGAAACTGGTTTCGAAAAAAGAGGCGGCATCAATGGAGGAGATCCGGGCAGCTGCAGAGACCTTTCGTCGACAGACGTGCCGCTTGATACCTCAATACCATGAGGATGATGTTATAAATACGGACCAAACAGGTTAATACAAGTTTTCTGCGTACAAAATGTTTTTACCGATGCAAAATGTATACATTTAAAATTAATTATATAAAAAGTTTTCTACATACATATTCGAATATTTTTTTATTGTAAAAAATACTATTTTTTCAGGACGTCAATATCAATCGATTTTCAACAGGACACTTACTCAAAAAGGGAGTAAAACAGTTTTCATCAAGAAGTCGGATTTGAATAAAGTGACGCATTCGTACACCGCACAATATTCCATGACATTATCCGGAATACTGCTCCCACATGTCTTTGTATGTTTGCAAGAGGCGACCGATCATTTCGGACCTCGTATTCAAAAATGAGTAGATGGCTATGCCAATATATGAACGTCATTGCAACATCATCGAAGTCTGAAAAACTAACAACAGCCTTATACACGGATTTTCTCCAGAAATGTTTGAACACTTACATCGGGAAGAATACATTTTTACTTCTCAATGACTCATGAGGGGGGTCAAACAAATCCAGAGACGTATGATGAAATCTTCCAAGATGACGAAAATATGCCAACTTGCTCTGTAAAAGTAATTCTTCCAAAATGCACTCCCTTGGTGCAACCTTGTGACGTTTACTATTACAGACAAGTTAAAAATTTCATAAAGCGCTTGCAAAATTGCAGCAAATTGTTAGAGCAGAATCGTGAAATTGATTCCCGGAAAGATTGTATGAAAATCCATTCAATAATTCACCATCAATTATCGTCACCAATATTCCGAGACATGATTGAATACGGCTGGTTTGCCTAAAAATTATCAGTTACTAGAATCATTTTGATGAATGTTAATGGGACATGTTTTTGTACGGATGTATTGCAAACTCCCTGCGATTGTGAAAAATCAGCTTTCATATGTTGCGCAAGATGTCGCAAAAATTATTGCTTTGTTTATTTCTACGATTACCACTGCAGTTTTTGTATATAATTAATATATGAATAAAAATGCAATTTTTCCTAATCGTTTTTAATATTCTCATTAAAAACCCCATGTTACTCCTCATCTACTTTACAATGAAAAATAAAAAAACCCACCGTTATGAATTGTTTTATTGGAAAAAAAAGAAAATAATTTTTAAAAAATAATGTAAATAAATTTAAAAAATGTGGGGATGAGAAACATTTTGAATAATTGTTGGGAAAACAAAAAAAAAAGAAAAAAATAAGATCGGAAGGATAAATCGAACGCGAGACCTCCGGCGCAAAAGACCGAGCCCTAACCGTCTAGACTAAACGGCGGCTCGACAAGTGCCTAACATTTTAAACTCGTAAGGCGCCCAAGAAACTTTGAATCGATTTTTCTCGGAATTTTTCGAGTAGTGCGTCCTACTACATTAATCACGTGAGGTGCTAAGGGTCCTCTTTACCACAAAAAAATTCGGCCAAATCCCCGACCCCACGGTCGTGCCGTCTCTATGTTAGTCAGCAAATATAATTGCTCCTTACGCGCTGCAGAAAACAGCAGTAAAAGTTAGGCAAAAACACTTGCTCAACCCTTAACAGTCATCGGGGGTTAAACCAACCCCAGCCGTTTTTCGACCTGCGATACCTTTCAGAAACTTTGAGAAAATGAGACATGTTTCGCCATCTGTAGGCAGTTTGAACCGTCTAGGGAGCCTCGTCGGTTTTATTTAAAATTGATATTACCATTATAACACTGTACAACGTATGTACCATAAAAGTACACTGGACATGCTGTGCAACGACTTGGCGTCCATGGTTAAGAAAAAAAGCTCGGTGAAGGATTTCTTCTTCCCAACTACTTAAGGTCGTAGTATCAGTAGGTACACGTATGAGCCAAAAGTTTCGATCGACGTGTATAGTAACAGCGAATGCATATACGATGCGTAGTTGTAAATTTTTGACAGAGCTTGTACCTCCTAATGTGTGGAATGTGTCCCGCATATTCGCATCTCATGCATAGATAAGTCTCATACTCGTATAGAGAGTGGCGCATTAATCGTGGCAACAGCACGATTTTCCTGCAGTCATAGCGTTGAGCTTGCTGCGATCCGTCTTTCGCGAAATATTTTATATAAATGAAAAAAGCTTGAAAATGTCAACCCAAATGCGATACAAAGAAAAGTTTACAAGAAAAAAGGCGCTTGCTAAAAGACTGAAAGCTGTGGCAGTCATATGTCAAGCAAATGCAGCTAAACGCGATGAGAATAACCATAACCTCAACGATCAGCAACAACAATTTGCTGTCGAAGGACGTCGGATCGTGGATTTAGAACATCTTGCCGACAGTTTAAATTGTATTCGCTGTCACAGAAGTTATGTTCCTAACTGCATTTCGCAGAGAAGTACGTACGGAATTTCCGATTAATCGAAAACTTTTCATCTAATGAGCACTTATAACGAAATTTTTCACTGAAAATTCATTTCTCAAGTTCAAATACCTACAACTTTTGAAGAAAACAATATTTTTTAAATTACGTAGATTGACGAGAATTGTTGTTTTTTGTTCTAGGTCAAAAATTGTGAATGCTAAATGTCACGACGCGGAGCGCCCAAAAAAAGATAACAAAAGAAAATAGTAGTAGTCGGCCATTTTGTACATTGAACAAAAAACTTTCTAACAGCTTGATATTCATACTAAATAGATGTGTAATTAATTTTATGACTGAATCACTTTTTCACACGAACAAAAATGGTTACTGTGGCGTAACCTCATAAGAGGGAATAATACCCATCAAACCTGCGACACAGCCCCGGCTCGAGTCGGTAGAGCAGAGCTCACACGAGCCACTGTATTCGCTACATCGGGCGCACGCGGTTGAAAATTTATTTCCAGCATGCTGTCCCTTCACAGCGAGTACACACTTCGTGTGGGTATATACACGTACACACCCACACACTCATGCACGGTCAGCGTCGACAAAGGATTGCGTATTATTTCTCAACGCCGACGTCGCACGAAATTCGAATTCTCGCATCAAGAGTTCTTCTTGCTGGTGGCTCGCGCTTTTCTGCAGCGACATAATTGTAGAAAATTAATTATTTCCAACAATTATAACATTAACAAATGTGCGGTACTTTCTATACCTCTCAGTAATTATGATTGCTGCTTACGGGCTGCATAAATCAACCGTCAAAATTACACAAAAATGATTTACTAAAAAATTATTTTTGCATTTATTCTCGATTACGGCAATGATCGGTAAATACTGTTTGTTCTATACCTCTCAGTCAGCAAATGTGATTGCTGCTTACGCGCTGCAGAAAACAGCGGTAAAAGTTACCCCGATCACTGAACAATCATCGGGGGTTGAATCAACCCCAGCCGTTTTTCGACCTGCGATAACTTCCAGAAATGTTGAGAAAATGAGACACGTTTCGCCATCTGTAGGTAGTTTGAACCATCTAGTAGGGAGCCTCGTCGCGTTTATTCGAAAGGGCCTGTTAGTTTTATTTTGGCAGCCGCTTGAACTAGACAGTGCGGAAATCTGGGGTGCCTACAACTCCGTGTGACTATGGTGCGAAAAAAAGTTTCGGAGCATGGTTTTTTTGTGATAATCTTCAATGGTAAGTAATTAAAACAATAATTGTGAAGTTGGGATTTTTTTAAAATTACACTCTAAATTGACTAATTTAAAATGTTGGATTTGCGAGATTTACAGGATACTCCGAGAGAGCGTCCTACGTTTGATAAGCAAACTCGGTGCGCGTTATGTTCGCGAAGCAGGGATAACAAAAACCATATTGCATTGCCCGAGCTGCAACCGCGCGATGTGCGATAGGCACCGCGCTTATCTTTGCGCAGAATGCAGTTTCGGCGTGGAATAAAAATGTGTATGAGTGCGTGAATGCAATTTATGTGTGAATGCAATTTATGTGTGAATGAATATTTTAGCCCGTGTACATATTTTTCTACATTTTTTAAACGCATTTTTCATAATCAAATATCGCCCATTGCTACAAAATTGGCGTATCATTTTTTCTGAAGAAATCCGCACTTCACATATTCAAATAAATATACTTTTTGGAACGGTCGCTAATTTAATCATTCGCACCTGAAAGCATGCTATTTCAGGTTTATGAAACGATTTTTTTTAAATTGAAAGTTCAAATTTCTGCAAGACTTTTTGTAAAAATAGTCATTTTTTCCGATTTCTTTTTCGACATTTTTTTATATTAAAAATTACATAGTCGGCACATAATCGGCATCGTCTTACACACAAGGGTTGAAAATGCATTGTAGTATCTTTTTTCTTTTTTTTTAAATCTTTTAATTATTCATCACTCTCCAATGTAAGTGGGGTTGATTACACCCCCAATGAATATTACGTCACAATCTGGAGGTGTGACTGACAATGGTTAAACAATTATTTTTGTATTTATTCTCGATCATGGGTATGATCGGTAGATACGGTATATTTTATACCTCTTAGTCAGCAAGTATGATTGTTGCTTATGCGCTGTAAAAAACAGCAGTAAAAATTACACAGAAATTATTGTTTAAACAATTATTTTTGCATTCATTCTCGATCACGGGTATGATCGGTAGATACGGTATGTTCTATACTTCTCAGCATATATGATTGCTGCTTACACGCTGCAAAAAACGGCGGTAAAAACTACGTACAATTAATTATGCAAACAATCATTTTTGCATTTATTTTACTGCTACCTACCACTAGATGTCATAGCGCGCGTTCGTCGCGAACGCGTGATCGTTCCGAACGTACGCTGCGACGGGGTCGCGCACCTTGTGTCAGAGCATACATTGCTGTGCCTCCACACGCACATATGCAACCCATGTGTGAGCGTGCGTCAGTGGGTAAGCGCCGGCGGTTGAAGATTTCCTTTCCGCGTGCAATGCTGTCCCTTCACAGCGAGTGCACACTTCCATGCACGGTCAGCGTCGACAAAGGATTTAGTCTTATTTGTCAACGCCGACGTCGCACGAAATTCGAAATTTCGCCGCAAGACTTCTTTTTGCTGATGGCTCGCGCTTTTTTGCAGAGAGATAATTGTAGAAAATTAATTATTTTTAACAATAAAGACATTAACAAATGTGCAGTATTTTAAGAAAATTAATTATTTTTAACAATTAAGACATTAACAAATGCGCGGTATTTTCTATACCTCTCAGCAGTTATAAATACTGCTTACGCGCAGCAAAAAACAACGGTAATAATTACGCAAAAATAATTATTTAAACAATTATTTTTGCATTTATTCTTGATCACGAATGTGGTCGGTAGATACGGTACTTTTTATCCCTCTCAGCAAATATGATTGCTGCTTACGCGCTGAAAAAACTAAGGTAAAAATAATTGTTTAAACTATTATTTTTGCGGTTATTCTCGATCACGCTTGTGATCGGTAGGTGCAAATAACTTCGCACCGCTCAGCAAGTCTTTAATGGTGACGCGCTGCTAACGACTGCGCTCATATCAAGATAGCGCTCTCGTTCCATCTAGTTTTATACTACAGATTCAATCATCTAAATAATTGATGGCATTTTCTTCTCGAATGGAGCTTGTTGCCAAATATTCACGGAAATAATGACACACCATGAGTGATCGCCGGCGGCTGGCTGCAAAATGCCGGGACAATATTTGCAATCAATCATTTGCATTTTCTTCTCAAACAAAGCCCGTCGCCAAATATTTACGTAAATCATGATACAGTGTGGTTGGTCGCCGGCGGCTGGCTGCAAAATGCAGTGCAAATGACAGTATTTGCAATCAATCATTTAAACAATGGACTTTTATCTCGATCACGCTTGTGATTGGTAGGTACGAAGTGCTTCGCACCGCTCAGTAAGTCTTTGCTGGTGACGTACTGCAAACGACAGCGCTCGTATGAAGATATTAGCGCTCTCGTTGGATCAAGTTTTATACTGCAGATTCAATTACCTAAATAATTGATTGCATTTTTTTCTCGTATGGAGTCCGTCGCCATATACTAGGTGCGCGACTAAGTTCCCGGATTTCACACATAGATGGCGCTAGCGACACATGAGTCGGTATACAGGTCTGAAATTGGGTACGAAGTGCTTGGCACCGCTCAGCAAGTCTTTGCTGGTGACGTACCGCGAACGACAGCGCTCATATGAAGATATTAGCGCTCTCGTTCGATATAGTTTTATATTGCAGATTCAATTACCTAAATAATTGATTGCATTTTCTTCTCGAATGCAGCCCGTCGCCATATACTAGGTTCGCAACTAAGTTCACGGGTTTCACACATGGATGGCGCTAGTGACACATGTAATCGGCATACAGGTCTGAAATTAGGTATTTTTTATAGCTTGGGCATCTGTTAAGAATACGCAGTCGTAATATAAACAAATATCGCAACACAACGACCTTTTTTCTAACCTCGAAAATGTCAAAGTTTGTGCCAGATGAACAGCATTTGCGGGAAGCATTGCTTTTCTGCTTTAACCTAACAAAAAACAGCAGCTGAAGCACGTCGGTTACTTGAGGAGGCCTACGGCGAACATATACCATCAAAAACAACGTGTGAAGATTGGTTCAAGCGGTTCAGAAGTGCCGATTTTGAGACTGGAGACAAGGAGCGCTCGGGAAGACCGCAAACATTTGCGGACGCCGATCTGCGAGCGTCATTGGATGAAGACACTCAAACAGAAGATCAACTTGCCGAGGCATTAAATGTGACTCGGCAATGTATTTCGAAACGTTTGCACACTATGGGAAAAATTCATAAGAAAGGAAAGTGGGTGCCGCATGAGTTGACTAAGAGATAAATGGAAAATCGAAGAGCCACTCCCGAAATTTTTCTTTTGAGGCAGACCAGAAAGAGTTTCCTCCATCGAATTGTTACTGGCGATGAAAAATGGATATATTTCGAAAATCCCACACGCATAAAATCGTGGCTTTCACTTGGCGAAGCGTCAACATCGACGGCACGGCCAAATCGCTTCGGAAAAAAGACAATGCTCTGCGTTTGGTAGGACCAGAAAGGAATCGTGTACTATGAGCTGCTGAAACCGGGCGAAACTGTCAATGGGCATCGCTACCGATAACAACTAATAAATTTGAACCACGCATTGTCGAAAAACGGCCAGAATGGGACACGCGAAACGAACGTGTAATGTTACAGCACGACAATGCTCCGTGCCATCGCAGTTCCATCGTCCACGAAACCATAAAAACACTGAAAAGGGATCTGCTACCGCAACCTGCCGTATTTGCCAGACCTGACCCCTTCAGACTATCACTTGTTCCGGTCGATGGCGCATGGCTTGGGTGGGCTACACTTGGCCAATTACGATGCAGTACAAAATTGGTTGGACGAATGGTTCAGTTCAAAGACGCGTCTTTTTATCGTCTCGGTATTTATGTATTGCCAGTGAAATGGCCAAAATGTGTAAATAGCGAGGGACAATACTTCGAATGAACCATTTTTTGTATTCATCTTTAAATTTTCGATTTTTTATTGGTCAAAAAACCCGGACACTTAGTTACGCACCTAGTATTTACGTAAATCATGTTTTGAGTTTTATTTGCTTTCTAAATGTTTCCCACTTGTATCTTGCTCGCATATTTTGTCTTTATATTGATGCTTTTCCGCCCGTCCTAGTATATTTCTCGAATTTATATGATTATTTTTCACGCGAAATGTAAAAAACATATTGTTGCGAAAAGAATATTAGGAAATAGTAAACTAAGTGGTGGAAATAAACATAATAACAATACGTACTATAGACGAAAGGCATATTTGCGCGACAACCTCTTCCTTTGCGGTCGACCCATTTTCTATTTCGAATTATGACTACAAATTTTACGATCCACAAATCACGATATCAGAGTCCGATATTAAATGATTTTTCTAACGTTAAAATATAATTTTGCTTCACCGTCACGAAACACATGTTCGCATGTAAGTCCCGACGACCTGTTAAAGCTCGCGTAAACAAAGGTAACACGCGGCATACATACTGCCGTACGTAGAATCTTTCTTCGCTCGTCGCGCATGCGGTGACGCAAATTTTGACATATACTACCCGCGCCTTTGGGTGAAAACAGATGAAGGCGCGTCGGTAATGTTCCCGCGCGAAAGACAGGAAATTATAAAAGTATTAAAAGAATTAGTAAAGTCGTGCTGTATATTGGAATCGTAAAAAATTAAAAGACAGCTAGTTTTTTGACAGATGATTTTATAGGTGCCGCCGGTGCTAAATCCAAGTTTGCCTAGAAAATGGTGTGGGGTTTTTTTATGGGATGAAAGGAGATGGGGGTGGATTAATGACAAACTACAACCCCCACGAGGTCGTCGCCGGGAGACAAAATATTCAGAAAAATCCGGGCTTTATTTTTTGTGCACATCGCCGAATTCGTGGAAGTTCATTTTGGGGGTGAAAAAATGGGGTGAAATTTTGAAAAATCTTTTTCATTCGATAACTCTTTCGGAAAAATGCATACAGTATATGTTCAAACGGGAACGTTATAGCCCTTGAATAGACGCGTCGTTCGAGTATTCGATCGTACCTCTCCAATCTTTACGACCAAAAGAATTGTTAAAGTATAGAAACAAAATTTTTTTATTGATTAACTCGAAAACAATCGATTTTTCGGAGATGGTTTAAATGTTCGAAATGTAGAGAATAATTTTCTCTGCAATATATTTTCGTTCCTATGGACCACCCTTCAATTTTTCTTTTTCGAACCCCTCTCAGGGGTTGAAAATTCAAAATGAAATTCTGGGAAAACTATCAACCGAAAATAAAGAGATACGAGTTTGGCGGTGTAGACAAAATTGTAGGTGAGGGTTAAAGCTACAAATTGTTGCATGGCGGCGAATTCGTGCGGTCAATAGTTTTCCCAGAATTTCATTTAGTATTTTCAACCCTAAATAGCCATAGAAGCGAAAAGATAGAGAAAATTCTTCTCTACATTTCGTACATTTGAACCATGCCCGAAGAATCGCTTGTTTTTTAGTTATTCAATAAACTATTTTTTTTTGTATTTTAACCAATTTTTTGGCAGTCAAGATATTATCGGAGAGTGATGATCAAATATTCGGTCGACGCGTCTTTTCAAGGGCTATAACGTTCCCATTTGAACAAAGAGTGTACTATTTTTTTCTAAAAATGTAGTGGATTAAAACGGATTTTTCAAAATTTCACCTCACTTTTTCACCCGCAAAAGAAACTTCCACGTCTTCGGCGCTGTGCACAAAAAGAAAGCCCGGATTTTTCTACACATTTTGTCTCACCGCGCCGAACTCGTAGGGGTTGTGGTTTGGCAGTAATCCACCCTCATCCGCTTTCATCCCCTAAAAAAACCTACATCCCTATTTTTAGGCAAACGTGAATTTAGGCACCCGCGGCACCTACAAAATCACCTGTCAGAAAACTAGCCTTCTTCTATTTTTTTCCGATTACGGGGTTTTTCACCGGCAGCACGACTGCACTAAGCACGGAACAAGCGCTTTCAAAGACAATTTAAGTGTCGAAAAAAAACTGGGTAGCTCAATTTTGAAAGGAGGAAGCCGTGACTTCCAATGTAGTACTTTTTGCACAACCGAGTTTTAATAATAAAAATTGCAAAAAAGTGTATGTTTTATTTTCTTATCACAAGTAAATATCATGCGATTCACGCCCTTCTCCTTTGACGATTTAATCATCCATTTGCTAGATTACGAAACATTTGGTAGATTACAGACAGTGTGAAAGTCTCGTGAAGAGTGAGGGTGAAGTCGGTGAGCATTGGTGAGAAAAGAAATAGCGAAATAGAGCACTTCGAGAAGAAAGCAGATCGCTGACGAGAATGAAGTTAGGAAGTGAGGAGGACGAGCGAACAAGAGAGATGGCAGAAAGCGCAAACGACAGGGGCAACGGCAGCGACAACAGAGGGAGACGGCAGGAGATCGAGACAGGAGGAGAGGTATACCTTACCGACCAAGAGGACGAGATCGCTGTAGGTAAGGACGAGGCCGGCTATATCGATGCGATATACGAGACGCCGCTGAAGTATATGTATCCGCCGGAGACAGGCATGCAATCACTTAGAGCTGACTCGGAACAAGACAAAGATACGACAGGCGAAAAACAGAAAACAGGAAAGAGAAGGCGAGGCCGGCCGAGAGGGGCTCTCGGTATTAAAAGAAGAAAGATCCAGGGCGTAAGATCGCTAATGGACTGTCGGGGCGCAAGGAAACGAAAGAGCGGCTGCAAAGGCGAATCAAGCGACGAAAGGGAGGGAGGAAGGAGAGATCGTACGGGTAAGGAAGAAAGTCCGGACTGGAAGAAAGAACTAATTGAAAAAATTGAAAAAATAGGGAATAAGTGGGCAATGGATTGGGAAAAGGAGCTGGAATAAAAAATAAAGCGTAATGAGCATGGCGGTAGAAGACACGACGAGAAAACTGGAGGGGAGTGACAAAATTCCGAGACAAAAGGTGGAAGAAAATGTTCACGGGGGAACAGGAGAGATGGCGGGAAAGATTCGAACAGGAAGAGGCCATAATTCAGCGACTGGACTAGGAAAACGAGAAATTGTATAGAAGACTGGAAAAAACAAGCTGACAAATACGCAAATAGAGGAAAAAAGTGGAGAACAGCGAGTCGGCGGAAACCAAGGGGGTCTGGACGATAATCAGAATAAGGCCGGGTATCAAGAGGTCGAGGGGCAACGAAGGATGAAGAGCTTGTTGACGAGGAACAAGCAAGAGGAGAAGGGTGGGTGGAAGTAAGCAGAAGGAAGAAAACTACAGCTCAGGAGATGGGCGAGACTATAAGGAGATTGGTGAAGAAGAAGCCGAAACGTCTAAGTTATCGAGAATGGCAGAAAGAATGGCGGGAGTGGAGAGACAGACAAAAGAACATCATTATACAGGAGGTTCAAAGATCGGAACACGGCATGGAATGGGATATCGAGGGCCGTATGGGAAAGAACAGGAATAAAACCATCTGTCAGGAGATGGAAAGAAGCAGGCGACGGAATAATAGTTGAAACAGGAGACATGGAAAATAAGGTGAAGATAATGAAAGCGGCAAGGAGAGCGACTGGACGGCGGACGATATGGGAGGACCCTACCTATAGAGAATGGGAGGTTCACGAATGGATAGAAGAATATGCAGAAACAAGGAAAGGAGCGAAGAGTCTGGTATCTGAAGATAGAGCTGGGAGGGAGATGGAAAACGTGGAACGAGAGACTATGGGACCTGGAGGACGCGGGCGGATACGAAGAAAATAGGCGAGGAAAAAGTGGAACGGCAACAGGTTGTCAAAAGAGGGATCAGCGACGAACGAAACAGCAGTACGATGGCAGGTACGAGTGGTAACATGGAACGTGGCGGGTATGCGAGCAATGACGGAGGCCTGGGATTGGCTAAGCGAGCACGACATCGTAGTTGTCCAGGAGACGTGGATGGAGGAAAGCGAGGCGGAAAGGCAAAAGGATAAGTTGGACGGGAATTTTGTATGGACCAACAAAGCGGCAAAAAGAGAAAAGAGAAAGGGAAGGGCGAAAGGAGGGCATCTAGTAGGGGTCAGAAAAAGGATACTGGGGATGGTAAAATAGCGGAATGGGAGGGGTTCTGATTATAAGGGGAATACAATTGGGAAGAAATTGTCAAGAGATAGGGACTCTAATAAGTATATATAATAAAAACCTAAAGGATTTGGTCCGAGAACTGGAAATAATAACGGAGGAAGCTGACGAAAATGGGGAGGCAGTGGTTATAATGGGGGATTTTAATGCCAGAATTGGAAACCAACAAGGCAAGGAGAGCGCTAAAGAAAATAAGGAAAGAGGAGACCGAAGAACAATGGAACGAACGGTGGGAGAGGGGGTGTCAGTCCAAAAACACTACGGATTTATGGAAAGCGTTGAGGCCCTTCAGGCCTAGGAAATTGAAGAACAACAGCGGCCAAATAGGGAAAAAGAATGGTTCCATCATTTCAGGCGACTGTTGGGAGAGAGGGACGAAACCAAGGATACCGAAGCAGGCGTAGAAAAAGTGGACGGGGAAAACAGGGCGGTTGAAAATACCAAGTACACCAATGATACCAATGAGGGCCGGGAGAGAATAACGGAAAAAATAGCAAATCGGGAAATAAATAAGGAAGTGGTGAAAAGGGAACTAAGGAAGATGAAGAAGGGAAAGGCCGCAGGACGGGACGGACTGGTAATAGAGTTCTTTGAGGGGCTACCAAAGGAGGGGAGAGAGGAGCTGGTCGACATTTTAAACAATTTATGGAAGAAGGGGAAGTTGGCAAGAGGGTGGGAAATCGGGAGAATCTTCAAGGCTGGCGACGCATCGAAGATAAAAAATTATAGAGGAATAACATTGATGGACGCGGGGTATAAACTTCTCACTAGGATTCTGAACAATAGACTAAGATATATACAGAAAGCGAAAACTCGGCTGGGAGGAGGACAAGCGGGATTAGGGCTAGCAGGGGAACGCGAGATCATATCTTTGTGCTAAATACGCTGATCAACAACAGGCTGAAGAGAAGGGATGGCAAACTCTAATTTGACGCTACGCTTCCGACTCCGTGGATAGAGAAGGAATGACAAGAAAACTGGAGGGTGCGGGAATACGAGGAAGAGTGCTAGAAATGATCAAGAAAATCTACGAGAATACACAGAACGAAATAATAACAGCGGAAGGAGTGACCAGGAAATTTGAAACGACAAGAGGGGTCCGGCAGGGGTGCGCATTGAGCCCCACCTGGTTCAACGTGTTCATCGAGAATATGAAGGCAAGATGGAAAAGAAAAAAAGAGGGAGGCTCAGTTATAGGAGGAGAGAAAATTGACGCCCTGAAGTACGCGGACGACGTGGCGCTGGTGGCGGACACGGGAGAGGGTATAAGGAGCATGCTCAAGGATTTGGAGAAGTTCGTAGAAAGCAACAAATTAGAGGTTAATATGGAAAAAAACGAAGTGGTGATTTTCAAAAAAGGGGGGAAGACAGAAGAAGGAGAGGGGATGGGATCTAAATGGAAAGAAATTAGAGGTGGTGAACGAGTATAAGTAGCAAGTAAAGAAGGCAGCATATGCAGCATGGGGCATCGCGAAAAGAGCAATAATCGGTCGGCTGACGCACAGATTGAGGATAGCGGACGCAATAACGAGGAACGGATTGTTGTATGGAGTGAAAGTATGGGGGTGGAAAAGGAGGGAGAGAGTGAAGAGGGTCCAGGCTCGGTACACGAAGATGGCAATGAGGTTAAAGAGAAACACCCCAGAGTACATCTGGAAAATAGAGAAGGGGTGCAAAGGAATCGACATAGTGATGGTGAAGCGGGCAGCAGACTACATAGGGAAGATATTAGGAATGGAGGAAGGACGATGGCCGAAAAAATGCCTGGTGGAAGAGGCGAGGGGGCTGATGAATGGTGATGGAAGTAAATGGGGGAAAGAAATGAAGGCGGCAATGAGCCAAGTGAGAGAGAGACAGATAGGGGAGACGATAAGAAGAGGAAACGTGGAAGAATGGAAAAGGAAAGCAGTGAGAGCGGTGCAGAAGCTGGCTAACCACAAAATACAGAAGATATGGGCAAAAATAAATACGTCCAAATTCTGTAAGGAGTACAGGGAGAAGAAAAAGGAGGTCGGAATGGAAGAATATTAGAACAAAGGAACAACAAGGGGAGAAATCAGGGAAAGCTGGGCAATGAGGCGGAAAAAGGGTTTAGAGAAACGGAGTGCAGGGTATGCGGGAAATCGGAGGAAACTCTAGCGCACATTCTGGAATGCAATGAAGCTAGGAGACAGATCGAGGCAGAAGCCTTAAGAAATTTTGAGGAGTGGGAGAGACGACAAATGAAAAAACCAGATGGCGGGTGGAGGAAGGCTCTAGAGAGGAAAGATATAGTAGAGGAAATATGCGAATTGGTAAGACAATTTGAAAAAATCACGAAGAGAAAGGAGATGGAAAAGTAGGGCAAGGGAAACGAGAGACCTTCGAGAGGAAAATAGTGATAGGCGTAAGAAATCGTAATCGTAGTAAATGTAAAATACCCGCTTAGACGAATGTAAATAGACCCGGAAGAAGGGAGACAAAGTGCGCACGAAAGAATGTATATTAAAAGAAAAAAAAACCTTGAATTAAGTGAAGTGTATGTAAAGACGGGAGATATTGTAAAAACCCGCAAGGGTATACACGGAATAAAGCACTACTACTACTACTACTTATCGATTTGGTATGATATTTATTTAATATTCCATTTAATTTTCATTATATGTATTTCATATTTATTTCAAGTCCCAATGTACTTTTAGCAGGAACGAGTTTTAACAATTAATATTGCAAATAGAAAAAAAGGACGTTTTATTTTCTAATTACAAGTAAATTTCATGCGTCCTCCTTCCTTGACGATTTAATTATCCATTTTGTATAATATTTATCTAACGTTCAATTTTGCACGACCTTCTAAATCCATTTAAAAAATCCCTTTTTTGATCTTCACAGGCACATTTGTGCCTACAAAGATCTTTCTTCTGGGGCAATATGTTTGCACTGTTCTTATGGTCTTGAAGTTTTCATTGTTGGAACGCAACGAAAATTTGTTTTCGTCTTTTTATTTCCTCATTTTTATTTTATTACAATTTTTGTTCGTAATCACATTTTAGAATGATAGATCGCAAAGAGCAATGGATGCAATATCATTCCAAGCTCATTTGTATCCCTTCGTGCCTGCGAAGATTTTCTTTTCGTGCCTGCGAAGATCTTGTGTCCCTTTTCAATTCGTAGTTTTCTGTGCGATATGCCTGTAGAAATCTTACTGCGAAGCACAAATACTTTGCATAGCGCATGAATACACGTCACAGTTCTATGCGTTACGCCGTATACTTGGGCTTTGCAGTAAGATCTTCGTTCGTACATCACAGAGAAATCTGTGGTTCGCAAAGTTACACAAGATCTCCGCAGACATCTGTGTGAAAGATCATAGCGGGCATACTGCATCGGAAGGAAAATCTGTGCAGGAACGAAGCGATATAAGTATTCCTGCGATGATACTGCTTCCGTTGCTTTGTACAAACCCAGCCTCCGTATGAAATGGATCCTGCTGCAAAGCACTAGTACATTGCATTGTGCATGGAACTGTGCTTCGCAGAAAGCAAGCATGGTCTCTTGCAGTGTATTTTGCTGTGCAAAGAGCCAGCTACGGTTATCTGCATATGCAGGGCCCTCGCAGGCTTTTTTTGCAACATTATTCACGTAAGTACTTCTTCTCCGGTCCATCATCATTAAGTTCGGTGGCACCAGCCCCGGTTCTAGGGGGGGGGGGGGGGGCAAACCGGGGTACCTGGCCCGGGCGGCAATTTCAGGGGGCGCCAAATTCTTGTGTTTGAAAAAAGCTTGTTTCATTGAAGCGCCTAGCATTTAGGGCGCGTTAGTGAGTTTCAATGGCATCGTGATCCTAGCCATCGAAAACAAAAGTGCCTATGAGAGAAACTTTCTTGAGGTATTCCTTTAAGCGTATTTTGAAAAACTGCTCATGTTATAGCTCAACGAGTTATCGATGGATCTGATTGAAATTTTGGCAGGTCTTACGTTAAGATTATTGGAAAGATATACCTACAATTTTAAGGTTATCGCGAAAATAAATTACTTTTTTGGGATAAAAATTGTCGAAAAAATGGTAAAAAATATGAAAATTCGATTGCAAAGCCTATTTAATTTTTAATTTTATACTCTTAAAAATATTTTTATAGGTATATCCATCCAATAATGTTATACTGAGAAATCTTCCAAAATTTGTGCCAGATCGATCAATATTTTGTCATTTTGTTTTGTTTAAAAAATTAATGAAAATGAACACTCGAAAGTTGTAATAAGATAATGTACAAAATTTAAAAATGATGTGATCATTTCACCACCTTTAAAAAATGTATGAAAAATGACTCCTATTCGGGCGTCTAAAGAGATTTCCCCCCTTAATCTCAAATCCTGGAGGGGAGGGGCGCCAATATCAAGCGTTTGCCCCGGCTCGGAAAAATCGTACATCCGGGGCTGCGTGGCACGAACTCGAGTGACATACAGAATCTGAGAATAGTCATAATTTATTGCTCAAAATTTTCTCACTTGCAGTACTCTAGAGAAAGCATATCCAAACCTCACATCCGTTTGTGAGATTTGGCACATACTTTATCGCGTAAAGTAGAGCTACCGGTAACAAAAAACGTAAACAAAAAGAAAAAGTAAAAAGGCGGAAAGAATCAATAAATGTAGAGGCAATTCTTCGAAATAATTTTACGGAAAACAGAAAGAGTAAAATGACTACAAGCATCCACGTCGCTCGCGGTTCACCAGGTGAATCGCACGACAAAAATATTTTCAGTAATATCGTCGCACGTAACACAACACAAAGTTTGTTTTTGACACTGTGCTGGTTTAAAAACGAAAAAAAAAATGATTTTTTTGCGTGTTCGCACATAGCCAAATATGAACTGTCAAATTCTCGATGCACGCCAATCTATGATGGAGGCCTCGCCGGAATTCGCGGGAACTAACTTCCACAAATTTCAGGCGAGATTTCCTCGGAATTGTGAACAATTACCTACCATTTATTTCGACGTTGATCCATTTCATTCACAGAAACACGAACATCCCCCGGGGTATGGAATTGAACGCAGATTAGTTCGCCAACAACGTGCGTGCCCGATATATAAGAGAATATATATATGTATATATACATATTGTAACACTTTTTTTATATATATCGCTGGCGCGCCAAGCAGGGCAGGCCAGGGATGAAACTGATCAAAAAATGCATTACACGAAAGGTGTCTAAACAAATATGAAACCCAAGTGCCGTAGTAAAGCAGTTGTTTGGAAGATTACCAATGTTGCTAATGTCCACTTCAACCAATGCAGCCACGACTTCTCCAACCAAAAGGTTTCAGTTATTCAAAAACGCAACAGACTTGAGCAGTGGACGTTATTCCTCGAACCCAATTTCTACGTCTACGACAAGGTCCTTCACATCCACCAGTTCATCGAATTAGAAACCAACCAAATCAAAAGAAAAGGAACATGGAGATGGAGCAGTCAATCAACACGAAGTAAATGAAAAAAGTCTGGCATTATAGCAATGAGGGACTATTTTATTAGTATAAATTGTACAGACTATATGGCATTTGCAGTGATTGGAACTGGATTATTGATTTGATTCATATCCCTGCAGAAAATATTAAATTGATTCCTACGCGAATTCGTCTCGGTGATACTTCTAAGAGATTTAGTTTAGTTTAATTCACTTTAGTTTATCAGTTTGGTTTGTCTGATGCGCAAGCTGGGATTTTTTTTCAGATTACTACGGATGCCAGATGTTCTAGAATCCTTGATGTTCCTCCTGCAAAGGGTGTCAAGAAGCTCTTACCTATTCCATTCCGGGCCAACTACAGTGAAATCCAAGTCGAATTCAAGGCGAATTTAAATGTAATCAATGATTGCTTCGAAATTTTGCAAATAGCAAAGCCATCAGATCCTGTTACACAAGCCCTTACATGGTCCAAATATAAAAAATGCAATACCTTAAAATATTTTATATCCTCAGCGCCGGATTGAACTATTAATTTGATATCTAGTGGTTACGGGGGCAGGATTTCTGATCCCCTAATAGTTGGTCAATGAGGCTCATCGACAAGCGACCAGAAAACTATTCTATAATGGCTGACCGTGGGTTTAAAAACATTAAATCGCTTGTCAATAGGAAACATTGTCTTTTAGTCCGACCTCCAAGCGTAGCAGCTAATGACAAACCGACGCAAGAAGAAGTTCAGATTTTCAGAATCGTTTCAGAGACGAAACGATTTGCAAGCCTGCAAATTCATATTGAACGAATCATTAGAACGTTAAGGGAACTTTAAATGTTAAGTCCACATCTTCACATCCATCATAGTTTAAACTCACACATAAACAATAAACTGATTACTGCGGCTGCTCTTGTAAACTTACAACCACCTATTAGTAGTGTCGTGCTGTATGTTCGCATCGCAAAAAAAATTAGAAGGCTCATTTTTATTTATTTATTTAAAATCCAGTCACCGGTTACAGTTGAATTTTGTGCCGCAATATATGATTCTTTAGCGTTATCCAGAATGTACCACGTGGAGGTAGAGTCAAGATGCATTCTATTGTATGTATGTGTGTGTGTGTGTGTGTGTGTGTGTGTGTGTGTGTGTGTGTGTGTGTGTGTGTGTGTGTGTGTGTGTGTGTGTGTGTGCGTGCGTGCGTTCGTGCCTGTGTGTGTGTGTGCGCGCGCGCGCGCGTGTGTGTGTGTGTGTGTGTGTGTGGACCCCACGGCTCGCCATCCCTTCACTCCCACGAGGGGCTCTGCCCCGCGTGCCGGCCAGCCCACCCGCTCTGGGCCCACTGGACCCCTCGCACGTCTTCGGGTCCGCTATTCTCGACCGCATTTATGCAAACTTTAAAACTCCATAACTTTTTACCTGGATCGAATATCGAATTATACCACTCTTGAAAAAAGTCTTATTTTGGTCCAAATAATAAAGCTACATGGTCAAAAATAGGGGTTCCGGATATCGTAATACTGCCAGCGAGTACTTAGTCATCCCTCTCCAATAATATCTTCACCCCCAAAACAATTGTTGAAGTAAAAAAAATTGTTTATTGAATAACTCCAAAACAATCGATTTTTCGGGGATGGTTTGAATGTACAAAATGTAGAGAAAAATTTTCTCTATATTTTCGTTGCTATGGACCACCCTTGAATTTTGATTTTTCAACCCCTCTCGAGGGTTGAAAATTCAAAATACAATTCTGGGAAAACTATTAACCGCACAAATTTGCCGCCGTGGAATAATTTGTAGCTTGAACCCTCAGCTACATTTGTATCCACAGCGCCAAACTCGTATCTCTTTATTTTCGGTCAATAGTTTTCCCAGGATTTCATTTTCAATTTTCAACTCCCACGAGGAGTTGGAAAAAGCTAAATTCAAGGGTGGTCCATATAAACGAAAACATAGTGAAAATTATTCTTTACATTTCATACATTTAAACCATCCGCGAAAAATAGATTGTTTTGGAGTTATTCAATAAAAAATCTTTTTTGATACTTCAACCATTTTTATGGGAGTGAAGATATTATTGGAGGGGGATGACCAAATACTCGATCGATGCGACTATTCAAGGGCTACGACGTTCCCATTTGAACAAACATTGTATGAATTTTTCCAAAAAAGTTACCGAATTAAAACTGATTTATCAAAATTTCACCTCACTTGTTCACCCTTAAAATGAGCTTCCACGACTTCGGCGCTGTGGACAAAAATAAAACCCGGATTTTTCAGAACATTTTGTCTCTCGGCGCTGACCGCGTGGGCGGAATCCACCCCCATCCACCATCATCCCCTAAAAAACCCTACACCCCGATTTTTAAGCAAACTTCGATTTAGCACCCCAATACCTACAAAATCATCTATCAAAAAACTAGCCTCCTTATAATTTTTTCCGATACCAATATACAGCACGACTGTGCTAAGAATCATGTTCTCTATATTTTTGTTTTTATGGACCACCCTTGAACTTTGCTTATTCCATCCCCTTTCGGTGGTTGAAAATTCAAAATGATTCGGGGAACACTATTGACCGAAAATTAAGACTGTGACGCAAATCTTTTCCTTTGGATCTTTTGATCCTCGAGAACACACTCGCGTCACCTTTGGACCTCCACTTACGGCGATGCACCCGTATGCTCCGGTGGGCGCCAGCTAATTTATTTCACCGGATTAGCACAAACACGAAATTCTAAAAATAAAATAAACTAAAACGCAGGTTAAAAATGGAACTATCCAGTTTTTGGGGATCTTGGAACTAAAAAACCCTAACTGGGTGCATCGGCGCGAGCGGACGGTCACGGCAGTGCACGGCCGCTTAGGTTGCAATGTTTGGTAGAGAGGGCCGAGATCTGATTTCGACAGATAGGGAGTATAAGGACGACATCAGCGGAAGCACAAAATAATTGTTTGCTATTTTGTTTTCGCGAACTACACGGGAACGAAATATTATAATCAGAAATTCGAGAACTCACCAAAAGTGCACTATAATCCATAAGCTTGGTGGAGGAATCTCGTACGAGAATTCCTTGATCACGTTAACACATACGAAAAACGTACCGAAACGTAGGGGATAACGGGCGCTTACGTAGCGCGATCGGGAACGATACCGAGCGTGTCGAGAGAAAAACTGTCAACGCTGGAGCGCGAGACCAAAGCCGAGTTGCCGGGACGGCGACTCGAGGCAGACTGTTACTTCGAGACCTTTTCGCAAAATCGCGATCCGAACATCAAATTCCTTGACCGATAGATCCTGCCCTCTAACACGAATCGCCTCTATACGCTATCGGTAACTTATCGGGAAATATTCCCGCGGTAGCGTATGGAGGTCGCCCAAGATCGCATCCCCTGGTACACAGCGAGAACAGGCCATCTAACCCAACGCAAAATCGGCACGAAGGGGTTCTATGACCCTTCGCCCATACTCCTAACCTCCGCCCGTTCTCTGGCGTTCAATGCACCTTATCCGTGGGGCGCCGGTATTGCGCCCAGACCTCCGCCGGTTCTCGGCGACCTCCGCCGGGCGCTTCTCTCGGTCGGGCAGCTCGATACGTTGAGCCATATTCCCCTCAACGGATAAAAACGCCCGAAACCCCAAAAAAACCTAAACGAAATCTCAATCTCTCTATCGGTAACGCGTAATCTGAACTGTAGCCAAGGCGAATCGGGGAGTCCAAACCATTCGTGAACAAATTTGATCGATAACTGTTCGGGGAGTCCTTTGTGACCGTGAGTTTCAAAAAATCACGTCATAAGACATACGAGTTTGGCGCTGTGGACAAAAATGTAGCTAAGGCTTCAAGCTACAAATTGTTCCAGTATTCCAGGCGGCGAATTCATGCGGTCAATAGTTTTCCCAGAATTTCGTTTTTCATTTCCAACCCCCGAGAGGAGTTGGAAAAAGCAAAATTCAAGGGTGGTCCAGAGAAACGAAAATATAGAGAAAATCATTCTCTACATTTCGCACATTTAAACCATACCCGAAAAGTCGATTTTTTTGAGTTTTTCAATGAACAATTTGTTATGATATTTCAACAATTTTGTTGGAGGTGAAGATATTATTGGAGGGTGATGATCAAATACTCGATCGACGCGTCTTTTCAAGAGCTATAACGTTCCTATTCAAAAAAAAAGTGTTCGAATTTATCCTACAGAGTTATTAAATTGAAACTGTTTTTTCATAATTTCACCCCAATTTTTCACCCCCAAAATGAAGTACCTTTGATGCTGTGGACAAAACTAAAGCCCGAATTTTTCTCAACATTTTGTCTCACGGTGCTGACCTTGTAGGCGTTGTAGTTTGGCATTAATCCACCCTCATCCGCTTTCATCCTAGAAAAAAACCAACATCAATATTTTTTGGCAAACTTGAATTAAGCACCCGCGGCACTTACAGAATTACCTGTCGGAAAACTGACATTCTAATTCTTTCCGATTGCGGGGTTCTTCAGCGACAGCACGACTGTACTATATAATAATATCTTAGAAATAATAACATACGAAAAAAGCAAACATTGTATGTTATCAATCTACATCTACCATCTACATGAGTAATCATTGTTTATTATCGTTATATAAAACGGTCTACTTTACTTATTAATTTCGTTGCATATGTGTCATCGTAAGACGCACAAACTATTGTTACCGCCTCTGATTCCTCAAAATTGATATCTGTTACGCAGAAGGAACCTTTTTTACACCCAGTTCCCATCGTGTGTTGTATCCCGTTATGTGTTGTGTGAGTTGTATATCCGTTTTACCGTTTTTTTTTATTTCACCATTCTGTATGATATTTCGAATTGGCGTGATCTTCGCTGAGCATTTGACTTCTATGGAAAAACCTTCTCTGATGATATCTGGTGGAGCACCCAAGATCAGAAAAGATGGTACCAAGGCAAAACCGCTGCTTCGCCATCTCGCATCCAACTTCTCCACGGTGACAGCCAGTACTTGTTTTTCCGAGTCTTTGGCCTTCTGCATTTGCCGTGAAGTACAAACTTGTGTAGCACCAAAGCCATCAGATATTTTGTAGTGCATTGCTTCTAGTATTTTAGAAGCTGTAATTTTTGCATAGCAAGACTCATCTTATAGCAACCCGAGTCGAACACGTAACTCTTCACGAAACCAAAATCCACTCTGGCGATTTCAACGCTGATTGTTTACAATGCTAAGATTCACAGCTTGCAATGCGAATGACTCTCAACGAGGACATAGAACAAGCCGCGGCCGCTCAATACAACACCTATTTCAGAATTTGTTGCTCAGCAACAATTACAAATGCTGCTTTGAAGCAAAATCAAGAAGTAACCCACCATCGAGTCGCCATAAAATTAGACACTCTCTTCCGAATCTTAGGACTGAGTAGCTTTACAGAGGCCTTGGCCCTCTGTACTCTGAGTGTTTTTCTGTGTGTGTGTGTGTGTGTGCGTGTGTACGTGCGTGGGTGTGTATGCTCTTTGTCTTTCTTTAATTTATGCAGCTATTTTATTTTAACCGATCGGATGCCTAGTGCTTTAATAGCTAACCCTATAAAGATCGCGTGAAATACATTAAAAGAGTGAATATTTGACAGTCGTCCAGGAAAATCGGTCTGAGCCCGCTCATCAATACGATCGAGCATATACACGTGAATGCGCGTACGTATCCAAATGTTCATGTGTGCGTGCACGTAGTCCTAAAAATTTGATCGAATGGTAGGAGCCCGGGAATTCCTTTTTACTCGCGTGCATATTCCTCCGCATTTTCCACTGAGTCGCAACAATTCCTAACGCGGATTCCTTTCGTATTCATTTTCACCGAATCACGTATTTGCGACTCAATCATCATTAATTCATGTATATAGATTACGAAAAAATTCGCACGTACGAAAGGATCATATATAAGTTATGTGGTGGTTCCAATATCGGACTACAGTAAACATTAAATTTGTTCTCAATATCAATGGGAATTTAATTAATAGTCGTGTCCGCCGTCAGTTGGTCATAGTTACTTGGGCGTTAAGACACTCTTATAAATTCCAGTGTAACGTACGGAAAACGACTAACAAAGAGAGAGAAAGAGAGAGAGAGAAGGATTTTTCGATTCACGCATAGAATCCTATCCGATATTCCATGACAGTCCACGCCCCTCATCGGAAATCGCGACTTATGTCGCTATCATCTATCGTTCTTGTTTAAAGAATAACTACCTCGAACTGAAGAAATATAAATCCCGAGAACCATTTTCGAATTCTTAGTAAAGTTACTTGAATGTTCATTCAAGTAGTATAGCTAGGCCGGTTCTAACTCAGGTCCTCTGAGGGGGGTGCGGGGCGGGGGGTTCACGCGGGGAGGGGTATGACGTCACGCGGGGAGGGGATATGACGTCACGCGGGGAGGGGGACTCGGCGGAGGGGCTGACGTCACGCGGGGGGGGGGATCGTTGGAGCGGAGGAGGGGGGTATATATCGATTATCGATTAATTAATCATCGATTATTGATTTATATATATTTAAAATTTATTGTTGATTTATTTTGTCTTATATTGTTTACTTTATCGATTTTATTATTTAGCGACTCTCGCCAGAGAGCCAAGTTGGTTGACCCGTGTCGCTGAGACGAGCGATCGGATTACACGTATGCGTGAGAGAGAGAGAGAGAGAGAGAGAGGGCGAGAATGAGAGATGAAGCGACCACATCGCATGCATGCGAGATAGAGCGACTCATCTGCATATATAAAGATGATTGGGTTTGTTTGGGTGAAATCCCAAACAAACCGCCGCGCACGTCTTCGAACATCTATTGCATTTCAAGGCCAAAATGCCTGGGACATTCGCAAAAGAATAAAATTATGCGAATGATATTGTAAGCGCTTCGCGGATCTCGTCGAAAAAGTTGATGTCAGCAAAAATCTAAAAGTCTATAGAAAAATATATAATGAACAAATGCACACGACACCAAGGATGCAGCTGTTATAGAAATGGAATATAAATCGTGATTGAGAGGAACACACTTTCAGCTTACATAGGAAAAAAAAGCACCGTTAAAATGTCGATTCAGCATCACGTGGTATCTCAAGGTCAAAATGCCTGAGATATACACGAAAGAATAAAATTATGCGATTGATTATGCGAGCGCTTCGTGAATCCCGTCGAAGAAGTTCATGTCAGCAAAATCGTAAAGTCTGCAGAAAAACATATAACGAAAAAATGCACACGGCACCAAGGATGCAGTTCTTATAGAAATTGAATATAAATCGTGATTGAGAGGTACACACTTTCAGTCAATGTTTGAATTGATCGCGGAGTGCCTCGCGCAGTGACATGACGGATAATATTGAAAAAAATCTTAGCGAGCAAGGGGCTCAAATTAGTTCGGTCGAAGAGTACATTGCGTGGGAACAACGATGTGACGAGTATATCGAGTCGTTAGAAGAACAAAGTCGAATTAAACGACCTCGATTATCGATTGGAAATCGTCAATCGTTGGTAGCCCAAATTGCGCGACTTGAAGGCTTCAAGAATTCGGTGCGTCAGCGTTTTATACACACGGGTGCTGGACATGACAATCGTGGATTCATATGGCGAGAAATTGATACGGCATTCGAGGGTCGTATCTTGACTGGTGTAGTCATAAATCACAACCACATCGAACCTCAACAATTTCTCAAAGACGCTAGTGATGTCGTGCTTTCACGCGTTCAAACCATTATTAACAATCATGATAGTGTGAAAATTAATACCGTTTTTAACGGCGAATTCGTGGCGGGTGACAAGCATGCAAATAAAAGCATTAATACTAAAAACTATGAACTTTTCAATACGTCTGATTTACGCGAGTGGTACGATCAAAGAGTTATTGAGCCCATTTCGACATCACTCGAAGAGTTTCAGGAACGCGACAGCGGGTGGGCATTGTTACGAATATATAACTTGACTATGAATATAAATCAATATAATCCAATGCGTGCGGGATGCCACATAATGTTATCGCGGTCGATAATGCTGAAAAGAGAAGTCGTTAATGTGAAATCGAGTGATCAAGCATGTTTCGCATGGTCCGTAGTTGCGGCTCTTCATCCAGCCAAACGTAACAGTGTGCGTGAATCTTCATACCCACACTACTCGACAGTGCTAAATGTTCAAGACATTGAGTTTCCAATGACTCTCAATCAAATTAAAAAAATTGAAATTCGTAATGACATTTCAATCAATGTATACACCATTGAGAACGACAGCACTCTTCCAATTCGCGTGAGTGAGCGAAAGAGAGAAAAGCATGTCAATTTGCTCTATGTGGAAGATCCGCAGCAAAACATCATTGGACATTTCGCATGGATCAAGAATTTATCAAGGCTCGTCAGCTCGCAATTAAGTCAGAAGCATCATCGAAAATACATCTGTGATAGGTACGTAGATTTGATATGATTTAATGTATCAAAATAATTAGTTCGAAACTGATTTTTTGTTTATTTTCGCAGATGTCTACACTACTTTCATTCGGAGCAAAAATTGCAAGGGCACACTGTGGACTGTGGCCAGATCAACGACTGTGCCGTCCGTCTACCGAACGATGCGAACAAGTGGCTCACTTTTAAAAACTTCAATCATAGGGAGCGACTTCCATTCGTAATATACGCCGATCTTGAGTGCGTTCTTGCGAAAACGAATGAACAAAACATGTACCAACACCACGAGGTTTCTAGTATTGCATACTACGTACATTGTTCATACGATCAATCGTTATGCAGATATGAATCGCACCGTAGTAGCGATTGCATTGCATGGTTCGTCGAAGAACTAAAAAATGCAGCATTGCATGTAAAAGATATTTTATCTTCAAATATCTCCATGGTACAGTTAACACCCGACGAGGAGCTCGAATTTCGAAGCGCGATTAAGTGCCACATATGTGAAGAAGATTTTGCACAAACCGATACACGAGTTCGCGATCATTGTCATTTAACTGGGCGTTACAGAGGCCCCGCCCATTCGAATTGCAATCTAAATTTCAAACAATCATTTTTCATCCCGGTAGTTTTTCACAATTTGTCTGGCTATGATGCGCATTTTATAATCAAGGAAGTGGCCACCGCGTTCGAAGGGAAAACTTACGTGCTTCCAATAACAAAAGAAAAATATATTTCGTTCACGAAAACTGTTCAAACTACTACCGAAGAAACAAAAAACCAAATTAAATTACGCTTCATCGATTCATATAAATTTCTAACCACAAGTCTTGAGAAATTGGCATCATTCTTAACGACGGACAAACTGAAAATTTTACGCTCACAATTTGATGGCCTACCGAGGCATGATTTTACATTATTAACACGAAAAGGTGTCTTCCCGTACGAATACATTGATCATGTCAGCAGATTGGAAGACACGTGTTTGCCGCCGCGCGACTCATTTTACAGTTCCTTGACCGGGGAAACGATCAGCGCGAGCGAGTACATTCACGCTGAGAATGTCTGGGAGCGGTTTTCCATTCAAACGCTTGGCCAATATAGCGATTTGTATTTGAAGACGGATGTCTTGTTATTAGCAGATATTTTCGAAAATTTCCGTGATACATGTATTGAAAGTTATGGGCTTGATCCGGCGTATTATTACACCCTTCCCGGATATACTTGGGACGCCATGTTGAAATATACGCACATTACGTTTGAATTATTGATCAATATCGATATGATTTTATTCATCGAGCGAGGTATACGCGGAGGTTTAAGCCAATGTTCAAACAGATATGCACATGCTAATAACAAGTACATGCAATCGCACGATCCGTTGAAATCATCATCATACCTCATGTACTTCGATGTGAACAACTTGTATGGTTGGGCAATGTGTCAACCTTTGCCTTATGCTGATTTTCAATGGATCGACAACACATCGGATTTTGACGTATTATCCATAGCGCTAGATTCGCCTGTAGGCTACGTTCTCGAAGTCGATCTCGAATATCCACAACGTTTGCATGATTCGCACAGTGACCTTCCGTTTTGTCCTACACGCGACAAACCACCTAGCAAGCGCCAGGAGAAATTGCTCGCAACCGTATGTGATAAGAAGCGTTACGTGATACACTATCGTAATTTGCAGCAGTGTATGCGTCATGGACTTAAAGTAGCGGAAATACACAGAATTTTGAAATTCACTCAATCCCCCTGGTTGCGTTCATACATCGAATTAAACACACAGTTTCGAACACGTGCTACAAATGATTTCGTGAAAAATTTGTATAAATTAATGAACAATGCAGTATTTGGTAAAACGATGGAAAACGTGCGAAACCGTGTAGACGTGAAACTTGTAACAAAGTGGGAGGGACGGTATGGGGCAGAGGCAATGATCGCTTAACCAAATTTTCACAGTCGAAGTGTCTTTTCGGAAAATCTTATTGCCGTCGAAGTGCGAAATCTGGAGGTAAAATTTAACAAGCCGATTTATGTGGGTATGTGTATACTCGACATTTCGAAAACATGTTTATATGAGTTTCACTACGAATTCATGATTCCGCTGTATCAGCAAAACTGTAAGGTCATGTATACCGATACCGATAGTCTCATATACCACATCAAGTCTGACGACGTTTACGACGATATGAAGCGTAACATTGACAAATTTGATACGAGCGATTACCCGATGGAAAACGTGTACGGTTTACCGTTAGTCAACAAGAAAGTGCCCGGTCTCATGAAAGATGAAAATAATGGTATGGCAATGACGGAATTTGTGGGATTGAGAGCAAAAATGTACGCTTTGCGAGTCGATGGTATAAAAGACACGAAAAAGGTGAAAGGTGTGAAAAGTAATGTCGTCGCGCGAACAATAAATTTCAATGACTACACTCGCTGTTTATGGGAAGAAATTGAGATGACTCGTCAGCAGTCTTGCATAAGATCGAAGCTGCACGAAGTTTACACTATTTCAGAGTCAAAAATTGCTCTAAGTCCACACGATGACAAGCGGTATATCGTGCCGAAAAGTACGGACACTCTACCCTGGGGTCATTATAAAATAGCATTGTAAATGTTAGGCTACATTGTATATATTGTTATAAAATAAAAATGGATAGATATAATGAATGTAGTAATGTAAATTTGATATATATTGGAAAATATGCATGTTATATATAATGCGAGTATGTTAATGTTTACAGGATATAATAATTTATTTTTATCAGGAATGGTGAATGTATACATAAATAAAATGGTACGCCTCTTGTAAATAAACTTTATTGAATTTTTCATATACTTTATAAAAGTTATTACAATATGTTATTTTTGTGTATCCACGAGTTTTGAGATTTATCCATTCCCAACCATTTAACATAAACATCATTGCCCTTTTTGCGCATTATCTTCTCCACGAGATATATGTTTGGATTGGCAACACGTTGCAGTTCGTATTCGTAGAATCCTCCGGCTATTGGATTTCCACTTGAGTCCTCGACTAGGTACGTTACAGGATAAGTTTGCTGCACCTTGACGATTTTAAACACTTCAGTGGTCCAATTTGGTGTGAAACCTTTTTCAAATATTGTCTTGAATTTGCTTACGCGCACAAAATCATTGACTTTGAATCTTGCAGGAGCCGCGATTTTTACATTGCTGTATACGGTCAAGCTGAGACAAGCGATCGGATTACACGTATGCATGAGAGAGAGCGAGAATGAGAGATGGAGCGACCGCATCGCATGCATGTGAGATAGAGCGAGATATACATTTAACATCAGACCTTCACCGACTAAAGCAGTTGGATTTGTTTGGGTGAAATCCCAAACAAACCCAAACAAACCCACGAACGTCTTCGAACATCTATTGAACGCTTTCGAACGTCTCCGAACGTCTCTTGAACGTCTCTCGAACGTCTCCGAACGGCTCATGAACGTCTCACGAACGTCTCCGAACGTCTCACGAACGTCTCCGAACGTCTCATGAACGTCTCATGAACGTCTCCGAACGTCTCATGAACGTCTGTTGAACGTCTCACAAACGTCTCTCGAACATCTCCGAACGTCTCATGAACGTCTGTTGAACGTCTCACGAACGTCTCCGAACGTCTCACGAACGTCTCCGAACGTCTCATGAACGTCTCTCGAACGTCTCCGAACGTCTCAGGAACGTCTCACGAACGTCTCATGAACGTCTCACGAACGTCTCACGAACGTCTCACGAACGTCTCACGAACGTCTCCGAACGTCTCTTGAACGTCTCTCGAACGTCTCCGAACGTCTCATGAACGTCTCCGAACGTCTCACGAACGTCTCCGAACGTCTCATGAACGTCTCACGAACGTCTCTTGAACGTCTCACGAACGTCTCCGAACGTCTCATGAACGTCTCATGAACGTCTCCGAACGTCTCATGAACGTCTGTTGAACGTCTCACGAACGTCTCCGAACGTCTCACGAACGTCTCCGAACGTCTCACGAACGTCTCACGAACGTCTCACCAACGTCTCCGAACGTCTCTTGAACGTCTCATGAACGTCTCTCGAACGTCTCCGAACGTCTCACGAACGTCTCACGAACGTCTCCGAACGTCTCTTGAACGTCTCTCGAACGTCTCCGAACGTCTCATGAACGTCTCCGAACGTCTCATGAACGTCTCCGAACGTCTCATGAACGTCTCATGAACGTCTCCGAACGTCTCACGAACGTCTCCGAACGTCTCACGAACGTCTCCGAACGTCTCTTGAACGTCTCTCGAACGTCTCCGAACGTCTCACGAACGACTCCGAACGTCTCCGAACGTCTCCGAACGTCTCTTGAACGTCTCACGAACGTCTCCGAACGTCTCACGAACGTCTCCGAACGTCTCACGAACGTCTCCGAACGTCTCCGAACGTCTCATGAACGTCTGTTGAACGTCTCTTGAACGTCTCTCGAACGTCTCCGAACGTCTCATGAACGTCTCCGAACATCTCCGAACATCTCACCAACGTCTCCGAACGTCTCTTGAACGTCTCATGAACGTCTCACGAACGTCTCCGAACGTCTAAGGAACGTCTCCGAACGTCTCATGAACGTCTCACGGACGTCTCACGAACGTCTCCGAACGTCTCTTGAACGTCTCTCGAACGTCTCCGAACGTCTCATGAACGTCTCACGAACGTCTCCGAACGTCTCCGAACGTCTCACGAACGTCTCCGAACGTCTCTTGAACGTCTCTTGAACGTCTCTCGAACGTCTCCGAACGTCTCCGAACGGCTCATGAACGTCTCACGAACGTCTCCGAACGTCTCACGAACGTCTCCGAACGTCTCATGAACGTCTCCGAACGTCTCATGAACGTCTGTTGAACGTCTCACGAACGTCTCCGAACGTCTCACGAACGTCTCCGAACGTCTTACGAACGTCTCCGAACGTCTCTTGAACGTCTCTCGAACGTCTCATGAACGTCTGCGAACGTCTCTTGAACGTCTCACGAACGTCTCACGAACGTCTCACGAAAGTCTCCGAACGTCTCCGAACGTCTCTCGAACGTCTCCGAACGTCTCACGAACGTCTCCGAACGTCTCCGAACGTCTCACGAACGTCTCCGAACGTCTCTCGAACGTCTCCGAACGTCTCATGAAGGCCTCTCGAAAGTCTCCATACGTCTCACGAACGTCTCCGAACGTCTCATGAACGTCTTACGAACGTCTCCGACCATCTCACGAACGTCTCATGAACGTCTCACGAACGTCTCACGTACGTCTCTCGAATGTTTGAGAGCAATATTTTATACAACTGTGTAATCTCATAACAGATAATGTAAAACAGAAAGGGGTGAGGAGAATTAAAAAATCACATAATGTCACATTTCGTTTATTTGCATGAATCTTTATGATTCAACCACCAATTAAACATTTTACATACATTTTGTAATGCACAATTTTTTTCATGCTTTTCACATCGTAGAGTATAGCTTACGCCTAATTTACTTAAGGTATCCATATCGCCAAAGTCCACGTCCAACGTTTCAAGAACTAGAACTTTTATAAAGTATATGAAAAATTCAATAAAGTTTATTTACAATAGGCGTACCATTTTATTTATGTATACATTCACCATTCCTGATAAAAATAAATTATTATATCCTGTAAACATTAACATACTAGCATTATATATAACATGCATATTTTCCAATATATATCAAATTTACATTACTACATTCATTATATCTATCCATTTTTATTTTATAACAATATATACAATGTAGCCTAACATTTACAATGCTATTTTATAATGACCCCAGGGTAGAGTGTCCGTACTTTTCGGCACGATACACCGCTTGTCATCGTGTGGACTTAGAGCAATTTTTGACTCTGAAATAGTGTAAACTTCGTGCAGCTTCGATCTTATGCAAGACTGCTGACGAGTCATCTCAATTTCTTCCCATAAACAGCGAGTGTAGTCATTGAAATTTATTGTTCGCGCGACGACATTACTTTTCACACCTTTCACCTTTTTCGTGTCTTTTTTACCATCGACTCGCAAAGCGTACATTTTTGCTCTCAATCCCACAAATTCCGTCATTACCATACCATTATTTTCATCTTTCATGAGACCGGGCACTTTCTTGTTGAGTAACGGTAAACCGTACACGTTTTCCATCGGGTAATCGCTCGTATCAAATTTGTCAATGTTACGCTTCATATCGTCGTAAACGTCGTCAGACTTGATGTGGTATATGAGACTATCGGTATCGGTATACATGACCTTACAGTTTTGCTGATACAGCGGAATCATGAATTCGTGGTGAAACTCATATAAACATGTTTTCGAAATGTCGAGTATACACATACCCACATAAATCGGCTTGTTAAATTTTACCTCCAGATTTCGCAATTCGACGGCAATAAGATTTTCCGAAAAGACACTTCGACTGTGAAAATTTGGTTAAGCGATCATTGCCTCTGCCCCATACCGTCCCTCCCACTTTGTTACAAGTTTCACGTCTACACGGTTTCGCACGTTTTCCATCGTTTTACCAAATACTGCATTGTTCATTAATTTATACAAATTTTTCACGAAATCATTTGTAGCACGTGTTCGAAACTGTGTGTTTAATTCGATGTATGAACGCAACCAGGGGGATTGAGTGAATTTCAAAATTCTGTGTATTTTCGCTACTTTAAGTCCATGACGCATACACTGCTGCAAATTACGATAGTGTATCACGTAACGCTTCTTATCACATACGGTTGCGAGCAATTTCTCCTGGCGCTTGCTAGGTGGTTTGTCGCGTGTAGGACAAAACGGAAGGTCACTGTGCGAATCATGCAAACGTTGTGGATATTCGAGATCGACTTCGAGAACGTAGCCTACAGGCGAATCTAGCGCTATGGATAATACGTCAAAATCCGATGTGTTGTCGATCCATTGAAAATCAGCATAAGGCAAAGGTTGACACATTGCCCAACCATACAAGTTGTTCACATCGAAGTACATGATGTATGATGATGATTTCAACGGATCGTGCGATTGCATGTACTTGTTATTAGCATGTGCATATCTGTTTGAACATTAGCTTAAACCTCCGCGTATACCTCGCTCGATGAATAAAATCATATCGATATTGATCAATAATTCAAACGTAATGTGCGTATATTTCAACATGGCGTCCCAAGTATATCCGGGAAGGGTGTAATAATACGCCGGATCAAGCCCATAACTTTCAATACATGTATCACGGAAATTTTCGAAAATATCTGCTAATAACAAGACATCCGTCTTCAAATACAAATCGCTATATTCGCCAAGCGTTTGAATGGAAAACCGCTCCCAGACATTCTCAGCGTGAATGTACTCGCTCGCGCTGATCGTTTCCCCGGTCAAGGAACTGTAAAATGAGTCGCGCGGCGGCAAACACGTGTCTTCCAATCTGCTGACATGATCAATGTATTCGTACGGGAAGACACCTTTTCGTGTTAATAATGTAAGATCATGCCTCGGTAGGCCATCAAATTGTGAGCGTAAAATTTTCAGTTTGTCCGTCGTTAAAAATGATGCCAATTTCTCAAGACTTGTGGTTAGAAATTTAGATGAATCGATGAAGCGTAATTTAATTTGGTTTTTTGTTTTTTCGGTAGTAGTTTGAACAGTTTTCGTGAACGAAATATATTTTTCTTTTGTTATTGGAAGCACGTAAGTTTTCCCTTCGAACGCGGTGGCCACTTCCTTGATTATAAAATGCGCATCATAGCCAGACAAATTGTGAAAAACTACCGGGATGAAAAATGATAGTTTGAAATTTAGATTGCAATTCGAATGGGCGGGGCCTCTGTAACGCCCAGTTAAATGACAATGATCGCGAACTCGTGTATCGGTTTGTGCAAAATCTTCTTCACATATGTGGCACTTAATCGCGCTTCGAAATTCGAGCTCCTCGTCGGGTGTTAACTGTACCATGGAGATATTTGAAGATAAAATATCTTTTACATGCAATGCTGCATTTTTTAGTTCTTCGACGAACCATGCAATGCAATCGCTACTACGGTGCGATTCATATCTGCATAACGATTGATCGTATGAACAATGTACGTAGTATGCAATACTAGAAACCTGGTGGTGTTGGTACATGTTTTGTTCATTCGTTTTCGCAAGAACGCACTCAAGATCGGCGTATATTACGAATGGAAGTCGCTCCTTATGATTGAAGTTTTTAAAAGTGAGCCACTTGTTCGCATCGTTCGGTAGACGGACGGCACAGTCGTTGATCTGGCCACAGTCCACAGTGTGCCCTTGCAATTTTTGCTCCGAATGAAAGTAGTGTAGACATCTGCGAAAATAAACAAAAAATCAGTTTCGAACTAATTATTTTGATACATTAAATCATATCAAATCTACGCACCTATCACAGATGTATTTTCGATTATGCTTCTGACTTTATTGCGAGCTGACGAGCCTTGATAAATTCTTGATCCATGCGAAATGTCCAACGATGTTTTGCTGCGGATCTTCCACATAGAGCAAATTGACATGCTTTTCTCTCTTTCGCTCACTCACGCGAATTGGAAGAGTGCTGTCGTTCTCAATGGTGTATACATTGATTGAAATGTCATTACGAATTTCCAATTTTTTAATTTGATTCAGAGTCATTGGAAACTCAATGTCTTGAACATTTAGCACTGTCGAGTAGTGTGGGTATGAAGATTCACGCACACTGTTACGTTTGGCTGGATGAAGAGCCGCAACTACGGACCATGCGAAACATGCTTGATCACTCGATTTCACATTAACGACTGCTCTTTTCAGCATTATCAACCGCGATAACATTATGTGGCATCCCGCACGCATTGGATTATATTTATTTATATTCATAGTCAAGTTATATATTCGTGACAATGCCCACCCGCTGTCGCGTTCCTGAAACTCTTCGAGTGATGTCGAAATGGGCTCAATAACTCTTTGATCGTACCACTCGCGTAAATCAGACGTATTGAAAAGTTCATAGTTTTTAGTATTAATGCTTTTATTTGCATGCTTGTCACCCGCCACGAATTCGCCGTTAAAAACGGTATTAATTTTCACACTACCATGATTGTTGATAATGGTTTGAACGCGTGAAAGCACGACATCACTAGCGTCTTTGAGAAATTCTTGAGGTTCGATGTGGTTGTGATTTATGACTACACCAGTCAAGATACGACCCTCGAATGCCGTATCAATTTCTCGCCATATGAATCCATGATTGTCATGTCCAGCACCCGTGTGTATAAAACGCTGACGCACCGAATTCTTGACGCCTTCAAGTCGCGCAATTTGGGCTACCAACGATTGACGATTTCCAATCGATAATCGAGGTCGTTTAGTTCGACTTTGTTCTTCTAACGACTCGATATACTCGTCACATCGTTGTTCCCACGCAATGTACTCTTCGACCGAACTAATTTGAGCCCCATGCTCGCTAAGATTTTTTTCAATATTATCCGTCATGTCACTGCGCGAGGCACTCCGCGATCAATTCAAACATTGACTGAAAGTGTGTACGTCTCAATCACGATTTATATTCCATTTCTATAAGCACTGCATCCTTGGTGCCGTGTGCATTTTTTCGTTATATGTTTTTCTGCAGACTTTACGATTTTGCTGACATGAACTTCTTCGACGGGATTCACGAAGCGCTCGCAGAATCAATCGCATAATTTTATTCTTTCGTGTATATCTCAAGCATTTTTACCTTGAGATACCACGTGATGCTGAATCGACATTTTATCGGTGCTTTTTTTTCCTATGTAAGCTGAAAGTGTGTACCTCTCAATCACGATTTACATTCCATTTCTATAACAGCTGCATCCTTGGTGCTGTGTGCATTTGTTCATTATATATTTTTCTATAGACTTTTAGATTTTTGCTGACATCAACTTTTTCGACGAGATCCGCGAAGCGCTTACAATATCATTCGCATAATTTTATTCTTTTGCGAATGTCCCAGGCATTTTGGCCTTGAAATGCAATAGATGTTCGAAGACGTGCGCGGCGGTTTGTTTGGGATTTCACCCAAACAAACCCAATCATCTTTATATATGCAGATGAGTCGCTCTATCTCGCATGCATGCGATGTGGTCACTTCATCTCTCATTCTCGCCCTCTCTCTCTCTCTCTCACGCATACGTGTAATCCGATCGCTTGTCTCAGCGACACGGGTCAACCAACTTGGCTCTCTGGCGAGAGTCGCTAAATAATAAAATCGATAAAGTAAACAATATAAGACAAAATAAATCAACAATAAATTTTAAATATATAAAAATCAATAATCGATGATCAATTAATCGATAATCGATATATACCCCCCTCCTTCGCTCCAACGATCCCCCCCCCCGCGTGACGTCAGCCCCTCCGCCGAGTCCCCCTCCCCGCGTGACGTCATACCCCTCCCCGCGTGACGTCATATCCCCTCCCCGCGTAACGTCATACCCCTCCCCGCGTGAACCCCCCGCCCCGCACCCCCCTCAGAGGACCTGAGTTAGAACCGGCCTAGGTGTACTACTTATCTCGTTTCCGAACATTTATATAAATGTATATACATATACGCTACGTAAATCTTTAGGCAGGCCAAAAGCCCTCATTTCCGAGGGAGGGCTTGATTTTCTATTAATCTTTAGATTAACCTCCCAATGCGCCGAGGCACTATGGTCTTGGGTAGTATCCACTCGAGACCGGAGGAGGTTAAGGGGCTATACCAGTGTGATACTTTAAAAAAATCGATTTTTTTGCCTTTTCCGACCGTTAATCCTTTCAAGAATATCCTGTAAATATTTCAAGGCCCTATCTCTAATCATTTTATCTTGCAAAAATCGATGGTTAAATCTTTAAACGCGTTTTTCTCGAAATTTGATTTTTCAAATTTGCTGCTATTGTAACTCAAGGAGCAATTATCCGATTTACTTGAAATTTGAACTGAGTACTCTTGAATATATTGACTCTACAATGACCTAGGATATTTTTCATTGGATGAAAATGGACGATTTGGCATTGAAAAAAAACGACCATTTTATAGGCAAGAAAACAGACTTTTTTATAACTTCGCCATTTTGTTAGATTTTGATATTTTTCGAAAATCCTGAGTCATTGCACAGAAAATACCTTCCAGTTTAACGACATTTTTTTTCTTTTTCGGTTTGAGCTACTCAATCGGCCGGAATCATGTCAGCAGTGAAGGAACTTTTTTTTGGCGCCTCCAAAGGGAGCGCATAAGTCGCTTGGATCTCAATATTTTTCTATTAAAAAATTATATAATATAAGTAAAATATAGCCAAATATATTCGTAATTTTCCAAAACATTCTATTGAATATTTCTCTTCCAAAAAATTACCAAAAATCACCCAAATTTTCAGCGTTCACACTGGTACAGCCCCTTAAGCATTAGTAGGTATGTATCAAAACTTGAAGGTGCTCCAGGTGTCGCGGTGTATATCTCCTGCCGGTATCTCTCTTGTCCTCCTTTCTCGCTTGCTCTTTTTCTCGCATTATATTACATTCCTCTCTCTAATACACTGACAAACAAGCGCTGCCTAACGGGGTTAACGAATGCAGGTGCATAGATATCAACGATAATCTGCAACGCATTCAGACTGACCTGTCAGATGGCACTGCATGTTACAATATTAAATACGTTATAAAATAGCGTTCCGAGATGTAGTCCCAGTGTATACAATTTCTTAATGGTAACTTATCCCGCCATTTCTTCATTTTGCTGTTTCTGAAGCTGTCAAGAAATAATCCGAACGATTGCTCCTTTGTTTTTCTTTGAATTCCCGCGAATTAAATAATTACCTATAATAAGTTCAGATAACATTGGAGGAAAACTCCCATAAGTGGGGTAATGAATATTCCGCTATCATCAACAGTAATCGTGTAGTTTCAGCATACTCAATGACGAAGATAAAATTATGAAAGGATTATCAAGTGCGGCTAAACTGCGTGACATTGTTTACCTTTATCCCCATCACGGCCCCTACATTTATTATCAGACAGAAATTCCACGACTTCGCGTGGAGAAGATACATCTGAACGATGAAAAGATCATCATGCAAATGGCATCCGGATTCATGGATTCGTTACGATTTTATGGAAGTGCTTTTTCTATTCTGTGCCCGATCTTGTCCGAAACAGCCCTATATATAGTGCTTTTTTGGTGCGTCAGCCATCCACCCACACACGCGAGTGTGCTTTATGGCACAGGCCAAAATTATTTTACCGTATATCATTGGTAGCCCCTCATTCATTACCGCAATGATTTCACTGGCTGGCAAGGTATAGGTTTAGAACAGATAAAACCGCGAGTGGAGGCTCGATGAAGGACCCACCGCATATTAGTCACGGGTTCTCCTCAATCATCCGTAAGACAGAATTTGTTACACCGCATCGCGCCGACCTCGAATGTGTTCAGCCCATATAGGTTCGGATCAAAAGAGGGTTTTCGATGCTTTCGTTCTGTCTATTTGAACGTATTCGCGAAACGAAATCACCCGAACGTTTCATCTCGAAACATAATGAATTGTACTATAATAAGAAATAAGGGGGCTGAGCTATCGTTGTCGCGGTCTGGCAGCGGCTAAAACTACGGTATAATTTATTCACAGCACACGATAATTATTCCTCAAGGCTATTTAATACACGTGTATTCTGTATCCTTGTGTGAAACATCGGGCAAAAGGAACGGAGGCATTTTTCGGGTATTTTCAAACAGACAAGTTTGCATTGTGACTTTTTCGATGGCTAATAATCACTTGAGCACTGTGTTTTAGGCGCAAGGCTTGATGAAAATAAAAGTTGCTGTTATATTCGTGCTTGCGATCTTGTGTGTGACCCTTAAGGGGAGGGTAGGGGTTTCAGCGAAAAAAAATAGGGTAGGGGGTTTTAGTGGATAAAAAAATACTTTTTTGCGATGTTTGTCATCTATATGGACAGAGTAAATTTATTAAAACCTTTTGTACATCGTTAAGTGAGTAGTATAGCTGTGACAGTTCTAACGCAGGTCCTCTGAGGGGGGTGCGGGGCGGGGGGTTCACGCGGGGAGGGGTATGACGTCACGCGGGGAGGGGTATGACGTCACGCGGGGAGGGGTATGACGTCACGCGGGGCGAGGTATGACGTCAAACGGGGGAGGGGGACTCGGCGGAGTGGCTTGACCTCTCTCTCTCTCTCTCTCTCTCTCTCTCTCTGTCTCTCTCTCTCTCTCTCTCTCTCTCTGTCTCTCTCTCTCTCTGCCCTCTCTCTCTCTCTGTCTCTCTGTCTCTCTCTACTCTCTCTCTCTCATCTCTCTCTCTCTCTCTCTCCTCTCTCTCTCTCATCTCTCTCTCTCTCTCTCTCTCTCTCTCTCTCTCTCTCTCTCTCTCTCTCTCTCCTCTCTCTCTCTCTCTCTCTCTCTCTCTCTCTCTCTCTCTCTCTCTCTCTCTCTCCTCTCTCTCTCTCTCTCTCTCTCCTCTCTCTCTCTCTCTCTCTCTCTCTCTCTCTCTCTCTCTCTCCTCTCTCTCTCTCTCTCTCTTGTAGCGACTGTCGCCAGAGAGCCAAGTTGGTTGACCCGTGTCGCTGAGACAAGCGATCGGATTACACGTATGCATGAGAGAGAGCGAGAATGAGAGATGGAGGGACCGCCATCGCATGCATGTGAGATAGAGCGAGATATACATTTAACTTCAGACCTTCACCGACTAAAGCAGTTGGATTTGTTTGGGTGAAATCCCAAACAAACCCAAACAAACCCACGAACGTCTTCGAACATCTATTGAACGCTTTCGAACGTCTCCGAACGTCTCACGAACGTCTCCGAACGTCTCCGAACGTCTCATGAACGTCTCACGAACGTCTCCGAACGTCTCCGAACGTCTCACGAACGTCTCCGAACGTCTCACGAACGTCTCCGAACGTCTCATGAACGTCTCCGAACGTCTCGAACGTCTCATGAACGTCTCACGAACGTCTCTCGAACGTCTCCGAACGTCTCATGAACGTCTCCGAACGTCTCACCAACGTCTCACAAACGTCTCACGAACGTCTCATGAACGTCTCACGAACGTCTCACGTACGTCTCCTCGAATGTTTGAGAGCAATATTTTATACAACTGTGTAATCTCATAACAGATAATGTAAGAAAGAAAGGGGTGAGGAGATATAAAAATCACATAATGTCACATTTCGTTTATTTGCCATGAATCTTTATGATTCAACCACCAATTAAACATTTTACATACATTTTGTAATGCACAATTTTTTTCATGCTTTTCGCATCGTAGAGTATAGCTTACGCCTAATTTACTTAAGGTATCCATATCGCCAAAGTCCAACGTTTCAATAACTAGAACATTTTTCATATTTAATATATCAGCTAGCCATTCTCGTTTTCATGCCGTCAACATATACAATGGGATACGTATTGACTTCCGTTGGGCCCACAACTGCAGCCGTTATTAAACCTTGAGCCATGCTATATGGAACGTTTCCATAGGCCCACTTTAGACCATGATGATTCCGAATCAACCATGACGCTTCGTATCTCTCAAATTTTGTGAGAAGTCTCCATGGTATGATACTCGCGAAAATGTAATGAGAGAGCACACATTCCGCTCTTAGAATCGCTACTTCCTTCACGACAAAGTTTCTCCCAACAATGAATCCTTGTAGATCGACAAATGTAGGTACAGACATAATGAAGATGGCTCGATCAAGTCCATAGCAAGATCAATTGATGACTGACGTCAATATTTAAAAAACTCGTCTTTAAATCATTTATTTATCGAGCGGGGGGGGGGGGTTACTTGCCGATCTATACAATTTTACGAACCATGTTTGTCAATGGACAATATTCAACAACTCGATCGTGCAAGATCAAACAGTAGGCAGTAGTATTTGGTGGCAAATCTTCCTTACATTCAAACTCTATTCGCACATCCACGGTAGCATTTTTCACAGACTCGTTCTGACGCGAGCAGTCGATAACCGTGAGAGGGCCGTTATATTGAAACTTTGCAATAGTCAGCAAAGAATTATCACTATTACAGCCGTAATAAGATTTACGAAATTGAGAGTACATATTGAACAAAATGGCGAATCTGTTTTTGTCGTATTGTAAATAAACTTTATTGAATTTTTCATATACTTTATAAAAGTTATTACAATATGTTATTTTTGTGTATCCACGAGTTTTGAGATTTATCCATTCCCAACCATTTAACATAAACATCATTGCCCTTTTTGCGTATTATCTTCTCCACGAGATATATGTTCGGATTGGCAACACGTTGCAGTTCGTATTCGTAGAATCCTCCGGCTATTGGATTTCCACTTGAGTCCTCGACTAGGTACGTTACAGGATAAGTTTGCTGCACCTTGACGATTTTAAACACTTCGGTGGTCCAATTTGGTGTGAAACCTTTTTCAAATATTGTCTTGAATTTGCTTACGCGCACAAAATCATTGACTTTGAATCTTGCAGGAGCCGCAATTTTTACATTGCTGTATACGGTGGTTAAGAGTTTCTCCGCGATCGCAGGAGTAACGTCGATGGGCCTCATGCCAATCGTACGATGCTTTCGAGCATTGTACTTCATAACGAGTTGCGGTAACGCATCGATCCACTTGTAATTACCATTGAGTGTAAACATTTTCCACATATTATTTTTGAGAGTGCGATTGAATCGTTCGACGACCGAGGCCTTCATAATAGAGTACGTCGAATAATGATTGATGTTGTATTTCTCCATGAGTCGTTGCACGTTTACATTGTAAAATTCTCTTCCTTTGTCGGTCTGAAGATTTTTCGGATATCTGCTATGATCGTGCATGATTTTCGCGATCGTTGTACCCATTTCGTTGCCAGTTTTACTTTTCAAGGGTACGGCCCATGCATACTTGCTCAACACATCGATGACGGTGAGGATGTAATTGTAGCCTTTGTTGAAACGCGAATACGGCCGCATTTCGACTACATCAGCCTGCCACAAATCATCATACCCACGTACGATGACACGTCTTCGCAGAAAGTTTTTTCTTGCTGGTGCATGTAATTCCTCCACGAGCTGCTTTTCTTCGGACGTTTTTTCTTCTCCGAGCATATCGTGTGTTTGACCAGACGATTTTTACAAATCTTCCTGCGTTGTGCCAGCTACAGCGTCGGTTACATACTGAATCGTTTTAGACGTATCGTTCATAGTTATTCGAAGCGTATCCTCTAGTGCGATGAATTTCTTCTCAAATTCATCCAGGCGTTCTGTTAGCAGCTTGATTTTCATTTCCACGTAACGTTTATTAGCAGCATCGTAATCCCCTTCAGGTAGGGCTACGCCTCGTATTTTACGTGATCTTGCATCGAAGCCACTAGAGGTTAGACAGAGAGCATTATCACGTGTATAATTTCTTATTCGCCCAGTCCACTGATAGTATGAATTATCCTGCGCTCCAAGCGATGATCCGAATTTATTGATCGACATCTCGGTATCAATAGCGATGAAGGAATGATCATTATCATCGATGCGGAGGTTAATTTATAATGAGGTCCGCTTCGCGAAGTTCCTCAATAATCGACATTATCTCATTGTCGTGAGCGTTGTTACCCGCGTGTCGTGAAGCTTCCAACAAGCGCAATCGATCGACCAACTCATTGGGATCATTCCAATGCACGTAATCGATTTTGTTGTTATTTAACGTCATGGCGAGCGGTATTTCTATACCTCTTCCAGTTTTTCGGTCGAAAGTTAATGGTCCAATTATATATTTATACTTGAAGCCTTTGTTACCCAATACAGGATTGAGTATATTGCTACCACGTCGATGTGCATTTGTTGCCAACAATATACTTTTATATTTGTTTTTGTCTTCCTCAGTGTATATTGCATCGTCGGGAATTCTCTTGAAAATTAGCTCATAGAGTCCAGGGGTTCCCAAGTATTTTATGCCATTGATGAATATATTATCATCATTATCCACATCGAAACCCTTATCGCCTAACATCATTCCTTCATTGGTAAATTTGACGCCATACACGTAATCCATGCTGGAATTTTTGTCTTGTGAAAGAATAGATGAAATATATTGTTGACCGAGTGGACCGAAATGTTCGCGCAATGTATTTTGACCTTCAGCCGTTTGTAATTGACGTTGAACTGTAGACACGAATGACTCGGGCGTGGTCTCAAAAACGTCTTCTTCAACAATGGTGGCTGGTTGCAAGGGTACAGCAGCCATCGACGTATCATCCAGAGATTCCTTTCGTCGCTTGCGTTTCACCTGATTCGGTGTAGAAGTTACCAGCGAATCTTGAAATAACGAACGTGTGCGCTTTGTTCCTTGTTTCACATCCTTCTCTAGGACCTTTGCTTCCGACATACTCAACGATTCAGTTTCCGGCCCAAGAGATTCAACAGCGGCTGATTGCTCAACAATCTGCTTGAGAGGTTCGGTGATTGGCCTGAAGTGTCTCTCCAATGCAACATCTTCTTCCATTTTTCCAGTCTTCAAAGCTTCATATTTTTTGCGTATTGAGTCGCTTGTTTTCGCAATTTCCCTGGCAATCTCTTCATCAGTATCAATTGTCGTCATCATGCCCACACGAAATTATTTGTCGGTCGTTGCACAGCTGATGTCTCAATGCCGACTGACTACATTACGGTATTGCAAACTCGTTAAATCCATTTCTATATCGACCACCGGACAATGAGCTATCTTTGTCAATCACCATGAAGCCATATTTGTGTTGCCAACATTTTTGACCTAACACCAGAAAATCTTCATACGACATGTCCATATTTACATGTTCATTGTAAACATGTTTCAAGTTTGTGCGATCTTGTTTAAATAAAATAAGCAGATTCACATTGTCGCGTATAAGATGCTTGGGAACCTTGGCATATGTTTGGCAAAGGTAGAAACAATCAACGCTCGAGTGTCTGCCCATCGCAAAGTACTCTCTTACTGTATTTTGCTTGTCACATGCTACGTCATCGAAAATAAAAATGGAGTTCGGAAGCGCTTCGTGCGGTGGGTGCATCACTATTATTTGAGAATTTAAAATAGCCAATTTCGTTAATCGATGTCAGCAGATTTTCCAAATATTGATATTTTGGCTGTTGAAGCGATTTCGAGTATACATATAGGTTTTCAAAACGTACACCATTTGGACTTTCTATTAAACTTAACAAAACATTGGTTTTCCCACAATTTGAAGGACCGCAAATAATGCTGCGTATCGTAAGTGGCAGCATGTCTCCATGCTTGCGTACTTGTTGACCCTCCATTACTCTATCGTCGAAATTGGTCACTTGAATCAACGTCGCTTGTTGCACGAAACGCATGTTTTCTCTCTCGAATCCAAACACACATTCGCCCAAAATGCGTCGTGTGAGGAGTATTTATAGGAGTGCACCGAGCCAAATCTGCTCAGTACTGAGAATGTTTTTGTACCTATCGGACGACTGCAGTATTCTCCGCTTAACGGCTCATCAATTACAGTTTATTCCAAAAATTGTTTTGTTACAAAATTTTCATCACTTCGTTGACATTTTGTGGGAGAGGCTTCCCGAACACATAAAGGCTGATTCGGAAGTACAGCAATATCGCCGATGCACGCGCCATTGGAATTTACCGGGACAGCTAATACACATTGACGGTCCAGCACCGTTTATAAATAATTGTGCCGAATGTCAAAGAGAAAAGGCAACGGTTTGTTAAATCGAGCAATAAATGCACTTCCGATCGAGTTACATATTCCCGGATACCAATTTTGTGGACCAGGCACTCAGTTAGAGCAGAGATTGACACGGGGTGATCGTGGTATAAATCCATTGGATGCAGCTTGTCGCGACCACGATATAGCCTATTCTCGAAGCAATCATTTAGGCGAAAGACACGTTGCGGATAATATACTTGCAACAACGGCACGAAAACGTATTACTGCGAGAGATTCGACTTTTGGCGAGAAAACAGCAGCTACCGCTGTTTGGGCAGCTATGAAAGCAAAAACGAAATTCGGCATGGGAATGAAGACAAAGAACTCATCGACGAAGAAGAAAAAACCCGTTAAGAAGAGAATACTGCCGATAGCAAAGCATGGCGGAATTTTGCCAATGTTACCATTGCTGGGAGTTCTTGGTTCACTGGCTGGTGGGGCAGCTGGGATAGCAAAGGCTGTGAATGATAGTAAAGCGGCGCAACGTCAACTTGAAGAAATACAACGCCATAATCGAGCTATAGAAGGCTATGGGCTCTATCTCGCGCCCTACAAGCGTGGACAAGGATGTTCAACTAAGAAAAAAAAAAAAAAAACGCCAAAACTCGGTGAAAATGCCCATGGGTGTAACAACTAATGTACAATTGGAATGCTTAGCCAGGCGCATGCGCATACCATTCTTCAGAGGGGTCTTCATGCGCAATAATTTACCAGTTTATGGTGGCGTGCAACTAGATGAGAGCGGTATAGTAAATTTGGATGATGCCGATGGCCCCGGTACGCATTGGGTAGCCTATGCCAAGAGGGAGAGTCATATAATATATTTTGATAGTTTTGGAAATCTTCGACCGCCCAAGGAGTTGGTGCGATATCTTGGACCAAATACCACAAAAATACAATACAATCGAACATCTTATCAGAATTATAATCAGAGTATTTGCGGGCAATTGTGCTTGCAATTTCTCCAAACCGTCGATGATCAATATGTATTTAAGCCGTGACAATGTGTCAATCAACTCAGTATTCGAGGGAAACATGTCACTGACGCTTACGTTGACCGGCAAGAGTAGCCTTCTAACCGCAAATTATTTTCCCGCTATAGATTTCAATAATGGTTGTTATGAGCTCGGTTTGACGGATTTCGAAACTTATCACACAATACCAAATGTGAATTCATCAAACAACAAATTTTACTTTGACAATGATGACAAGGAAATTATAATCCCTGAAGGATCGTATGAACTGAGAGCCATAAATGCGTATCTGAATCGTGCAATTTTACTCAAAGGGGTTGATAGCGGTGATGATGCTGAAAATGAAATTGTTCCTCGAAAGGTTGATAACGATGACCTCGATGAAAATGGCGAATACCCAATCGTGCTACGCGCTAATCATAATACACTAAAGAGCGAAATCAAATGTGCGTACAGAATAAATTTCAGTAAACCTGACAACGTAGGATCCCTGTTGGGATTTTCATCAAATCGAATACTGCATCCCTGGAAATGGCAGGAATCTGATGTACCGATCAACATAATGAATGTCAACATTATCCGCATAGAATGTAGTGTCACCACTGGTGCGTACAGCAATGGCGAGCGTGTACACACGATACATGAATTTTCACCGAGCGTACCACCAGGATATAAGATATCGGAAACGCCTGCGCAAATCATTTATCTTCCGATCGTTGTGCGGAGCATTACGGATCTAACGATACGTATCGTGGATCAGAAGGGAAAACTACTCGATTTTCGAGGAGAAGAAATTACGGTGAGATTGCACATACGAAAGCGACGCTTGTGATGCTCGTTCTGTACGACACGGAATACGCCAGAGACAATATTTCTACGCGAGATAATACGATCCCACACGGTAATACTCTTGCAAGAAGACAAGCGGCATTGAGTGTTAAATTACCCGCAAAGAAAAAACTCAGTGCAGCGAATCGTGAATTTTTAGAATCTCTGGGATTTATTGTACGACATACTTGAGGCAAAAGAATGACCGACGTTTTGAATATCAGTGGGGAGCCAATCTTTGACGATCGTATCATCAAAATTGAGACTCATACGTACAATCCGTATGCCAACTCAACGTTTGGACACAGCGATGAAATACGAATTCCTATACAACACCAAGGCTTGTACACCCTACCATCTGAAAGTTTTCTCTACGTTGAGGGAAAGTTCACGGTGCTTAAAAAACCAGATGATCAAGCAATAGTAGTATTGGGAAACAATTGCGTTGCATTCATGTTTGATGAAGTTCGTTATGAGCTCGATGGTGTGGAGATTGATCGCAATCGAAACGTTGGAATAGCAACCACGATTAAAAACTACATCTCTCTAAGCCCTGAGAGGAGTCATACTTTGAAAAATGCTGCGTGGGATGTAACACATAATAATGGGGGAAAATATTTCAATTTTTGTGTACCTCTCAACATATTGCTAGGATTCTGCGAAGATTACAAGCGCGTTGTTATTAATGCTCGTCATGAGCTAATTCTAATACGTTCGCGCAATGATAACAATTGCGTATTCAGTCAGCATCCATTAGTAGAGGCAGAAGTTGAATTGCTCAAGATACAATGGCGTATGCCTCACGTAATATTAAATGAGATAAGTAAATTGTCATTACTTCGAACATTGGAGAGTGGACGATACTTGAATATGAGCTTTCGCTCTTGGGATCTATACGAGTATCCACTGCTTCAAAGCACAACGAAACACTCATGGACTGTGAAAGCTGCCTCCCAGCTAGAGAAACCAAGATATGTAATATTTGCGCTGCAGACTGGCAAAAAAAATTCTATGGCAAAGGACATTACACTATTCGACGACTGCAAGCTCGCCAATGTTAAACTTTATCTCAACTCGGAATCCTATCCTTACGATGACTTGAAGTTGGACTTTGACAAAAACAGATTCGCCATTTTGTTCAATATGTACTCTCAATTTCGTAAATCTTATTACGGCTGTAATAGTGATAATTCTTTGCTGACTATTGCAAAGTTTCAATATAACGGCCCTCTCACGGTTATCGACTGCTCGCGTCAGAACGAGTCTGTGAAAAATGCTACCGTGGATGTGCGAATAGAGTTTGAATGTAAGGAAGATTTGCCACCAAATACTACTGCCTACTGTTTGATCTTGCACGATCGAGTTGTTGAATATTGTCCATTGACAAACATGGTTCGTAAAATTCTATAGATCAGCAAGTAACCCCCCCGCTCGATAAATAAATGATTTAAAGACGAGTTTCTTAAATATTGACGTCAGTCATCAATTGATCTTGCTATGGACTTGATCGAGCCATCTTCGTTATGTCTGTACCTACATTTGTCGATCTACAAGGATTCATTGTTGGGAGAAACTTTGTCGTGAAGGAAGTAGCGATTCTAAGAGCGGAATGTGTGCTCTCTCATTACATTTTCGCGAGTATCATACCATGGGGACTTCTCACAAAATTTGAGAGATACGAAGCGTCATGGTTGATTCGGAATCATCATGGTCTAAAGTGGGCCTATGGAAACGTTCCATATAGCATGGCTCAAGGTTTAATAACGGCTGCAGTTGTGGGCCCAACGGAAGTCAATACGTATCCCATTGTATATGTTGACGGCCATGGAAAACGAGAATGGCTAGCTGATATATTAAATATGAAAAATGATCTAGTTATTGAAACGTTGGACTTTGGCGATATGGATACCTTGAGTAAATTAGGCGTAAGCTATACTCTACGATGCGAAAAGCATGAAAAAAATGGTGCATTACAAAATGTATGTAAAATGTTTAATTGGTGGTTGGATCATAAAGATTCATGCAAATAAACGAAATGTGACATTATGTGATTTTTTAATTCTCCTCACCCCTTTCTTTCTTACATTATCTGTTATGAGATTACACAGTTGTATAAAATATTGCTCTCAAACATTCGAGAGACGTACGTGAGACGTTCGTGAGACGTTCATGAGACGTTCGTGAGACGTGTGTGAGACGGTCGGAGACGTTCGTGAGACGTTCGGAGACGTTCGAGAGACGTTGAAGAGACGTTCAGAGACGTTCGAGAGACGTTCGGAGACGTTCGTGAGACGTTCGGAGACGTTCGTGAGACGTTCATGAGACGTTCGAGAGACGTTCGGAGACGTTGGTGAGACGTTCGTGAGACGTTCGGAGACGTTCGAGAGACGTTCAAGAGACGTTCGGAGACGTTCGGAGACGTTCGTGAGACGTTCATGAGACGTTCGGATACGTTCGAGAGACGTTCATGAGACGTGCGGAGACGTTCGTGAGACGTTCGGAGACGTTCGTGAGACGTTCATGAGACGTTCGGAGACGTTCGTGAGACGTTCATGAGACGTTCGAGAGACGTTCGGAGACATTGGTGAGACGTTCGTGAGACGTTCATGAGACGTTCGGAGACGTTCGGAGACGTTCATGAGACGTTCGGAGACGTTCGAGAGACGTTCAAGAGACGTTCGGAGACGTTCGTGAGACGTTCATGAGACGTTCATGAGACGTTCATGAGACGTTCGGAGACGTTCGTGAGACGTTCAACAGACGTTCATGAGACGTTCGGAGACGTTGGTGAGACGTTCGTGAGACGTTCATGAGACGTTCGGAGACGTTCGTGAGACGTTCGGAGACGTTCATGAGACGTTCGGAGACGTTCAAGAGACGTTCGGAGACGTTCGTGAGACGTTCGGAGACGTTCGTGAGACGTTCGGAGACGTTCGTGAGACGTTCATGAGACGTTCGTGAGACGTTCATGAGACGTTCGTGAGACGTTCATGAGACGTTCGGAGACGTTCGTGAGACGTTCGGAGACGTTCATGAGACGTTCGGAGACGTTCGAGAGACGTTCAAGAGACGTTCGGAGACGTTCGGAGACGTTCGTGAGACGTTCGTGAGACGTTCGGAGACGTTCGAGAGACGTTCGGAGACGTTCGTGAGACATTCATGAGACGATCGAGAGACGTTCGGAGACGTTGGTGAGACGTTCGTGAGACGTTCATGAGACGTTCGGAGACGTTCGTGAGACGTTCGGAGACGTTCATGAGACGTTCGGAGACGTTCGAGAGACGTTCAAGAGACGTTCGGAGACGTTCGTGAGACGTTCATGAGACGTTCATGAGACGTTCGGAGACGTTCGTGAGACGTTCGGAGACGTTCGTGAGACGTTCGGAGATGTTCGGAGACGTTCGTGAGACATTCATGAGACGTTCGGAGACGTTCATGAGACGTTCGGAGACGTTCGTGAGACGTTCGGAGACGTTCGTGAGACGTTCGGAGACGTTCGGAGACGTTCGTGAGACGTTCATGAGACGTTCGGAGACGTTCGGAGACGTTCGTGAGACGTTCGGAGACGTTCGAAAGCGTTCAATAGATGTTCGAAGACGTTCGTGGGTTTGTTTGGGTTTGTTTGGGATTTCACCCAAACAAATCCAACTGCTTTAGTCGGTGAAGGTCTGAAGTTAAATGTATATCTCGCTCTATCTCACATGCATGCGATGCGGTCGCTCCATCTCTCATTCTCGCTCTCTCTCATGCATACGTCTAATCCTGATCGCTTGTCTCAGCGACACGGGTCAACCAACTTGGCTCTCTGGCGACAGTCGCTACAAGAGAGAGAGAGAGAGAGAGAGAGAGAGACAGAGAGAGAGAGAGAGAGAGAGAGAGAGAGAGAGAGAGAGAGAGAGAGAGAGAGAGAGAGAGAGAGAGAGAGAGAGAGAGAGAGAGAGAGAGAGAGAGAGAGAGAGAGAGAGACAGAGAGAGAGAGAGACAGAGAGAGAGAGAGAGAGAGAGAGAGAGACAGAGAGAGAGAGAGAGAGAGAGAGAGAGAGAGAGAGTCAGCCACTCCGCCGAGTCCCCCTCCCCGCGTGACGTCATACCTTGCCCCGCGTGACGTCATACCCCTCCCCGCGTGACGTCATACCCCTCCCCGCGTGACGTCATACCCCTCCCCGCGTGAACCCCCCGCCCCGCACCCCCCTCAGAGGACCTGCGTTAGAACTGTCACAGCTATACTACTTAAGTGTAATTTCAAGAACATCCCGTGAATTTTGTACGCGAAAAGATCCACAAACAAACCGGTGACAAACCTTTTCCAAGAACGCCTTTGGAAAATCACGATTTGCGGTATTCACCGTATCTCAGCTAGAAATTATCTGAAATCAAGTACCATTAAAATTTAGTCAAAGTATCATCAAATCCTCCTACCAACGGTCTTTGTGGAAAAAATTCCGCAATTTTGGTGGTGGAAAACCCCGTCAATGTAAAAAAAATCTCAAACTAACCGTTGGGAGGACGTATTTTATATGTAGAAGGTGTGAAAACCAAGTATGAAATAAATCGGTCATGTAGTTTTCAAATGGCAGTGAACACGGACTTTCAAAAAGTGGTTTGGAGAAAAATGCGGCACCGGCTTGTTTGTGGATATTTTCGCGTACAAATTCTCTATCCATAGATGAAAAAAATCGCTAAAAGAGTTTTTTCACGCTGAAACCCCTACCCTGCCCTTAACAATATTTCTATTCATCTGTCCTAGAGAATGCTACTTATATACATGTACGTATGAATCTCCAGACAAAAACTAGATGAAAAAGGATGAAGGGTAAAAAAATGAGACGCTAACCAGCATGCGGCATCTTGTGGGATTCTATATAATCGATGTGCCTCATTTTTCGGCTTTTGTCTAGCTTTCTTGAGGGAGATTAATCGTGGTCAGTGGTTGATGGGCGCCGTGAGCCACTTCCTTTTCTTCATAGAGATTGGAGATGAAGAAATACCAGAGGGCTGGAACAGGAAAAGAGTGTTTGTGCGATATTCTTGAGGGAAAGAAACCTGCCCGTGAGCATGTTTCTTCACTTTGCCATCCATTTCGTGCTTCCATGCCAGCGATGGAAGCACGAAAGAGACTGTGATGTATGTCTGCAGGAAGAGGCGTTGTAGAATGAAATACGTGCCCCCTCTGAAGGCAGTACTCAGCAGGAGACCCTGCGCGAGCATAACAGTAAAACTTTCGGTGCTGCCGTATTTTACTCCGATTTATGTATCACTGCTCTCACTCCTTGAATCTTACGGTGAATGTACTATATACGTATCCTCCTTGTTTCCGTATCGTTGTGGCTGATTAGACATTTTTGCTATTTCATTGAGAATAATTAGGAAATAAAGAAAAGGGTCGCCATTTTGTTTTTTATTTGGAAACCTTTGTAACAGTGCTATTGCAACCTAAATTCTATCCAATTGTATTTTGAAGTGCACATTAGGGCTCCTGGTTATGTAGCGGCCGATTGCAGGGCGAACTAATATATTATCAATTCATCCCCAAATTGTTATTGCTCCGAAAAGTTAAGTTTTTCAATACTCTGCGAATTTTGTGATCACCCACCTAGACACTGTGATCACTTTACGCTCCTGCATTCTCTTATGCCTTCACTATTCAAATGGCAGTTCGCATATCTGTTGTTCATTGTGTAAATCTCAAGGGTTTGGTTTGTATATAATCCGTGCATCAAGAGCGTGTTCAGATGAAGATCGCAGGTAGATCTTTAAAGGTCCTCCCCCCTGCTGAAAAAACAGTCATTTGACTGCCGTCATCTTTCGCATGTCGGTTCATTCGGAGGTTACAATCGTTGCAATGCTTGATGATCGTTCGACATTCCCGAGGGCGTTTCTACATGCAAATACATATCTTATTTGTATGAAAGAATCACAACACCGATAATAAAAAGATAGTCTCTCATTGACGAAGAAAATATTAAGTGACCTGCCGATTTTGTATATCGTTGGCTACGTACAACTAAATCTCTACACAGTACTCTAGAGTGGGTGGTCTTTCTTTCTTCGTTCGGTACTCCTCACCATCGCTCTGACACATCATAGAAGAAGCTTCGTTGGAGAGATAAACAACTTTTTAAAAGATTATCCAATGCCGAAGTGTAAGTTGAGGATGAATCGAAATATTGGAAAACACACTTGTGGGAAAAACTTGTGCGTAAATGTATATCAAATACGAAAAGAAACTGAGCAATGGTAACGGAAATTATATTACGAGTCTCGTTTTCGAGATTACTTCGTAGTACCGTCTACTTCCACACGCTAGTATCACGAATATTCAGAGCTTAACAAAATAAGACCGCCTGGCCTCCCTGGCGCCGCGGTCATTCCCTCTCCAAGTTATAACGTTTTTCGTGCGTAAAAGTGTAGCACGTTTAGAGCTTCGTCCCAATTTTCTTCATCGAGAAGAATCATGGGAAAGTCGCACATGAGGAAGAAGAACAAGGAGAATAAGAACGAGAAGTTCTTTAAGAAGTTGAGGAAGATGGTCGATGCAATGCCCGACAGCTCTTCGGATACGCATTCGGGAAGTTCGAGGGGCGAGGTTTTACATACGGGCGTGGCTACCTCGGCCGTGGCTGCAAAGAGAGTAATAATCAACCATCAGGGTGCATCGACAAGTCGTTAAGGTATTTTTTCCTTTATTTATAGTTATTTCCGTAGACCAGGCGGCTTTGCCGTACGGAGTCAATTTCGTAGAAATTGTCTCGGGTCGTACACAACCTAAGAAGGTTCGAGCGGGTGACGTTCGCAGGAATAACGAGCCTAAGACTCGGCGGCTTTGGCCGTACGACGGTAGACTCTAAGAGTTCTACCTTGAGTCGCTTGTGATGTAATTCACAAAAAAATTGATATTTATTGCATATCCTGCATTTATCATGGCCACAGACTCAGCGGCTCAGCCCGTACGAAGGAAATCTCGCAGAGAATTTCCTTAAATTCGAACTGCACGACTTCGCATGTGCCGTGGAATCGGTAGATCGTCCAATGTTATGGATGGTTGCGCAAGGACTTGTATGCGTAGCAACTGTGAAAGATTGCGTTTATCGCAGGTTAATACGTTTACAAGTTTGTCACCAGCGAACGGTGGCAATATGGAAAATATTTCTCCCATCGCAGAGGATGATCAATCTCGAGATATCGAAGGACAATCTCTAGTGGATGCTGCGAGTCAGCGCATAGACACAACAGCGAGCCCGCCTATGGAGGACCAAGTACAGGCTTTCGATGAGGAGACGCTGTGTATTCTAGGTGTCGATGCAAAGTCTGGTGCACCAGAATTACAGCTCAACCCAACTTTGGCTCAAAATTGGGAAGAATGGATGGCCGAAGGACTCAAAAAAGAAGATCAAGATGAGATGTTGGCAAAGTATGCTCAGACAGGCAACTGCCGCTTGGAAGCGCCATCATTAAACGCAGAGGTAGCGTCATCGCTCTTTGAGTCTGCCACGAAGCGAGACAAGTACTTGAGAAATGCGCAAAATATTCGCGGTTCAGTTATGGTCGCATTGGGCACTGGAATTTCTTTGCTGTTGAGTCCCAAGGAAGACGGCATCGATGAGTACCAGTTGTTGGAGTCTTGCCGACGCCGGCAAACTGTTGGCGCATGCTTTTCGTCTGGACACGATTACACGGAGATCATGGATTACACCATCTCTCGACAAGAAGGTCAAGAGTGTTCTGGACGAAACTAAGCCAGGCACGCTCTTATTCGGCGAGGATTTATCCGGAAAAATTAAAACGGCAAAATCGATTGAAAAGGTTGGTTTGGAGTTGAAGTCTCAGCCATCGGTGCCGAAAATGCTTCTTCGTAACTCAAATTCGAGAAACTCGAGAGGCCCGTCGGCCAACTCGAATCGAGGGGGATCTCGGGCGGGCGCAAACCAGAAAGGATCGAGGAAGTTTATCAAATTTGTTCCGAAGTCGAATCAGGCGTATCAACAATGAGATTAACAACGCGCTCGGAGTCAGAGTCGCAAGCAGAGCGCGTACCGAGGCTCTCAGGAGAGACCTTAGAGGCAAATAAAGCACCTGGACGGCTGCGAGAGTTTCTTCTCCAATGGAAAAAGATCACGCAGGATCGATTCATTTTGAATTGTGTAGGGGGGTATAGAATTGAATTTGACCAGTCGGTATATCAAACTCTTCCACCTCCTCAGCCGGAATTTAATTCTTCGACTGATCGTGAGCATATGAAACTTGCGATCACCAACCTGTTGGAACTGGGCGCAGTCAGACCCTGTTTGCCATGTCCGGGACAATTCATTTTGTCGTATTTTTTAGTACAAAAATCAAACGGCAAAATGAGATTTGTGTTAAACTTGAAAAAGCTCAATAGTTTTATAGTCACGCAGCATTTCAAGTTGGAGGACATCAGAACTGCGACGAAACTAATCTTACGAGGCGATTTTATGTGTAACATAGACTTACAAGATGCATATTTTATGGTATCCATGAACGTGGAAAGCCGAAAATGTTTCAGATTTGTTTTCGGGGATATAATTTCGAATTTGTATGTTTCCCGTTCGGTCTATGCACGGCGCCGTATATTTTTACGAAAATCCTGAAACCGGTAGTATAATTTACTACCGGTTTCAGGATTTTCGTAAAAATATACGGCGCCGTGCATAGACCGAACGGGAAACATACAAATTCGAAATTATATCCCCGAAAACAAATCTAAAACATTTTCGGCTTTCCACGTTCATGGATACCATAAAATATGCATCTTGTAGTAAATTATACTACCGGTAGTAAATTATACTACCGGTTTCAGGATTTTCGTAAAAATATACGGCGCCGTGCATAGACCGAACGGGAAACATACAAATTCGAAATTATATCCCCGAAAACAAATCTGAAACATTTTCGGCTTTCCACGTTCATGGATACCATAAAATATGCATCTTGTAAGTCTATGTTACACATAAAATCGCCTCGTAAGATTAGTTTCGTCGCAGTTCTGATGTCCTCCAACTTGAAATGCTGCGTGACTATAAAACTATTGAGCTTTTTCAAGTTTAACACAAATCTCATTTTGCCGTTTGATTTTTGTACTAAAAAATACGACAAAATGAATTGTCCCGGACATGGCAAACAGGGTCTGACTGCGCCCAGTTCCAACAGGTTGGTGATCGCAAGTTTCATATGCTCACGATCAGTCGAAGAATTAAATTCCGGCTGAGGAGGTGGAAGAGTTTGATATACCGACTGGTCAAATTCAATTCTATACCCCCCTACACAATTCAAAATGAATCGATCCTGCGTGATCTTTTTCCATTGGGGAAGAAACTCTCGCAGCCGTCCAGCTGCTTTATTTGCCTCTAAGGTCTCTCCTGAGAGCCTCGGTACGCGCTCTGCTTGCGACTCTGACTCCGAGCGCGTTGTTAATCTCATTGTTGATACGCCTGATTCGACTTCGGAATAAATTTGATAAACTTCCTCGATCCTTTCTGGTTTGCGCCCGCCCGAGATCCCCCTCGATTCGAGTTGGCCGACGGGCCTCTCCAGTTTCTCGAATTTGAGTTACGAAGAGGCATTTTCGGCACCGATGGCTGAGACTTCAACTCCAAACCAACCTTTTCAATCGATTTTGCCATTTTTATTTTTCCGGATAAATCCTCGCCGAATAAGAGCGTGCCTGGCTTAGTTTCGTCCAGAACTCCCTTGACCTTCTTGTCGAGAGATGGTGTAATCCATGATCTCCGTGTAATCGTGTCCAGACGAAAAGCATGCGCCAACAGTTTGCCGGCGTCGGCAAGACTCCAACAACTGGTACTCATCGATGCCGTCTTCCTTGGGACTCAACAGCAAAGAAATTCCAGTGCCCAATGCGACCATAACTGAACCGCGAATATTTTGCGCATTTCTCAAGTACTTGTCTCGCTTCGTGGCAGACTCAAAGAGCGATGACGCTACCTCTGCGTTTAATGATGGCGCTTCCAAGCGGCAGTTGCCTGTCTGAGCATACTTTGCCAACATCTCATCTTGATCTTCTTTTTTGAGTCCTTCGGCCATCCATTCTTCCCAATTTTGAGCCAAAGTTGGGTTGAGCTGTAATTCTGGTGCACCAAACTTTGCGTCGACACCTAGAATACACAGCTTCTCCTCATCGAAAGCCTGTACTTGGTCCTCCATAGGCGGGCTCGCTGTTGTGTCTATGCGCTGACTCGCAGCATCCACTAGAGATTGTCCTTCGATATCTCGAGATTGATCATCCTCTGCGATGGGAGAAATATTTTCCATATTGCCACCGTTCGCTGGTGACAAACTTGTAAACGTATTAACCTACGATAAATGCAATGTTTCGCAGTTGCTACGCATACAAGTCCTTGCGCAACCATCCATAACATTGGACGATCTACCGATTCCACGACACATGCGAAGTCGTGCAGTTCGAATCTAAGGAAATTCTCTGCGAGATTTCCTTCGTACGGACTGAGCCGCTGAGTCTGTGGCCATGATAAATGCAGGATATGCAATAAATATCAATTTTTTTGTGAATTACATCACAAGCGACTCAAGGTAGAACTCTTAGAGTCTACCGTCGTACGGCCAAAGCCGCCGAGTCTGAGGCTCGTTATTCCTGCGAACGTCACCCGCTCGAACCTTCTTAGGTTGTGTACGACCCGAGACAATTTCTACGAAATTGACTCCGTACGGCAAAGCCGCCTGGTCTACGGAAATAACTATAAATAACGGAAAAAATACCTTAACGACTTGTCGATGCACCCTGATGGTTGATTATTACTCTATTTGCAGCCACGGCCGAGGTAGCCACGCCCGTATGTAAAACTTCGCCCCTCGAACTTCCCGAGTGCGTATCTGAAGAGCTGTCGGGCATTGCATCGACCATCTTCCTCAACTTCTTAAAGAACTTCTCGTTCTTATTCTCATTGTTCTTCTTCTTCTTGTGCGACTTTCCCATGATTCTTCTCGATGAAGAAAATTGGGACGAAGCTCTAAACGTGCTACACTTTTACGCACGAAAAACGTTATAACTTGGAGAGGGAATGACCGCGGCGCCAGGGAGGCCAGGCGGTCTTCTTTTGTTAAGCTCTGAATATTCGTGATACTAGCGTGTGGAAGTAGACGGTACTACGAAGTAATCTCGAAAACGAGACTCGTAATATAATTTCCGTTACCATTGCTCAGTTTCTTTTCGTATTTGATATACATTTACGCACAAGTTTCTCCCACACGTGCGTTTTCCAATATTTCGAATCATCCTCAACTTACACTTCGGCATTGGATAATATTTTAAAAAGTTGTTTATCTCTCCAACGAAGCTTCTTCTATGATGTGTCAGAGCGATGGTGAGGAGTACCAAACGAAGAAAGAAAGACCACCCTCTCTAGAGTACTGTGTAGAGATTTAGTTGTACCTAGCCAACGATATACAAAATCGGCAGGTCACTTAATATTTTCTTCGTCAATGAGAGACTATCTTTTTATTATCGGTGTTGTGATTCTTTCATACAAATAAGATATGTATTTGCATGTAGAAACGCCCTCGGGAATGTCGAACGATCATCAAGCATTGCAACGATTGTAACCTCCGAATGAACCGACATGCGAAAGATGACGGCAGTCAAATGACTGTTTTTTCAGCAGGGGGGAGGACCTTTAAAGATCTACCTGCGATCTTCATCTGAACACGCTCTTGATGCACGGATTATATACAAACCAAACCCTTGAGATTTACACAATGAACAACAGATATGCGAACTGCCATTTGAATAGTGAAGGCATAAGAGAATGCAGGAGCGTAAAGTGATCACAGTGTCTAGGTGGGTGATCACAAAATTCGCAGAGTATTGAAAAACTTAACTTTTCGGAGCAATAACGATTTGGGGATGAATTGATAATATATTAGTTCGCCCTGCAATCGGCCGCTACATAACCAGGAGCCCTAATGTGCACTTCAAAATACAATTGAATAGAATTTAGGTTGCAATAGCACTGTTACAAAGGTTTCCAAATAAAAAACAAAATGGCGACCCTTTTCTTTATTTCCTAATTATTCTCAATGAAATAGCAAAAATGTCCAATCAGCCACAACGATACGGAAACAAGGAGGATACGTATATAGTACATTCACCGTAAGATTCAAGGAGTGAGAGCAGTGATACATAAATCGGAGTAAAATACGGCAGCACCGAAAGTTTTACTGTTATGCTCGCGCAGGGTCTCCTGCTGAGTACTGCCTTCAGAGGGGGCACGTATTTCATTCTACAACGCCTCTTCCTGCAGACATACATCACAGTCTCTTTTGTGCTTCCATGGCTGGCATGGAAGCACGAAATGGATGGCAAAGTGAAGAAACATGCTCACGGGCAGGTTTCTTTCCCTCAAGAATATCGCACAAACACTCTTTTCCTGTTCCAGCCCTCTGGTGTTTCTTCATCTCCAATCTCTATGAAGAAAAGGAAGTGGCTCACGGCGCCCATCAACCACTGACCACGATTAATCTCCCTCAAGAAAGCTAGACAAAAGCCGAAAAATGAGGCACATCGATTATATAGAATATCACAAGATGCCGCATGCTGGTTAGCGTCTCATTTTTTTACCCTTCATCCTTTTTCATCTAGTTTTTGTCTGGAGATTCATACGTACATGTATATATGTAGCATTCTCTAGGACAGATGAATAGAAATATTGTTAAGGGCAGGGTAGGGGTTTCAGCGTGAAAAAACTCTTTTAGCGAATTTTTTCATCTATGGATAGTGAATTTGTACGCGAAAATATCCACAAACAAGCCGGTGCCGCATTTTTCTCCAAACCACTTTTTGAAAGTCCGTGTTCACTGCCATTTGAAAACTACATGACCGATTTATTTCAAACTTGGTTTTCACACCTTTTACATATAAAATACGTCCTCCCAACGGTTAGTTTGAGATTTTTTTTTACATTGACGGGGTTTTCCACCCCCAAAATTGCGGAATTTTTCCACAAAGACCGTTGGTAGGAGGATTTGATGATACTTTGACTAAATTTTAATGGTACTTGATTTCAGATAATTTCTCGCTGAGATACGATGAATACCGCAAATCGTGATTTTCCAAAAGCGTTCTTGGAAAAGGTTTGTCACCGGTTTGTTTGTGGATATTTTCGCGTACAAAATTCACGGGATGTTTTTGAAATTACACTTAACGATGTACAAAAGGTTTTAATAAATTTACTCTGTCCATATAGATGACAAACATCGCAAAAAAGTATTTTTTTATCCACTAAAACCCCTACCCTCCCCTTAAGGGTCACACACAAGATCGCAAGCACGAATATAACAGCAACTTTTATTTTCCATCAAGCCTTGCGCCTAAAACACAGTGCTCAAGTGATTATTAGCCCATCGAAAAAGTCACAATGCAAACTTGTCTGTTTGAAAATACCCGAAAAATTCCTCCGTTCCTTTTGCCCGGTGTTTCACACAAGGATACAGAATACACGTGTATTAAATAGCCTTGAGGAATAATTATCGTGTGCTGTGAATAAATTATACCGTATGAGAGGAAAAGGATTCATCTCGACGGTCTACTTAGGCGACATCCTCTGCATCGGTTCGGATTTGAACGCGTGTCGCAGGAACGCAGAAGTCACTCTTAGAGAACTGCAGTCCCTGGGGTTTATAGTGAATTATCAAAAAAGTAGCTTGACTCCCAAGAAGAATTTCACTTTCCTGGGATTCGTTATTAACTCTCATAGGATGAGGTTAGAGCTACCGGAAGTAAAAAGAAGGAACAGGTTAACCTTGGTTGACGAATTAAGTCATCGCAAGCTTTCTACGATTCGGGAATTCGCTCACTTCATCGGAAAGTGAGTCGACTGTTGTCGCGCAATTGAGTATAGATGGCTATACACCAAGACATTCGAACGAGAAAAGTTCTTTGGCCTCTTAATGAGCGGGGGGAGTTACGATGCACGGCTCGAATTATCCGCAGATTTGTAAATCGAATTCGATTGCTGGAAACAAAATATTACAACGTCTTATGGGCCGATGAGAAGTTTTCGGTTCGTTAAGGAGATTTACTCGGACGCATCAAAAACGGACTGGCGCGCGTACTGTGATACCGAAGGTACACACGAGTTTTGGAGTGACACGGAAAGGGGGTTGCACATTAACCAGCTCGAGCTTATCACCGTCTGGATGGCTCTTAAATGTTTTGCAAGCGATTTATGTTATTGTGAAATCTTACTACGAATCGATAACACGACAGCTATTGCATATGTTAATCGAATGGGAGGCGAATAATATGCCGCACTTCACGGAATAGCCAAAGAGATGGCAATGGTGCGAATCTAGGAAAATTTGGATTTTCGCGTCCTATCCCTAGCAATTTTGGCAACTGCGAAGTCAACCGAAAATATCAACGGTTGAGATTTGACAGCTTTACAACTATAAAGTCGACCGTAAAAAAATCCTAATGGTTGATTCAACGGTTGTTTAACCACGGCCATTTTGTTTTCGCTGGATGGTTGTCTCACTCCGTCGCACAATCTGCTGCGGATATTCTCTCGCCCCCCCCCCTTGTTTGATTACTCAATTCTCCGCGAATCATCAATTTAATTATCCTGACAGTATAATTTGATTAATCATTGAATATATTGCGTCGAGTCAACCATCTAATCAACCGTCGAGTCAACCATCCAATCAACCGCCGAGTCCAACCATCCAGTCAACCGTCTAGTCAACCATCCACAGAAAACGCAGGATGGTCGAATTTCAAAGATGAACAGTTGAGAAGCTGTCCAAATTCAACCGTTGAACTTTTACGTTGACTCAACTATCTTTTACAACCGGTTGACCAAAATGACAGGGATATAGCGTCCAAGGAGAACGTTGAGGCGGATAGAGAGTCGAGGATAAAAAATATAGATGCGGAATGGGAACTGTCGAGTTGGGCATACGAAAAAATAATATCAGAATTCGGTAAACCAAATTTGGATTTGTTCGCATCCAAGATTAACGCGAAATGTCAAGCTTACTGTTCTTGGCACAGAGATCCTGATGCCTTAGCTATTGACGCGTTCACGATCAACTGAAAATCCGATTATTTTTATGCATTTCCACCGTTCGCATTAGTGATCAGGTTTCTTCGAAAGGTTATAGCAGATCCCGCCTGTGGTATTGCGGTAGTGCCAAATTGGCCTTCGCAACCATGGTTCCCTATATTTATGGACCTTCTAGTAGGGGATCCCATAATCTTCACTCCCGCTAAATGGCTCCAATTGTCTCCTTGTGGTCTCTCCAACATCCATTACAGAAGTCACTGGGGTTGATTGCTGGGAAGTTGTCCGCGAATCTTACCGCCGCAAGAAATTCTCGGACTCAGTGATCGAGACGTTGTTAGCTTCACCCGCCGAAAGCACGTGGAAACAGTACGCGGGACCTATTAGACTATGGGTGAAATTCTGTCACGAGACGGAAACGGACGTTTACGAAGCGAGCGCGAACCGCATTCTCGAATTTCTGCAAAGACGATATGGTTTAGGAGCCTCCTACGGCCCATTAAGGCAGAACACCACCGTGACCACCTGTTTTTTTGCCAATTTTCAAGATTTTTTTTTGTGCCGAAAAAAGAGATATGCGAAAAAAATTTTTTGTTTTGTTCGTTGTTTATTGAAGATACATAAAAAAAAATTTCAAATTTTTCACGCCCCATGGTGACGCTGGGGAAGCTCCCGCGTCAGGTACTGTTGCCTCTGCAGTGGTTCGCGGCACGCAGCAGAACTCTCTTCAAAGTCGATCTGAAAAAAAAATACCGAATGTTTTCGTTAATAATATGATATTTTGAAGAGAAGTACACAGGGATTTGAAAAAATATTGATTTTTTAAAAATAGGCACACTTTTGAAATTAAAGGACGATTTTCGAGCAAAATTTCTCGTCGAAAATAGGCTATAACTTTTTTTATTATTGAGATATCGAAAAAATCCTATGTAATTCTTTAGATAATCTAGTTTTATTGATGCAGTCCAAATTTGAAGTCGATCGGATAAAAATTGCTCGAGTTCTGCTGCGTGCCGCACTCAAAAAAGTGGTTTTGAGAAAAACGCGTTCAAAGTTTTAGGTTTGTTAATTTATGCGATAAATGGGAAAAAAAATTTTGTATCTTTAATCTGCGATGCCGGCACCATATAGCTGGCCTGCAAGAAGCAAATCATTGTCCCTAGCATCTTTTCTCGAACTTGTAGAAGCTCTTCTGGCCTCTTTTGCAGCGTCTGTGAGCGAGCGCCCCGCCAGCTCGATCCGCGCTGCGTCGGTTTCAACGCAAAAATTGAAACAATTTGGGCCGATAGTTATCCCCAACGTCTCCAAAACTTTCATGAGGCTTCTCAGGCCATCATTGAATAATAATACCGCGATATCAGCTGCAATATCGACGATTTTTTTGCTCCCGGCTGACACTTGAAGGGCTATTGTCCAAACTGATTTGTTGTAGCTTTCGTTGTCGTTTTGCGTGAAGCCGCCCAAACAACGCTGCAGCAAATCGTCTCTGCTCAAATTTGCGAAGACTGGCGTAATTGCCTCCAATACTTCCTCAGGAAGAGGCGGCTTATGGCGATATTCAGAAATATTACCGCTTGCGACCGCTCGCTGCCACGAACACCACGACTCGGCTCCCTCTGGGCAATCGTCAGGTTGTGGCTCACTATCTGTGGATATTTTATGTTTGGTAGTTGCCCAAATTGCCTTCCTCATTTTTTGAACATCATCGCTGTTCCTCCGAATAGCCAAGCTTTGTGTGCCTTAGTAATATATAATATAGTAGTATAGTATAGTAATAGTATAATATAATATAGTAATTATAATATAAAAGCAAGTAATATGTGCTCAACTCGTCAATCAATTTTCCGGTGAGCTTTCCTCTGCCAGACAATCCTTTTTGTTTTTTTACGATTTCGCGGAGGCGCGTCCCCATACGTTTTTGGACATGATCGATGCACTCTTTTTTTATCTCGAAACCGTCGTATGGATCGCTATTCGATATGCCCAGAAACGTTTTAGAATCGCTGTCACCAATATAATATTTATATTTTATGCCATAGAGCTCTTCAGACCGTTGAAACTTTTCGACAGCTGAGTCGACTTCCATTTTTCCGGAGGAGCCGCTATAGTTCGCCTGGCACTCATGGTCATGGGTACTTTTCCATTCCCAGTACTCCGCGGTGCTTTCTTTTTTTTCCCAATGCTCGCAAGCTTTGCAATATTTCGATTTCACCATAACGTCGATCACTTTTTTAGTGTACCAGCCGATTAGCGATGTTATGCCGAAAAGCGAGCTGAAACCGCGCTTACTCCACGATCCGTCGCCTGAAACGATAATTCCGTCCTCCACCCCATTTTCCAACGAAATTGTCTCCTCCTCAAGTGCAGCCTTTTGTTTGCTCACTGTGCTCACAGCTTTAATGGCAATCGAAATCAAATTTAAGATTCGATCGTAGAAAGACTGAAATATGGGGCGCAGTAGGTCCATAAACGCACAAAACTTCATCAGGCCATTGAAACCGACGCCAAGCAGACGCATACTGAATACGATCCGACGATTTATTTCGTATGCATTGTCAATCATAGGACACGAATTGATTTGCACTTTTTCACAATGGCCGCAATCGACCTCGATTTTGAATTCGAGTCCGCGCAAACTTTTTTCAGTAAACTTTATATCGCGATCACACACTTTGCCCTTCACTAACGTCGATATAATGTTCAATGCATTGACGAGGTGTACTATACGATAACCGAAATCGTTAGTAACACCGACCTCTAAATCGTCCGACGATTTTAACTTTTTCGCCGACGTGCTCACATACTCTGCAGAACTATTTTCGGAGCTATAACGGTTCGGAGGTTTTCGATTCGAAATTTTCGTTCGACTCCTCGTCACATAGCTCCGTTTTGTTCCCTTTTTCCCCGCGTACACTTTCGGATTATCCATTTCGATGTGCAAAGAATAATTCTGAGCGTTCGATATATATAAACGAAACGATTCGGAGCGTTTAGATACGAGTAACGTCGCTTCTATTCGCAAACTGACGCTATGACGCTATCCCTATACCTACCTTGAACATTTTTCAATTATCGCCACCTATGGCTTTTTTTGAACCTATGTTTATAACAATAGCCGGTTTTTGTGAAGGGAGACAAAAGAATACCTGGGAAAGACCCGCAAGACCTGGGAAAGGCCCGGTATACTGCCGACCCTGAAGCGCGCAGCTGCGCGGGACCCCGAGCGTCACGGAGCGCTGCACCGCTCCACAAAATATTCAATATCTCCGAAAATAATTATTTTTTCGACCTGGGTCCAACGGCATCTTAATTTTAAATGTATTTTAGATTTTTCTAGATGGTTTTAAAAAAATTGATTTTTTGAAGCCGTCACAGTGGTGTTGTCCCTTAAACTCGACGCGATCAGCAATTTCGTTGATATCAGCGAACGACGTGACTAACGATGGGATTATCAGTAGATTTTTTAAGGGCGTTTTTCGGCTTAGAACGATGAAACCTCGATTCGACGAAAGATGGGATGTCGGCATGGTACTTACGTTCATTGCGAACTTATACCCTCTTGAATCATTGAACATTCAACGGTTGTCGGAGAGATTAGTTACGCTGTTAGCCTTGGGTACGGTTTATCGAGTGCAAACCTTCTCGCTCACGAGACTCGATAATATTTCTCACTCGGCACAGGGCTTCGAGATAAAGATCTCGGATGTCATATAAACGTCGCGTCCCGGGGCTTTCCAGCCGGTTTTGCTATTACCGTACTTTCGCGAACAGCCCAGACTGTGCATAGTTAGCTCATTGAAAATATATTTGAAAATAACGCGACCGTTTAGGGGCGATTGCAATAATGTGTTAATCACATCAAGAAGGCCCTTCAAATCAGCGAGTACACAAACAATAAGTCGTTGGATCCGATCAGTGTTGGCGAAGAGTGGCATAGGTCCCGAGTTTACGGCACACAGTAGAAGGCACGCGTCTACGTCGGCTGCGTTAGCAAAGGGTTTAGATATCACGAGATAAGAAATACCGCGGGGTGGTCTAAGAACTTGCAGATATTCGCAAAATATTATAATCGGCCGATTAAGTCGGGCAGGAAAGAGTTCGCAGCGACCGTGTTCGCATAGTTTTAATCGTTTATTAGTTGAGGTAATACTGTTTGCATTTTCTTAGGTGTGAGGTACACGGATAAAACCCGTTATTCCTTTGTTCCTTGAGAGACCGTTGGTCTCTGGTGCGAAGAGCGCTTTAGACTCGTCTCGCGAAGATCGACTGCTGACTGCCATCTTGCCTGCTGTACATACATACAGGGTGTCCAATAGGAAGTTGCTGAAACTAATCGACTGTCATTTAAAAACACGTGCACAGAATCAGAAAAGCCAAATGGCTTCAAATAGAGGAAACTCTGTAATTTTAAACGCACATGAATAAAACCCAGTCAAATATTAGGTGTACAAATAAATTTTAGGACACTTCGATTTTGTATCATAACAGCTATTCTAAATTAATTCAAAGGTCCCGCTCACTTATCATAGATGGCGCTTGATATGTAGTATCGAAACGTAAAGGAGTCATAAACATGACCTATAAATTCTGTAAATTAAACATGCAGACCGATAAGCTATTTATTAGACACTGCATTCGCTATGAATTCCATCAAGGAAAAAGTGTTAGGAAAGCATGTGAATAGATATGTTCTGTTCTTGGAGACAACATTGTATCTAAAAGTACATGTGAGTATTGGTATAAGCGATTCAAAGAAGGTGATTTCGACGTTAGTGACCGTGAACGCACGGGGCTTCCTGTAAAGGTGGACGATCAGGAACTGCAAGCGTTGCTGGATGAAAACTCTTGTCAGACGGAGAAACAACTTACGGAACAGCTTGGAGTAACTCAACAAACTGTTTCTTATCGTTTAAAAGCAATGGGTAAGATTCGAAAAGGAACAAAGTGGGTACCACACTTTCTGACTCAAGAAAATAAAAACAGCCGTCTCAACATTTGTGTGAGTCGTTACAACAAGCAACATAGAAAGTCTTTCTTGTGGAAAATTGTGACCGGCGATGAAAAGTGTATTTATTTTGACCGGAGAGCCGACAACATCCACGCCAAAGCGCAATGTTCATTGTAACAACGTCATGCTGTGCATATGGTGGGATATGAAAAGCGTACTGTATTATGAACTTCTCAAACCTGGTCAAACAGTTACTACCGATCGCTATTGTCATCGATTGATGCAAGTGAATCAAGAAATTGAGAAGAAACGTCCATTTTCTGGTAAAGAAAAACGTCCAGTAAAACTGCTCCATGACAACGCGCGGCCTCATGTGGGTAAACCGGTCAAGGATACGTTATTAGCGCTTGGATGGGAATCTGTACCACACCCGGCGTATTCACCAGACTTAGCCCCATCCGATTATCATTTATTCCGGAAAATGCAGAACGATTTGTCTGACGTGCGATTAAAAACATTTGAAGAAGTGGAAAAATGGATCGCTAAATTTCTCACCTCGCAAGACGAAAGTTTCTTTGCGAAAGGCATCCGCGAGTTACCTGAGAGATGGCTGAAGGTCATTCAGTGCGATGGAGATTACTTCGATGAATAACTGTGTTTGACTTCTTTTTTAATAAATCTTGAATTTTTTGAAAACTGTCCTAAAACTTATTTGTACACCTAATATTTTTTGTCAATTTATTACATATTATAAAAATAACGAAAAAGTACAGTGATTAATGATAGATATTTTCGAAGTGCGAACCGTAAGATTGTGCACAAAGGTCAATTCTTTTTTTAAAACTGTGAAAAACACAGTTTTCATACCAACATATCGTTCGTAATGCCGCGAACCACTTCCTGAATGGCCGCGATGTTTTTCTACTGTGCTGGGGTTTTGAGCATAACAATGATCTTTAATGTAACCCCGCAAGAAAAATTCACAAGGGTTCAGGTCCGGTGAGTACGGAGGTGATTCTAGTCCGCCTTGAGCAAATTTAGGGTACCCAGACCGATTACTCAAGTCACATATACGCGATGAATAGCTTCAAATACTTCATGAGTCCGGTGCGGCGTCGCTCCATCTTGCATGAGTAGAGGAGCTAGGGCGGTTCTGACGCAAGGGGAGGTGGTGTGTCAAGAGTGGTGAAGCCAAGGTGGCGCCACCGTCGACGGGAGGTCGCCGGGCGTGACGTCACAGAGAGGCCTATGTGGCGAGGGGTCATGTGGTCCGTGGAGCGACTGGTGGGGGGGGGGGGGGGGGGGTCGATGAGTGTTTTGTGTGTATGTGCGTGCGTGAGTGCGTGCGTACGTGCGTGTAGGGAAGCCAAGGTGGCGCTACGGTCGTGGGGAGGTCGGCGTGTGTGCGTACGTGCGTGCGTGCGTGCGTGCGTGCCCGCGTGCGTGTGTGTGTTAAGTTTAAGCAGGTGGGGCACGTGTCGCGCATCGAAACTTGGAGGGTCGGCCTGACGCAGTTGGTACAAAAGATCCCCTAGATGTTGTTGAATCGTTCGCTCAGGGGGCGATGTCCAGGGGGGCGGGGTCGCTGGGCGCGAGTGACGTTACAGAGTGGCCTCTGTGGAGGGTCAAGTGGTCCTTGGAGCGACTGGTGGGGACGCCGTCTCAAAGCTCGCCGACACTCGAGACAGGTCCTAACAGGTTTCTCGGGAAGACTATAATCTTTAGGGATCAAAGGGACCGCAGATGGACCACTTGAGCGCAGCTCTTGTCGAGGTCTTCATTCCGAAATATAGCGTCGAGATGTTCGCATGTGCAAGTATGTATGCAGTGCATCCGGCCAGGCACCCCCTGGACTTGACCAAAAATGAGCTCGAACAGGTTCCAAAGGTCTTGCTCCTAAAATATTGGGGTAAATATGTTGGCTTATTGTGGGATCGTTTACCAGAATATCATCGGAGTGACAGTGAAGTGATATCACATCTTCCATGCTTGGAGCATTATAATACGCCACAGATGAAAGATCACATCGATGGCCCTCCACCTCAACGTCGGGAGTGTACAAAATGCTCTGAAAATTCTCCACGTATGGAATTTTTCGAACGTGTTTGAATCTGTTTTTCGGGAGCGTGAAAAAATGTCTGGGGAAAATTCTCCACGGTTCTTCGAACCTGTTTTTCACGATTGGAAAAGAGGGGAGATGCTTGAAAATTTGAGTGGGAGGCTTACGAGGGAGATTTTATTACTATGGACCAAGCTTAGACTGCACTATTCCACTGCACCATTAACATCTAAAAGAACTTTGAAAGTGCGCGGAAAATGGATCTCTCGAGTATCAACAAAGTCGGCCGGATGGCGCAATTCCTCCCAACGAAGAAGTTGTCTGAACTCCCCGTTGAGTCGGAACGACTAATCCCCGACATAAGGGCCGTACAAACCCAATTTGGGAAACGCTACATCGCAGACATCGCGGATGAGTTCTGTGTCTTCTTACCGGCGCGACTTGTGAAGGCCTTCGACCAAGATGCGACAATGTTCGAGAGTATGCTGCAAGTGGCACGCGATGGTCAGCTTTGCATGCAGTATATTGGTGGAAAATACAACAGTGTCGAGTTCCGTCGTCTCTAAACATGGTGGACGGAAAAAAAAATCGTTGGAACACAATCGTCAAACGGCTGTCCGCATCATCGAGAGTATGCCGCAACTGGTCAACTCAGTGGTTGGGAACTACAACAGCGTGCCATCGTCTCCAAGCGTGGAGACAAAATTGCGCACCGCCGTTCGCATGGTTTTTTTTTCAAAGTGCTGACTATGTAAAAATGTATCTGTTTAATCGAATTGTAAATGATGGATGTTGTCGTCGTGAAATAAAGAATACAAATGTCATTTTCATCGAAGTTTGTTTTATTCATTCAAAAAATCCCTCGCTCACGCTTCGTATACGGCCAACCAGCTTTTCACCGATTTTACACTCGCATGGGCGCAGTTCGTGTTGAAGGGATGATGGGGGCATTTGGAGTTTGTGATTTTGGGCAGCTTCTGCAGCGATGGACAGTCCAGAGTCTCCAAGTCGATGACGTTTGTCGCAGGATCCATGAATCTTGATAGCCATGCGCATTTTCCGAATCCCTTCGCATAGACGGTGGGGGCTCCTTGCAAGATTTCTCGAATTGTCTTTCTAGCTGCCTCGTATGGTATGCCATTATGATCCCATCGAATTCCATGGAAATTGCGTTCCAGCCACTTGTTTGTCATTTTGTAATTGGCCGGTAAAGAGTCCCATGCAAATGGTGCGTCGAAGGCGAGCGTCAGCGGTTCAGCATTCTTCTCATGGAGTTTGACGATGGACATCTCCTTCAGGACAAATTAGTTGACGGGTCTCTTAAAGCCCTGCAGATCGACGATAAGCTCAATGTTGACTGAAGTGGATATCCATTGGCATGATTTTACACTATTTTTTTAACTCCACCACTGATTGGATTGTACTCTTCGTGAGACGTTGCAGAGACTTCCGAAGACATTCATAAGACGTTCGAAGACATTCAAGAGACGTTCGAAAACATTCATAAGGCGTTTGAAGACATGCATGAGGGGTTCAAAGAGTTTCAAAAGACTTTCTACGAGGTCATGAGACGTTTGAAGGTATTCGTGAGGCCTTCAAGAGACTTTCGAAAACTTTTAAAGACAGCCATGAGAGGTTCGAAGACATTCAAGAGATCTCTGACAATATTCATAATACGTTTGAAGACATCGATGAGGGGTTCGACGACGTTTTAGAGACTTTCAAAGACATTCACGAGGGGTTCGAAGACGTTCAAGAGAATTGCGACGACATTCATAATACGTTTAAAGACATTCATGAGGGGTTCGGAGACGCTTAAGAGAGACTTTCAAAGACATTCGCGAAGGGTTTGACGACGTTTAAAGACTTTCGACCATACTCATAATACGTTTGAAGACGTTCAGGAGACTTTCAAAGACATTCGCGAGAGGTGCGAAGACGTTCAGAGTCTTTCAAAGGTATTCACGAGGGTTTTGAAGACTTCCAGAGACATTCGCGAGAGGTGTGAAGACGTTCAGAGACTTTCGAAGACATGCAAGTGATCTTTGACAATATTCATAATACGTTTGAAGACATCGATGAGGGGTTCGACGACGTTTTAGAGACATACGACGACATTCATGATACGTTTGAAGACATTCATGAGAGGTTACAAGACGCTTGAGAGACTTTCAAAGACATTCACGAGGCGTTCGAAGACGTTCAAGAGAATTTCAACGACATTCATAATACGTTTCAAGACATTCATGAGGGGTGCGAAGACGCTGGAGAAACTTTCAAAGACATTCACGAGGCGTTCGAAGACGTTCAAGAGAATTTCAACGGCATTCATAATACGTTTGAAGACATTCATGAGGGGTTCGAAGACGCTTAAGAGAGACTTTCAAAGACATTCACGAGAGGTTCGGAGACGTTTAAAAGACTTTCGACGACACTCATAATACGTTTGAAGACGTTCAAGAGACTTTCAGACACATTCGTGAGAGGTGCGGAGACGTTCAGAGACTTTCGGAGATATTCAAGAGATCTTTTACAATATTCATAATACGGTTGAAGACATCGATGAGGGGTTCGACGACGTTTTAGAGACTCAAAGCCATTCACGAAGGGTTTGAAGACGTTCAAAAGACTTTCAACGACATTCATAATACGTTTGAAGACATTCATGAGGGGTTCGAAGACGCTTAAGAGAGACTTTCAAAGACATTCACGAGGGATTCGGAGACGTTTAAAAGACTTTCAAAGACATTCACGAGGCGTTCGAAGACATTCAAGAGAATTTCAACGACATTCATGATACGTTTGAAGACATTCATGAGGGGTTCGTCGACGCTTAAGAGAGACTTTCAAAGACATTCACGAGAGGTGCGAAGACGTTCAGAGACCTTCGAAGACATTCAAGTGATCTTTGACAATATCCATAATACGTTTGAACACATCGATGAGCAGTTCGACGACGTTTTAGAGACTTTCAGAGACATTCACGAGAGGTTTGAAGACGTTCAGGGACTTTCGAAGACATTCAAGAGATCTTTGACAATATTCATAATACATTTGAAGACATCGATGAGGGGTTCGAAGATGCTTGAGAGACTTTCAAAGGCATTCACGAGAGTTTCGAAGACGTTCAAGAGACTTTCGACGACATTCATGATACGTTTGAAGACATTCATGAGGGGGTTCGAAGCCGCTCAAGAAACTTTAGACTACATTTATAATACGTTTGGAGACATTCATGAGGGGTTCGAAGACGCTTAAGAGAGACTTTCAAAGATATTGATGAGGGGTTCGAAGACGTGAGGTGCGAAGCGAGACTTTCACAGCCATTCACGAGAGGTTTGAAGACGTTCAAAATACTTTCGAATATGTTCTAAAGACTTTCCACGACATTCATAATACGTTTGAACACATTCATGTGGGGTTCGGAGACGCTTAAGAGACTTTCAAAAACATTCACGAGGGGTTTGAAGACGTTCAAGAAACTTTCGAATACATTCAAGAGACTTTTGACGACATTCATAATACGTTTGAAGACGCTTAAGAGACTTTCAAAGACATCCACGAGAGGTGCGAAAACATTCACAGTAGAGCTACCACTTTTTCGCCTGTTCGGACTACCCGAACTATCCGGTCTTGACGAACTCGATACTTCAAACCCGTCCAGCCGGATTATTCGAATAGTTCGAGTACTCGAATACTAATAATATCCGAACTACTCGAACAATTCGAATAGTCCGAGTACTCGGATACCCATTTATTCGAACTGACCAGACTGTTAGGATAGTTCAAGTATTCGGGTAGTTCGAGTGTTTATTACCCATTACAGTGTAATGGGTAATGGCATTTTTTTACATTACAAAATCCAATGTAATGAGTAATGGAATTTTTACATTACTTTTTCGCGTTGACAGGTAGAGAGAGAGAGAGAGACATCCATCCATCCATCCATCCATCCATCCATCCATCCATCCATCCATCCATCCATCCATCCATCCATCCATCCATCCATCCATCCATCCATCCATCCATCCATCCATCCATCCATCCATCCATCCATCCATCCATCCATCCATCCATCCATCCATCCATCCATCCATCCATCCATCCATCCATCCATCCATCCATCCATCCATCCATCCATCCATCCATCCATCCATCCATCCATCCATCCATCCATCCATCCATCCATCCATCCATCCATCCATCCATCCATCCATCCATCCATCCATCCATCCATCCATCCATCCATCCATCCATCCATCCATCCATCCATCCATCCATCCATCCATCCATCCATCCATCCATCCATCCATCCATCCATCCATCCATCCATCCATCCATCCATCCATCCATCCATCCATCCATCCATCCATCCATCCATCCATCCATCCATCCATCCATCCATCCATCCATCCATCCATCCATCCATCCATCCATCCATCCATCCATCCATCCATCCATCCATCCATCCATCCATCCATCCATCCATCCATCCATCCATCCATCCATCCATCCATCCATCCATCCATCCATCCATCCATCCATCCATCCATCCATCCATCCATCCATCCATCCATCCATCCATCCATCCATCCATCCATCCATCCATCCATCCATCCATCCATCCATCCATCCATCCATCCATCCATCCATCCATCCATCCATCCATCCATCCATCCATCCATCCATCCATCCATCCATCCATCCATCCATCCATCCATCCATCCATCCATCCATCCATCCATCCATCCATCCATCCATCCATCCATCCATCCATCCATCCATCCATCCATCCATCCATCCATCCATCCATCCATCCATCCATCCATCCATCCATCCATCCATCCATCCATCCATCCATCCATCCATCCATCCATCCATCCATCCATCCATCCATCCATCCATCCATCCATCCATCCATCCATCCATCCATCCATCCATCCATCCATCCATCCATCCATCCATCCATCCATCCATCCATCCATCCATCCATCCATCCATCCATCCATCCATCCATCCATCCATCCATCCATCCATCCATCCATCCATCCATCCATCCATCCATCCATCCATCCATCCATCCATCCATCCATCCATCCATCCATCCATCCATCCATCCATCCATCCATCCATCCATCCATCCATCCATCCATCCATCCATCCATCCATCCATCCATCCATCCATCCATCCATCCATCCATCCATCCATCCATCCATCCATCCATCCATCCATCCATCCATCCATCCATCCATCCATCCATCCATCCATCCATCCATCCATCCATCCATCCATCCATCCATCCATCCATCCATCCATCCATCCATCCATCCATCCATCCATCCATCCATCCATCCATCCATCCATCCATCCATCCATCCATCCATCCATCCATCCATCCATCCATCCATCCATCCATCCATCCATCCATCCATCCATCCATCCATCCATCCATCCATCCATCCATCCATCCATCCATCCATCCATCCATCCATCCATCCATCCATCCATCCATCCATCCATCCATCCATCCATCCATCCATCCATCCATCCATCCATCCATCCATCCATCCATCCATCCATCCATCCATCCATCCATCCATCCATCCATCCATCCATCCATCCATCCATCCATCCATCCATCCATCCATCCATCCATCCATCCATCCATCCATCCATCCATCCATCCATCCATCCATCCATCCATCCATCCATCCATCCATCCATCCATCCATCCATCCATCCATCCATCCATCCATCCATCCATCCATCCATCCATCCATCCATCCATCCATCCATCCATCCATCCATCCATCCATCCATCCATCCATCCATCCATCACATTACACTTTTTAATGTAAACAATTTCCGTTATTCATTACATTGGATTTTGTAATTTAAACAAATTCCATTACTCATTACATTATATTTTGTATTGTAAAAAAAATCCATTACTTATTACATTGGACTATGTAATGTAAAAAATGTCCATTGCCCATTACAAGGTAATGTGTAATGAATTTTTTTGTCATTACATATTACATTGCATTTTGTATTACATATTACATTGCATTCATTACTTTTTAAAAAAGTAATGAATAATGCATTACTTTTTCATTACAAATTTCGCAACCCTGTATCTGAGCTATCCGAATTCTCGAACTACCCGGATTCCCGAACTGTCCGAATACTCGAACTACCCGGATGCCCAAACTGTGCGAATACTCGAACTACCCGGATGCCCGAACTGTCCGAATACTCGAACTACCCGGATGCTCGAACCGTCCGAATTTGAAGTATCAGATTTCACGTATTCGGATATCACGGATATTCGAATATTCGAGTAGTTCGGAACAATATGCAAGCCCTAATTCACAGAGACTTTCGAAGACATTCAAGAGATCTTTGACCATATTCATAATACGTTTGTAGACATCGATGAGGGGTTCAACGGCGTTTCAGAGACTTTCAAAGACATTCACGAGGGGCTCCAAAACGTTCAAGAGACATTCGACGACATTCATAATCCTTTTTTCAGACATTCATGAGGGTTTCGAAGACGCTGGAGAGACTTTCAGAGAGATTCGCGGCAGGGTGAATCCATTTTGACATGAATGTTTGGGCGAATCCCAAACAAACCCAAACAATGCCAGCAAAACTCAAACGTCATGAAAGTCTCCGGTGACGTTTGAGATAATACGACTTTCGACGACATCCATAATCCAAAGACTTTCATGACGTTTGAGTTTTGCTGGCATTGTTTGGGTTTGTTTGGGATTCGCCCAAACATTCATGCCAAAAAGGGATTCACCCTCCCGCGAATGTCTCTGAAAGTCTCTCCAGCGTCTTCGAACCCCTCATGAATGTCTGAAAAAAGGATTATAAATGTCGTCGAATGTCTCTTGAACGTTTTGGAGCCCCTCGTGAATGTCTTTGAAAGTCTCTGAATCGCCGTTGAACCCCTCATCGATGTCTTCAAACGTATTATGAATATGGTCAAAGATCTCTTGAATGTCTTTGAAAGTCTCTTAGCGTCTTCAAACGTATTATGAATGTCGTCAAAAGTCTCTTGAATGTATTCGAAAGTTTCTTGAACGTCTTCAAAGCCCTCGTGAATGTCTTTGAAAGTCTCTTAAGCGTCTCCGAACCCCTCATGAATGTGTTCAAACGTATTATGAATGTCGTGGGAAGTCTTTAGATCATAATCGAAAGTTTTTTAAACGTCTTCAAACCTCTCGTGAATGGCTGTGAAAGTCTCGCTTCGCACCTCACGTCTTCGAACCCCTCATCAATGTCTTTGAAAGTCTCTCTTAAGCGTCTTCGAACCCCTCATAAATGTCTTCAAAACTATTATAAATGTTGTCTAAAGTTTCTTGAACGGCTTCGCACCCCTCGTGAATGTCTTTGAAAGTCTCTCTTAAGCGTTTTCGAACCCCCTCATGAATGTCTTCAAACGAATCATAAATGTCGTCGAAAGTCTCTTGAACGTCTTCGAAACTCTCGCGAATGCCTTTGAAAGTCTCTCAAGCGTCTTCGAACCCCTCATCGATGTCTTCAAATGTATTATGAATATTGTCAAAGATCTCTTGAATGTCTTCGAAAGTCTCTGAAAGTCTCCGCACCTCTCACGAATGTCTCTGAAAGTCTCTTGAACGTATTCGAAAGTCTCTTGAACATCTTCAAACGTATTATGAGTGTCGTCGAAAGTCTTTTAAACGTCTCCGAACCTCTCGTGAATGTCTTTGAAAGTCTCTCTTAAGCGTCTTCGAACCCCTCATGAATGTCGTTGAAATTCTCTTGAACGTCTTCGAACGCCTCGTGAATGTCTTTGAAAGTCTCTCAAGCGTCTTCGAACCCCTCATGAATGTCTTCAAACGTATTACGAATGTCGTTGAAAGTCTCTTGAACGTCTTCAAACCCTTCGTCAATGTCGTTGAGTCTCTAAAACGTCGTCGAACCCCTCATCGATGTCTTCAAACGTATTATGAATATTGTCAAAGATCTCTTGAATGTCTCCGACAGTCTCTGAACGTCTCCACACCTCTCACGAATGTCTCTGAAAGTCTCTTGAACGTCTTCAAACGTATTATGAGTGTCGTCGAAAGTCTTTTAAACGTCTCCGAACCTCTCGTGAATGTCTTTGAAAGTCTCTCTTAAGCGTCTTCGAACCCCTCATGAATGTCTTTAAACGTATTATGAATGTCGTTGAAACTCTCTTGAACGTCTTCGAACGCCTCGTGAATATCTTTGAAAGTCTCTCAAGCGTCTTCGAACCCCTCATGAATGTCTTGAAACGTATTATGAATGTCGTTGAAATTCTCTTGAACGTCTTCGAACGCCTCGTGAATGTCTTTGAAAGTCTCTCAAGCGTCTTGCAACCTCTCATGAATGTCTTCAAACGTATCATGAATGTCGTCGAATGTCTCTAAAACGTCGTCGAACCCCTCATCGATGTCTTCAAACGTATTATGAATATTGTCAAAGATCACTTGCATGTCTTCGAAAGTCTCTGAACGTCTTCACACCTCTTGCGAATGTCTCTGGAAGTCTTCAAAACCCTCGTGAATACCTTTGAAAGACTCTGAACGTCTTCGCACCTCTCGCGAATGTCTTTGAAAGTCTCTTGAACGTCTTCAAACGTATTATGAGTGTCGTCGAAAGTCTTTTAATCGTCGTCAAACCCTTCGCGAATGTCTTTGAAAGTCTCTCTTAAGCGTCTCCGAACCCCCCATGAATGTCTTTAAACGTATTATGAATGTCGTCGCAATTCTCTTGAACGTCTTCGAACCCCTCGTGAATGTATTTGAAAGTCTCTAAAACGTCGTCGAACCCCTCATCGATGTCTTCAAACGTATTATGAATATTGTCAGAGATCTCTTGAATGTCTTCGAACCTCTCATGGATGTCTTTAAAAGTTTTCGAAAGTCTCTTGAAGGCCTCACGAATACCTTCAAACGTCTCATGACCTCGTAGAAAGTCTTTTGAAACTCTTTGAACCCCTCATGCATGTCTTCAAACGCCTTATGAATGTTTTCGAACGTCTCTTGAATGTCTTCGAACGTCTTATGAATGTCTTCGGAAGTCTCTGCAACGTCTCACGAAGAGTACAATCCAATCAGTGGTGGAGTTAAAAAAATGGTATAAAATCATGCCAATGGATATCCACTTCAGTCAACATTGAGCTTATCGTCGATCTGCAGGGCTTTAAGAGACCCGTCAACTAATTTGTCCTGAAGGAGATGTCCATCGTCAAACTCCATGAGAAGCATGCTGAACCGCTGACGCTCGCCTTCGACGCACCATTTGCATGGGACTCTTTACCGGCCAATTGCAAAATGACAAACAAGCGGCTGGAGCGCAATTTCCATGGAATTCGATGGGATCATAATGGCATACCATACGAGGCAGCTAGAAAGACAATTCGAGAAATCTTGCAAGGAGCCCCCACCATCTATGCGAAGGGATTCGGAAAATGCGCATGGCTATCAAGATTCAAGGATCCCGTGACAAACGTCATCGACTTGGAGACTCTGGACTGTCCATCGCTGCAGAAGCTGCCCAAAATCACAAACTCCAAATGCCCCCATCATCCCTTCAACACGAACTGCGCCCATGAGAGTGTAAAATCGGTGAAAAGCTGATTGGCCGTATACGAAACGTGAGCGAGGGATTTTTTGAATGAATAAACCACATCTCAATGAAAATGTCATTTGTATTCTTTATTTCACGACGAAAACACCCATCATTTACAATTCGATTAAACAGATTCATTTTTACATAGTCAGCACTTTGAAAAAAAAACCATACGAACGGCAGTGCGCAATTTTGTCTCCACGCTTGGAGACGATGGCACGCTGTTGTAGTTCCCAACCACTGAGTTGACCAGTTGCAGCATACTCTCGATGATGCGAACAGCCGTTTGACGATGGTGTTCCAACGATTTTTTTTTCCGTCCACCATGTTTAGAGACGACGGAACTCGACACTGTTGTATTTTCCACCAATATACTGCATGCAAAGCTGACCATCGCGTGCCACTTTCAGCATACTCTCGAACATTGTCGCATCTTGGCCGAAGACCTTCACAAGTCGCGCCGGTAAGAAGACAGAGAACTCATCCGCGATGTCTGCGATGTAGCGTTTCCCAAATTGGGTTTGTACGACCCTTATGTCGGGGATTAGTCGTTCCGACTCAACGGGGAGTTCTGACAACTTCTTCGTTGGGAGGAACTGCGCCATCCGGCCGACTTTGTTGATACTCGAGAAATCCATTTTCCGCGCACTTTCAAAGTTCTTTTTGATGTTAATGGTGCAGTGGAATAGTGCAGTCTAAGCTTGGTCCATAGTAATAAAATCTCCCTCGTAAGCCTCCCACTCAAATTTTCAATCCTCTCCCCTCTTTTCCAATCGTGAAAAACAGGTTCGAAGAGCCGTGGAGAATTTTCCCCAGACATTTTTTTCACGCTCCCGACAAACAGATTCAAACACGTTCGAAGAATTCCATACGTGGAGAATTTTCAGAGCATTTTGTACACTCCCGACGTTGAGGTGGAGGGCCATCGATGTGATCTTTCATCTGTGGCGTATTATAATGCTCCAAGCATGGAAGATATGATATCACTTCACTGCCATTCCGATGATATTCTGGTAAACGATCCCACAATAACCCAACATATTTACCCCAATATTTTAGGAGCAAGACCTTTGGAACCTTTTCGAGCTCGTTTTTGGTCAAGTCCAGGGGGTGCTTGGCCGGATGCACTGCATACATACTTGCATATACGAACATCTCGACGTTATATTTCGGAATGAAGACCTCGACAAGAGCTGCGCTCAAGTGGTCCATCCGCGGTCCCTTTGATCCCTAAAGATTATAGTTTTCCCGAGAAACCTGTCAGGACCTGTCTCGAGTGTCGGCGACCTTTGATACGGCGTCCCCACCAGTCGCTCCAAGGACCACTTAGCCCTCCACAGAGGCCACTCTGTAACGTCACTCGCGCCCAGCGACCCCGCCCCCCTGGACATCGCCCCCTGAGCGAACGATTCAACAATATCCAGGGGATCTTTTGTACCAACTGCGGCAGGCCGACCCACCATGTTTCGATGCGCGACACGTGCCCCACCTGCTTAAACTTAACACACGCACGCACGCACACACACACACACACACACACACACACACACACACACACACACACACACACGCACGCACGCACGCACGCACGCACGCACGCACGCACGCACGCACGCACGCACGCACGCACGCACGCACGCACGCACGCACGCACGCACGCACGCACGCACGCACGCACGCACGCACGCACGCACGCACGCACGCACGCACGCACGCACGCACGCACGCACGCACGCACGCACGCACGCACGCACGCACGCACGCACGCACGCACGCACGCACGCACGCACACACACACACACACACACACACACACACACACACACACACACACACACACACACACACACACAAATACGATTTAACCATACATACTATGTAAATCCGTTGTTTAATTTTATTGTGACTAAACTATTGTTTAATTATCCTAATATTGACCATTCAATGCATTGTTTTATCCCCCCCCCCACTCTACATAGGCTCCTCTGTGACGTCACACGCGCCCCGGCGACCTCCCCACGACCGTAGCGCCACCTTGGCTTCCCTACACGCACGCACGCACGCACGCCGACCTCCCCACGACCGTAGCGCCACCTTGGCTTCCCTACACGCCCGCACGCACGCACGCATGCACGCACGTACGCACACACGCCGACCTCCCCACGACCGTAGTGCCACCTTGGCTTCCCTTCACACACGCACGCACACACGCCGACCTCCCCACGACCGTAGCGCCACCTTGGCTTCCCTACACGCACGCACGCACATACACACAAAACACTCATCGGCCCCCCCCCCCCCCCCAGTCGCTCCACGGACCACATGACCCCCCGCCACATAGGTCTCTCTGTGACGTCACGCCCGGCGCCCTTCCGTCGACGGTGGCGCCACCTTGGCTTCACCACTCTTGACACACCACCTCCCCTTGCGTCAGAACCGCCCTAGCTCCTCTACTTGCATGAAGTAAACATTTTTAACCAGTCCCCTCTTTTTGCCACAAGGGAAGAATTTCGTTTCCAAAAGCTGTTTGTAACTCTCTCCTGTTACCGTAGATTCCAAGAATTGCAAATAAATTCCTTTTACTGAAATCGCTGCCCATGCCGTTACTTTCTGTGGATGAAGGGACTTCGCTAGCGATATGTTGGGATTTTCCGTTCCCCAAAACCGGTAATTTTGCTTGTTAACGTACCGATTCATCCAAAAATGTGCTTCATCGGAATAAATAATCGATTTCTCATTAAGTTCTTCGGCTTCAAATATTCCCGTAATAGTGTTACAAAATTCGATGCGTTTCGTCATGGCATGTTCAGTTAACAATTGATGAGTGCTTATTTTATACAGATGAAATTTTAAAAAATACTTCAAAATGTTGTATAATGATGAATTGGTTATTTTTAGCGCTTGAGCAGCTTTCCGAATCGAATAATTTGGATTTTGTTTGAAATAATTCTCAACTTCATTGATCTTCTCTGGTGTAGTCACCGTAACAGATGGACCTGGCAACTCGTGTCTACGGTCCTGGAGTGTACCATACTTCACGAAGTTATCGATTATCCTACAAAAATTAACGTAAAATTACTTCAATGCAGTTTAATTGAATTGAAACACAAGTTGTGTGATAGATGAATATGAATAAATATTAAATTCTTACCTTTTCAGAGTGTTTTTGTTGGCAACTCTATGAGTTCCAAACTTAGTACGAAACCCTCTATACGCATTACTATAATTTTTTCCCTTCGAGAAGAAGCACTCAATAAGATATACTTTTTCTTCCGCGGTGAGCTCACTCACTTTGACGCGCGCGTACTTGCTTCAACCATGGCTGGAATAAAACTGCGGGGCCTTAGGTATGCACCTTAGAAAAAGAGACCCTTGTTGAATTCATGGAAGGAAGAGACACTTATTTAGTTTTAGCAACTTCCTATTGGATACCCTATATAATATAGAACCCTACAGAGTGAGGCGTTTTGACAGTTCTAATCTTTAGTCTAGTTTAGTTCTTCGTGGGTCATATTCAAACTTCAAAAAATTCTTCGCAATTAGGAATAGGACGGCAAGCTGTACATTGAGCTCATACTTTACACTGGTAAGAATTAAACGACAAAAACATTGAATCGTCTTGCATTGAATTAAGGTAATGTTACTATCATTCAATAGGTATTATTTCCTCGCACAAATTTCTGGTTCAGAGTAACCAAGATATTTTTCAGAAGGACAATAAATATAAGTTCTATTCAGTCAATCAGAGAAACACATATCACAAAAGTTCCTCTCAGTCTTCTTGGTTTACATCGACTAGTCTTTTTTTTTCTTTTTTTTTTTTGTATAACGGCATTCACCCGACGTAGTCCTCGAGTCGGCGGGGCCGTCGTTTTACTCGAGTTGGCCGGGCGCCGTCGCGTTTGGCCGAGGTCGGGCGGGTTTCGCCCGCGTCGCTAGCAGTCTGCGCTGCATCTCGATTCTTTATGCTGACCGTGTCGCTCTCGTCCTCCGCTTCGCTGTCTGAGTCGCTCTCAGCTGGCTCCCACGGCTTTAGCTGGCTGACATGCGCGGTGGTGCATACCGCTTCACACCCGGCCTCACGCACCTCAGCAACACAGAAGGTGTCCTCCGAAATGCGCTTGACAAGGACCAACTGCCCACGATATTTAGGTTGTAGTTTCGTCGATTCCCCGGTCGCCTGCGGTGCTGATTTCATGAAGACGATGTCCCCCGGGCTAATGTCGTGGTTCTTCAGACGCTTTCCGTCAAAGCGCCGTTTCATTCGGGCTTGGGCGTCTAGTATTTTCTCCCGCGCGTCAGCTTGGAGTGTTTCTGGCCTGGTGTAACTCGGCTAGCCCTCGCGAGTGAACTTGCGGAGGGCACCCTGAGCTCGACGCGGCACGAAGCCGAAAACCAGTTCGAATGGGCTTTTCCCCGTACTCACGTTGGCCATCCCGTTCAAGTCTCCTTGTATTTTACGCAGGTGACGATCGCACGAAGCCCCGTCATCTCCGTCCAGGTTGGACCGAATTGCCGGAATCAAAGTGGCGTTGAGGCGTTCCACCTGACCATTTGCCTGCGGGTGCCATGGCGAGTTTAGATGATGGCAAATCGCGTGCTTGCTGCAAAAGTCCTCGAACGCCTTCGAGGTGTAGCAAGTCCCTCGGTCTGAGAAGAGTTGGGCTGGCGCCCCGAAAGTGTCGACGAACTCCTCAAATATCTTCAGCACTGCGACCGTCACTGCCCGGATCCACGCAAATTTTGTTAAATTATCTATTAAAACACATACAAATTTATTTCCGCGTGTGCTCGTCACAAAAGGCCCCAAATCGTCCACATGCACCACCGTGAAGGGGCGATCCCCCGGTGCAATTGATCGCAGCTTCCCCGATCGAAGCCCCGGTTTTGTCTTTCCCGCAATACAGGTCAGGTATGCCCGCACGTGGCGTTTTACGTACGTCCTCATTTTTGGGAAGCAATAGTGTTCGAGTATGCGGGTGGTCGTACGTTCTACACTGGAATGACTCTTTAAATCATGAGATTGTATTACTATGGCTTTCCGCATCGTCTTTGGTACTGCAAACAATAACTTTCCACCACGACGCTTATACACGATACTCTGATATAATTCGTACTGCTCTACGCAGCCTCGTTCATACGCGGTTCGAGCGCTTTCGACTTTTCTTAATATATTTCGCTTGGTTTTCAAATTTTCGTCGATACTTTGATAGAATAATATTACGTCGTCACAAGTATTTATTGCTAAAACACGCTCACAGTCCTCGGTGTCTGCGGGCTCTACGGGGGCCCGACTTAACGCATCCGCGTGGACATGACGCTCACCCGGGCGATGGACAATTTTAAAATTGAATTCCCTCAATTGATCGTTCGATCGAATGATCTGGGGATTGATCGTCTTTTGGGTGCTCAGATAGCACAGCGCCTTACAGTCTGTGACTATCGTGAAGACTATGTTGGCTAACATCGCCCGGAGTCGCGTTACCGCCCACACGGTGGCTAACAATTCCAGCTTATTGCTGTGGTAATTTCCTTCCGGCTCACTAGTCCTTCGACTAATGGCATAAACTAGCCGAAGCTTCCCTGGCCCGTCTCGCTGCATAAGCATGCCCGCGAGGCTTACCGCGCTCGCGTCGGTATGTAGCTCCATGTCAGCTTCAGGGTCAAATGTTTGTAATATCGGCGGTCTCCCCAGCGAGGCCCTTAATGTCTCAAATGCGCGTTTTCGACTCCCCACAAACTTTTTGCGTTTTGACTGACCCACACAAAAGATGCCTTTCCTTTTAAAAGCTTTGAGAGTGGCTCGGCTGTATTGGAAAAATGTGGGACAAATTTTCTGAAATATCTTGTGAACTCCAAAAGCCGTCGGACTTCATGTACGTTCTTGGGCACGGGAAATTCTTTAATCGCGGCCACTTTAGCTCTTCCTGGCTCGATTTCATTCCTCGAAATTTCATGCCCCAAATAAGCAACCTTCGTAAATAGAAAACGACATTTCGATAGTTTTATAGTCAGCCCCGCTTTACTCAAAGCTTCCAGGACTGCGCGTAATTTCGGCCTCAAATCTTCCCACGTATTGCCCGGGATCAAGATATCGTCCAAGTAGAACAACGCTACATTGTCGCGCAACGGTCCTAGAGCTTTTTGCATTGCCTTGCTGAAATAAGCCGGACCATTCATCAGCCCGATAATCATGCGAGTAAACTCGACTGTTTCCTCGGGCGTGATTATGGCCGTCTTATTTCGGGCTTCCTCCGAGAAAGGTATTTGCAAGTACCCCTGCGCTAGATCGAGGACAATGACTACGGCACTATTTCTAATCTGGGCCAAGTGGTCATCGATATTCGGCAGTGGGAAGTGAACGCGTTCTGTAATAGCATTTAACTTTCGGAAATCTACGCACAACCTTGCCTCCCCGGATTTCTTTCGGACCAACAGCACCGGACTCGCATAGGGCGATTGAGTATCGACGACAATTCCTAATTCACGCCATTCCTGTATAATGTCTCTAATCTCACGGCGCTCTCTCTCTCGGTTACACGATAAGGTTTGCTATGAACGGGCGACGCGTCAGCTTTTACCTGAATGTCCATGTTTAAATTATTGGCACGACCCAACTCACGCGCGCTTAGTGCCACGCAGTCACAGTACTCTTGTAGTTTATCCACCAGCTGGCGGCGCACTTCCGCTGGTTGTTCCGGTCCCACGTCGACATCTTCCTCGGGGATCGTTGATCTCGACTTCGGCGTATTGATGAACTGCATTCGAGAGATTTCTCTCCGGAGCATCGTTCGCCTCGCAGCGACGTGAGCTGACTGCGATCCCCACTTGCTCACTGCGATGGGGAAATTTGCCTCTTCTCCGATGACGTTGATCAGTGCGATGGTGTTTGCCGGCAGGTGAGTCCCATACTCTGCGACCAATGATGTAGACGCCGTGACACATTCCACAGGCAGTTCACTCTCCCTATAAAATGTCAGTGTGTTATTGCCTTTGGTAAACGTCAACCCTGGGTCGTCGGTGAACGACCGACCCATGAGAATGTCCATCGCCTGGACATCATCCGGCACTACCCGAAGGGTCACTCCCCGCACGTGGTCCCCGTCGATCTTAATGTCCCCGCGCACTGTGCCGATACTTTTTACCACGAACTCGGGCGGCCCGAATGGCTTCAAGTCCGTGATCATTGACTCCATTTGAAATTGTTCCTTTAATACACGCGACGCTTTGATGGTTCACTCGCAACTGCCCGTGTCCACGAATGCCATCATGTTGCGCCCGTTCACTCGCGCTTCCTTCGGGTACTTTGCGGCTGTACTATCTCGACGCGACCCTAACGATTCAATTGATTGTCTTTCTGGCGCTGCCATCCTCGGGCATTGGCTCTTCACGTGCCCCGGTTGGTGGCACTTAAAGCATGACACGGCGCGCCTCGGTTCTGGACAATCCCGCAACAGATGGCCCATTTTCCGACAAGTGAAACACGCACGATCCGATTTGAATCTTTCTGTGAACGTCGGCCGAACGACTTGTTCATTTAGTCCCGATTGGGTCTCTCGGACTCGATCCGTGTCACGATTTTTCGCCCAATATGTCTCGCGCACGTATCGTGTTTCACCTTCGCGTTTTTTGGTTTGTAAATATTGTCTCATAATACCCGAGATCGTGTAACACCGCGTCGTGCATATACTGCGACGACGACATTATTAAATTAAAAAGTTCGCGCGACCACAATCCCGCTAGTACTTCGCCCCGTTCTTCGCGAAAGGACATGCCTAATGGCGCGCACAACCGTATTTTCGCATGAAAGTATCGTGACAGTGGCTCACCTTTTTGTTGTCTACCGGCTTTCATGCGTGCCCATCTCGTCGATACGTCATCGCTCACCATAAAGATTGCTTCGAAGGCGGCCCGGAAGTCACCCCACGTCCGAAGCTCCCCAGTTCGAGCTCGGAACCAGTCTTTGGCCCCTTCCTTCAAGTGCATTCGGGCAGCCGCCAGCAAGTAAGCCTCCGTCCAGTGATGCAGATCGCGAAGTGACTCAAGGTCTTCAATCCACTCTCGGGCTCGAATTCCATCCAGGTCGCCGGTGAACTCTTCGATGTCCCGGGTCAACTCCGGAATCATGTGAACTGTCGTAGGGATCCGCTCTACCGGCGGCTGAGATAGCGCTGAACCCGGTGTTGACATGCACTGCGCCAATAACTCCGCGAATGCCCGCGTTAGCCTCTCTTGCGCCTCACTAAAAATCACGTCACGTCCCACGGATGTGACAGGTGGACCCGTGTGCCCGTCTATTACGGATGATTGTTCGCGGGGGCTCATACTTGGATCACATTGTTCCATACGCCGCCGAGACTCGCACTGAATCGACCGTCCCCCTTCACCCAACCGTGGGCGCAACTCGATCGCGACGGTTAATTGTGTCATGTGATCACCCATTGCTTCCGTTTCAGCCACGAGACCAGCCGGCGTCGAACGGCCGCCATGTTGCGTACCGACGCGCGTCGCATCGACCGGTGTGTGACTTTCCACGTCCCTGTCCGATCAGTCCCGAGTGGTTGAGCGGCATCGCGATAGGATTTTCACGAACGAATGTTTCGAATGTTTCCGCGTCGACCATTTGCCCGCACCACCCGGATTTTTATTATCGGTACTTTCGAACACTTTTTTTTTAATGTTCGGTCGACCACTTTTGTATCCCACTTCTGAACTTTTGTTAATGAGACTATAATTAAGGCTAACAATAGTGGTTAGAGCTAGAACGTTCACGGAGTGAGTCCAACTCTCACTCACTACACTCACGACTCGCGTTCCCTCACCCGGCACTCACCGCCGGTACGCTTACTTTCGAATTCGCTACTCCGATTCTACTTTATGTTTCTCCGACTCGGCTACGTCTATACACCTGGACGTCTCGAGCGAGAGAGAGCGAGCTTGCCTCCATTTTCTGGCTCGAGTACTCCGAAACCCGGCTTTTTATTTCCGGCTTGCGCGCGCCGTGCATATCGCCACGTGGCGCAAATACCCACGCTCCACAGGCGGGCCAACTGCCGCGCCCCAACCATCGCAACACGCGCAAGTTTTCAATTTTATTTCTTTAACACATGATTCGCATTCTTCTCGGTCAACGTGCAAAATAAAATACTTCGATTGGTTTACAATATATTTGATTTTTTTACAAGCGTTTCGGTTTGTCTTCCTTTACTGCGACAAACAAAAGAAATAATAAAATGTATAGGTTGAGAACGAAAAAATAATGTTCTCTTAGCTTTGAATCATACTTTGGAATTTTCCGGATAAACACTCGTCTAAGGGCCTTACAAATATAAGTAACTTTTCAAATTTTTCTATTGAATAAGGAGTTCATTTTTTTCAGAATAAGATTTCTGAATGAAAATTAAATAATTCAAAAATAATCATGAAAGTCGAAATTAATTGTAAAAATATTGTTGCAATTATGCTGCAGATAAATGTGTAAAGTTTTTTCAGGGAAAAAGCCTCGAGAAGCACTAGAACTCTCTAACTCACTATATTGCTTTTTACCTCATTTTAGTTTCCGGTGCCGCCCCGCCGCCTTGAAAACGACCTTTTTGCCGGAAATATGGCTGGAAGCGCCCTCCTCGGTGGGTTCTCCGCGTATGATATTGGGCGGCCCCATGATATGTAAGGTAAATGTCCCAATTATTGAACAGCTAAGGATCTGGGGGATTGAATTCGGTGAGAAAAAAATATAAAATCAAGAAAAAACCATCGCTTTCAGGTTCAAAAGATACTTTGATATTTTTACTTTCGAAAAATCACCCTTTAAATTATTTTTAAATGATTTCAAATGAAAAAATAAGAATAACAATGTGAAGCATGCAAATGTCCCAATTATTGAACACTGGAAGTGCCTATGTCCCTAATATTGAACAGGCATGTCCCAGTCATTGAACACTCTCGAGAATTCCTTTTCCGTTCTGAAAATATTATTTTGGGTACCATATTAAGAAATTAAAGCGAAATCAAACACTTAAATAATCTTTTGTTAATCATGTAAAATACAAAAATATATATTTAGTCTCTTTTGACAGATTTTTGGTTCACTCGCATTTGGTTTATTTTTGCGTTTCAACTCGAACTTTATTTTATTTTTATTTTCAGCTTCCTCGTTTTTATGTTCTGTTTTTGTTTGATTTCGTCGCAGCTTGGCTCCCTGAAATATCGGAGAGCAAAAAATATTGAACATTACATTCGTATTTTTATCTTACATTTAGGTTATATTCTCTTTTTACTTTTTTTATGTTTATTGCACGAAAATACAAATAAAAATATCATTGACGATCTTAGAGTTATTATTAAAAGAATAAAGGTAAGTTTATTCAGGAACTTACAGTTTTTGTTTGAATAAATCCGATTTACACGATCTGTCACACGTTAACTGTCTCGATGTTTTCCCTGTTGCAAAGGACCGATAGGATCCTGTAGCCAACGATAAAAATCCGATACATTGCTGTTTGGTCTATTGGCAGCACGGATAGCGGATTTTTGTATTTCATCTGGACTCATTGGAATGTTCGCATATACGGTTTCTATTTGGATAAACCGATATGGAATGTATCAGATTCTATTGTTTTTATGAGCAAGATGGAATCTATAGGGAATAACGTATGTGCGATCTACTGCATAAAATCTGCATTTTACACTGATCGACAAGTTGCGTGCATTTATCAGCAGCTACGGATTTGATTTGAATATTTTTCTAATTGTATTTCCACAAGTTATAAATTTATAAGTTTCAAATGGACTTGATCGTTTGGAAGCGAATGTGCATAAAACGGGAAAGTCCGCGATTTTTAGCTATCAGATCTCGAATGCAAAAACTGATATGTATGAAACTGTACTTATTTCGCCTTATGAGATATGACAGATATATTAGGACCAAGTTTTGTATGGGACAGAATTTGTGATTCCATGGACAAAAACGCATCATTTTCCGATAAAAATGTACATTTTCAATATGAATGAATCAGATATTTCAGATAAGTCACTTCATCAGCAGTAATTGGTATTGACTGATTAACATTTAATGGGGATATACAGATTCAACGATCTTATTGATAAATATGGGTTTAACCTGTATATGTTTTAATGAGATTTTCCAAACTTACCCAGGGTGAATATTTCAGATAGGGCTCTATGTGGATTATCTAATGCAAAACTGACCTTTAAGTCTATGTGAATGCATATGTTGATGCAGATTATAATGTATCTGCCCATCTCGGCATTTATTCGTACAGTCAAAGATTCAGCTTAATAATGAAGCTCGGGTGCTTGTATGCAAATATGAGTCAAACTTATACCCGTTCGAATCCTGTATCTGTTTTAAATTGGTGTTTTCCAACCAATGCAGACTTGAGTGATAATGCTTCGGTCGGTCTATATATGGATATCCAATAAAAATGGCATCTGCGTCTATGGTAATATATACGTAAGTACAAAACTAGTCTATTTGTGCATATATGTATTTATTTGTATTGTAAAAGATTCAGCCTCAGAATCGGGTCTGCTTTACGTGAAATAGCCTCTTTGTTACACAAAACACAGAAAGCGTTTACGGTTTTCATTATTTTGTTTACATTTTTTGCATTTTGTAAAATGTTAAAAAAAATAGAAAGAGACGGCAGTTCACACTAGTACGTGGGTATACTTCCGAAAATACCCTTTGTCTATCTAAAATTTTGCACAGATTTTTGTTGCTACATTTCACGCTTATGATTTTTACCGTAACATTTTATTTCTACTGAATATCCAGTGCATGCTAGGAAATGCAATAAAAAATTCAAAGGCTAGACTAATCCGAAGAGTAATACAAAAACTAAAAAAAATCACAATACTGCCTCTACAGTGTAGCTGAGTATTAACCGATTTAATGAATCCTCACTCTGAGTTATGTGCATAAGAAAAAATCGATTCACACAGTGAAATGATTGGCCCCTATTTACTGATGAAAACCGACGCCTCCTCTTGAGAGTGAAACATTTACAATATTAGTACATTCCGATAGGTGCGGATAAAAAATAATTTGGAGATACACATACATTATCATACAACAAAGGATTATTGTTGGATTGTAGAATCCATATAGCAAACGATTGAATGGATCCCACCCTTATAAATATACCAGACCCGTATTTACTGATAAAAAACCGTGCCACGTTCTGAGGACGAATCTTTTATAATACAAATACATGCAAATAGGTGCGGATATCAAATAATCTCCAAATACGAATACATTCTCCTACAGTAAAAGCTAAGTTTTCGATCTGAAAAGTCGAGTAGGTTCAGACAAAAAATAATTGCGAATACGTATACATTCCCGTACAGCTAAAGATAAGTTTTCGATCTGAAAAGTCACATACAAACTGATTGCTGTCAAATTTCGATTGTAGCATATAACTTCCTATACGAACTATAATTGGATTCTGCCGATTAGTACCAATAGAATTCCAGTTTGTGAGTGCAAGTTCATTCCGTTAGAATGTAATGGACATTTTAAAGTAATCTGCTGTTGCAGATTAATTACGATTGAAGTTTAAAAGGTATCTGCATTTACAAATTGAACTACGCGGAACCGTTTTCGGATTTTATATGTAATCTATGGGCACCGTAGATACGTACAAAACCCGATAGAATCATATATTTCAAAAAGTCGTCAATCCTATCGGAATTCATAAGCGTTTCCGAGGACAAAAACAGATCATTTTCCGATAGTATTTCTTTTTTCATTGGTTTGTATCGGTTCTTTGCAACAGGGTTGATGGGTTTAATGACGTCGTCTTGGAGAATTCGAGTGTTCGATAATTGGGACATACTGCATTTTCTATGTCCCAATGATCGAACACCGTATTTTTAAAAAAATAATTGTATAACATTTTTTCATAAAAATCGTCATTTGTAAGAAATTTGCTGAGGAACCTAAAACGCCTTTACTTTCTAAGATGCGACAGTTTTTGAATTTTTTATGCCCTTACGCATGAAGCAGCGCGTCTTAGCAAAAAGGATAAGCAGTTACCACGAGACGTCAAATCGGGTCACCGTTGCTGATTAAGTAATTTTTTGCTCTATTTATTAAACCTTTTTTGCATACGTAAGGTAACATTTCGATAGCTAAAAGTTCCATATATGTAATGAAATGTTTATAAATAAGTAAATGCATGCAGGTGAATGAGAAATAATAAAAATACAAGATATTGTTCAATAATTGGGGCCTGTTCAATAATTGGGACATTTACCTTACCAGAGATTAGTAGGGAGATTTGCCCTCCCGTTTTCGGCGTGCGTCGGAAATGGCGCTAATTCGCGGCGGCGAGTTCGGGACTATAATTTTGTGATCATCGCCTCTGTCGAGGTTGCAGATTCCCTTATAGCCGCGCGATTCATGATCACCGTTCAAGTCGATATCGCAGTCAGCGTGAACACGAATGGGTAGCTCGGTGGGGGAAACGTCTGCGCCCCTCGCAAATCGTGCTTACTCGACAGGCGAACGCAGCGAGAATTTCCGTCCGATCGAGTTCGACGTATTTGTGTAGCCGTACTGTGGATTAGAATATGCATTCAATGAATTTCAAAGTGAAAAACATGTATCCAGATCATTGTTTTCTCTAGGTTGCATGTAGATCCCGAGAATGCGGGTTAAAAAAATTGACGACGAAACGCGTTGAAAAATAAAACGCCGAAACGACCGTGAAAGGTTCAAAGAGAAATCTTGAGCCTTTCCCGTGGTAGTTCCGGCGTTTTTTTTCAACACTAAATATTGTAGATAAACGTGTATCATAAATGTTTCTATATCCTCAATGAGCGTCGTGGCTGGGTTGGCAGCCTGACGGATTAACAATGCTTGCGGCCCAGGTTTGATCCCCGGTGAATCGATTTTTTATGTGTGAAGATTTTTTATGTGAAGTAGCCCAAAACGAGCGGGCGTTTAAAATTTTGGTTCAAACGGTGTTGGAAAACATGATTAAAAAATAAATTTTTCTCCCAATCCGTAAATGAGTTTTTATTTTTCGCCCTAGAAAATTAATTTAAAAAATGGGTGGAAAAAAGTGCCGAAACGATCGAGAAACGCTCAAAAAGAACTTTGAGTATTTCTCGATCGGTATTTTTTCAACACATTTCACATTGGATAAGTGTGTATACTAACGGCAACTTTGCAGTCACAAGAGCCTCGCGGCTGAGATATCAGTGTGCGGGCTCTGAGTACGGACGACATGGGTTCGATCCCCGTTAGCAATGTTTCTTTTTTAATTTTAAACATATATGAATTAAATGTCATGAATAATGCCTGGACAGGCGAGAGTAGCTAAAGCGAGGGGAAGTTAAAAAAAAACTTTAATATAAAATAAAGAGAAAAAAAGATAAAAAATCGATTCACTGGGATCGAAACCGGACCGCAAGCATTGTTAATCCGTCAGGCTGCCAACTCAGCCACGACGTTCATTGAGGATATAGAAACATTTATGATACACGCTTATCTATAATGTTTAGTGTTGAGAAAAAACCGCCGAACCGATGGCGGCAAAAGCTCAAGATTTCTGTTTGAATATTCCACGGTCGGTCGTTTCGGCGTTTTATTTATCAACGCGGTTCGTCGTTAATTTTTTTAAACCGCATTTTCGGCGTTAACAGGCAACCGAGAGGAAACAATGATCTCGGTACATGTTATTCACTTTGAAATTCATTTAATGCATATTCTAATCCGCAGTACGACCACACAAATATGTCGAGCTCGATCGAACCGAAAACCTCGTTTCGTTCGCTTGTCGAGTAAGCACGATTTGCGAGGGACGGAGACTTTTCCCCCACCGAGCTACCAATTAGAGTTCACGCTGATTGTGTTACCGATTTGAGCAGTGATCACGACTCGCGCGGCTACAAGGGAATCTGCAACCTCGACAGAGGCAATGATCATAAAATTATATTCCCGCACTCGCCGCCGCCATTTAGCGCCATTTCCGAGGTACGCCGCAAACGGGAATGTTGTACATTTCCCTACTTGTTCAGTACGAGTCGTGTGCGGCCGTGTTGATGAATACTTGTTGTTATGGAATCGACCTCGATTCAAGGGTCAAAACGTAATCAAGGATCGAAGCGTAAAACATAAAAACGTTTATTTCCATCGCGAAGAATCAAGGATCGAATGAAGGATCGAAACGTAAAACATAAAACCGTTTATTTCCATTGCGACCTTGGAAACCTTCATTGGCCAAATCGAAGCCGATTCCATAACAACAAGTATTCATCAACACGGCCGCTTACAACTCGTACTGAATTGGAAAATGACTGGCTATAAACTTGACACAATGACCTTCTTTGGGGAGATATTACAACTTTTCGGACACATCACTTTAGAAGCTTTCAAAAATTGGAAACGAAGACTCGCCTAAAACAACAACTTCGTTTCTTACTAAAATGTAGACAGGAAGGTTTGATACCGAAACATATTTACTCGAAAAACTTCAATATTCAAATTTCAGGAAACAAAGGAAAATTAAAACTGAACGGAGTAACACACAAAAATCACAAATCATTATTAAATATTGAAATCGACGATCTCAATTTTCGAATTAAAATACTAAACCAAAAAATAGAAGAAAAAACACTGCAATAATCAACAAAACTCAAAACACTATAAAAGATAAATTTGTCTCATTTGAAAAAACAAAACTAAATAAATTATCAATACTCATGTATGAAAACGCCAAAAAAACCGATTTTTGGAAAACCACATTTTTAATCGTGATGAATTTTAAAAAACAATAGTTCTTAAAAATTCATCATGATTAAAAATGTGTTCATGTATATTCATGGTTAGTTTAGTCTCACATAGTCTCACAAATACAAATACATAGTCTCTCAAATACAAATACAAATACATAGTCTCACAAATACATCTCAACAAAAACAACACACATTGCCATAATTATAAAAACAGAAATCAAGCAATACATAAGTACAATTTCTTAAACTGAACTTTCACTAATAGGCGACAAGACACAAATAATAATTCTTTCACCGATCCTCTGAATAATATCAATTCAACAATTACATTAAACAACACAAAAGAATGGCTTATAAATCTCTCCAATACTGGCATTCCAACACGCATTTTAACATTCTTATCTCTTGGTGAAAAATGTTGTTTTCCTTATCTCAAACCTTCAAACATAAAAACATACATCCACATTTGTATCTTAGAACTTGAATCCAAATTAGAATTTCCACTCGACAAACCTAGACAAAATGAAATAAGAAAAAAATTCACTAAAATCATGGACAAAATGAATAAACCAACATCATTTTCTAACACCAGCAAAATTATAAAACACACTTCTTCATTTCTAAAAAGCAATCCACAACTATTAATTACACGGGCTGATAAAGGAAATTCAAGAGTCATTTTAAACAAATCAGATTACATTACAAAAACATACAATTTATTCGCAGATTCCTCAACTTATAAACTAACAAATAAAAATCCTATATATTGTAACGTTTCGGCTATATGGGTAAGCCACCGTCACACCGAATACGATAGCGTCTAACCGTTCACGAGACACCTGCGTATTCTGGCCAGCGTTCAGAGCAACCGGCCATGCCGCCGGCCGGGAGGGTCTCCTGAGAGAAGAGATTGGGGCGAGCCCGCGACACCTCGCAAGGAGCTCCGCCCACCGCGAGGAGCAAGACCACCGCGGACTCGCGGAAATCGCCGCCTTAGGCGAATTTCTCGCTTCCCGTGCTCGACCACTCCTATCACATTAAGAACGTGACCTAAATTCATCATGACGCCTCTTCGCACCGCATGCTCGCCTAATATCCTGGAGAAGAGCCATCGGGTATATTTTATTCCTCGATATGAGTATAATATGCCAACGTCCTCAAAATAACCGACGCAGTCAACCCCACCATCGGAGTGTTCCTCGGCGGCGTGATTTCCCACCTAGGTCTCCAGAATCGCGGGAGAAATGGAATTTCTCCTGACGGGCCTTAGGCTATTTAAGGGCGAGCACGAGCCAGAGCGGCACTCTTCGCAAATTCTTCAATTACTACGTGGAGTCACCGGCATCCGTCATCGCGGATCACAGGATGGAGGCCTTGCTGTCGTAGCCCTGGTCCCATCCTGGAACGACCTCAGCTTCGTGGTAGACACTCTACTTCCTTGGGAAGCCCCAGCATTGCGCCTGGGTCCCCGACCTCGGAAGTAGAGTCATCGTGGTGATTGCCTGTTAGGGAATAGACTTTTACATCCGAACGAGCGCCCGGACGACGTTCGATCGCCAACCTACGCTTTCGTACCCGAATACCCAAAGTGTGCAGTCCGAGATGCGCCAATCGCGCTTCGCTGCACGGGAGGAAATTCCATAACCAGCTTCTCTGGTTTTTCGTCCTCCTCGCTTGGCACCGAGGAGGTCAGCCGTCCCTTCCGGACGGCCCCGCTATGTGCACTCGGGGGGATTGAATCCGCCTCGAGCAAGCGCATTATTTGAACGCTAGCTATCTAGCGCATGAGTTACTCGGGTTGGCAACCGTGAACTTAGTTGCACTTTGCAACCTGTGCCAACCGATTGTACCGCCACACATATCTCGATATCCGTCAATTCAAGGGTCATCGCATTCTGTTTCAGAAGCGAGCCCAAATCCGGCATAACGCGTGCACGACGACACTCGCGGACTGTGCGAGTGCGAGCAAGAGAGAAAGAGTGAGTGAGAGAATCAGCGCCTCTAAACATCGCGCGCAGATAGACCTCGCACCTTCCCATCCTGCTTCTTCAATAAGACCTCTGTGTGAGCGCGAGTGAGAGAGAGAGAGAGAGAGAGAGAGTAAGAGAGAGAGTCAGCGCCTCTAAACATCGTGTGCGACCTCACCGTATTCCTCCCATCCTTGTCGCTCCACGACCACAGCGCTTCTCGCCGACCTCGCCAAGCCAAATTCAAACGCGCAATCTCGAGCACGAAGGCCTACAATTTGGCAAGGCCACGCGATTCCCAAGCGCAGAGCGAGAGCAAAAAGAAAGAAAAAGAAAAACTTTTTTTCTATCGCGCGCTCGTCGCGGGGATTAGCGAGGCCTCGAGCTCGACTCGAAATTCCGAACAAAGAAAAAAAAAGCAATAACACTAAGCCCGAGTCTCAACTCGAGCATTGCGCAAGGCCGCGCGTAAGACGTAAATACCTAACAAGTATTTACCACGGAGACACGTTTCAAGTCAAAAGAAATTGAACGTACCGCTCGGTGCGCGAGGAGTACCTCCCCTCTTCCCACACCGAGGCTTAGCGCGCCGAAATGAGCGAGGCCCGGAAGGGGAACCCTCCTCAGGAGGGGCGGACGCTAAACCTCCCGCCCCGTGCCGCTACAGACTCGGCCCTCGCGACCGGCCTACCCACCGAACCCGACGCCCTCCCAAATGTGAGGAGCGAGCCGCGGGGAGGTGAGAGGAGGGCGCGTCACAGGGACGACGGTACTGGGAGGGCGATAAGGGGCGCTTCCGCTTGGAACCCCGATATTTCCGACCCGCAAATCCACGACGATAACGCTCGTTTAACACCGGAAGAATCCCAATTATCTTTATCAACGATACAGGAGATGATGGCCAACATCCAACGCCGAGTTGATGATGACGCTAAGGCGCTGACGGCCACACTCCTCTCAATTAACGAAACCTTTGGTAAAAGGCTCGAGTCCCTAGAGGACGTAATTAACACCCAAGTCCGGAGTTTACTCCAGAGACCTCAGGACGCAAACTCGACCATCGAGCCTTGGGGAAATGACCCCCTCTCATCCACGCGCCACGGCGTACCTACGTCGCGTGGACTTCGCGCTCCCCAAGAGGAAGCACATCCTATCCAGGAGGAACGACTCCTCAACTTGGGAAACTTGGGCTTACCGGAAAGGTACGCTGAAGAAATCCACCAGCGTCATGGGAATCCCATCAGGGAAAATCCCACCACCGACTCACCTTGCACTCTTCCAGCACCACGGGAAGGTATCCCCGCGTGCACCAGCGCGGGAGTGATGAAGATAAATGCCCCCACCTTTGGAGGACATGATCACGAACTTCCGTGGCAATTTCTAACGGATCTGAGGGAGTACCATCGAGTATTCGGTACCCGCTACGATTTCAAGATAATCGTATCTCAATGCCTCTCGGATCTTGCCCTCCAATGGTGGAAGATAGCGAGAAATGACATCCACTCCTGGGAATCGCTCGAACAAATGTTCCTCGAGCGATTCTGGAGTGAGGACCGTCAATATAGAGCCGAGAATCAAATTGAATACGGATGGTTTGATTCTCTAAAGAAGGAGTCCCGTTTTGGGTACGCTCTCTCATTGATCGGTCTGGCTAAAGATCTTCGGCCACCCCTCTCCGACAAGGAGACCATCAGTAAAATACAAAGGCACTTCCCGGAGGAGGTCAGAATGATCGTCCGAGCGAAATGCATCGAGACCATCTCGAGCCTCCTGGACCTATTGTCCTCTCTAGACGAAGAGGGACCAGGAGACAAGGAGCGTGACGGGTCAGGCCGTCCGCCTAGACCAACCTTCGCGGGGTTCTCAAGGGAACCACCACGACAAGAATCCCTTCCTGGGAACAACAACCAACCACGACGATTCAGGGACCCAAGAGGCCCGCCCGAGACGGGATAAGACCTGACCCGGATAAGGTGGAGGCCATCCTAGCCTTCCCCTCAAAAAAAAAAAAAAGACGGCATCACTCGTCTCGTCCCTGTCCTTACAACAGAGACGGGACCACTCTACATGTCCCTGTCCTCACAACAGAGATGGCATTACTCGTCTCGTCCCTGTCCTTACAACAGAGACGGGACCACCCTACCCATCCCTGCCCTTGCAGCAGAGACGGCATCACTCGTCTCGTCCCTGTCCTTACAACAGAGACGGGACCACTCTACCCGTCCCTGTCCTCACAACAGAGACGGCATCAACCTTCTCGTCCCTGTCCTTACAACAGAGACGGGACCACTCTACCCGTCCCTGTCCTCACAACAGAGACGGCATCAACCTTCCTGTCCCTGTCCTTACAACAGAGACGGGACCACTCTACCCGTCCCTGTCCTTACAACAGAGACGGGATCACTCCTCCCGTCCCTGTCCTTACAACAGAGACGGCACCAAGGGCACATCCTGTCACGGGATGGCATAAGACCGGACCCATTGGACACTGGCCATCTAAGACCACGATACATCATGGACAAAACAACTCCAACAGGAGACATGCACCCGCAAGAGTGCACGGGGTCGCCCCGCCACAAGGAAAAGGGATTAAGGTCGTCTCCCCTCACAGACAGGAATTCCGACCTTGGAGGGGCCATGTAACGTTTCGGCTATATGGGTAAGCCACCGTCACACCGAATACGATAGCGTCTAACAGTTCACGAGACACCTGCGTATTCTGGCCAGCGTCCAGAGCAACCGGCCATGCCGCCGGCCGGGAGGGTCTCCTGAGAGAAGAGATTGGGGCGAGCCCGCGACACCTCGCAAGGAGCTCCGCCCACCGCGAGGAGCAAGACCACCGCGGACTCGCGGAAATCGCCGCCTTAGGCGAATTTCTCGCTTCCCGTGCTCGACCACTCCTATCACATTAAGAACGTGACCTAAATTCATCATGACGCCTCTTCGCACCGCATGCTCGCCTAATATCCTGGAGAAGAGCCATCGGGTATATTTTATTCCTCGATATGAGTATAATATGCCAACGTCCTCAAAATAACCGACGCAGTCAACCCCACCATCGGAGTGTTCCTCGGCGGCGTGATTTCCCACCTAGGTCTCCAGAATCGCGGGAGAAATGGAATTTCTCCTGACGGGCCTTAGGCTATTTAAGGGCGAGCACGAGCCAGAGCGGTACTCTTCGCAAATTCTTCAATTACTACGTGGAGTCACCGGCATCCGTCATCGCGGATCACAGGATGGAGGCCTTGCTGCCGTAGCCCCGGTCCCATCCTGGAACGACCTCAGCTTCGTGGTAGACACTCTACTTCCTTGGGAAGCCCCAGCATTGCGCCTGGGTCCCCGACCTCGGAAGTAGAGTCATCGTGGTGATTGCCTGTTAGGGAATAGACTTTTACATCCGAACGAGCGCCCGGACGACGTTCGATCGCCAACCTACGCTTTCGTACCCGAATACCCAAAGTGTGCAGTCCGAGATGCGCCAATCGCACTTCGCTGCACGGGAGGAAATTCCATAACCAGCTTCTCTGGTTTTTCGTCCTCCTCGCTTGGCACCGAGGAGGTCAGCCGTCCCTTCCGGACGGCCCCGCTATGTGCACTCGGGGGGATTGAATCCGCCTCGAGCAAGCGCATTATTTGAACGCTAGCTATCTAGCGCATGAGTTACTCGGGTTGGCAACCGTGAACTTAGTTGCACTTTGCAACCTGTGCCAACCGATTGTACCGCCACACATATCTCGATATCCGTCAATTCAAGGGTCATCGCATTCTGTTTCAGAAGCGAGCCCAAATCCGGCATAACGCGTGCACGACGACACTCGCGGACTGTGCGAGTGCGAGCAAGAGAGAAAGAGTGAGTGAGAGAATCAGCGCCTCTAAACATCGCGCGCAGATAGACCTCGCACCTTCCCATCCTGCTTCTTCAATAAGACCTCTGTGTGAGCGCGAGTGAGAGAGAGAGAGAGAGTAAGAGAGAGAGTCAGCGCCTCTAAACATCGTGTGCGACCTCACCGTATTCCTCCCATCCTTGTCGCTCCACGACCACAGCGCTTCTCGCCGACCGCTCTAGCTCCGTGTAAAACGTCACCTCACCGGACTAACCACACCAAAATCCTTCGAGATTAACACACTAACAAATAAGTGTTTTTCCACTAACTTACATCAAATACGACAATCCGAAACATCAAGTGCCGAGGATGACGGATTGAGACAGGCGTCTCTGAGACCCTCTTACCAACTGAGGCATCTCCAAAGAACCTTCAAATCCTAATCATTATCTCCGGCTCACGTCACGTACATCACCCTTCAGGAGGCTACGGGAATCCCTAAAAATTATCCTTCGGCAGAATATCCGCCGTCCAAAGATTGTTTTCCCCATTATCACGTAAGCGATCGGGAAAACAATTAAAAGCTTCGCTACGATATCGCGAAACGTTTCAATATATCCTACAAAAAGGTATAAACAATATTCTCTCCAGATGAAAAATCTTGAAAATTTTTGACGAAACAAAATGCAAATACCTAAAAGCAGAAAATTGCAACATATCTCGTCTCTATTGCCTTCCAAAAATTCACAAAAAACTTCCCACTTCGTCCAATAGTATCTTCAATCAACAGCCCAACACATAAATTTGCTGAATTTGTCCAATCAAAACTATCTAAACTAATAAATACAACAAACTCACACGTCAAAGATAACTTCTACTTAAAACAATCAGTTTCAAATTTCTCAATTCCACTCAATTACAAACTTGTCTCTGTTGATGTCGTATCCCTTTACACCAACATTCGACTACAACTAGTTGTTCAAACTCTTCAAAAAAGATCAAATCTATGTTCTGAAACATTTCCATTAAATAAAATAATTAAAGCCATACAATATATCATGTTCTCAAATTATTTTACATGGCAAAACAAAATTTATTAACAAATTTCTGGATTACCAATGGGTTCACCTCTTGCTTCGATACTATCTAACATTGTTATGATTGATTTAGAAACTAATTTACATGTTAGTTGACAGAGGAATAAAACTATCTCATCCATCTTTTAACAAAAAAAATCTTCAACTTATTATGAACACGATCACACAAAATTGTTATCCGATCTCTTTCACTGAAAAAATAATAAAATAAAGACATTCTACAGTCAACGATCAAAAAAAGAAAAAAGAAAAACTTTGATTCCTCTAGACTAATAAATCTGCCATATACAAAAAACATCCATCACCAACTAATTCTTCTTTTTCAACAATATAATGGAACACTAATCACAAACAATAAACACAACATTTTATCGATTATAGGCTCTACCAAAGACAACATAGATAATAACAAAAAATCTAACATAGTTTACAAAATCGATTGTAATGATTGCAATTCTACACATACAGTCCAAACAAAAAGATACCTAAAAAACAGAATCGATGAACACAAAAATAGCCTAAAACACACCACCACAATACACACAGCCCTAGCACAGCACGCAATAGAACAAAAACACGATTTCAAATTTGATGAAGTAAAAATTTTAAATAATGAAAAATGGCTCAAAAAAGATTGTTCCTAGAAATTATTCAAATAAAAGCGCATCCTAATGCCATAAATTTCAGAACAGACATAAATAAACTAAGCTCTAATAATATAAGTATAATAATATTTTATAACCATAATTATACATATCAATTTTAAAAACTTTTGACACAACACATTAACTTCAAAATTCCTGGCACGACACATTGATATAAAATTTAAAAAAAAATTCTTAACATCACTCAGGAATTTTTCACTTCCAAACTCTTGACATGATACATTAATTTAAAAAATTCTTAACATGACACAGGAACTTTAAAACTGTTGACACGGCATTGCCAAAAGGATCATTCTCCCTCGCTCCGGAAAAATTAAGTTCGCCGCTTAGTTTCTCTCGAACTCTCAGAGCCTTCACTACTCGACATGTAGAACATTGAAAATTTCTAGTTTTCTCCTCCTTGTGCTTGCGAAGATATAGTTATTTTTATTTTAAAAAAAATTAAAATTCAATTGGCAAATATCACATTCACAAGACATTTCATTAATAAAAAAAAAAATTCATAGATTAAACCAAAAATTCTCTTATAATATTGAACCTTCACAGATGATAGATATCGCCAATAAACGATAAATCTCTCTATCGATTGAAAATAAAGGTTCCGAATCAATCGTCCGATTCACCCCCATAAGACAGTATTGCACCAGCATCAATACTGTCTATTTTAATCATGTTCCAAGCACAAACGAAAAACTGAAAATATCAACAATATTCTGGTTAGTTATTTGACATATTTCTTGACCTAAAAATCTATAATATATAATATCACACATACACACACCAATCTTGTCACGTAATAAATAGAATAAATTAGCATATTACAATAAATTGCACAATACACTATTATTCAAATTAGAACAAAACTAACATATAATCTACACAAATCATTAAAACACATTTATAACTCATTTATAACACATAGCACAACTATATAAAATCTTGTAAACTCTATCTATATAAGTTGTAATTCATAATTTATAGAATAAATAAAATTCTGAAGAGGATTCGAATCAAGGATTGAAACGTAAAACATAAAAACGTTTACTTCCATCGCGACCTTGGAAAGCTTAATTGGCCGAATCGAAGCCGATTCCATAATAACACGTCTCCCTACCAATCTCTGTGTGAACAATGCGCACCTCCTGAACCCGCCGCCCAGCACGATTTCCTTGTCCTGTAATATGAAAACATTTTTTTACTGTCTTCAAAATAAGAATTGCGGAGCCCAAAACGTTGTTTACTTTGCAGCAATCTGAAATATGGAAAAATAAAAATTTCTCAGTATAGAGGAGTCAACTCATGAATTTGTCTCATATCAACTGAATGCAATGAAAGATGTATATCTGTAGATATGAACATTTTTAATTGCCTTCGGTTGATGTGAGAAAAGTTCATAGACCGGCTCCACGATATCTACACGTCTGAGGTTTTCAATGTTTCCGATCGCTGGGAAAAAATCCATAATTTTGGCTTCGCAGTCTCTAAAGATATCAAATGTTGATTGTTTTTAGTTGCTGTAAGACAGAAACATATTTTCACCTTTTGACAAAAAACAAAAGGTTTTGTGTCTTTAGAGACTGCGAAGCCAAAAACATGGATTCCTTGCAGTGATCGGAAACGTTGACGAATTTATATTCCTCCGTATGGAGAAGCAAACTCTTAAATTTTTCTCACGTTAACTGAAAGCAATTAAAAATGTATATCCATGAGAATAACATTTTTATTGCCTTTGGTTTTATGTGAGAAATATACATACACTGGCTTCTCGATATCTAGAAGTTTGAGGTTGTCTGTGTCTGCGATCGCTGCGAAGGAGTCCATGATTTTGGCTTCGCTGTCTCCAAAGATATAAAATGTTGATTGTTTTTAGTTAAGGGATCATCACAGTGTAACGGGTCGAAAAATGGCCGATTTTTATGATTTTTTTTCGATGGTAAAAATACGCTATTCAGTATAATTTTTTATGTCATACCAAAGGACACATAAAGAACGGAAAAAAATGAATGTTTATTTTTACATTTTTTTACAGTTGAAAATGTCTTCGAAAAAAGGGAGTATACGGTTGTGGCCGTAAATATTATCTGAAACAAAATTTGTAAAAAGATTATTAATAAGTATGAAAGCTGCTGTATTGCTACGGAGATTGTTTTAAAATAAAAATTGACAGAATGGCGGTGGTTAGAAAAAAAGTATCGAATTTAGCCTATATTTTCGACAGTTTTGAATTTTTTTAAATATGAGAAAAAAGCTTTCATAACAAGATAAAGGATAGCGTGAAGAATGTTGTATTAAAATTTAAGACGGATAGATTGAAAACTCTTCCTTTGAAAGTATACACGGTTTTTGAAAAACGATATTTCGAGAAAAATGCGTCCGGCCACGGCAGGTCTCACGCAATTGGTCGAATCCCTTTTTCTGAGAAAGGCTGTAGCAACCAGAATAATTCGAAATTCGACCCAAAAATTAAAGAGCATGTTTATGACCGCCTATAGTATCGGGTAGCGCAAAAAAATCGATTTTTTGAAAATGTTACACTGTGTGATCCCTTAATGCAATACAGATAAATATTTGTGACATTCTAGTGCCTAATTATAAGAGTATTTCATTGTTTACCTTACATTAATTAAAAGCAATAAACATGTCATACCTGCAGGCACTGCGAAGTGAAGGACATGGGTTTTTGGCAGCGATCAGAGACATGGAATATTTTTCATTTCTCGGTATACCGGAGTGAATTCATAATTTTTTTGTCACATCAACTGAAGACTATGAAAAATGTATATTCATAGAGATGTACATTTTTCATTGCCTTCAATTGATGCGAGAAAAAATCGTAGACTGGCTCCTCGATATCTAGAAATTTGAGGTTTTTGATGACTTCGATCACTGCGTGGAAACCCATAATTTTGGCTTTGCACTCTCGGAAGATATAAAATGTTGATTGTTTCTAGTTACTGTAAGACAGAAATATATTTTTTCTTCTCGACAAAAAAACAATGAACATTTTATACATATAGAGACTGTGAAGCGAAGAACATGCATTTTTTGCAGCGATCGGGGAAATTGAAAAATATTCATTTCTCGGTATACAGGAGTCAATTCATGAATATTTCTGGAATCAACTGAAGGCAATAAAACAATTTTACTAGTAGAGATGTACAGGGTGTGTAAAAATTATGTATCACCACTCCGCCAGGTGATTCTCCGAGTCACGTTCGGCGAAGATCACCCCCCAAACATGGACCCGCAAAATTGACCTTGACCTTAAAACTCAAGTTCAATTTTTTTTATTGTCTTCAAAAATCCTGCTAAATAAGAGTAACAAAAGTCAGGAAGGAACTATGGGTCGCAAATGAGCCCGTCACCCCGAAAATAAAAAATAAAATATTAAAAATTCGACAATGTGAGTTTCCCAGATCGTGGATAGGAGAAACACAACAATAGCAAGTTAAGCACCAAAATAAAGCCCTCCATTACTTAGCCAGTGGATTCTATTATTCGAAAAAAAAGAACTTCACCGTTGTCCGACTCTCACCACGAAGAGGTGGGCGGATAAGCACATGGTAAATGACAACAACTTTTGCGGCCACTGTTGTCACACCTTCGAGAGTCGTGGTGTGTGTGTGTGTGTGTGTGTGTGTGTGTGTGTGTGTGTGTGTGTGTGTGTGTGTGTTTGCGTGCGTGCGTGCGTGCGCGCGCGCGCGCGTGTGTGTGTGTGTGCTTGCGTGTGCGTGTGCGTGTTTTTTTTTAAAGAGGCTTAGTGGGAAAATGCCTCCGCACCGTAGCAAATAATTGCCGTGTGTTGGACTTGCACGGACTAAAAACCCCCGTTCCTCTGCGGCCTTACAAATTCTCCCGCGGGACGACCGCTAGGTATTACATCACGGGAGAGACCTTAGCTCTTCCTGCAGTGTTGTCAGACGATCTTACATACCCCGTTCCACTCGAGATAGTATGAGTGGTTTAGGGGTTCGTGTCGCTTATTTCATCTATAACTGCCTTGTCTTCCGCGTCGTCTTCTTCCTCGCGCGTTCTGCACGTCGCAACCCCTTCATTACTGCGGCAGCATAAGCCGATACCGCTGTCCATGCGTCTGCTGACTTCAGCATCAACTTCACCAGGTTGTCAGGGCTGATGCGTGTCTCCAGCTGATCCTTGACTATCGCGCGGGAGGCACTGAAACGTGGGCATTGGAACAATGCATGTTCAGGGTTCTCCGCGACTGCTACACATTCTGGGCAGTCCGGGGAATCTTCATACTTAAACTTATAGAGATAAGCCCGGAAACAGCCGTGTCCGGAGATTACTTGAGGGAGATGATAACTAAACTCCCCTTGTGGACTATTCACCCATATCTCCACCTTCGGGATTAGTCGGTTTGTCGACCTCCCCTTGGTAGAGGCACCCCACATCGTCTGCCACTGGTTGAAACTGGTTGCTCTCGCTTCTGTCCTTGCATAACTGGGGTTTCTAGCTCCCTTCGGCTGGTACATTGATCTACGCTGCTCGGCAAGCACCTCAATGGGCAGCATTCCCGCGATAACGTTGATATTGGCCTCGGAGATGGTGCGAAATGCACTACCCTCAAGGCACCGACGCGATACTTTGTTGCAGCCTTCCTGCGATACTCCTGGATTTCCAGTGCATCAGCCCATATGGGTATGCCATAGGTGAGCACTGAGGTAGTCACTGATGACAGCAGTTTCCTCCTCTTCTGTCTGGGGCCACCAACATTAGGCACGAGCCGCGCCAGTGTGGTAGCCACCCCAGCCACCTTTCTGCGGATCTGCTCAGTTTGCTCTTTAAAGTTCAGCCTCGCGTAGAGAATCACACCCAGATACCGAATGAACGGTTGGGATGTGATTTCAGCGTTTCCAACCCTGAGCGTCACCGTTTCCATCACCTTCCTGCTGGATACGAGAAGTACTTCTGTTTTGTGGGCTGCAAGCTGCAGTCCAACAGAAGACATCCATTCCTTTATCTTACCGAAAGCTTCGCCGCAGATTGCGGTGATTTGCTCCAGCAATTTGGCGATGACAATCAGCGCCGCGTCATCTGCAGACGCTACGATGGGCACTCATTTCGGTAATTGTAAGCAGCAGATCATTGTACATGATGGTCCACAGAAGCGGTCCAAGTACAGAGCCCTGAGGAACTCCTCCAGTCACCCTATACGGCTTCGGTCCATCCTCTGTGTCGTACATGAGCCACCTATTACATAGGTAACTCGCCATTATTCTCCGTAGGTACTATGGTACACCTAATGTTTTTAGGGCATCCATGATACACTTCCATATCGCCGAGTTGAAAGCGTTTTTGACATCGAGAGTGAAAACTGCGCAGTACCTCTTGGATTCTCTTGTCCATCGTTTCTCCGCAGTCGACTCCTGCGCCTGCTTCACCACTGTGTTAATGGCATCGAGAGTAGAACGCTCCTTTCTGAAGCCAAACTGGCCCTCCGCCAGTAGAGGGTCCACGACCTTCTCAATCCTATTATGGATGATGTGCTCGAAGATCTTTCCGGCGGTATCCAGTATACAGAGCGGACGATAGGATGAAGGTCCGACCGGTGGCTTCTTCCCTTTCGAGAGGGGCGCTAGCTTCTGCCACTTCCACCTGTCTGGGAAGATTCCTTCCTTGAGACAAGCATTGTACATGCCCAGGAATATTGCCGGTGCCAACTTGATCGCTGCCTTGAGTGCGATGATGGGTATCCCATCCATGCCGGGGGTTTTATTGTAGCCCATCCTGGCAATCGCCGTAAGAAGTTCTATTTTAATAATGGCTGGGATGTCGTCATCGACGTCCTCCTCAAGCTGGTAGTCTTCCTCGGGTTGCTCAGGGAACAGATGTGTAACCATCTTTTCCAGCAGGGCTGCGTCCGCAGGCGATGGCATTGGCTGGCTTTTCAGCTGAGTCATTACTACTTTGTACGGCCTGCCCAGGGAGCATCTTCCCCCTCGCTGAGCAGTTCACCCCACCGTTCAGCTTTACTCTGCTTGATAGCCTTTTTAAGCTTCAAGCGCGCCGTCTTGTGCTGCTCTTTCAAATCGGGGAACGAGCGTTTACCTCGAGCTCGTTGCGCTAGGCGGCGAGTTCGATGACACGCCCTTCGGAGGCCGGCAATTTATTCGCTCCACCAGTGTACCGCCGGCCGGAAGTCGACATCACGTTTCCGTCGCATTGTGGCATCGCATGCTTCGGTGACCCTCTGCATAACCACCTCGACCTTCTCGGTTGCACTTTCCGCTGCAAGGGAGCTGGTGTCAAAAGTTTCACGAAACAATTCCGCGTCAAACATTTTCGCTTTTCAGCCCTTCCCGTTTGCCTTTGGTGCCTTCGCTGGTCTACTGAAGTCTCCGAGAATCTCCCAAAAAATCGCTTGATGATCACTGTGAGGGTAGATATCACTGACCCAGTGGCACTGGTTTCCGCTGGCCAGGCTACTACTTACAAAAGTGAGGTCCACTATAGAGGAGGCTTCACCTTTAACAAAAGTGGGCTTTGTACCTGCATTAAGTAGTACTACATCCAATAAGGACATAGCTTCAAGCAGGGCTTCGCCCTTCCTGTTCATCACTTTACTACCCCATTCCACAGCCTACGCGTTGTAATCTTCGGCTGTGTGTGTGTGTGTGTGTGTGTGTGTGTGTGTGTGTGTGTGTGTGTGTGTGTGTGTGTGTGTGTGTGTGTGTGTGTGTGTGTGTGTGTGTGTGTGTGTGTACGTGCGTGCGTGCGTGCGTGCGTGTGTGTGTATATGTGTGTGTGTGTGTGCATGCGTGCGTGCATGTGCGCATGTGAGCTCGGGTAGCGATCAGGTCCCCGTGGTTCGTCACTCCCAGTGTATTTACCGACTCCAAACCCTTGCTGCCGTCTTTTTAATTATCGCCTTGTCGATTTTATTTCGGGCCACGACGTTGGCGGTGGCATCGAAGTTAAAGGACCGATCCATTTATACCGATGGCTCGTGGCATATGGGCTTGTTCTCCAGCTTCCACATGCCGACCTCCATTACGCAGACATCCTCGCAGCTTTTCCTCTAAATTGGTCCGAACTCTGGCCAAGAGTTGTCCGTTTCGTCTCAACTTCCATCATCTATCCGGCGTCTCAGATCCACTGGCGTTCTGATCGCTTTACCAGATCTATAAACGATGGCTTTTAGCGCACCGCACAAGAAAAAGCCCAAAGGATTAAAGTCTAGAGAACGTGGTGGCCATAAATGTGGTGCAGGCCGACGGCCTATCCATCGCGTTCCAAATGCTTCGTGAAGAAAAGTACGAACTTGCCGACCAAAATGTGGTGGGGCGCCAGCGTGCATGAAGAAATGGCCTTGCCGATTCTGCCGCGGAACAATTTCTCGTAAGCGATGGATTAAATCGCGGTGCAGAAAAACCAGATAATTTCGACTATTCAACCGCGACGAAAAATAGACCGAACCAATGATGTTGTCACCAACAATACCTGCCCAAACATTGACGCTGAATCGACCCTGGTAGACTCGTTGCATCATCGCATGAGAGTTCCTGTCAGGCCAGATGCGAATATTTTTCCTATTTACAATGCCGGTACTCGAGCAGCTCGCCTCGTCAGTGAACAGGACGTGCTTAAGAAATCGATGGTCTCTTTGCAATTTCCGAAGTATCCAGCGGCAAAAATTCCAACGAACTTGATTGTCCCCAGGGTGCAGTGCTTGGACATATTGCACACGATACGGTCGCAGGCCCTCCTCGCGAATTATGCGACCAACTGTCATATGCACTATACTAACGCAAGCGGCTATTCGGCGTAAGCCCATGACGGGAAAAGCCCGTACAAGAGCAATAACACGCTCCTCGATTCTCCAATGAACTTGAGGACGTCCTGCTATCCGATGTCCAGCGCCCTGGAAGCCAAACCTTTCCTGGTCATTAAAGCGCTCATCAAGACGTTGGAATTCACGCCGGTCCGGAACTGCACCAGGCCTTAGCCGTCCCCCATGGGCACGCTGGAGCAGCCACTCTCCATAAATTTCGCGAGGTCGAACATAATTTCCAAACGCCTGATCAATAGCGCGAATCATAAGGCATTGGTCTTGTCCATTTCGCAAACGACCACGATGGTGACGTCGGTAACGATCCATGGTCACCCACGATACGACCAAGATAATACGACCAGACTATCAAACGACAAGGGAGCTAGAAACGGCCAGACTGTAACAGACGATAATAACAAGAGACACGACCAGACACGCAGAAAACACAGTTCTGTACCGGCAATGTAACGGCAAAGTAACTGAAAATAACAAGTAATGTTAACCGGATAGTACATGCAACTTACATGTAAGTTGCTATTTCCCACTCATGAGTATTACTCGTTATGTAATATTTTATCTTACCGTTACATTTTTGTTATGTTACTTGTTTGTTGTACAATGCAACTGTAATGTAACGGAAATGTAACGGTAACATTACCAACAGTAACAAGTTATATTACTCGAATATTACCTAGTAAACACAGTTCTGTACCGGCAATGTAACGGCAAAGTAACTGAAAATAACGAGTAATGTTTACCGGATAGTACATGCAACTTACATGTAAGTTGCTATTTCCCACTCATGAGTATTACTCGTTATGTAATATTTGATGTAACCGTTACATTTTTGTTATGTTACTTGTTTGTTGTGCAATGCAACTGCCATGTAACGGAAATGTAACGGTAACTTTAACGAAAGGAACAAGTTATATTACTCGAATATTACATGCAACTTACGTGTAAGTTCTTATTTCCTATTCATAAGTATTACTGGTTATGTACCATCTTATGTAACCGTTATACTTCAGTTACGTTACTGGTTCATCGTGTAATGTAACTGTAATATATTAAGTAGCACAACAGTTACGTAACCGCAATTTCAAAATGTAATATAACAATGAACCTAGCTGTTACCTATCAGCTGATATATGCAATATTACATTAACTTGAAAAGTTATTTAATGGTTGATATGAATTTTATATTACAAGTACATCAATTGTTAGATAACAGTTTATGTAAATGTTTTGTTACATTCACATGTATATTTACGTAATAGTTGAAGTAAATTTAATGTTGTATTAACACGAAGGGTTATGTGAGAGCTGAGATAACTAATATTATGGTAACACGAATTATAATACATTTGGTATAAATGCAACATTACAGTGTTCTCAATTGTTATGTTACGTTATGTATGTTGATCATACAAATAATTTGACACTATGGTTCAATTATAATTTTCCATCAAGCTATATTCGTAATTACTGTACAAATATGATTAGTTATTGATTATATTTGACCTTATACATTTTATTGCTTCATGAATACCTTTGAAGTTTTTTTTATGAAATATATTGCTAAATTTCAAAGTATAATTAAGCCATAATGTAATTTTTAATATTTCCATTGCGTCTCTTAATGGATAAAAAATTATTAATTGTCAACATAATATATATATGGAAAAGTAAAGTTCTTTATTTTATAATGATTATGATGAACTTCATCGTTTTTTACTTTGCCGATCGACTAGATACTATACGATATAATCGCACTAATCGAACTAATCTACTAATTACTAAAAATGTAACGAAAAATATAATCCATGTATCAATTGTTTTATCTTGAAACAGAGCTAAGGTGATGTGACATACGCATACATTACGTTCAACGTAGTAGGACTCAACTTTCTTTTGTCTTTAAGGTAGTATGTACGAACGCGCAATCTTGGTTTCTATAGATTTTGTTCAAGTTTTAACAAGACATTGTTCATATCATTATGCATGTTTGAGTGAAATTTCAGAACAGTCGACTATTTAGATTGGGAGATAATGGGTTTTAAAGTTGCAACTTTTAACACTGCAGGGTTTTCATTGAAATTTAGACGAAATAATTTTCCGTAAAAAAATATTTGTCCCGTATAATAAGAAGACATATGGCAACACCGCATCGTTCCACAAATTTGGTTAAACATACGCCATTTTTTTTTGTTTTCATCGATTTTGTATTAACTGTGGTAAGTTGTTGTGTACGAAACCTTTCTCTTTCAAATGCTTTTTGTTTTTTTGTCTCAGACTTGCCAATCCTGAGATTAACTGTCGGCCATGGGACCAGGTATTATTTTCAAAGACGCAACTTTGGCGCCTTCTAAAAAAATATTCAATGAATCAAAATAAAATATATTTTTTCGTATTTTAGAAGGTTGAAACAATGTTGTAAAAGAATAAGTTTCATAGCTATATACAATAATGGAGCTGAAAAAAAACATCGTAAAATTTTTCTTTTTTTCGGCCTAAGTTAACATTAATGTTAACATACATTATCAAGCATAGGATAACTGGCAGGTAGAGGCTTACCGAGAAGTTGGAAAAACCCGCCCTTAATCATACAAAATCGGCAACGTTTCATATCATTTACATAACTTGAATATTATTAATGTTAAAATTACATCGTTACAGGTATAATATGTAACGGTTACAATATGTTGGCTATGTAACTACTACATTCTACCACTCTAGAACATTCACATTATGTACGTATTACCATTGTTATGCTCACATGGTTGTAACAATGTTAGGTGGCTGCTGCAAGTACTGGTTATACAACTTCAATATTGCAACATTTTATAACATATACATTACCTGAATATTACCAATTTTATATTCACATCGTTATAAGCATAATATGTAACAGTTACAATATGCTAGTTATGTAACTGCAATATTATATTGTTTTAGAACATTCACATTATGTACATATTACCATGGTTATACTCACATGGTTGTAACAATGTTATGTGGCTGTTGCAAGTACTGGTTATACAACTGCAATATTGCAACATTTCATAACATTTACATAACCTGATTATTATTAATGTTATATTCACATCGTTACAGGTATAATATGTAACGGTTACGATATGTTAGCTATGTAACTGCAACATTTTGCCGTTTTAGAACATTCACATTATGTGCGTATTACCATTGTTATACTCACATGGTTGTAACAATGTTATGTGACTGTTGCAAGTACTGGTTATGCAACTGCAATATTGCAACAGTTCACATCATATACATTACCTGAATATTACCAATATTACATTCACATTGTTATCAACCTAATATGTAACAGTTATAATATGTTGGTTATGTAACTGCAATATTATACCCAGTCACAACGTTCACATAACCTGAATATTACCAATGTTATACTCACATTGTTACACACATGTTATGAGACTGTTATACATTTTGGTAATGTAACCATGATGTTACCATGGTACGTTATATGTATATGACATACAGGTATCGAGTGAAACATTGCAGTGTTATTTCCATATTACATAATAGTTATACTACACAAGTGTAACGATGTGATATTAATTGTAACTTCCACGTTATATTGCCGTTACATGGCTGGTTTACTGGGCAGTTGAAGAACCAAGACAGTCAGACACCACTGGACCGAGAGACAGGGACACGAATAAGCAGTCAGACACAATGCAACATAGAGACACGACCAAACCATTTGAATCCACTGGCTGAGTGATAGAGGGCTTTATTTTGGTGTTTAACTTGCTATTGTTGTGTTTCTCCTATCCACGATCAGGGAAACCCATATTTCCGAATTTTTAATATTTAATTTTTATTTTCTGGGTGACGGACTTATTCGCGACCCATGATTCCTTTCTGACTTTTGTTCCTCTCATATAGTAGAATTTTTCAAGCCGATAAAAAATTTGACCTTGAGTTTTGGGGTCAAGGTCAATTTTGCGCATCCATGTTGGGGGGTGATCTTCGCCGAACGTGACTCGGAGAATCACCGGGTGGAGTGGTGACATATAAGTTTTAAACATCCTATACATTTTCAATTGCCATTGATAGATGTGAAAAAAATTCTCAGACTGCCCCATCACTGCGAAGAAGCCCGTAATTTTGGATTCACAGTCTCGAAAGAAACACAATGTTTAGTGTTTTTAGTTATTGCAATAAAAAATATACATTTGCTTTTCGGCTAAAAACAATCAACATTTTACATCTTTAGAGTCTGCGAAGCAAAAACATGGATTAATGCGCAGCGATCAGAGACACTGAAAAATTGATATTTCTCTGTATACAGGAGCTTATTCATTGACTTGTCTCGCATCAACTAAAGGCAATGAAAAATGTATATCCTTAGAGGTAAACTTTTTTCATTGCCTTCGGTTAATGTGGGGAAAATTCATAGAAATGCTCCCCGATATCTAGAAATTTGAGGTATTCGATCTTTCGATCGCTGTGAAATTTTTGATACGTGTGTATTTTATGATAATCTGGACTTACTTTTATATTCGTGTTGTGGGCTCGGCCTCGCTTCTTCCTCTGGTGGAGGTGCCGGTCCTCCTTCGCCTATATTTTTTTCCATTTTCAATGCCACGAATGCGATTCCCCAGATTTCACTGAATTCAAATAACTCAAAATGCTTGCCTGTACTCAATACGAATTTAAAACTATATACCTATTGTTTCTCCAGACAAAAAGGTATAAAATCTGCATTTAAAAACCTTCAAAAAGTAAAAAAAGGACGACAAGTAATAAAAATCCTCCAAAAAACATTGTTGCTTGTTTGACGGAAAATCTGGTTCAACTCAAAATATTTTGTATTTGAATTCAAACAATAGATTAATTATATTTTTTCAATTCAAATGTACATAAAAGTGAAATAAATTTGTATAAAGTAGCCAAGCAAGTTTTTTAGAAATGTTGCACACAAAATTGTTGAACCTTAGGAATAATATCTTTCCAAATATTTCATTTTCATTGGAAAAAATCATTACTATTACAACACAAAATTGATATCACCATTATATAACTGTACAAGGTATGTGCCACGCAAGAACACTGGAAATGGTGTGCAACGACTTGGTGTGCACGGTCAAGAAAAAAAGGTTCGGCGAAGGATTTTGTGTTCCCAACTACTTAACTCCCAAGTTGGAAAAGAATAGACTGCCGAAATTTGTTATGCAAGTGGAAATCAAATTTGCGTGCGTGCGTGCGTGTGTGTGTGTGTGTGTATATATATATATATATATATACATATGGTTTATCGAAAAGGTATATCAGAAACATCAGTATCATCAACCTTGAAAGCGTGGCCCTTATTGTCATAAATTTTCAGAAAAATTACGGTCAATTCGCCACCCTCATTGTCTATCTGATTAATTACACCGATATACCTACCTTCCTTATTTTTGTACAGGAAACTTAAGGGACCATCACAGTGTAACGGATCGAAAAATAGCTGATTTCCGCGATTTGTTTAATGGTTAAAATACGCTAATCAGTTTGATTTTTTTAATGTCGAATCAAAGCAGTCATGAAGAACAAAAAATCAATTTATAAACTTTTTTTGAATTTTTTCACATTTTTTAACGGTTGAAAACGTCTTCGAAAAAAAAGACTCGTCGCGGCGTACACGGTTGTGTCCGTAAATATTATCTGAAACAAAATTTGTAAAAAAAAAATATTAATCAGTATGAAAGCCGCCATCTTACTATCGAGGTTTTTTTTTCAAATCAAAATTGACAAAATGGCGGCAGTTAAAAAAAAGCATCGAATTGAGCCTATTTTTTCGACAGCTGCTCGTTAAGGCAATGTGCCACATGCCTCCGAACGCTTCGAAATTATGAAAAAAGAATTCTCCCAAACGGAACAACCGTTTGAAATGAAATTTGTTGTGTGCATGCAGAATACTTGCTCCAAAGGGAGCAAGGCGGGAGCAAGGGAGCAAGGCGAAAAATGGTGAATTATTAACCATTGCATCGCATTTTCGGTGATTTTCTGAGCGTCATCCTCTGGATCGTGAAAAAAACACTCATTTTGAGCTTTGTTTCACCTGTTTTCATGAACAAATGACGGTGAAAAAGCATTTTGAAATTTTTACATAAATGTAGCAAAAATGTATCGGCTAAGCTCAAAATATCAGGTACTAGAGCGAGCGTTCAGTTCGTCCGTTTTCTTACTAGCGGCGCGCAGCTCGCTTCGTCCTTTTTTTACCGACCGCGCTCGCCTCCTTCCGGAACAATTTATTTTTGACAGGTCGAAAGCCTGAGCTATAACCTCGCACATTCGTTCGAAATATATTTCAAACGATGTGTAAGTGTGTGATAGAGTGGAGTTTGTGTTCGTCGCGTTTTGGTGAGTTTTTATTTGCTGTGAAAAACGAAACGAGCCCGGTGGTCGAGGGCGACGGCTCAGGACGCCGGCACAGCACTGCCGAGAAATCCCGACAAGGAAATAATCGACGAGAAAATCGCTACGGACTATTACACGAAGAAGAAGATCGAGGAACATGGTCACAGCGAGAAGCCGAAGGAAAAAACACCGGAAGTCAAAGTACGTTCGTGCTATCGTACTTTGGGTACTCAACGGCTTTGGGGATATCAAGGCTTACACCCGGGTTACAGGCACTGAGAAAACCTGAGTCTCAACTCGCTGAGGGTGAAATGCTCATCCAGGATCTTATGACACCGAGTCATCAATTCTTCACCGAAAACTTCATTCATCGGCTACAGAGTTTCAACTACAGAGATCGGTTGAGCGGCGACAATTCAAAGATAAGAAATTCATATTTTTAGCCCTCGCAATTCGATTTGGGCTTCAGCATGAAACAAATGGGAATTTAGCTCCAAATGCAATTTAGCTCTGGCACGATCAGGTTCGTGCCGCAGCATGAATTGCCAAGAAGGCATCCTTGGCAATAAGTCTCTCTGCTTGGTATACTGTGAAATAATTTGATGGTTAAATTCGAGCAGAGATTCATCGCCAAGGATGTCTCCTTGGTAATTCGGGCTTCAACACAAATTGGCCCGTGCCGAAGCTAAATTCCAATTCGATTTCGGCTTCAGCATGAAACGAGAGGGGATTCAGCTCCAAATGCAATTTAGCTTTGGCACAATTAGATTCGTGCTGCAGCATGAATTGCCAAGAAGGCATCCTTGGCAATAAGTCTCTCCACTTGGTATACTGCGAAATAATTCGACCGTTAAATTCAAGCAGAGAGTTCATCGCCACGGATGTCTCCTTGGTAATTCGGGCTTCGACACAAATTGGCCCATGCCGAAGTTCAATTCCAATTCGATTTGGGCTTCGGCACAAAACGAATGGAAATTTACCTCTAAATGGAATTTAGATTTGGCATGATTAGATTCGTGCCGCAGCATGAATTGCCAAGGAGGCATCTTTGGCGATAAGTCTCTCTGCTTGGTATATTGGAAAATAATTCGACGGATAAATTCGAGAAGAGAAATTCATCCCCAAAGATGCTTCCTTGGCAATTTGTGCTTTGACACAAATTGCTTTGTGCCGAAGCACGTATCAAATTGGAATTTAGCTTTAGCACGAACCACTTTCTGCCGAAGCAGGAATTGCCAAGGAAGCATCCTTAGCGATGAGTCCCTCTGCTCGGTATATTTCAAACGAATTCGAACGAGACAATAGCGATAATTTCATGTTTGAATCAGATTAGAATATACCGAGCGGAGAGTAGCCTTGGCGATTCGTGCTGTGGCACACATTGGTTCGTGCCGAAGCTAAATTCCAATTCGATTAGAGCTTCGGCATGATACGAACGGAAATTTTCCTCAAAATGGAATTTAGCTTTGGCACGATTCGATTCGTGCTGCAGCACGAATTGTTAAGGAGGCATCCTTGGTGATAAGTCTCTCCGCTCGTTATATTTCAAAGGAATTCAAGCATGAAGTACGAGTAGAGAGATTCATTGCCAAGGACGCTTCCTGGGCAATTCATGCTACGACAAAAATTGCCAAGGAAGCATCTCTCCACTCGGTATATTTCTAATTCGAAGTGATTCATCGCTGAGAATACTCCCTCAAGGATGAGTCACTTCGCTCTGAAATTAGAACTTGTAAAGTTTTCAAGTCCAAATTTGTTAGCTGGGAGATTCATGCCAAGGGTAAGGCCAAAATTCGAATTTGATTTGTGCTTTGGCATAAATCGTTTTGTGTCGAAGCACGAATTGCTGAGGAAGGAACAGAACAAAATGCGATTAGTGTCAGGAATGTCGTGTTAAAAAATTAAGCGCTTTCTCCGCTTGGTTCATTAATAATACTCGACCAAAACTCAACTTCAACCTTCAAAATCTCCGAAATTATGTGGTGAAACGGATTAGTTTTTGGATGGTTAATGCATCCTAAATTAATCTCGGTGATATGAATTTCAATCGGGTACAAGCATTTCGATTTTGGTATCTAAACTTCTTAAACGTGGAGAAACAAGTAAAGGTAGAACCCAAACAAACGAAAATAATAACAATAGTTAAGAATATTTCAATCTTTTTTACTCTGATATCGAAAGACCGGTATTATTTGAGTCTAATATGCGACTGTCCGGACTGAATCTCCGTCGTCTGCTGCATCAGCACCGTACCCATGCCTTCATGAGGTGAGCGGTGGACAAAGTGCTTATGAATCGTGGTGAAGGTATTTGTTTAAATTTATTAAAATGGATGGTAAGAGGTCACCACCTTTCCACAGGGCAAGTCTTTAGCAAGTCCGAAAGCCTAAAGTTGAATTGTTGTAAAAAATTTGCGAATAGTTTCAATTTTTGGAAAGTCAGCATTTTATTTCAAATTCGTTCAGGTGAAAATGACGCAGTGTGTCAAGGAAGGAGGGCACTACCATCACTGCCCATTTTCGACCGTTGTCGTTAGATTTTTTTTAAAGAAAGCAATAAAATACATGGTCAAAATAACTTTAAGGCTTCATTAGGTATATATTGAAGTATGTAAAACAAGTTTATTTTTCAAAAGAATAGAAAATCGCGCTGCACGATTTGCTATAGCACTACTGGTTTTCAGTCAACCCTCTTCATGCTGTTGAAGTTTGCATCGTTGGAACGCAACGAAAGCTCTTGCTCACATTTTATTTTTTATATTTTTATTGTTGTAGAAAATCTTTTTTTTTAAGATTTATATTGGCGATCGCCAAATAAATATCTTAAAAAATGGTTAGAAGATTTTTGTGAGCAAAGCTTGCCAAAATAAATTTAAGGAATTCACAAATATTAATTTTTGTTGCGTTCCAAGGATACAAACTTCACTCTCATATACTCTCTGCGGAAAATAGCAGAACTATCGTAAATTTAATCCCGGTACTAAGAGTGAAATATTTTCGTTAAATATTTATTTTTAGAAGTCAAGTACGGGGAAAAATTTCAAAATAATTTTAAAAGAATAGTAACGTGTTTGAAAAACATTTCGTGTTTTTGACCATCATTTTTATACGAGATGAAATGATAGTATATATCATTTTACTATATAAAATGATATATACTATCATTTTATATAGTATACAAAATGATAGTATATATCATTTTTATATACTACTCCAAAAAATTAAAGGAACTAAATTTGTTCATTTTGTTCGTGTTTTTTGAAGCGCTGTATCTATATGAAAAATGGTCGCATCGAGATAAAAAAGCCTTTGAAGCTTCAAGTTTCTAGTTTCGCGATCTTCTGGCAAACATTTTTTGTGAGCTGCGGTTATCGCGCAATCATAAGAATAGCTGAGGAAAAAAATTGCCAAATTTGTTTTTTTTTTCAAGGGTTCACGGGCTAGGTATTTTTTTTCCACGAAACTCAATGTATAGGTCTGTTAGCTTGTTGATTTAGCTTTAATGTCGTTTTTTGTCTTTCTACGTCAATATTTTGCTGAGTTATCCGACTTTAAATGAAAGAAGATCCTTTTATCTTTGATCACCGATATCTCAGCAACCAATGATCGCGATTAAAGGGCAGCTTTGAAAAGTTGAATGAATTTCCTACCAGCCCCTTTCGTTGATCTTTTAGAAAAACATTTTTTCACTCTTAACATTAATTTGAAAAAAGGACAAAAAGTGACTTTTTATAGTCTGTCAGTAAATATACTACTACTTTACAAATATTGATGGAAACACTAACGTTGCCGCGTTTTTTTTTTCAAGCATAATGTAGCCCACATAGCCCTGTTAATTTTCAAATTGATACATCGAACCGTTTTTCCGGACTGACTGATCAATGTTTTACAGATCAATGAAAGGCACAAGTATATTGTTTCTAAACATCGTGTCATCATCATCAAAATGGAAAGACCAATTTTCTTCGACTTTTTTCACACTTTGCACTAGTTTCTTGTTAAATTTAAGAAAAGATATTCAAAAAATTTCAATTTTTAAAAAATATTTCTTTTAACTTTGTAAAATATTTCAGGAAACAATACTGACTCATTTTTTACCCGATTCGGCCTTTGCGCACTATAATTTCACTAATGTTTAATTGCGTTAATTAAAAGTTGATAACCCCAAGCTGTATTCAATAGTCGATCTAAGAACATTTATGCGATGAACTCTTGATATTTTCTACGAAGGTTATGAGGGTTCCAAAAAACAGTTTTTTTTTTCAAACTAGGCATGAAAAAAAATTGAAAAATGTCAAACTTTACAAAAACTTTAGATTAATTTTTTTACCAAAACGTAGAAAAAAATTACCAAAAAAAGATTAGTTAAAAAAATGTGAATTGGTTTTTTCTTTTAAAAAAATATCAGTTTTAAAGTGTAAGTGTAAATCAGTTTAGAAGGATAAGTGAAATTATGGTGCGCAAATGTCGGATCGTGTAAAAAATGAGTCAGCATTGTTTCCTGAAATGTTTGACAATTTAGTAAAAAAAATGGAAATTTGTCAATTTTTTTTCTTGACTTTAACAAGCAACTAGTGATAAGTTGTGAAAAGAGTCGAAGAAAATTATTTTTTTCATTCTGATGATGATTACATGATGTTTAGGAACAATACACTTCTTCCTTTGTTTTGTAAAACTTCGATGAATCGGTCCGGAAAAAACGGTTCGATGGATCAAATTGAAAATTTACAGGGCTACTGGGGGTACATTAAGCAGAAAAACAACCGGGCAACATTAATCTTTCCATCAATATTTAAAGTATTGTACATTTACTATAATATATAAAGTAGTAGTCCATTTACTGAAAACCCATAAAAAGTCATTTTTTGGTCCTTTTTCAAATTAATATAAATGGTGAAAAAAATGTTTTTTTTTTCTAAAACATCAACAAATGGGTCGTGTAGGAAATTTATTTAAGTTTTTAAATCCGACCGTGCAATCATTGGTTGCTGAGACATCGATGATCGAAGACAAAAGGATCTTTCACATTCAAAGTCGGATATCTCAGCAAAAAATTCACGTAGAGATACAAAAAGCCAAATTGAAGCTGAATAAACAAGCTAACTGACCTATACGTGTATTTAACTGAAATAACATTCTCGAGCGTGTGGACCTTAAAAAAAACTCAAAAAGTTTGGAAACAAATTTTCTCTCTCTATTTTTTTATTATTGCGCGATAACAGTAGCTCACAAATTTGTTTTGCCAACAGATCTCGAAACTAGAAACTTGAAGCTTCATAATGCGTTTTTTCATCTCGATGCGACCATTTTTTACATTGATACAGCGCTTCAAAAACACTTTGAAAAATTGAAGAAATTGGATTGGTCGATTGGATGAAAATTGTTCGAGTTCTGCTGCGTCCCGATTTCGAAAACGTGGTTTGGAGAAAAACGTGTGTGAAGTCAACGGTTAGACGATAGAGCTGGAGAAGTTTTGTTTCCGTAATCTAATGCCACCTTTTGGTCGAAAATAAAACTACTTTTAGTCAGTGAATTTGTCCCCATAGATAATGGGCTTACAAGAGTTGAGAATTGCGACTACCGGCATGGCATCACCGATGACGCTTTTCAGCGCCGGAAACTCCCCTAAAAAAATAGCTCAAAAACCACTTTAAAACTTTTTTTTTCGGCTATAAACAAATATTCATCATATTTTTGAAGGTTATAAGGATCTTCAAAGTGTTTTTAAAAAAATGGTTTTTGAGAATTTTCCACCGGTGTCCTCCTTTAAACATATAGCGATCGTAAAATTTCACTGCTCTTCTGTAGGGCGAGACTCCTGCGATCGTCATTGCGAGAAAATTCGATCCTTGTGTCGTACGTATTTATTTTAGCAATAATTATAAAATTTCACCACTCTTTCGCAAAGTGAGACTCGGTCGATCGCGTTCGCTCGCTCGCAAATTTGGTCGGCCGCAGCCAACCTGCCGAAGATAAGCTATGGCTGAGAAAAAAAATGGCGAACGCAATTGTTTAAACAAAGAGCATTGTAAAGTTTTTTAAGTTTCCAAGGATTTTGCAAAAGTGCTTCCAACAAAACGATTTTTCGAAAATTTTACACCGCTGACCTCTAAACAATTCGCGATAGTAAAATTCTACCGCTCTTCTGTAGAACGAGACTTCTCCTATCGTCATTGCTAGAAAATTCGATCTTTGGAGAAACCTGCCGAAGATGAATTCCGGCAGAGAGAAAAAATACTAAACGAATTTTTTTTAGCATAATTAGTAATAATTTAGTAATAACAAAATTTTGCCACTCTTTCGCAGAGTGAGACCCGGTCGATCTCGTTCGCTCGCGAATTTGGTCGGCCGCAGACAACCGCCGAAGAGAAGCCATGGCAGAGAAAAAAGCGCCGATCGCAATTGTTTAAACAAAGAGCATTGTACAATTTTACAACTGTTTTGTAGAGTGAGTCTCGAGCGATCTCGGTCGTGACTCGAGATTTTAGCAGAGATCGAATTCGTCGACGATGAGCGACATCGAGATGCCAAATAGTCTTCGAGCTTATTTATTTAAATTAATTAAAAAAGAATGGGGAAATGCTAGCCTCGTCCACCATACGAGTCTCTAGCAAACCCTGTTTGCTAGAAAGTTCAACCATAAAGAAATTTCCACCGATGATCGCCGTCGAAAAAAAATCGATTCGAGGGTATTTGTTTAAACATGCGCGATCGCAAAATCTCACCGCTCGTCCGTAGAGCGAGGCTAGCGATCTTGATTGTTCGAGAATGTGACCAGAAAAAATGTTGAATGCATTTGTTTAAATAATGAGCATTGTAAAATTTTACCACTCTTTTGTAAAGATGGGTTTCGAGCAATTTCGGTCGCTCGAAATTTTGGCAGGGATCGATATCGTTAACGATAAGCGGCATCGATGTTACAAATTGTGCTCGAGCTTATCGCTGTAGCAAATACAAATACATGCATAAATTGAACAAATCAAATTTGTTTGCAGAATAAATAGATTTCACATCCGTCTCCGAATTACTAGAACTCGGGGGGAAAAAACACGCTTCGTGTTCCCAGACCACGCGCCGATCAGCTGGATGCAGCGTACACTATTGCCATTCCGTTACAGATGGTTGGGCCCGAGTTCGGTGTGGAATAAAATTATCACTTTCTATAAGTCGATGTTTCCGAAACTAAACGTTCAAAGTTTGTTATTCTGTTTTAAATTAATCCCACAATAGTACTAGGTACACGTGTGTTTTTATTTTGAAATCCTAAGATCCGTTTAGAACCTATATTGAGAAATGCGAGCAAACTCCTATCGGTTTACTTGTTAGGTATAGGGATCGCGTACAAAAATACCCAAATTCAATTGCACTTATCTCATGAACTAAACGGTGAATGGAATTGAATTTTTGGGCATCAGTCCATGAAGGTCATATCTACACCATACTTAGATTTCAGCCAATTCCTAAGATTTGACCAAAATTACAGAACTACCTTAAGGCGATGTGTCACACGCTGGAAAAATTCGACGCGGCCTCCCGTCGTGGAGGTAATGCAGCAGAGATTATTAGGGAGATGTACAACCATGGAGCGTAGATACCAGGAGGTTCAGCGAGGCTTTTCAACTCGTCCCCAAAACGATGACGAGAAAGGATGGCGCTGGGGTGCTCCGCCACCTATATGTATATAGATATATACGCTAAACATGGATGCGATCCAAGACAGATCACAGCTGATGTACCTAACCCTTATTCGTGTTAAATGTCAGATTATAATAAAATTTATGACGAAATGCTACGGTGATTAATACGCATAAAGAACAGATGCAGCATAGTTTTTAAACTGAAAAATATAGTTCTTTGGGCCCGTGCGTAATGTTTTGAAGTTGAAAACGTAAAAGTGACGACACTTGAGTTTGCAAAGGAGCCACTAAACATTCACACACGGTTGGTGGGAACATTCACGCCCCGGTCTCAGCCGATCACAACTCAGGGAAGCCTTGAGGACAGGACACCGTCAGAAACAAGGACACGAGATCATGGAGTAGAAGCAAACAGCCCAAAAAAACCGAATCTATTGTTGACGAAATTGTGGAATCGAAGGTAAAGATAAAATGTTCTTCACAGTCCTTCACAGTTGTTGCATATGATAGTTTAGAATAGACTGAAAAACTTAAAGTTAATCGGAAAAAAATTCTTTATCTCCTTCTACGAGTTACGTCCATTTTTAAGGATATTAGTCACATGTCTGGTCGATAAAAATCCCACTGCCAAATAGGACGGTTGAATTCAACGTGGCTCCGCTATCACTCCATGCTAGACGCCAACCAAAGTGCAGGTTTCTTAGAAGGAGCTAACGCTTCAAGACCACAAAATTTGTATTATTCGTTGCTACCAAAATCCTTGCATTGTTGAACCAGAAGAATAATTTTCTGTGTTGCAGATCAGAACGCATCAGTGTACAAAGATTATTTGCAGTGTATGAACAGCCGGCCTGTGAGTGCCAGACCCGCAGCCCCAAAATTACTATGGAAACCAGATATCAACGAGAAATATACCGAACAGCAAGAGTGAATCCTGAAAACGTGCAAGGGCATGAAAACAACGATTGGTGAATTCAATTTAAAAAATATGAGGCTTTTTAAATCCAGTAATATTTATTTAATGAAATGAAGTTTAATATATAGCAGCAACAAGAATTGTATAATGAACTTAATTCACACGATGTAATGGTCACAATTTTGTTTTTTTTTTCGCAGTTTCATTGTTCGTTGACGGCTGTTGTTATCATTTTTATGGGTCTCTTTGAAGTGTAGTTCGCAAACAAATTTTCTTACGTCGAGATTGCAGTTGACTGCTCGCTCCCACTCAGGGAGTCTCTTATTACACTATGAAACGCGATAAAACCTTTAAACAACACATGTTAGAATAGTTTACCAACCAGAAATGACAAAATCAATTTATCTCCAAAATATCTTTACCTTAGGAGCACGAAAGATTGCACGCTGCCGTAATCCTAATGCACAACGCTGAGTTTGGTTTTTGCACTGCTCAGTCTCGCAGCCTGGTGCTGTGCAAACTTTTCCCATATTGCACACTCTGAAATTTAATGACAAGAATAAAATGCTCACAATAGTTTTAAATGATCGAATATGGCATATTATTTGTAATATCTACAGTAAAAAATAATTTATTCCTATCCATAATCTCAGTGAACAAGGGAGTTACTTTTGTCACAAATTATACAATAAGTTACTCTACAGACGATAAAGTTTTCAGCTGGAATATTAATATGTTTAAACAAAAGACTCACCTTTTCTCGCTGTTGAGTTTTTTTTCAAAGCGTCATGAGAAAATTATGAATCGGTGGAAATTTTGACGTTTGATGTCACGATCGGTCTGTCGTGAGGTTAGAAACTCACCCAATCACTTTCACCTCGTTGACCAATATATTACTACATATGTAGGTGCGCCCAGTGCCATCACTGCGACATATTTTCGGGGGCGCATTTTTCAGCGCTTTTGCGTTGGCGCTGGACCTCCTGGTATCTAGACTCCATGTGTACTGTTACATCCTAGCGAATGTGCCTTCTCTCGGTTATTCCCATTATCCTCATTTGCCGTCATAAGCTTATTATTATACATGTATAAATCTAAGAATAAGACGCGTAACAGCGTAAAAAGAAACGTGCGTACGTTTCGCACGCATATTCAACCCACAACGATATATGCACGATAGCAGCACCGTCAGTCATCTACTTTTCCTATCCCATTGGCTGTCAACAAGAACACGATCTCAGGCGGATATTCCAAGAAGAGCTGTCGAACCAAAAATCAACCATTAGCTCGATCAACAGACTCCAAAAATCCTACGCCGGCCCACCCGCTTGGTGACCAAGAGAAGCCTCGACCCTAGTATATTCATCATAACATAGCCTAGACGTCTCCGGCGAATTTATAACTCTGACTGAAAAATAATACATCCGGTCTCGCAGCGTAGTCGAACATATAAACCTCTCGATATGAGAAGTCACCGTAGCCATAAATTGACATAACACAAACAATGCGAATGCTTAGGTCTCTGGTGTCGAACTCTATATCCCATGCGTTTTTTCGCCGAAACGACCGTGGAAGGTTCAAAAAGAAATCTGGAGCCTTTGCCACGGTCGTTTCGGCGTTTTTTTTACAGTAAACATTATGGACAAGCGTGTATTATAAATGTGTCTGTGTCCTCAATGAGCGTCGTGGCTGAGTTAGCAGCATGACGGATTAACGATGCTTGCGGACCGGGTTCGGTCCCCGGTGAATCGACTTTTTATTTATTTATTTTTCTTCATTGTATATTTACAAAATTTCGAACCTCCTCTCGCTTTAGCTACTTTCGCCTGTCCAGGCATTATACATTATATTTAATTCCGGGGATCTAACCCGCTTCGTCCGTACTCAGAACCCGCACGCTGATACCGTAGCCGCGAGGGTCTTGTGACCGCAAAGCTGCCTTAGGTATAGACACTTATCCAATGTGAAATGTGTTGAAAAAAAAATGCCGAAGAGGTCGAGAAAGACTTAAAGTTTTCTTTCTCAAAGTTTCTCTTTCTCGATTGTTTCGGCACTTTTTTCCAACTTATCTAACGTCTATTTATTAAAAAATGCTTTGTTGATTGTTTAGCCAAGTGCGCTAATCAAATACTGCAAACTGCAAGTACAGTTTATTTAATCTCATAATAAATTGGTGCAATCGTTCTCGGAGGGCACCGCGGGAAGGCAATCAACTTCACCCCCGTCAGCTCAAAGAGTCTCGTCTTGAAGACGGGACGCTTTCGAGAATATATGGTTGCCAAAAGCGCAACTCAAGGAACTATAGATCGATCGAAGAGCAGCTTAAAAAGCCTCCGACTACGCAATTCGACAATTTAAGATGACTTGCGAAAGGGGGCGTATACAAATTACGAAACGCAAAATTTCCCAATTTTTACCCCCCCCCCCCTCTCCCACACGTAACGGGACCGTAACGCTTGGCCAGAAGCCCCCCCCCCCCTATTCTGTTAGGTAACGGGTGCTTTGTCGTCAATAATTGCGATTTTCTTCATAGACATAACTAATTATCGAAGAATATGGTTTATACTCATTTTATAAAATATATATTCATCTAGTTTTATACCAATTTGTATGACAAAATGACGAAAATTAACCGAGATATATGCCTTGATGTGACGACGAAAAAAAAATTCTCTTCATTGTCCCATCGATATCTTTTTGAAAGGTTATCTGTAAGTTAAAAGTCGATAATTTAAAGATCGATATCTATCCAAATGTAGCTATCGTTATGCGTAGCCATTTTTTATTTTGGTTTTTTTTACAAAATACCGACAGTTTTGCCATTTTTTAAATTTTCAAGGCCCTTTTTCTGTATTCAAGCAGTCTTTAAAAATAGTAATTATCAAATGTTAAAAACGCAGATATGTACAGTCTTAGTCACTGCGATTACATAAATGTTTTGTAGAAAATTAAAAATGCGTTGATAAGTTTTTAAGTATTCGCTCGGATAAGGTCGAAAAAACTAGTTTCGAGAAAAACGCGTTCAAAGCTTTCGTTCCGTGTGTCTTGATATGAAGTGACGTTTAGTTCTAGAATGTTGATACTTACATTGAAGTATATAGTCGCGGGCGATATAACGGTTCTTCATTTTCATGATAGTTCACAACATAATACGAGCCTGTACTTTATCTATTGTAAATGATGCCACACCTGTAGGGACTGAGGGCATTAACCGGTCGCACTACCTGTTCTCACTAAAGTGACTAGAACTCCGTCAATTTTCAGACTCGTGAATAAAAATGTTGCCAACATATTTTTGAATACATGTACTTTCAAGAATTTAAAAAAAAATCCTCCAAATTTTTCTTAGGAGATGTGGGAAAGCTACTGTGCAAGTTCTTGCATTGTGATTTTCCCGCTTAACTGACATTGCATATAGAAAGCTGTGAGCTGTCCACCGTAAAATTGCACGCAAGATATAAATTGAAAACTAGAACTTGCAGAAATTTTGCTACTTCTGGCAGTTTTAATGTCGTGACGTAACCCAAACCTTGCGCCCGATGGCGCAGCTACGTTTTCTATAAGCTCTCGATGCCAGGCGCTATGCCGAAGAGTCGAGGCCCGATAGGCGACAATTGTTGCGTGTGCGTATTCGTTACGCCGGCCACTATACGTGCGGAAAGAAAGAAGTTACCTTTTCGCACGCGGTTTGGTTGTAACGAAACATTGGCTGTATGTGTGTGTATCGATCGATTGATACACCACCTAGTCTTACAAGAAAAGGTTGCGAGGTGTCCCCCTCCGAATTCGATGAAATTTTGCATGTTTGTAGAGCAGATAAAAATAGGCGATACGTATTTTTTATATCTGCGGAACCCAATGTTTAAGGGATGAAACGCACCCTTGAAAATAGGAATGATTTTCGTTTTTCGTCGATAACTCTTTAACGATACGAGGTATAAAAAAAATTCCAATTGCAACAACATTTCTTCTCGTATACCATACATTGGAAATAAGAACGATACAGATAACAACAAATTTCATATTGTTTATTGCAAAAATGCATCTTTTTCATACCGATCTCCGCGAATTTTCAACCGATTGGGATGTAAATTTGCACACATATATGGCTGAACAAGGAGGGGCCCCGGATTTTTTGGTTTTCCGATATCTCTTAATTAAGGGGTTGAAACTGCATTTTAATTTTTTAGACAAAATCATCGAATAATCAGCTACCCTTTTGCCATTCCGGGTTCAATTCACGTCAATATAAGTTTGTTCTATGATGCAATTGCATATTCGTAAATTCCACTCCCCGCCCCCGCCACCCAACCATCCCCCTCTCGAAAGGTAAACGTTCAAAATTTCTTACGGCGCGGCATCGACAAAGATTCGTACGACTAAAAATGGGTTACAATGAAAGTTCAATCAGTAAAAATAGTCGAAACAAATGTTCTCGATTTGGCGGAATGCCTTCTTAAGGGGTCAACGTTCCGTTAAAAACTTTCTTCTTTCCATAACTTCTGAAGGGGCCGAGATACAAGGAAGGTTTAAAGGGAAGAAATGTTGTATTTTTCGACTACTAGTCGTGTATGATGACGAATATAACAACAAATGTTAATTGTTAATTGCAATAATTCTTCACTAACTAATGAAAATCACTCTTCCGTTTTCCGCTGATACGGGCACAGAAATGGGTAAGGCTTTTGCAATTATCGATTAACTTTGTGGTTCGGCAAGCGACTGAATTACAATTGTATATTTTTTTTAAATCCACTCTCACCGTATCGGGAAAAATTTAGCATTTCTCATCTAGATCGACTTTTGTCTCCGGGACGTTCTACGAGGATCTCGTCCTCTAGCAATGGAAATCACTAGAGACTCGTTCTATACGCGAGCGGTAGAATAATGCGATTTTAAATTATTAAAACAAATAGGTTTGAGCAGTATGTATATTTTCGACGCCGTTTGTCTCCGATGAATTGAATCGGCCAAATTCTCGAGCGAACGAAATCGCTGGATTCGCTCGCTAAAATGTATTGTAAAACGTGGAATGTTTTGTTTAAACAATTAATAATTCAGCATTTCTCTCTCCGTCGTCTTTTGTCTTCGGGAGGTTCTCTAGCAATAAGGATCGCTAGAGACTCGCTCTACATATGAGCGGTGGAATTTTACGACTTTAAACAGTTTGAACAAATAGGTTTGACCCGAATTATTTTTTAGACGACAGCTATCCAGTGCAGTTTCGCGATTTTAAACTGTTTCGACAAATAGGCTCGAATACGTTTTTCGACAACGGGGCCCTCCAGCCCGATGAACCGGCGACCCCCTTCAGAAAAAATAGATCCGAAATAGTTGAATTCAAATAATCGTATAAATTTTATATGTTTCACGCAAGCAAGTATAAAGAAATAATTTGATAAAACGAACTGTTTCCTTTGGCGTAATTTGTATAAAAAGTAACTACTTCACTACGAATATTAAAGAGATTTTCAACTTAGGCAATTGAATGAAAATCAACATTTACTATGTATAAATACTTAGTGGAAATAATATCATTGTATATCTAAAACGCCGACTGGAGAATCTATAGATATCTCATGCAGTTAATGCGTTTTTGTAATTGAATATTTATATTCAATTACAAAAACGCATCGTCGTTCCCGTCGCCAGAATTCTTCAATAATTATACACAAATCTTAAAAATTCATAAATCAGCCTTAGAAGCTGGAGCGATGGTCATGAAAAAAGATTGAAAAAATACTTCAATCTAGACGGGAAAAACCAAGCTATTTCGAGGATTTTTTTAAACTAAGAAATCATTTTTCTAGATTTCCCAAATTGTAGGTATGCTTCAATTGTATTTTCAAGTATCGGTACAAAACGATTTTCGAAAAATCATTTATCATTCAAATGGCGGAGCTGTGGGCAGAGTATTACAGCAAGGTTGCCGCGGGAGTTGCGATTCGGTGTGCAGTCTGGCTTCCCGTAGACATTGATTTACAAAAAATGAAAACTTTTTTTCAGTTAGAACATGTAGTTTCTATTTGACAGTAACTAAAATGAATAAAATGTAAATGTAAGAGAATGGCATTTTCCGAGAAAAAACATTTTGAGCGAAATATCTGCAACATTTGGATCCCCGCATGAATAATCCTGCACACCGAATACGAAAATGCGGTTTTGAGAAAAAACGCGTTTAGAGTTTACATATAAATTGAGTTGAATTGCACTAGGTACTTATGGTAACTAATTACATTACTGTTACAAAGTAATTAAGTTATTAATTAAAGTTGTAATTGTAATTGTGAGTTATTAATTTAAGTACTTTTTGCCCATATCTGCCTGTCTCTCTGCGCTCTCCCTACTACCTGCGGTGCACGCTCCAAATCCGTGCGGTGAGGCACAACGTTGACGAGATGCATCGGTCCAATTTTTTATAATTTTGCTTTGAAACTTTGGAAAATATTCTACATATATAGTTCTATCGTTTGAAGAAGAAAAAAAAGGAATCGATTTTTTATCACGGCGAATGTACAGCCCGCCGTAAAAAAATTATTAAATAAATGCGTTAAATTTGAAAAAGCATAACAACACGGAGTATCACCCGAACTTATATAAATTTTTCCAACCAGTATCAGTACTCTTAGTGAGCTCCGCCGGCTATGAGAGAAGTTTTTCCGCCATAGGGCTGGTAAAAATGTAGCTTACAATTAGAAGCGCAATGCTTCAGGAATGATTTTCTCCTATGTCACTGCTGAACATAGACATGGCATTGTTAGAAAACATTTCAGCTGAAAAAGTGTTGGGTCGGTTTGCAGAAAAAAAATAAGATTTCTTTAATTGAGTATCTACTGAAAATAACGATTAACGACTGCTAACATGAATGATGAAAAATTAGTTGATTATTGTTTAAGGTATTGCAAGAGTTTGATATGAATTTTAACAGCAACTCTAACAGTAGTTAGATTAACTTTGTCTCTCTATACAAAACTAGTTCAAGGAATAGAAGTGAGTTATTTTTTACCCTACTCGACTGATCTTTGCATTAATTGTCCCCTTGCCAAGGCTGACTACACAAACGCCCAGCGTAACCAGTTATTGTAAATAAAAACAAGTATGAGTATTCTGAATCGCATGAAAACATTTTTTCTGTTGATTTCCTGTGTGAGAAATCTTTGGAAAAACCAGTACTTCCGAAGACTCGCCGAAAACTTGTTTTCCTTAACAATCATTAGCTATGCAGGGCATTTCTCGAGCCAGTCTTCACAAGGGACAATTTACGCAAAGATCAGATCGGCAAGGTAAGAAGGAGCTCACTAATGTTCAAAGTTACTAGTTTCACGCAAAGGTTTAAAGTCAATTTTACTACTGTTTAGTCCACCACAACCACTCTTCGCAATTCTTGTTCCTTGCAAAGAATAAGTGCATTGGGTCGAACAGTAAATAAGTCCATTTTGTTACTTTTACATAAATCCAGTCACTTTAAATATCAGTGAGCTACTTTACACTCTGCGACATTGATCTATGCATAGATTGTTCCTGGCACATTCCCTGAGGAACCAACGATATCGAAGAAAAACAAGTTTCTGGTGAGTCTCCGGAAGTGGTATTTCTTCTAAAGATACCTTGCGAAGAAAAATAGGTAAAAAAGGTTTTCGTTCAATCACAAAGACTTGAACTTGTTTTTCATTATAACCACTTAGTACAGTCGTGCTATATATTGGAATCGGAAAAAATTAGACGGCTAGTTTCTTGACAGATGATTTTGTAGGTGCCGCGGGTGCTAAAACCAAGTTTGCCTAAAAATCGGGGTGTCGAGTTTTTTTAGGGGATAGGGGTGGATTAATGCCAAACTAAAACCCCCACGAGGTCAGCGCCGGGAGAAAAAATGTTCAGAAAAATCCGGATTTTATTTTTGTCCACAGCACCGAAGTCGTGGAAGTTCATTTTGGGGGTGAAAAAGTACGATGAAATTTTGAAAAATCAGTTTTCATTCGATAACTTTTTTAGGAATAATTCATACAATTTTTGTTCAAATGGAAAAGTTGTAGCCCTTGAAAAGACGCGTCAATCGAGTATTCGATCATCCTTCTCCAATAATACCTTCACCCCCAAAATATTGTTGAAGAATTAACAAAAATATTGTTTATTGAATAACTCAAAAACAATCTTTTTTCCCGGGGATAGTTTAAATGGACGAAATGTAGAGCATAATTTTCTCTGTATTTTCGTTCCTATGGACCACCCTTGAATTTTGCGTTTTCGAACTCCTCTCCTGGGTTGAAAATTCAAAATGAAATTCTGGGAAAACTATTGACCGAAAATAAAGAGATACGAGTTTGGCGCTGTGGACAAAAATGTAGTTGAGGGTTCAAGCAATTCTTCCGCGGCCGCAAATTTGTGCGGTCAATAGTTTTCCCAGAATCTCATTTTGAACGTGCAATCCCCGAGAGGGATTGGAAAATCAAAATTCAAGGGTGGTCCATAGCAACGAAAATATAGAGAAAATTATTCTGTACATTTCGTATATTTTAATCATACCCGAAAAACCGATTGTTTTTGAGTTATTCAATAAACAATCTTTTTGTTTGTTTCTTAACCATTTTTTGGGGGTGAAGATATTATAGAAGAGATACTAGATCGACGCGTCTTTTCAAGAGCTACAACGTTCCCATTTGAACAAAATGTGTACGATTTTTTTCTAAAGAGTTATTGAATTAAAACTGATTTCTTTAAATGTCACTCCACTTCTTCACCCCCAAAATGAACTTCCACGACTTCGGCACTGTGGACAAAACTAAAGCCCGGATTTTTCTGCACATTTTGTCTCACGGCGCCGACCTTGTAGCGGTTGCAGTTTGGCAATAATCTATCACTATCTCCTTTCATCCACCAAAAAAAGCCTACACCCCGATTTTTAGGCAAACTTTGATTTAGCACCCGCGATACCTCCAAAATCACCTGTCAAAAAACTAGCCTTCTTTTAAACTTCTCCGATTCCGGGGTTTTTCACCGACAGCACGACTGTACTAACTGGTTGAGCCAGGCAATTATGAAAACAGCCGTTTCAAAAGACAATTTATGCAAAGCGAACCTAACTTACTGTTCGGTGCAGTGTATACCCTCTCCGAAACTATAACTTTGATAAAGAGTGATGGCAGCAGACTGAAGGGTACAAGATTGACAATGAAAGTGAAAAGTATTAATATTGTATTTGAAAGGATAAAAATATTGTAAAATAAAGATACCTAGCCTTAAAATGCTCCAGCGTATATGTGGACCTGGCCGATAAAAACACCTAATCTTTTGCACGACGCCGAACTTCATGCACTCACACATTTAGTAACTTCATACCACTAAGCACTAAATTGTTCAAACTAAAAACATTAAAAATATTATTCCGACAGCATAATGTCGGCTGTCAAAATCGAGCTCGGAGCCGAGATCACACGTCAATCGCCGAATACATTTCGGAAGGTATCTGCGAACCCTACTTCATCGCGCTCGAGCAACAGCTATCGGTCTATCTGGGAGACATCGATATTTGATCGACGCGACAGATTGATTTCTCTGCGCCCTCGCTGGAATTCACGAGAATTGAGATCGATGGTCGGCACACGAATTTTTCGGAAAATTCTTGACGATTACCTGCAAAGAAGAGTCACCCACGGATCTCCGTAATTACTCGCTGTAATAAAACGGTTGAGGTCTCAAAATGTTCATTTCGAATCAGGGAACCTCTGCCTCCCTTTCGTTAGACGATTACGTGTACCAATTATTGTTTTTTTTCTCACTTTCATTTGGGGTCTCGCGTGGCAAGAGAAACTTTTTTTTCAAAATCGGGTGAATCGCGGAGAAAGACGTTGTTCCTCTATTCATTGGACATGGACTGTGCAAATTTCGTGACATTCTGTAGAGCCGTTTTCGAGAACACTTGGCACTTGTAATTGTGTTCTGTTTTACCAGCCGAATGGTGTGACACATGGCCTTCAAAGGTCTTGATTAAACTTATATCAGGATCATACAAATTCTGGCGCATCTATAGCCATCACATACAAATTTATGGCATGCGTTAAAAAAAAGGCTTTGGGCTCGTTCTGGTTTGGCAGACACAAGATTCGAGATCAAGCCGAATTGTCCGCAAGAAAGAGGAGATGAAAAGGAAAAAAATAACTGACGTTCATCTTAATATACCTTCGCGAATGACAATCCCGAAAGAGAACGAAACGGCGGGCGTACGCCACGAAGCCATTTGTAAGGCAAAACGAAGAAATGAGAAATAAAAAAAACCACCGTCGAGCCGAGAGAATAACGCACGTTTGAAGTGGGGCGTGTGTAGTTTTTTATGATTAAGCACACACGAGGAAGCGCGCGCGAACGTATATATACAACGAGAAAGCGAACGCGGGAAAACAACATTCTTGGGATAGAGGGTAGTGTTCATTTCCGTGATAAAAAGCATTAGCGTCGGATTATTTATAAACTGGACGGCTAATTCCAGTGCTCACCAATTTTTCAATCTGCCCTTTCAAACTGAATGGACATTTATCGATTCGGTGGGCTCTGCGGTACGCTCTTTTGATATTAGCTCTATGTATGAAGCATTTTTTCACTCACTGTTGAATTTGATTATCTTTAGTTTCAGCTTTTCGAGTGTACTAAATGTTCTTGCATATCGCATTCTTACACGCTTGTAAACGGGGTCTAAAAATGACCTGATATTTTAATTTATCAATAAAATGTATTATTTATTTCAAAAGTACGAATATTTTAATCTTAACATAAGACATATTCTTTCAACAAAATGGCGCAAACTTCCACACTGCGAGCGAAACAATGTCGTTATTGCAGACAAAATTTTATGGTCGTATTATCTCGCATTACGGTTATGTGAATTGGCCACGACGATCGTGCGATTTGATGCCATTGGGCTTCTGCCTTCGGGGTTTTCTGAAGGGAAAAGTGTATGCCAATGACCCACAGACCATTCCGGTGCTCAAGAAAACACTTGGACGCACTATTAATGAAATCAGTCCACAATTATGCCAAAACGTTATTGCAAATTTCGTCAGAAGAGTGAACGTCTGGAAGCAGGGACGCGGCGGCCTTCTATCGGATATTGTGTTCCATACATAACCTCCATGTTTGTACTTTATATTAAAATAAAAATATTCGTACTATTCAAATAGATCATATGATTTAATTTTAAGGCTTTCACGGCTCTTTATGTAATGAGAAGAGTATGTGGCTTCCGGATGGAGGCCGTGTTGAGGATCAGCGTTGTGCCGACGTTTCGCAAACGTTACAGTCTGCATCATCAGGGCTGAGAGCTCCGATACTGAAGCTCTCGTGTCTCAGGTATTCCTTATATAGTTGCAGTCATCGTTCTGGATCGCTGCACCAGCCAATCAGATGTTTTAATTGATCAGCTGGTCAATTGAAAAACCGGGAGGACGGTGTGCCAAATAGGATTGACGTGATATCCTCCATCTCTGTTTAGATTGTCCGGATGTTTTCGGATTTCCAAGCCTTTTCGGTGTTTCCTGGAAAAATAGCTGTTTGATGGGGCCAGGCTTTGGGCTTTGTCGAACTGGATGGCATGACCAGTCTCCATCCAATGTTCGGCCAGCGCTGATTGTGTAATATGGCCATATTTGATACACCGTTGATGTTCTTTGATCCGTGTACTGATCTTCCTCCCGGTTTCTCCTATGTACACTTTACCGCATGAGCAGGGTATCTTGTATACTCCTGGTGCACTTAATGGTGGTCTTTGGTCTTTTGCACTCGGAATCACTTGTGCTAGTTTCTTCTGAGGTTTGAAGATGACTCGCACGTTATGTTTTCCAAGGACCCTCCCTATGCGATCGGTTATGCCCTGAAGGTATGGAAGGGAAGTTGTTGCGGTTATTTGTCCTTCATTCTCCCTATCAGGTGCTGTAACCGTTTTCGGATCAGCTATTTTTCTTTTTAGATTTTTGATCGTTCTTTCGATGTTGCCTGGCTTGTAGCCATTGTCTCCTAAAGCTTTTCGTAGGTGTTCTAGTTCAACCTCCAAGGAGTCTGGTTCGGAGATCGCTCGAGCTCTGTAGACCAGAGAGCTTATGACCGACTGTTTTTGGGAAGGGTGGTGATGGGACGTAGCATGGAGGTATCTATCCGTATGCGTTGGCTTCCGGTAAACTTTATGGCCCAAAGTGCCATCGCTTTTCCGTTGAACCAGTATATCCAGAAAAGGGATTTGATTTTCCTGTTCTATCTCCATGGTGAATTGAATATTGGGGTGCTGGGAGTTGAGGAAGGTTAAGAAATGATTGAGGTTTTCTTTGCCGTGACTCCAAATGACAAAGGTGTCATCGACATATCGGAACCAGGTGGAGGGCTTGAGAGAAGCTTCTTGCAGAATTCTGTTCTCGAAGTTCTCCATAAAGATGTTGGCGATGATAGGAGAAATAGGGGAACCCATGGCTGCGCCTGAAGTTTGTTCATAAAATTGGGATTGAAATTGGAAATATGTAGAGTTTAGGCAATGTTCTATGAGGGGCAGTAGGTTAGGGGCAACTTTTTTGGAATTTTTAACTATGCTTAGGATTTCATTGGTTGGGACGTTTGTAAACAGGGATACAACATCGAAACTCACTAAAATGTCTTCTGGTTGTACCTTGATAGTCTGGATCTTCTTCACAAAATCCCGAGAGTTTTGGATATGGGAGTTGTTGAGGCCTACGAGTTCCTGCAAAGGTTTGCAGAGAAAACGTGCCAAATGATATGTAGAACTGCCTATGTTGCTAACAATGGGCCTAAGTGGGATGTTGTTTTTGTGTATTTTTGGCAGACCGTAAAGCCTGGGTGGTAGGGATTCCTTGGGTGCTAGGGCTTTGGTTAGGTTTTCTGATAGACCAGCCTTCTTTAGAAGTGTTGTTGTTTTCTTTTCTACACTCGATGTGGGGTCACGTGATAATTTCTTGTACGTGTTGGTGTCCTCGAGCAGGTTCAAAATTTTACTGCAATAGTCCGTTTTATCCATGATGACAGTTGCATTCCCTTTGTCAGCTGGTAGTATTATGATGTCCTTGTTTTTCTTCAAATTGTGAAGAGCAAGGTGTTCTTCCTTCGTGATATTCTGCTGCGGAGGTTTTGCCTTGTGTAGAATATTGCTTATCCGTTTCCTGATGTCGTTGCCAGTATCCAGTGGGAGACGATAGATGGCCGTTTCCACCTGGCTGATGATTTCTCTGGTTGGAATTTCTGTTGGTGTAATGGCGAAATTGTGCCCTTTTGCGAGGACTGATGTTTCAGCTGCGGAGAGTGTGTGGTTACTTAGGTTTTTCACTGTGTGGGTTAGGATGGGCTGCATTGATTGCGGACATAGTTTCCTGAATTTTTCTATCTGATTCTTGGATCTTAGGTCTGCACAGTGGAGGGCTTGTTCGTGAGTGACACGGTCAAGATCTTCCTACAGCCGTGGTTCCAAAGAGTCAGATAGCCGTAGGTGAAGTTTAAGGAGTTTTTGGGAATTTTGGTCCAAAAGCTTTTTGGTGACAGATATTCTCTCTTTCACCAGTCTCAGCGAGGCCTGGTGGAGGATAGTTTTGGCTTGTTTTGATGGAAAGGGGTTTTTCAATTGAAAACATTTCGGTACCACTTGATGGTCGCGGCACCTTTTTAGGAATGTTAACGAGCACAGTTGGATGTGCAGAGTTTTCCTGAGTTTGGAAAAGGTGTTAACAGAACCCAAAATAGCCTCTCCGTGTAGGCGTCTGATTTTAGTTTTAAGGCTTTCACGGCTCTTTATGTAATGAGAAGAGTATGTGGCTTCCGGATGGAGGCCGTGTTGAGGATCAGCGTTGTGCCGACGTTTCGCAAACGTTACAGTCTGCATCATCAGGGCTGAGAGCTCCGATACTGAAGCTCTCGTGTCTCAGGTATTCCTTATGTAGTTACAGTCATCGTTCTGGATCGCTGCACCAGCCAATCAGATGTTTTAATTGATCAGCTGGTCAATTAAATTTTTTTTCAATTTCAATATTTCAAAAAAATTTCAATTTCAATATTTCAAAAATCAATTAAAATCGCTGCACCAGCCAATCCGATGTTTTAATTGATCAGCTGGTCAATTAAAAAAAATTTAATTGACCGATTGTTTTGAGTTTTTCGCAGACAACGCAGAACCATGGTGCTTAGACTGATTATAGAAACCGAGAAGCAAGAAAAAAGAGAAGGCCGCGTGTTTGAACCAATACTGCACGCGCGGAAGAGCGATATATTAAAATCCTCTAGTGGACCTACCAGCGGCCTGGCATATATTGTCGACACTGAGAACGCTTTTAGAGTCCGGGTCTCTGGTTTAATTACGGGCAATTTGAAAGTAAAATTTATCAAATATTCGCCTGGACCGGCGTTGGCGCTATCGGGGCGGCGGGCGGTGTGCCCTGCGGTCCAACACCTCGACCTCTCCTCTCGTCCCACACCCCAGATCTTCTTATTCATCTTATTTGCCACCTTTGGTTTTGCACGCTCATTTCACCTGAGATTAAATGGTAAAAGCGTGTAACATGTAATTATTTTTCGGCACTAAATGCACCCTGATGGGTGTGGGAAAGTCGTGTCGTTTTGTCAAGGCTCGATTGTTTGGTACTTTTTTATTAACGACATGGCTTTCATATGAATTTTTCTTTTTAATATCTGCAGTTTGTTCTCCCACACGCCTCTCCCGATTGAGAGACGGGAGAGGGCAGTTCCTTACTCGTTTTCTTCTTTTTACATTTACTCCTTTTGACATTTACATTACATTTACTGTATGCGCGTGCATGTATGGAAGAAAATATATGTTTGTTTTTTAATGTATTTACCGCAGGAATATTGTTAAAGATACGTAGAGTGCAAACTCCGAATAAATTTCGCTTTTTATTGTAGTGGATATAATTATCCCTGTTTGTCGTATGCCTGGTAAAAGGTCCCATGAGGCCCACCAGTATTGTTGTCGGAATGCCGGTACTGTTCAACTGTTTCAACATGTATATATCCTGTGCGATTGCATCTCTCTCTCTCTCTCTCTCTCTCTCTCTCTCTCTCTCTCTCTCTCTCTCTCCGCCCTCTCCCCATTCCATATTGGTCCATTCGCATATCGGCGATGCCCATACCACGTACGCGGTAAACGCAGCTGCTCCAACGCTGCCCGCGTTTCGCACTTGCTCCGTGCACCTCTTTCGGGCGACAATCGAGTCGAGAACTGGTTGCACCGCCAAATAATCCACGATATACAGACACAGGGGACACTAAATGCTCTGGAAAAGTACCAATGAATATTCATTCTTGCGATGACGACGACCGTCGGTGCACCAATATACTATAAAAGTTTGCATGTATGTCTGTTGTTTGTGTCTATGTGTATATATATTATACAAGAATTATTTCTCCGGCGTGAAGTAATTTTAACGTTAATTAATCCTCGCCCCCGTCGCATGCCCGCAGCCGGGAATTGCGAAAAGCGAATTCATCGGGTTTTCGTGTAAATAAAGATTCTTCGCACCGGTATATAAGATTGGTATCGCACACACACGCATGCGTACTTGAATAATGCTGGCAAGTTACAGCTGTGAAATATATCGTTGAAATATCTACATTAGGTACACGTATATTTTTATAAGTTCTGAGTATTTTGTTTGCAAAACTTTATACATATGTACAATTCACGCGCATAGGATGCATTATTTATGCAACGTACATGTCATGTCATACATTGGAATATGTTCTTTGTACAATCTCACTTCTTTCTTTATATCTGGATGCGTAGATTTTTATGAATATACGTATATGCAATGGTAAATAATCATTACGTAGTTGTATTAAATGCAATTGCGGGATAAGCCATCGCCATATGCACACTCTTGGAACGCTAAATGGCTGGATTAGATCCCAAAGTGCACTATAAAATCACGGGTTGTCGCATCGCGTATCTGCGATAGCTCCGACAGTGTCCACTCGAACTCATTCTCCAATCTGCAGAACCCTGATCTCCCTTTTTCTGTCTGTCTTGTATAGACATCCACATAAATGGGTGTGGAAACCACTCAGAGGGATAGTTAGTGCATGGTATTTCGGCCCGCTATATACGATATGTGAGTTGCCCACGTAAGAGAAGATCTCGAAACGCCCGACCAGATCTTGGCCGCAAAGTGGCCAGAAGCCACTCGCGATTGGGTAATAAAGAAGCGCCCAAGGAACAAGTCCTATAAGTTATGCCTCTCTCTCTCTCTCTCTCTCACACACACACACACACACACACACACACACACACACACACACACACACACACACACACACACACTTTATGATTGCCAGCCACGCAACGAAGCAAATATAGACGGTAGATAGTCTTCGCTGTACGAGGGATAACAGATTTTCCAAACGGACTAAACGAACTTTGCGGGCTTTCCAAGTGGAGCTCTACAAAGACAAAAAAGTGCTTCACCGCCCCTAAAATGTCGAGAAGTAGTCCATGGTTGAAGCTCCACATAGTTTTACCGATTGACTAAGTCGTTTACAGGAAGTCCGTCAGAAAAGGGAGCAACATCTTTTCTTCAGTGAAGCCACTTGATTCTCGACATTCAAGCGTTGCATAAGCTTTTCCCGACGGACCCTCCACCGATTCCACAATTCGGCTAATAGAATCTTTAACAATTAGACTCAGTTTTTTGTGCGTATTATACATATACAAAATGCACACGCGCCATAAACTTATAAATGTATGCACGCGATCATGAACACTCATTTATAGTTTCAGGTGCTATTGCGAGTTGCAACGAAAACAGCCTTCGTACCAACGGGAGGATATACTCAAAATCACTACTACTACTCAAAATGCATGGCTTATTCGCTAGCTGGAAGGTTCATCATAACTTTGCGACAGCACGCATACTGATTGTAACCGACGAGTAATTAGTACATGTAATATGCACCATAGAAGGAAGGCGAGTATAAAGAGAAGATGAGAAAACTAAAAGATGATTTAAGGCCTGGTCTAGAAATTTGACAGAATCGATTTTTTTTTCATTTTGTTATTCCTTAGACCTTTTTTAATACGCTCGTGAAAACCGTTTATTGATATTTCAAAAATTAGCAGAGTAATAGAAATTATAGGCAAGCCGAGCGTAAACCTCATTTAACGGTATCAAAACTTTGAACGCGTTTATCTCAGAACTATGTTTTTCAAATAGGCGCTCACGATATCTCGATAACTAATTGACCAATCGAGCTCAAATTTTGCACATACCTTCGGTAGCCTCTTTTTGAGGACTGGTAGCAGAATTGAGTCGAACAATAATTTTGCCCACATTTTATAACTCGTCAAATACCCGAAAATGTATGAAATATCGTTAATCAAACTTTAACAGGCCGCGATTTTGTAACAACATTTTTTTAAGTACTAATTCTGCTACCAGTGCCCAGAATACTCATACAGATAGAGACTTTTTTTTGAGATGCATACAACATCACCCAGAATGGGCGCCAATTGAGGCGGTTTTCGGCGGACCATGTTGTAAAAAAAATTTAAAAAACTATATGAAAATATTTGAAATATATTTTTTTTAATGTAGATACATTCTCAAAGGAACAATAAATACATATGTAAAATTTCATCACAACAACTGCCAGACCAGACCAGACTACTGCCTTAAGGTAGAACGAGCGCGCGCTCTTGATTTCTATAGATTTTGTCCAGAATTTAACCAGAAATTATTCATATCATCATGCATTTCAGAACAGTCGTCAATTTAGATTGGGAGATAATCATTTTTGAAACTGCAACTTTTAACACTGCAGGGTCTGCATTGTAATTTATATACAGTAATTTGCCGTAATAAATATTTGTCCCCAATTTTTTGGACGAAATTCGAATTATTACGGTTGCCTTTCCCGGAAAAAAGCCTTTCTTAGGAAAAAGGATTCGACTAGTGCATGAGACCTGTATGAAACGGTGTACACTCTCAAAGGAAGAGTTTTCAAGCTATCTGTCTCAAATTTAGACACAAAATTCTTCACGGCATTCTTTATCTTGCTATGGAAGCTTTTTTAATCTTAATTTTTTTCAGCGAAAAAACTTTTTTTAAATAGGATGATTTTGATACTTTTTTTTAAACTGCCGCCATTTTGTCAATTTTGATTTAAAACAAAACCACCATAGCAAGGTAGCAGATTTCATATTGATTAATAATCTTTTTACAAATTTTGTTTCAGATAATATTTACGGCCACAACCGTATACACCGTGAAAACTTTTTTTTCGAATACATTTTCAACTGTTAAAAAAATGTAAAAACAAACATTAACTTTTTTTCCGTTCTTCATGAGTGCTTTGATTTGACACAAAATATCAGACTGATTAGGGTATTTCAACCATAAAAAAAGATCGCGAAAATTAGCTATTTTTCGACCCGTTACACTGATTCCTTAAATGGATCCATTAAGACGTTGTTTCGAATGAGTTTTATAGGAGCATTATTATTGAGCAACCACATTATCTACTTGACTGTGTTATCTAATCATCATTTGACGAGTGCCCGGAAACACTGATGTCACATCCCGGGAATAGACAATAACGCAGCAACCAAAAACATTAATTTTGAGCGTGAATTAGCTTCAAACAAATCGTTGGCGCGTAGCGCCAGATATGCTGGAACATGATGAAAAGTCTGCGGAGTCGCGATAGCAGCTCACGCGGCTTCGGAATTGTAAAACTGACTGGCTGTACATACACGCATTTCTATTTTTTTTTATCGTCTCCAGCATGTTCTGGTCGTGACGTGTCGTCTATTCGTACGATTCAACCCTTGTCATTCCCTTGTGAGGAAATAAAAAAAATGTATAAAAATACGAGAGCAGTCATAAACAGGATAAAACATGTGCTTTCGAATACGTATTCATTTCAGGCACCAAGGTGTGCTCAACGCAACACAAAGCTATATGTAAATGGATGGCCCATGTGATATTGCAATCATCGCGGGGATTTTCGCTGCTGGCAAACGACAATCATCCGCACATTTTTTTCTCCGTTGGGATGTAAATTCCATCATACGGGAGTAGGGCCGTATATGGACCCCTCTAAATATTCGTTTTATCGAAGCTTGACGCGATCCAGCATCATATAAGGCTGGAAGCAGAAAACGCTTTTCAATTTCCCACAGGCATAGTTCGAACTATGTGCCAGTTATTACAGCGTATACGAGTTTTGTTATGTGTTGCTTTGGAAAGTTAAAAGCACCTGTGTGTACGTTCATACATTGTATAGCATGGTCAAGTATGTGGGGGCGGAAGGGAGGGAGGAGCGGTCAGAATTTGGACGACGTACTCAAATAACGCCGTGTTTAATAATTGACACCCGACGAGAAGATATAATTATAGAGCAATTGCGAGTAGGCAATTAAATTTCGGTAGTCGAGCACAGAGGCCACGTTTATGCTCCAGTTTAGTCACATCCAAAAGGCGTCAGGAAACGTGTTATTGGTCAATAGCTATACACGGAGAGAAATTGGGTGTGGAAATAACTGCAATCACCTCATTATACCACGAGTGTTTTTTTATTTCGCTTCTTTTCTTGATGATCATGCACATCAAGTGCTTACTGCGTTACCCGAGCAGTGGCACAACGTACATAGTGTGCAACAGTAACCGAGAGTAGCAAACGAGAGAGGCTGAAGGGTCTAGCATGACCGTTTAATATAACGAGTGATTTATGAAGAGTTAACTGGTCGCTGAGTAGCAGCAGAGTTTCCAGACGTTAATCGTTAAGTCGGTACATAAATTTAACGTGTAACTAGATATTTTAATATTTTTCTGCTTTATGCATGTATGTCTGTGGTCATAGTTTACTCTGATATTCGTCATTAACCGGATGAAGTGGTGGCGTAGTTTTTTTTTAACTTTAGAAGTACATTAAAGTGTTTCTTTAGGCCATATTGCATTCAACGGGCTCACGTGATCATTGTCGACTTATGGCACCCGACTAGTCCGATTTTTTTGGCGTTACGATTCGGATGTCGGCTATGTAATATACCCGTAAGATCCCTGATTTAAAGACAATAACTTATTATTCTGCCGTATTTAATTGCCAAGAATATCGCAGACTTGGCGATCTCTTCATAGCGATCTCAATGACCGTATTGTCATATGGTAGATTTCTCATATACCACGGAGTAAAGGAAACCTGGTAACGCCCGTACTGAATATTTGAAATCGAATCCCTCTTTCATCCATAACTTTGAAATGGCATAGCACCGAAAACATAAACAAGCATAGGTACCCCACTTGATCGATCCATCATCAGTGATCGGCATCGCGGTGAACGTTAAATACGCCAAATATCCCGATGTTGCTGCAATATTACATTATCGTTGAGACGATGGACGATTCGCTTTATGATACAACATACATGATAGAATATTGTGGACAAGTTTTAAACATCCCTGGGCATATGCGACCACAGTTGTGCGGTCTAACGCGAGCACACACAGTAGCGCAACGGCAAAAGCTTCGAGGCAGGGCTATTGTTATCTCGAACTTTTGCGCAAGCCCTAATACGTACGTTAACCTGTGGTCTCTATTGACGAAGCTCACCAGTGCGGTTTCTCCCGCATATTCGATGTATCTGATGCTTTTGAACGCCAACCGCACGTTTCGCTGTTTTCGCTGGACCCGAAAATAATGGGTACCCATGTGAACTCAAAACTTTTTGCAATTAAATTGGTGGCATGCCTATTTGCCTGGATAAATATGAAGCAAAACTAACGGAGATGCAGACTTCGTGTTTCGAAATATCGACTCTCTACCTCACCTATTTCACAATTCGCGGATTTCGTAGTAACACTAAGTTTAGTTCAGGGATTCACGAGTATGACATCAAACATTACGAGGAAAAACTTCAATTTTCACTGATAATCGCAAGCGTCCATAATCATATACGTCCTCCCGTACAAGGTCTTCTGGCTAGCTTATTACCAAGTGCAACGGCGAACCGCATCCTATTACAAAAACAACGAACTGTTCAATGACGTGTTTACAGGCACCACTTCAAGCTCCGGACCTTTTTTATTTACATAAGGCCTACCGCAAGATTCTGTGACGCTGCGCGAGCTAAATCGCCCGACACGCTGTCGATGCCTGCAGCACAAGCGGCACAAGCCTGCATGTATGAATGCATGTCACTGCACGCGGGTGCATCGCTGTTTCCGGAGTTCAGACAAAAAACAGTTGACTTTCGTTGTGTGAAAATGAGATGGGGAATAGCAAACGCGAACGAAGTTAAGTAAAACGAGAGAGGGGTGCAGAGGGATGGCCGCGGGCTTGTGGAATATTTGCTTAGATACACGACAGTGCGAGCGGAGAAGAAGAGAGGGTCTTGTGGAAGTTCGCTTCCACAAGATTATGCGAGTCACGCCTGGGCCTTTAAGGGACAACACCACTGTGACGGCTTCAAAAAATCGATTTTTTGAAAACCATCTAGAAAAATCTAAAATACATTTAAGATTAAGATGCCGTTGGACCCAGGTCGAAAAAATAATTATTTTCCCGCGGGTCCCGCGCAGCTGCGCGCCTCAGGGTCGGCAGGTACACCGGGCCTTTCCCAGGTCCTGCGGGTCTTTCCCAGGTATTCTTTTGTCTCCCTTCACAAAAACCGGCTATTGTTATAAATATAGTTTCGAAAAAAGCCATAGGTGGCGATAATTGAAAAATTTTCAAGGCAGGTATAGGGATAGCGTCATAGCGTCCGTTTGCGAATAGAAGCGACGCTACTCGTGTCTAAACGCTCAGAATCGTTTCGTTTATAAATATCGAACGCTCAGAATTATTCTTTGCACATCGAAATGGATAATCCGAAAGTGTACGCGGGGAAAAAGGGAACAAAACGGAGCTATGTGACGAGGAGTCGAACGAAAATTTCGAATCGAAAACCTCCGAAACGTTATAGCTCCGAAAATAGTTCTGCAGAGTATGTGAGCACGTCGGCGAAAAAGTTAAAATCGTCGGACGATTTAGAGGTCGGTGTTACTAACGATTTCGGTTATCGTATAGTACACCTCGTCAATGCATTGAATATTATATCGACGTTAGTGAAGTGCAAAGTGTGTGATCGCGATATAAAGTTTACTGAAAAAAGTTTGCGCGGACTCGGATTCAAAATCGAGGTCGATTGCGGCCATTGTGAAAAAGTGCGAATCAATTCGTGTCCTATGATTGACAATGCATACGAAATAAATCGTCGGATCGTATTACTGCATATGATCCGACGCATAGTATGCGTCTTCTTGGCGTCGGTTTGAATGGCCTGATGAAGTTTTGTGCATTTATGGACCTACCGCGCCCCATATTTCAGTCTTTCTACGATCGAATCTTAAATTCGATTTCGATTGCCACTAAAGCTGTGAGCACAGTGAGCAAACAAAAGGCTGCACTTGAGGAGGAGACAATTTCGCTGGAAAATGGGGTGGAGGACGGAATTATCGTTTCAGGCGACGGATCGTGGCGTAAGCGCGGTTTCAGCTGGCTTTTCGGCATAACATCTCTAATCGGCTGGTACACTAAAAAAGTGATCGACGTTATGGTGAAATCGAAATATTGCAAGGCTTGCGAGCATTGGGAAAAAAAGAAAGCACCGGGGAGTACTGGGAATGGAAAAGTACCCACGACGATGAGTGCCAGGCGAATCATAGCGGCTCCTCCGGAAAAATGGAAGTCGACTCAGCTGTCGAAATGTTTCAACGGTCTGAAGAGCTCTATGGCATAAAATATAAATATTATATTGGTGACGGCGATTCTAAAACGTTTCTGGGTATATCGAATAGCGATCCATACGACGGTTTCGAGATAAAAAAAAGAGTGCATCGATCATGTCCAAAAACGTATGGGGACGCGCCTCTGTGAAATCGTGAAAAAACAAAAAGGATTGTCTGGCAGAGGAAAGCTCACCGGAAAATTGATTGACGAGTTGAGCACATATTACGGCTTGGCTATTCGGAGGAACAGCGATGATGTTGAAAAAATGAGGAAGGCAATTTGGGCAACTATCAAACATAAAATATCCACAGATAGTGAGCCACTACATGACGATTGCCCAGAGGGAGCTGAGTCGTGGTGTTCGTGGCAGCGAGCGGTCGCAAGCGGTAATATTTCTGAATATCGCCATAAGCCGCCTCTTCCTGAGGAAGTATTGGAGGCAATTACGCCAGTCTTCGAAAATTTGAGCAGAGACGATTTGCTGCAGCGTTGTTTGGGCGGCATCACGCAAAACAACAACGAAAGCTACAACAAATCAGTTTGGGCAATAGCCCCCAAGTGTCAGTCCGGGAGCAAAAAAATCGTCGATATTGCAGCTGATATCGCGGTATTATTATTCAATGATAGCCTGAGAAGCCTCATGAAAGTTTTGGAGACGTTGGGGATAACTATCGGTCCAAATTGTTTCAATTTTTGCGTTGAAACCGACGCAGCCCGGATCGAGCTGGCGGAGCGCTCGCTCACAGACGCTGCAAAAGAGGCAAGAGCCTCTACAAGTTCGAGAAAAGATGCTAGGGAAAATGATTTGCTTCTTGAAGGCCAGCTATATGGTGCCGGCATCGCTGATTAAAGGTAAACCATTTTTTTTTCCCATTTATCGCATAAATTAACTATCTAAAACTTTGAACGCGTTTTTCTCAAAACCACTTTTTTGAGTGCGGCACGCAGCAGAACTCGAGCAATTTTTATCCTATCGACTTCAAATTTGGACTGCATTAATAAAACTAGATTATCTAAAGAAGTACATAGGATTTTTTCGATATCTCAATAATAAAAAAAGTTATAGCCTATTTTCGACGAGAAATTTTGCTCGAAAATCGTCCTTTAATTTCAAAAGTGTGCCTATTTTTTGAAAATCAATATTTTTCCAAATCCCTGTGTACTTCTCTTCAAAATATCATATTATTAACGAAAACACTCAATATTTTTTCAGATCGACTTTGAAGAGAGTTCTGCTGCGTGCCGCGAACCACTGCAGAGGCAACAGTACCTGATGCGAGAGCTTCCCCAGCGTCACCATGAGGCGTGAAAAAATTGAATTTTTTTTTTATGTATCTTCAATAAACAACGAACAAAACAAAAATTTTTTTTTCGAATATCTCTTTTTTTCCCACGAAAAAAATTCTTGAAAAATGGTAAAAAAACAAGGGGTCACAGTGGTGTTGTCTCTTAAGGTGAGGTCTTTACTCACCAATTTGACAGCAGTTCCTTCATCTCTTTTTCTTCCACCTGGACTTGGTTTCTCACCCGCTATCCTATCTCTTGCTCATCCCTTTTCATTTCTTTCTCTGCTTTTCTTGCTACAGCGTTGTCATCCCTTCATCTTTATATATATGGGTATGTATATATGCACCCATGCGAGGAGCGCGCGCGCACACACACACACGCTCTCTCACTCACACACACGCTCTCTCACTCACACACATACACGCCGATAAAGATGATTATATATGTATACATATTATATATACTTATGTTTCTCTTCCGTTGTCGCTCCGGTTCCTCTTTGAATGGAACATTTCGTGAATCTACACGTGCCAGAAGTTAGCAGGATGGCGGCGAGCATGGTATATATCGCATTGTCCCGTGTGTTCTCTGTTAAAAGAGACCGTATATAGGGCCACAGAGCAAACGACCCAAAGTCCTAACGAGCTGCAACGACTCGCCGAGTACGTGAGCCCAGTAGAGACGTCTCATAACTTGAGATCTGCCGAGGCAGTTTCCGCCCTCGCGTGTATTACGTATACCGTCGACCGGGATGACATCAACTCAATGCCCCTTCCTCACACTCTCGTCCTCTGTCTTTACTTATGGCACAATCTCTCCAATGCTGTTCGTTGCCCGATTTTAACTGCTGCGATTTGCGCCGAATATGTAGACTTGTGCCGATATGTAAATTAACACCGAAGCTGTAATAATACTGATAATTCATACCATTTGCATCTCAAATTAGGCGCAACACGAATATCTACTATGGGAGTTTGCCGCAACTATCCGAGTAATAAAAGTAAATATTGGATAAGGCGATTTTATATGATTTCAAGGTAGAACGAATTGCTATTAAGATGATATAGTTAATCCTATATTTAATTCTCGTTCATTACAGATGTTTAACCCTTTCATATACTTCTTAATCTGTCACTTCGTGGCTCCATGTCTAACTATAACGTAATGTGTTGTGCGCTTTCGAAAGGCGTTGCAAAGCTAAAAGCCCTGCTTTTAGTATTGAAAATTCTTTTAAAACTATATATGTTTGTTGAGGAAGACTGAGATAGGGGTTTGAGTTAGCTAGATGTCACACAAAACTAACGCTACCCCCACTCTACTGCCACTGTGTTGTGGTATAGTGGGGGTCGCGACATACTGAATACCTGTGATCGGTTGAAAAAATGTCCTCTCCCACCAAATTCCAATCTCGTTTTAACTTCAAACATTAAATTATTTCAATGGATCAATATTTTTCGCCAAATAATGAAAACCAACTCATATTATTTACATGTACCGGTTTTTTATTATCCGAAAAGTCTGATTATATTTTCAATACCATGAAATAGTTGCACTTTGTGTAATATCTGTATTTTTATCTGTACATTGGTTTGTTGGACGATCAAGCTATTCATGGTGTGGGATATCCCGTCCCGACTAGAAACTTTGCTATGGGACAGACTAGGGCCGTATCCGGCATGCAGTATTTCGTACCATGGCACTTTACAAGCCGCCGTGTCAGGGCTTGAACAGGCGTGAAAGGCTCTTTGCATCTGGCCTTGATGCGGATGCCGGTTACGGACCTGATCACTATACCTTTGCAAGCTCTGATCCGGCTGCCGTATCTATGCCGGAATGACAAAAAAACGATCAAAAAATTATGAATACAAAAATTCTGTTAGTATTTTTTGTTTCCATGTACCTTATTTATGTTCCTGCCTAGATGATAATTGAATTAAAACGTATTCTGCCTCGTTAAAGTTTTTACCTACCCTCGGGATTGAACCTATGCCTTCTTATTCTAGACCTGAGCGCGCTACCCATTTGGCCATCCTAACACTTGTGTAAACTTTCTTATTTTCTTTCCTATCTTCATCAGTCCAATTCTATTATAAATAATGTCAATAATGTTATGTATTATGTTGAAGGCTGCATCATTGCAATGCAATAATAATTGTTTTTACCGCTGATGTTGTTTTGCCCATTTAGGGCCTTTGTACACGGCGTATTTTCTACACGCAGACCACGCGGTACAAACGCGATACACACTTGATGTATATGCGTTTTTCAGTCCAAAAAGCGTGTGGATTATGTGTGTATCGCGTTTGTATCGCATCGTCTGCGCGTAGAAAATACGCCGCGTGCAAAGGCCCTTAGGCTGTGAAAATAACACATTAAGAATAGTTTGAATTATGTATTATTAAATAATATCGCTTCAGTTCGTTTGTATATAAACAATTAGTCCATGTTGATTACCTGCTCGCAGAGTGTAGATTATGCGAATTCACGCGGTTTATATCGCAGACGTCAATGAAACCTAACCTCAAAAGCTTGATTCGTCAACTACGGCTGCACTGATCCGGCCGACACAGATCAGGCGTGTCGTAACACTGCGTCTATAGACGCCATATTACGGCGACATACAGGCTACCGTACTTCGGCCTGTTTAGGGTGCCCCCTCGCTTCCCTACTACGGTTCCACCGATCCGGTCCACCCACGGCACAGATCAGGCCTGCCGTACTACGGTATTATGGACCTCAGCTTGATAGCGGCCTGATCAGTCTTCAGGCTGCCGGATCAAAATTTCTCGTCGGGCACTCTCAATTAATTCCGGGAATGTACGTATCAGTTGGTGGAAATATATAAGGACCTATCTTACAGAAGTGAGGCAAACAAAGAAGAGATCTGGGGAGCAGTAGGAAATGGGAGCGTGATATGGAATGTATCAAGAATAAAACGAAGAAATACCGAGAGCCACGAAGAAAACAATCAATCATGAGCGAGACGATCCTGCCGCTGCCTTCCTGCTCTATTTCGCTTCTCCGATGTCTATGTGTATGCAATTCGGCGGCCAGGGCGGTCCCAACGGGCCGCCCTAGAACTGGCACATATGTGGCACTCCGATAGAAGCCCGTGTGGGAACGCACTTACCCATCGTGCCGTCGACTCGACCTACACACTATGGCACTTTTGGCAATATAGTTATATATGTATGTATATATGTATGCGTGTGTTTCTATGTACATGGTTTTTCCGTGTCGCTCGTCGACGCGGAAGTCGGGCTGGGCGTTTTCGGGCGTCAGGCTTTGCGATGCGTTATTCACTTAATTGAGCACTCATAGTCGCTGAGTCGCGTACCTCGGCCAAATCTTCATAGGCATACGAACGTGCCCGCTAATTTCGCGACTTTTATGCATATGCGTAGTGCATATCTATTGATATCCAGTGACTAATAAAAATAAGAAAGCACCATGCCCTGAATAAGATTACGTCCATAAAAGTATAGAAACAATGAAAAAGTCTTAAGTGTTTTCTTCTCAAATAAATCTTCTTCAACTCAATTTTCATATGTGTAGAATATAAAGTACTATGTTTAATACATTTTTTGTACCTTTTTTAGAAAGACTGGATAAATCGTGAGAACAAAATAAAGAGACCACATTCCATTTGTAAGAATAAAGTCATAATAGTTTTTTTAAATAACTAATTAATATTTGGTGGGGCCGCCTTTTGCCTTAATTACTGCCGAAAGCCTTCGGGGCATGCTCTCGACGAGATTTTTAAAGTATTCTTCCATTGCTCCCAAGTTTTTTTCAGCGCTGCGAAGAAGTTTTCTTTGTTTGAAATGGCGGCTTTATCAATATTTTAATCCAAGATAGACCACACATTCTCGATGGGGATCCAAGTCGGGTGATCGTGTTTATACATACATTTACGGTTTAGTCCAACTTGGAGCTCTAAGGACGCCAGATTTTCGTTATTGATTTGAAAAGCTGCCCGAAATCTCTGAGTCATGTTTTCCGGGTGAATAAGTGAAATTTACTTTCTCCTGACTAAATCACGCATTTCTAAAAATCGAACGGCGTGTTCCCGTATTGTCTAGCAAACTGTAAGCATTCGAGCTTATTACAACGCTGAATGAACGATCGCTTTCTCGTGAAACAGCTGCAAAAATTGGCTTCACTGAGTCTTCGCTAAATTGTTTTATGCGATACATTCAATTAAACCATTTCTTCAATGACCCATATCGTTGAATGTGGGTTTTTTCGTTACTTTGCGTGTAATACGACAACCGGAAAAGACGACAACCGTCTCGCTTCGTCGTCATACTCTGTCCGCTATCAATCTCTCGACATTTTTTCCATAACCGTTGCACCCCGGTCTTGTTCACTTCGAACTTTTTAGCTACTTCCCTTTATGAGAAGCTATTTCTAAATATTTTACAATTAACTTTTATACCTGCATGCAAACTTGATGCCTAGGTATTTTCACTCGCGATTCTAACATGGGAAACAAGCATCGACTGGCAGAAATTTAATATACGGTTACCAAGTTGAATAACGAAGTAAACGGAATACAACAAAACTATACGTTCACAAAAGCACAGAATCTGCTAATCGGCCGTTTGTACTCCTAACTGAGGTGTTATTTTTTTTGTCCTAGACATAACTGTAACTTTTGAACAAATAATCAGGAAAACCGGAATACAAAGGAAATGAACCAATAACGTTTTCATCAGTGAAGAATTATATTAACAAAAAACTGAGGTAAGAATGTGTTTAAAAAAAATATATTATTCGGACCAAGAAGTGGTCCGAACAAGAAACGGTCTCTTTTTTCATCAATCGCGTAGAATGCAAGGCTCAAGCTGTACTCGATTCAAAACGCAATAATTGTTCGTTGGGTGTAATTTACGGAGGTCGCTTTTGTTATTCCATTTTATTCGAAAGATGATTGATTCCGGTACACATTGCAACTACGAGCGGTATGAGATTTTAAGAAAATATTCCCATTGACTGAGTAAAGTCTTATTATCATAATCCTCAAAGTAGGTGTAAGGGTTCGATCATACAGTTCGTATGTATATATTGTACAGAATTACTTCTTTCTGTATGGTCGGCTCCAAGGGTTCGGGAATAGGATAGCAGGAGGAAATAGTCCTGTAGCTCAGGACGATTTAGTGAAGATGAGTAACATCAAAGGATGTTCTCGGGTCTTCATATGCTCGCCCATCCGCATGACGGAAAAAAACACTGTACCCGGCAGCTCTCTCTGCAAGTCTCACTTTTCAATGAATGGGACTTTAATCATCGTAGGTTCAGCGGTACTAACATTATAAATCCCGACAAATACCGAAAGCATGCAGAGTGCCGCAGAACTAAAAGGGCCGTATTCATTTGGCTTATGGAGTTGCGACTGCGAGTTTCCCGCAGACAATCCGCTAGACCAACTTCACCTAAGCTTCAACAATGGGGATATCTATAAAGACGACTACCCTTCGCATCGCGCCACCAAAGCAATCCTCGGTTTGATACGGGACTGAAAAAGATTAGTTAACCACGTAATGTATGGCCTTCTTACAGCTTTAGAGTTTTGATACGGACGAATCAATACGTGGATGCGCGCGCGCGTGTGTGCGTGTGTGTGTGTGTGTCGATCATTGTACGTGTTCGTATGGAAGCGTCAAGTCAGCAGCCCATGCTGACCAAAGTACCAAGTACCAAAAGTACTTAGTATGTTCTTTTTTCGAACGATGATGTGATGCAGAAACTGAACCTCTGCTAATACAAGAAAATTAGGGTCACCGCATCTTCGATTGAGTTGTAATGGAAATTTCATTTTGCGCTGCCGCAACTTTCATTCCTACCCAGGTTTCTATCAGTTTTGTGGATACGGTGCATTTTTTTTCTCAATTACGGAGTTACATGAGCATGGGCATATATAAGAACTGTTGAAGTCTCGGTCACTGCACGATTTTGTACATTACATCCGAATCGGCGTAGCCAAACAGCGAATTAACTCCGGGCTGATTCCGGAATACTAATCGTCGGAAGTGGGAAGTTCTTATTATTTGAATTCGTATGAAGCAAATACCACATCAACCTATTACCTATCGACTATATTTCATCGGGTCAGGCCTTCTTTGTACTAATTCAGACATAGCTTCCTAATGAATATCCTACATTATGCAGTATTGGTCGTGATTCCGCCACGATGAACTGGAAGATGACGTACGCTACAAAGAAACGACGAATAAAATCTCAGCCGTCCTGTATATTGAGTTTCTCGTTGTACTCGCAATGATATACCCACACATTCGCTACCCAGCCCTTAAATTATACCATGGTAATAGGAACTGAATATATGATTCGGAATTTCCTGGCATATTCTCGGCATGTGTTGGATGCATCAACTCTTTTGGTCGCTAGACCGAGACCGGAGACACTTTCCATCCCTCTTCACTTACCTCCACTTTGCGCTGCGCATAAGGATGTAAGAGACAGGGGAAACGAAAATAAAAGGAAGAGAAAGCGAGGTGCGCGGAGATGGAGACAGAGAAAAAGTGCAAGCGAGATGAGAACTTGACGTTGCCATCTCTTCAAGTCACTCTCTGTAATGTCATGTGCACGTTTCATCGATAAATATCCATCGTAGCCCGTCTGCTCCCACAACGACGGCATTAGGTAGGCAAACGAAAGCGGAACTTTCGAGGTCCAGTTGCGAAAAGCTCATTCACAATTAAATACGCCAATACATCTGTGAGTCTTTCCGGACTTTTACATTGAAAATACTTCGTATTTTCATGTTGAGCATGGAATAATGTTGATGAAGAAAATAGGAATGCAGTTTATAAATAGCACTATCGGTCGACAAATACACTACACCATAACTACTCTAGATGTTACAGGATAGGAAGTCTTTGGAACAGAACACGAACTCAGTCACTCTTCCTCACTAACTGTCGCAAACCGCACGACCGAATATGCAAGCTTGGGTTGTGGCTTGGAGAAAAATCATTTCCTCGCCATTGAGACGAGCATCCACTACGGCTAACCATACACACACACACACACACACACACACACGCACACGCCAACACGCGCGCACACACACGCGCGCACACACACACACACACACACACACATACGCACGCACGCGCGCGCACACACATACACACACACAGATACATACATAGCAAACAAGGTCGACGGTTCATGAATCTATTTTTTTAAACCCATTTTACGGTTTAATGGCACGAAGACAACTTTTGCAGTTCTTATTCAAACCCCTCTCTATTTAAATTATAATTCTTCTATATTGTTGTTACCGAGAAGAACCGCGATCGCATAACTCATCTAAGTGATAAAGTATATTCGGCATGTAACGTTAGAAAAAACAGCCGTTTCTCCCAAGACAGCCGCACCGGCGTCCAAAAGCCGATGATTAAGAATGGGCAACATTTGTTACGACAGTCGGAACTCCGGATTGACCAGTGAGAGATGTAGCACTCCGCGGTCTCCTTAGCCCAGGCACGACGAGAGAATTACGGTTTATCTGTGAAAATATCGCATAAGCTTCAAGACGCACATGTATCCAGTCATCACCATACATCTTTCGGTACGCCTGACTCTCACATCTTGGTTATTCCGGAGTTTGGTATTTTTGGGTCTTCCGGGTTACAATTGGGAAAGTAAGCTACGAGAAAATCAATGTTTCCCCTCCGATTCACCGCAGTTCTGGAAGTTTGGAGACGTAGATCCTTGCTAGATTCCCTACGTAAAACGAGGTGATCATAAATAAGACATTGGCATGTCACTATTCGCCCAATCATAATCATATTACACAGAAGTTTTAAAACCAATGGTAATGACAGTGTGTACGTAGTGAATGAAAATTGTATATCAACCTGGATGACGCGCATCAAGAGACGCGGCAGCGTCTTGACGCCAAGTAATAAAAAGGAAATGTGAGCACCACTGTCACGGACGACGAAGACGCCGCAACTCTTTATCCAGTAAGATGACCTTTAGCAGACGACTTTTTACTTTAGATTTACCATTACGCGAAAACGCGGCAACGGATCTAAAATTTAATGACATTTACTCATGAAATGTTATTTTTTTTTCTATCGATTTTGTTTGGGACATTTTTCGATCCGTCTACTGAATCTTGAGATCTCGTAATATTCGGCCGAATTTCCGAGTGAACGTTTTACCAAAAAATTCAAGCTGAAACAGCGTTTCAGCTTGAAGTGCACCATTTGTCGACTCGCTCTGCGATGCCTCGCGTTAGCCAGCCAATGCTGATCCAAACAACCAAAGGCACGCTAGAAACGTCAAGAGCCGGATTTTTCAAATGTATATCTTCTACCGGCTCCAAGTAAGGTTAGAGCGTGAAAGCCGAAAAGCAGTAAAAATATAAAAGCAGTGAATGTGTAAACGCAATGAAAGTGGATATACGTGCATAAACCGAACAGCCGTATTTACGCTTACAAAATTAGTTCGTAAATGAATGGTTTTTGGCAGTTCGGTAAACTCGCAGATTTTCGGCGCGGATCCCGGCGTGTACGCGGAAGAACATTTTTCTTTATTTATACTTGTCGGGGACCGTTGAGTATATGGAGAAAAGAGGGGACAAAACGGTTGAACCAATATTGGTACGCAATGCTTCGGGCTGAAACTCTTTGTAACGTCGCTTGCCGCACACCTATGTTCGATAAGTGTACAATTAAAATGGACACAGGGAGCTCAAGGCTCCTTAACAATCTTCGCGAATTTCGTTTCCAAAAAAAAGCAGAAAACAAGTCAACCATGTGTGAGTATATTTTTCATCTTCCGCAATTCCTACTGCCCGGATTATTCGTTTTATACTCGTTATTCGTTCGCAACTTTCATCTACAAAATTGAGGGGGAAAAAAGTACAAAGGTCTCGTGTCGTCTTCTTTAAGCAAACGCTAATAGTAATTTGACTGTTTCCAGGGTTTGAATTGCAACGCCAGATCGCCATTCGTCTCAAGGACTGTGACAGCGACGTCTAGAACTCGCCGAGACTGAAAGATGCCGGCTCGGAAGGCGACGGGAACAAAGAAAGGGCAAAGAAACTGAAGTAACTCGGCCCAACTTTTGCTTTCGATGCGGTACGTGGTCAAGACGAAAAAACCGTGGCTGCTGGTGCTTCGATGATCAGCCATCAGCCCGTGGGCATTTCAGCTGCCTCGGATGGTCGGCCTCCACTGGCTCGCCATAATGCACTTGCAGAAGGTCAACGGTATCCTGGCCAATAAGATGGCGACCGCAAACGACGATGACGGACCGCATTCTACAGTCGTGCTCAGTTCCACCATGAGTAAGGAAACAAAAAATCCTTCTTCTTAAATTGAAACATTTACGTGTAAAAAAATGTTTTTTTTTTAAACAAGCTTTTATTGGCTGCCCTAAAAAGAAGAAAATATTTTTTTCCCAGTCACCTATATGTGACTATTAATAAAAGCTTGTGGCGCTCAACTTATTAAATGTTTAATATATTTGATCAATTCAATTTCATTGATCGTATTTGATTTGGCACTATAGTAATTAGAGAAATTATTATCACACGTTAATACTCAGTTTCAGGATTTTTATTTAAAAAATCTAAGGTTCTTTTACAAATACAGTTGATGTGTTAGCGGATTTATGTAAATTAAAGATTATATGTCTAAATTTTGAGCCCCTTTTATTTATAGTCACATATAAGTTACTTGGTAGAAAAAATTATTTTCTACTTTTTAGTCTTGAATTGATTTCAATAGTTAGTTGTTACTAGTATTTTAATTAGTGTACTGAGACGTACAGGTCCGTCTCATCAACAAATAACCCCACCACAATTTCAAAGAGTTAACCGATTTCGGGAGAGAGAAGGGGTCAGGGAAAAGCAGGCGACACAAAAACAAGGTCAACTAGGTAGGACCTATAGAAAAACGAAGAATAAGCACACTAATTGGATTAAAAGAAAAAAGCTAACAATAACAAAGGGTAAAGGGAGGAGAAAGTAAACGCCGCACATCATAAAAGCAAACATTATTTGGAAGAAAACGTTAACAATAAAGGCAATTAGGGCAATTAGAGGAATACGGAAGAGAAGGGGAAAGAAAAGGCGGTAAAATCAGGATATAAAAGGACGGAAATTTTGGAGGAAAGGCATTTCTTGAATCACTCGTGGATCGACTAGTACTGCTTGGCAAAGTACATCCCTAGTGGACAGAAAACGCTGAGAACACTGAACGTTGGGAAACAAAAGAAACAAGGAGTTGAGCCTAAAAAGCATTAGATCTCTCTCTTCGTTTTTGGATAATTAACTAGTACTGCTGAGCTTAGTACATCCCTAGTGGATCGGAAACGCCTGGAATACGGAACGTTAAGGAACAAAAAAGAAGAAGAATGGGAATAATATTTTTTTAGTCTTAAGTAAGAAAACCTTGAAAAATCAAATAAAAATAAAAAGAGTGATATGGAAAGTTAAGAAATAAGGCGCAGAAATCAGTGATCGCAAACTTAATAGAAAAATCGTATTAGGAAAGCATGAAGGGCGAAGAGGTATTTTACATTTGCGAAGGTTACGATACTCATGCAAAAACATGATACACATACACCGATACCACGTAAACATTGAGCGAGCCAGCGCGTCACGATTCACCGCGCCGCGATCGATAGAGCGAGTAGAGAAAGGGAAGGATTATCGACGCGTGATAGTCAATATGGCTGGCGCCCGGAAGGGTTTACCATCTGAGTAATTACGCGAAGCGAAGAGATACCGACGGATAAAAACATTGCGGAAATAACAAGAACAACACAAACAACATATTATACTTATACACGGCGTTATTTTTAGATTATATCGAGCCGTAAAAACTGAATAAATTGTTTTTTGCTACAAAATACGAAAAACACCTGAGTTTCTACTAATTTCTTCCCCGTTCGAGTCGAACCTATACATGTATTTGTGACGCATTAAGACCCGTTACAGTACAAGTTTGTACACTAGGAAAATGGAATGCTTGTAAAAATAATAAAGACTAATCAGGATTGAACTTACGACTAATTGTTACAGATAAACTTTTCACATACAAAAAGAGTCGGCTACGAATTTGTTTGTATGTGTTAGTGAAATTTTATATGGATGATTAGATATCGCTAATTTTAATTTTACATGAAAAGTGGAAAATTGTGTGGTTTTTTTTCAAAAAGTGCATTGTAATGTCTTAGATGCATGTTTGCAAAATTGCAGAGCTCTAAGTAGTCGGGAAGTGGGTGAAATTTCAATTTGCTGTTTTGCATCGCACAGAAAGTCAAATTAAATAAAAGCTTGTAATCTCTGATTCTATCCTGTTCATCTTTAGCAGTCCCCGATCCATTATATTTACGAAAAAATAGTTGAAATTGTACGAACGATTTGCAGACAATTGGAGAAACGAGCTCGGACGCTGGTCCACAGGACTGAACCCCGTTCGGTATTACCGTTCGCAGGGCGAGCGTAAGGACGCATGAGGATATGCAGGCGAGTCGGTGACCTCGACGACATCGACGTCATTCTCACGGCGTACAATCTCGTCTGTAGTACGCTCGAGAAACGTCGCTTCTTTCGCGTAGTGCCCATTCAATATGTCGTTTTCGACGAGGCACACATAGCCGTACATCTACTGTTATACCCGTCTCTTTGTGTTTTATACAGGGTGAGGCACTAACTGTTGCCACCTTGAATATCTCTGTAATTATCGACGTCACAAAAAAATGTTTGAAATAAACAGTTGTTGAGCAGAGCAGAAGTTCTACCGTAGGAAAGGCGTCATAAAATATGACCATTTGTTTTATCTCGGTGGAGGCGCTGTCGCACAGTAAAGGCCACCTCCACTTTTTTAAATGGGACGGTATATTCTTTTTCAACTATCTTGTAGAGCATCGAAAACTGCATAAAAAACATTTAGGGGTTAAAGTCGTTCAAGGTCATTTAAGATCAAAAAGTGACATGAATTTTATTTTTATGTGAAATTACCTTTATTCACAGTAGATGTTCAAAGTGATTGCTATTAGAATCAATGCAGTATTCCAATCTCCTCATCACGGATTGTGTAGTATTTCTTATCACTTCGGCACTTATCGAATCACAGGCTCGAATAATTCTCTCACGCATACCATCCGGCGTAGTTGGACGTTCTTTATAAACAAGATCTTTCAACTATCCCCACAAGAAAAGGTCCAGAGGCGTCAAGTCTGGCGAGCGAGCCGGCCACGATACAGCTCCTCCGCGTCCAATCTAACGATTTGGAAATCTCTTTTGCAATTCATTTCTAGATATCAGCGAAAAATGTGTCGGGCAGCCATCGTGTTGATACCACATTCTGTTTCTTGTTTCTAAAGGTATTTCTTCCAATAACGGACCTAATGTTTCTTGAAGGAATGTGGTGTACTTCCTACCATTAAGATTCCCTTCGATGAAATAAGGGCCTATGATTCTATCCCCAATAATCCCATACCATACATTAACCGACCACGGTCTTTGGTGTGCAACTTGCCGCAGCTAATGTGGTTTTTCAGTTGACCACAAATGCATGTTATGCAAGTTAATATTTCCATGATTCGTAAATGTTGCTTCATCAGTAAATAAAATCCGATTAATAAATGAGTCGTCTCTGTGAATGTGGCGTTAAGCCCATCGGCAGAATTCACTGCGATTCATCAAATCCGTACCAGTTAATTCCTGGTGGAGACTGATGTGGTAAGGATGATATTTATGACGATGTAGAACACGTAGAATACTTCTGTGGCTTACGCCCGATTCCCTCGAAATTTGATGAGAACTCGCACAAGGGTCTCGATGAACGGCGGCAAGAACACCAATTTCCGTTTCTTCGTTAGTAACTCGCTTTTGTCGGTTACTTTCCCGACGGGTTAAGGATCCAGTTGTCCTCAGTTTAGTGTACAAAATTTGAAATGTACGGCGTGTAGGATGAGAACGTTCAGGAAATATTTCAGCGTATAAGTCTCTAACTCTCACTGCATTTTTCTGACATTCTCCGTAAATGAGAAGCATATCAGTTTGCTCTTCAAAAGAGTACTTCATTTACATTTGCTTGATTCATTAATACTAGCCTCACCATTCTTACTATCGTTATCTTGCGTTTGTTTAGGCGAAACATTGTACAGTGTTCCGTGTACATTGTAGGTTTGGTGCCGTTTACATACGAGACAATGGCAAGACTTCGGCCATAAGTGCCGAAGTGATAAGAAATTCGTGATGAGGAGATTGCATTACTACATTGATTCCAATGGCAATCACTTTGAACATCTAGTGTGAATAAAGGTAATATCACATGAAAATAAAGTTCATGCCACTTTTTGATCTTAAATGACCTTGAACGACTTTGACCCCTAAATGTTTTTATGCAGTTTTCGATGGTTTACAAGATAGTTGAAAAAAAATATACCGTCCCATTTAAAAAAGTGGAGGTGACCTTTACTGTGCGACAGCGCCTCCACTGAGATAAAAAATGGTCGCATTTGATGACCCCTTTCGTACGGTACAATTTTGTTTCGAACATTTTTTTGTGACGTCGATAATTACAGAGATATTCAAGGTGGCAACAGTTAGTGCCTCACTCTGTATATACAGGGTATTTGGCACATGATCGACACAATTTTTTGGGAGTTTAGGGGGGTAATTTGCTACTTGTTTCACCCTTAGACCCTATGTCCTAAGTGCCACGGTAATTAAGAGATGATTCTTTTTCTGTTTATTAATTGCCCGAAATTTCTCCTTGAAATCGTCATAACTTTTTTATTAGTGGTTGTAATAGCACTAAATAACTTTTGTCGCATTCTGCAATCTTATAAATAACTCATTATTTGATATAGGTGGTTTCGAGAAAATTACTCTTGAGCTTCCAGTCTTAAAAATGCGTAAATGCACGAATGTGTCGACTTCTAAATTCATTATAAAAAACTGAAAGCTATTTTGAACTTAGCTTTGTTTTAAAAAGTTCTCTAGTTTATACCCTTTCCAACGGTATGCTACATGTCATCAGAAATCGTTCATTAGGTGGTAAAAATAAAGAAAATAAGTTTTATTTATAATGAATTTAGGAGTTGAAATTTTTCATACATATACACCTTTTTAAGACTAAAAGCTCAAGAGTCACTTTATTGAAACCAATTATAATGATATACTTATAATGAACATACATTGCAGAATACAAAAAAAAGTTATTTCGTGCTGTTACTAGGTGCGCAACTAAGTTTCCGGGTTTTTTTGACCAATCAAAAATCTAAAATGTCAAGACAAATACAAAAAATGGTTCATTCGAAGTATTGTCCATCGCTATTTACATTTTTGCCACCTCTCTGGCAACATATGAATATCGCGATGATAAAAAGACGCGTCTTTGGACTGAAACCATTCGTCCAACCAATTTTGTACTGCATCGTAATTGGCCAAGTGTAGCCCACCCAAGCCATGCACCATCGACCGGAACAAGTGATAGTGTGAAGGGGCCAGGTCTGGCGAATACGGCGGGTGCGGTAGCAAATCCCATTTCAGTGTTTCTATGGTGTCCTGCACGATGGAACTGCGATGATACGGAGCGTTGTCGTGCTGCAATATCACACGTTCGAGTCTCGTGTCCCATTCTGACCGTTTTTCGAGCGATGCGTGGTTCAAATTGATTAGTTGTTATCGGTAGCGATGCCCATTGACAGTTTCGCCCGGTTTCAGCAGCTCATAGTACACAAATTCTTTCTGGTCCCACCAAACGCAGAGCATTGTCCTTTTTCCGAAGCGATTTGGCCGTGTCGTCGATGTTGACGCGTCGCCAAGTGAAAGCCACGATTTCCTGCGTTTGGCATTCTTGAAATATATTCATTTTTAATCGCCAGTAACAATTTGATGCAGAGAACTCTTTCTGTTCTTCCGCAAAAGCAAAATTTCTGAAGTGGCTCTTCGTTTTTCCATTTGTCTCTCAGTCAACTCTTGCGGCACCGACTTTCCTTTCTTACGAATTTTTCCCATGACGTGCAAACGTATCGAAATACATTGCCGAGTCACATTTAATGCTGCGGCAAGTTGATCTTCGGTTTGAGTGTCATCTTCATCCAATAACGCTTGCAGATCGGCGTCCGCAAATGTTTGCGGTCTTCCCGAGCGCTTCGTATCCCCAGTTTCAAAATCGCCACTTCTGAACCGCTTGAACCAATCTTCACACGTTGTTTTTGATGGTTTATGGTGGCCGTAGACCTCCTCAAGTAACCGACGTGCTTCAGCTGCTGTTTTTTTAGGTTGAAGCAGAAAAGCAATGCTTCCCGCAAATGCTGTTTATTTGGCACAAACTTTGACATTTTCGAGGTTAAAAAAAAGGTCATTGTGTTGCGATATTTATTTATATTACGACTAGGTATTCGTAACAGATGTCTAAGCTATAAAGACTCCCAATTTCAGACCTGTATGCCGACTGCATGTGTCGCTAGCGCCATATATGTGTGAAACTCGGAAACTTAGTTGCGTACCTACTATTTCGAGAATCACAAAGCCAGAAAATCGTGGCTTTCACTTGGCGAAGCGTCAACATCGACGGCACGGCCCGAGAAAGGAATCGTGTACTATGAGCTGCTGAAACCGGGCGAAAATGTCGATGTGCATCGCTACCGACAACAACTAATCAATTTGAACCACGCATTGCTCGAAAAACGACTAGAATGGGATACGAGACACGAAAGTGTGATATTGCAGCACGACAACGCTCCGCGCCATCGCAGTTCCAGCGTCCAGGACACCATAAAAACTGAAATGGGATCTCCTACCGCACCCGCCGTATTCGCCAAACCTGGCCCCTTCAGACTATCACTTGTTCCGGTCGTTGGCGCATAGCTTGGGTGGGCTGCGCTTGGCCAATAACAATGCAGTACAAAATTGGTTGGACGAATGGTTTCAGTCGAAAGACGCGTCTTTTTAACGTCGCGGTATTTATGTATTGCCAGATAGATGGCAAAAATGTGTAAATAGCGAGAGACAATACTTCGAATGAACCATTTTTTGGATTTGTCTTGAAATTTTCGATTTTTTATTGATAAAAAAACCCGGAAACTTAGTTGCGCACCTAGTACCCCAGTCCCCTTTGACAGCCCCCGATCTATCGTTTTATGTGAAAATAATGAAAATTGGAGAAGCAAGCTCGCGCGCTAGTCTTCAGGACTGAACCCCGTTCTGTATTACGGTTCGCAGGACGAGCGTAAAGAGATGAGGATGAGCTGGCGAGCCGGTGACCTCGACGACGTGGACGTCATTCCCCTAGCGTACAATCTCGTCAGTAGTACGGCCGAGGAATGTCGCTTCTTTCGCGTAATGCCTATTCAGTGCGTCGTTTTCGACAAGGCGCACATGTATAGATCTACCCAGATGAGCAAGCGTACTATTGGGACAGCGCACCGAGATTGTAACCTACGGCGTACCCGTACTTTACTGATACGCAGTCCAATTGTATGCATTACTAGTACGGTACCGGTACGCCGTACGATAGTAACTCGTATCAGGACCGTATCGGTACCGTTCCTTCACCGTACTAGCACGGTGGCGGTATGGCGTACCCAATACGGCGTACTGGTCCTATATCGGAACCGTACGCACGTCCCTGGTAGGTACGGTACTGGTACGGCGTACTTCACCAGAGCAGGACGTGGTTATCCGGGTACTGTTATCCCCGCCCCCACGTGAGTTATATATATACACATAGTGTGGGGGTGATTCCCTCATTCAGTATTTGCAGTAGGGTGAAAGACAATAAAAAAAGTTCATGTATTTTCCGTGACCCTAAGTAGCGTCGGTGAAATTCAGCACCCTAATAAGTCTAACGTATGCCGATATGCAAATAAAAAAAAATATACTTCATTACCTGGAAGGAGTAAATGACGCAGGCAACCACGTCGAGTTTGTAAGTATAGAAAATGAAGTTTTTCCGTTTCAAAAAGACATGAAATGTACCCAAAAAACTTGAACAAGTTAAAAAACGCCAAGTAATAAAAAATGCCCTCGAAAAAATTAGGGGCTGTTTCACTATCTACAAACTTCTAATTAACCTCGAAATATTTGTGATTTTTTTTCAATCAAGAGTTTTATTTAGATTATTACTTTTTCAATTCGAATGTGCAAAGAAGTGAAATTACTTTTTGTGAAAAATCCAAGTATATTTACTAGAAACGTACACAAAATTGTTAAACCCTAGAAATACTATTATTCTCGGTTTTTTATTTTCAAAATCCATATACTGTTATATCTCAAAGTACGAATCACGATTATATAAAAATGCAACGTGTGCATCACACAAGTGCTGTATGTATGTATCACTGGAAATGCCGTGCGAACACTTGGCGTGCATGGTTACTAAAAAAAGTTCGGAAAGCTACACGATTTTCTTACAGAAACGTTCCTCCCGCTTCCATAAGTAATTTTTGCAACAATTTATCTACTGAGATTGTTTCAAATTGTAAAATCGCATCAGTTACTGCCTCAGGTATACAGGGTTATTAGAAATGAGTTATTTGACTGTACTTCGACATACTATTGAAAAAGGAACGATAGGCGTCGAGAGGAATATCGATATTCCTCTTCCACCAGCAAGTGGAGCGCATCGTAATTGAAACCTCCAGCCTGCCAAAACTATACCCATGACACCAAAATTTCTACGACACAATAGATTTCATGAGATGTACGATAGTTCTGCAATAGAGTACAAAGTGAATACTTCCACATAACTTTTCAAATTATGCGAATAAAGTGACATTTAGAAAGCCGTGTGGTCTAGGGGTACATTACTGATTCATTAGGTTTAGGGGTTCATTACTGATTTATTAATTTATACTTTGCGGAATCAGACACTTGGTTTTCAGTTACATAATAAATTGTGTCAATTTATGTATTTCTTAATCTGATAGACAAGTTCTTAAGAAAACGTCATCCTTCGCAGAGCTTTTCTCTTAACCATGCACGCCAAGTTGTTGCACAGCATTTCCAGTAATACATACATACATTACTTGTGTGATGCATACGTTGTACTCTTATATGATCGTGATTCGAACTTTTTATTATAATAGTAATATGGTTTTGTTCAATAAAATATTGAGAAAAATAGTATTTATAGGTTTCGACCATTTGCGTACGTTTCTAGTGAATACATACAGCACTTGTGTGATGAATACGTTGTACTTTTACGTTGTACTTTTGTTTTGCGTGTGTAATCTTGTCGCTCTTCTCAACACGGTAACGCGTGTGTTGACGTCGGAACGACACAGTTTAAGCGTGTTCTTTCAACACGCTTCTAGCGCGTTTTAGCAAGTTCAAAGCGTGTTGTTTCGATACACTTTAGGTGAGTAAACGCTTGTTGCCAATTTCTACATGTTTAAAATGTTTTGATGGCTAAATCAACACACTTTTTTATGTGTGGTTGTGGACACTTGGAAATAATGTACAAGACATCACGTAGGCATACGTTCGAAAATTTAAAAAAAGGTTTCTCCGCTACTGGTAGTTTATTCCGATGGTGTACTACCATACTTGATGATTTCCAGTCGTCCTGAAAGCAATTCCTGCGAAAAATGTTATTGTCATTACCTAGTCTCGAACCTACCTAACCTAGTTACTTCTATACCTAATGTACGTACGCTAACCATTGTGCTATCGGCTGCTTGCGGTTTTTTTCATCAAGAAACGGAATACATGGTTACATTGAACGAGAAGAGTAATGAAGACATTTCTAATTTTATGAACATGCGTGTGTGTGTGCGTGTACGTGTGCGTGTGTGTGTGCGTGCGCGCGCGCGCGCGCGCGCGCGCGTGTGTGTGTGTGTGTGTGTGTGTGTGTGTGCGTGCGTGTGTGTGTGTGTGTGTGTGTGTGTGTGAGTGTGTCGGCGTATTATCGACATTATTAAACACATACAAAAATTATACTTTTGAATTACAGTTTTTATTTTTCTTTCACCTTATCAACGTACAAATCGACTTTTCATGTTCCATGATGTAAAACTAAAACACCTTTAATACATTAATATACATTTAGGATATACATTTACAACGATACAAAAATCTATTTCTTCTTTTTTCTTTAAACGATAGATCTATATATGTAGTATATTTTCCAAAAGTTTCAAAACGAAATTCGAACGTTTTTAAATGTTGTAGCCCGTCAACGCTGTCTTACCGCTTGGATTCGTAGCGGGCGTAAACTTCGAACCCCTTTTCCCATAACTGCATTTTCGAAATTGCCGTGCAGGATTACTCTAAAACTATAAAGCCGATTGAGTTGAAACTTGGGAGAAATATTCACGATATTTCTTTTACTTGACGAGAATTGTTTTTAAAAAATTATTTTAAAAACTACTTTTTTAATGCAAATTTACAGATACTTTGCGTGAAGTGTTGATTTTTTTGTAAACGCTTGCCATTCTCTTAAATTTGAATTTTCATCATTTTAATTACTGTCAAATAGAATCTATACATGTCCTAACTGAAAAAAAATAGAATTTTTTTGCAAATCAAAGTCTACGGAAGTTATAGACTGCACGCCGATTCACAACTGCCGCGGCAACCTTGCTGTAACACTCTGGCACAGCTCCGCCACTTTGAATGAATTTAAAAAAAATGTTTTATTTTTACTTGATTAATTTTTTCCGTTTGAATGCATATCCCGGCTTAATGGCCGAATAAAAACATGAAGGAAAAATATTTAATAACACTGGAAGATATGCAGTATCCTGCCCGAAGTAGCTTCCCATGACAGTTGACGACTTCCCCCGACAGTGCCCAACATCTTTTCCGATTCATCTGTGAGTTCTGGTAATATCATAGGATTTTGTATGGTCCCTGATCCAGTCGACTTGGATTGTGACATGTGTGATGTTTTGAATTTCTTATGCTGTCCTTTTTTCGCATCCGTACTTGTTGCTAGTTGTTCCACATCCTGAAAAAGTATGATAAATTATTAAAGAAGTATAAAAACATTTGGCTGTTTTTACTTTGATACAGTGAATCGAGAAATTCGTTGGAAAGAAAATCGCTATTTAAACTGATCAGAAAATTTCTAATGCTCTGAATAAAAAGTTTTCTGCACAGCAATTGGAAAATGCAGCGAAAAGGATATTTGTACCAAAGAGAAAATTTCGATTTGCAGTGAACAGAACATTTTCCCCGACCAAGGAATCTCCTTTGCTCCGAACAGACAATTATCTTCACACTGGACAGAAAAATTGGTCCGCACAGACCAATCGTTCCTTACCCCAAACAAGAAATTTCCCTCACTCTAAACAATTTTCTTCGCCCTCTACAGTAAAATTGGTGCGCACAGAAAAAAAATATCCCTTCCTAATAAAGAAATTTCTTTCACTTTGGACAGAAAATTTTCTTCGCACCACATAGAAGAAGTGGTCCGCATGGAATAAAAAATTGCGTTTGCCCCAAACAAGGAATTTCTTTCACTCCGGACAATGTTCTTTGCCCTGGACAGAAAAATTGGTCCGCACAAAGTAAAGAATTTCCTTTGCCCTGAACAAGAAATTTACTGCCATCCGGAGAAAAGTTGGTCCGCACAGAATAAAAATTTCGTTTGCCACGAACGAGGAATTTTTTTCACTCCGGACAGACAATTTTCTTTGCCCTGCACAGAAAAATTGGTTCGCACAAAATAAAGAAGTTACTTTGCCCCGAACAAGAAATTTCCTCCAATCCGCACAGAAAATTTTCTTCGCACTGAACAGAAAACTTGGTCCGCATAGAATTAAATTTTCCCCTTACCCCTAAAAAGGATCTTTCAGCACTATGGACAGAAACTTTTCTTAGCAACGAACAAAATATTGATCCCCACAAAATAAAAACTTTTCTTCACATTGATCCTTTACCAAAAAATGATTTTATATATACGTCAATAAACTGAGTGTTGCACTTACCATGGTTTCACAGAGCAAATTATTTTTGCCATTCATGTAGGTCTGCTCGACGAGCAAAAACGTATGTGTTCAACTTTTAAAATAACACAAATCGTAATTAAAACACTCTTTCGCACGTCCGTCCATAATATAGCGAGGTTATCTGAAGTCGCCATATTGTCATATCAGCTCACTGAACGCGTGTTTTTTGTGGTACACGCGTGTAAGTGAGTTGTTTTACGACGCTTTGTGTCGTTCGAGTTGCGTGTACCTACACTAAGTGTGTTGTTGGGGAGAAAATGGGTTGATTCGACACGCTTTATGTGAGTTAATTTAAGCGTGTTCTCCGGCAACTCATTAAAAACGTGTTGTTACCAAGAATGGTATAGAGCGTATTGTTTCAACACGGTAAAATAAGTAAAACACATTGTTTCAACGCATTCACCAGTCCGAACACGTTGTAGACATTTTGTGTGTCACTTCAACACTGACAACACGCTTATTTTTTACAGTGCATTATTTATTACTTGGCTTTTTTTAACTTGTTAAAGTTTTTAGGGAGTCATCCTTTATTGTTCGTTCGCTTTTTTATGTTAATTAACAAACGTTTCAACCACACAAGTGACTAAAGAGATGACCTATGGCAAAAAATTTCAAGATTGTTTAAGAGTTTAATCACAGGTTCCGTCTTCGAGTTTCAGAATACTGACGGGCGACATGTGATGCCAGCGTTTAGTGCTTACAAGGGGACAGTACGGCCGTCGGATTTTTGTAATTTTTCGTACTCATGGTACGCGAAGTTCAGAGCTCGAATATTAATATCCCAAAGCAGTTCGACGCCATATTCAGAAATTTTCGAGAAAATTGACTTTGAAGTTTTCGAGCGCACTCTTATTCCACAAAGATGCAACGATATTCGAACCGGGCTCGTGGCGTACCCGGTAGGGCTCGAGTCTAGTAATCGCGGGGTCGCTGGTTCGAGTCTCACTTCGAATTTTTTTTTTAATTCGCATACCTCCGTCATTTAAATATCCCGATAAATTTTTGTTGTATATAATCACATATTATTATATATAATTAATATAATATATCTATATATGTTTATATGTGGACAAAATCCATATATAGTTATTTATGTACAAAATTCATTATAGTTATACATAATTATATATTTTCTCATATATGACCATATATTATTTATGTATAACAATAGGTGATTATTTATAAAAAAATAAATAAATAATCCCGGGATAAAAATCATAAAATCTATGCTAATTCACATATATGTAATTATAATTGTCAATGATAAATGCAAGTCTTATTTTTGATTATCCCTTGCTTGAAATTGCGAATAGGCGACGTAAAAATATCCAGTAATAATATTTACATAAACTCCCTCGTAGATTAATAGGAATATAAATAGAAGAATAAATGTTGAAATATGTGAATATAACGCTTGCTTTGGCAACCATCGATATTGTGAATAACAGTTCTGCGTACATCGTTTGCCTTTGTCCTGATCAACTACCTGCGAAGCGGGCACAGCTGCTTGTGCACAAAAGATTTCTGGGAATTCCAGAACGGGTGGAAGGAATACGGCGCCTTCCGCAAGGAAGTTATCACTCTGGCTCGTGTAACATTACACCCGATGTATAAAACAAACGAATACAGACCGAATAATAAAGTATTCAATTCCTTACCCGACGTTTTTCATTTTCATCCTAAAAATGTTGTTGGTTATAAATATTGATACTTGAAAATGTATGTTTATAATCAAGAGATAATTAAAAATATGACTTGCGTCTTTTCATTTAAAAAAAATGAAAAAAAAAAATTCGCAGTGAGACTCGAACCAGCGACCCCGCGATTACTAGACTCGAGCGCTACGCCACGAGCCCGGTTCGAATATCGTTGCATCTTTGTGGGATAAGAGTGCGCTCGAAAACTTCAGTCAATTTTCTCGAAAATTTCTGAATATGGCGTCGAACTGCTTTGGGATATTAATATTCGAGCTCTGAACTTCGCGTACCATGAGTACGAAAAATTACAAAAATCCGACTGCCGTACTGTCCCCTTGTTAGGGCCTTAGTTAGACGGTTAGACTGAATACGCTTGCCTGACCTTGTGCAAGTTGTCGAAATATAATGTTGGCCGTGCCAACACTGTATAATTTGATCATGCTACAATGAAACGGAACATATTCTATCATACACTTCGCCGCCGACGCACAGTGGGGCAGAATCCCAAAAAGCTGGCCAAAAGTCAAATTTTTGAGTTGTATATATTCGTCTATATATGTTCAGATCTTGTTTACTGATAGTCCTAGGACGAAATTCCGGACCGGGCATATTATACCTGCTCTAGGGTTTATACCTGCTCTAGGGTCGCCTCGACATCAGTCGACATTCAGCCGTCCTTCGGTACGCATTAAACAAGCGTACGCGTCGAAAAATTCTTGCCTGTTTCGAAGTGCTGTGAAACGGACGAAATGCAGAAAATATAATTATGCACAGTTATTGCTTATTTTATGTTTGAAATATCTAAATTTTGCAACAAGTAAACATAAAAAATTATACATTTTCTTTCGAAAATCGATTTTCTAAAGTAGTTTTAAAAATGTCTTCGCGAGTCTCGACCTTGTTTCAACAAGAAACTGATAGTGTACAGTACTAAATATAATATACTAAAAAACTGGCTGCTCAGGAGTGCTCAACGAATAGTTAGACTAATTTTTAGGGAGAAATACGTGGCGCGACATTAACGGACGTGTGAATGTAATCCATTGATTATTACGTTACAGCGCGTTGGTATATTTTCTGTCTATTAACATAGATTAATATTTATTTATCAATTCCATTTGTAGTATGTTCATTTATTGATTAATATTCATAGATCATTTAAATTTTAATACAGTAATTTATTATTCTAAATGTACGCTTTACGAAAATCTCAACATTTTATAAAATATTCCTGCAAGAACTCTCAGTAGCTAGAACTGTGTTTCCCCCATGTTTGTACGGCGTAACGGTTTTCGGCAGTAAAGGTGTATTAGTGTATACGTACATAGTGTATACGTAGTGTAGACGGCGATTCGGCAAGGACTGACGAGGGGCTCCTAGAGCAGCCATGTATGAAAGAAAGAAGCCCGCCTGCTGTTCAGGCTTTATTATACCTGTTGTATACTGACACAGAGGTGATTCTCGTAAAGACAGATTTCATGCAATTTCGGTTTTTTTTTCGTGCAGAATGTATGTAAATATATTTGTTAATCATTTATATCATAAATATTCGTTTTCTTTATAAATATAAAATCATTTTTAGTAGTAATAAATTATTTTTGTACATTTCGAGTCAGAACACCGTATATAGTTTTGTTAAGTATAAAATGATTGCAAAATAATGTCATTCAATTTTGTACATGTTTATATTGGTATTTTACAGAGTCTTCCCAATCTTCAAATATGGAATTATCAAGAAGAGATGTTTTTTTCATGGTGAAAGACAGTTTAAAAAACGAACAGAAATTCGTTATTAGAGTTTTGAAAGATGCAATTTTCAAGAAAACAGAACATGTGATACAAGTAGACGAGGATGAAAAGTCATTAGGACTGTTATTTGCAAATTTTCTATCCAGATGGAAAGCAGCAAATAGAGGCCAAGAAAAGTTTCTAAAAAATAATGAAGAATGGTTGAATGGCACCGTATGTTTTTCAACATTATCCGATACTGAATGCACAACATCAACATCTGAGAAGATTGTGAAGAATGATGAAAAAGGAACATCTGGACGACCTTCGAAATCTTTTGCTTCATCCAGCGATAGATCTAAGAGGCGAAAGACTGAAGAAATACGTTCTACTTTATCTACAGAAGAATTGACGTATGCTGCTCAAATGAGTTTAAGGACTTCTGGTCAAGTGGATGCTGCTCAAGTTCTTAAAGATGTCACATTAACCAGCCCAACAAGAGCCTCAAAATATATAGGTGCTGTTCGGTCAAAAAATGAGACACCTTTAGCCCCAGACGAAGCACTTTCTTTGATGATCGAGAAAGGAGAATCAAGGCGCTCTTATCAGCTATCAAGAAATGCCGCTAGAGCACGTAAATACAAATTATACCCATCATACCATGAAGTAGAAAAAGCAAAAAATCGTTGTTATCCATCAGTTGTGTACATGAATATTACTGAGTCGTGCGCACAAATTAAACTACAGGCTTTACTTGATCATACCACATACAGAATTATACAACTTCAGGCTGATGTCATCGATACTCTAAATTCTGAAATTCTGCAAAAATTAGTACTTCACTGTAAATGGGGATGTGATGGAAGCAGCGGTCAAAGTGTTTATAAGCAAAAATTTGATGAGGCTGGAAAATCTGATGAAAGCATTTTTTATACTTCTCTGGTACCTTTGCAATTAATCTACAACAATCACGAGACGGATGAAGGAACTATTGTGTGGAAAAATCCTAGACCTTCATCTCCTCAATTCTGCAGACCAATACGATTGCAGCTTGTACATGAAGATGTACAATCAACATTGAAAGAAGTTACCGACATTGAACAGCAGATTGCGGGTCTTGCACCATACACTACTGAACAAAATGAAACATCAATTTCAGTAACCTATTGTATGTCGTTTACGATGATAGACGGCAAAGTCTGTAACGCTGTAACCGGTACCACTTCTGCACAACGCTGCTTCCTGTGCAAAGCCACCTCTAAAGATTTTAATAACATCGACAAAATTATAAAAATGGACATTACTACAGATAATTTAAGATTTGGCATATCTACATTACATGCGTGGATTCGTTTTTTCGAGTGCTGTTTGCATTTGTCGTATAAGCTCACAACTCAAAAGTGGCAAGCTCGTGAAGAGGAAGTGAAAAAGATTGTGAAAGTACGCAAGGAAGACATACAGACTCAATTTAAGACAACACTGGGGCTTATCGTTGATCGACCAAAGCCAGGATATGGCAGCTCAAACGATGGAAATACCGCCCGCCGCTTTTTCGAAAATGCTAATATATCTGCTGAAATAACAGGAGTCGATGAAAATTTAATTCACCGATTTCATGTTATTTTGCAGGCAATTTCGAGCGGGTATGATATAGACGAAGAAAAATTCAAAGACTATTGTGTAAATACTGCCCGTTTATTCGTTGCTTTATATCCATGGTATTACATGCCAACATCTGTGCACAAAGTGTTGATGCACGGAGCAGAAATTGTAAAATATGCCCTTTTACCGATCGGACAACTTTCTGAAGAGGCCCAAGAGTCACGCAATAAGGACATAAAGAACTACAGGTTACATCATTCAAGAAAATGCTCTCGAGAATCGAATATGAGAGACATTTTCTATAGGCTCTTAGTATCATCAGATCCATTTGTCTCAAGCATCAGGAAATTGCCCCAGAGACCGGCGAAATCTTTACATAAAGAAGCTATAGAAATGTTAAAACAACCTGAAGTCACCAGACAAGAGATAAGGAACGATTCCGATTTGGATACAAGTGGGTCAACATCAGAATCCGAATCGAATGATTCCAACATTGAAGATGACATACAAGATTTTTGTTACTAGAAGTAAATAACAGATATTTGATTTATTGCAAATTTTGTACTCAAGAAATTGTTCGAAAATAAAAACATGGCTCAAGAGATTTTCTACTCATTTCAACCTAAAAATATTATGAAACATTTTCTATTAAAAAATATTTAAAAATTGAAAATTTTTGTGGAATCGTCTATATATCGCGTCTGCTATTTTGAAAATTAACATTCCTATAACAAATTCGTAATCAGCGATCCCAAAAACCCTTAAGAAATATGATTGGGTATTTTTTACTGAATTATTTGACTAATTGGTTGAATTATGTCCGCCATTTTGGGTCCGCCATTTTGAAAATCGTAATTCTGGTAACAGATTCGTATTCAGCGACCCCGAAAACCCCCGAGAAGAGAATTGGAGATCATTTTGGACACTTTCCGAATTTTGGCCAGCTTTTTGGGATTCTGCCCCACTGTGCGACGTCTCGTCGGGCGCGTCGTTCTGAAGTGTATAGTCGAGCTGGAGTCCGACCTCCCTCCATGAATACCGCGTCGATAATATAATTTCGTATTCAACGGTCCATCTTCAAAATCTTCGCTAACATTCTTGTGCGCATCGTGTTTTATTTCAATAGTCACCATTCATTGCAGTCTTCTACGACATATATTTAATTTTCTGTGCACTAAAATACTATTGGTATAATGAAAATGTTATTTTTAAGTATACGTGCTTGAATCAGTTCGTCCACTATTTTATTCTGCGTGTAGTTTAAATAATAATTCTTGATCTCGAATATATCTTGAGATATGTGGGAGATATATACATTTGCACTCATTCATTATCTACAAGTACCTAATATGCATTCAAGATATATTGGTGGTATGTCAGATTGTATGACAGAATGTTATTGGTTATATTGGCACACATATGACTTTCACATAAGCTTCTCAATACTGATTTTTCTTATACAGGGAGAGGCACTAACTGTTGCCACCTTGAATATCTCTGTAATTATCGACGTCACAAACAAATGTTTGAAACAAAAGTTGTACCGTACGAAAGGGGTCATCAAATGCGACCATTTTTTTATCTCAGTGGAGGCGCTGTCGCACAGTAAAGGTCACCTCCACTTTTTTAAATGGGACGGTACATTTTTTTCAACTATCTTGTAGACCATCGAAAACTGCAGAAAAAACATTTAGGGATCAACGTCGTCCAAGTTCATTTAAGGTATTCCTTTCACGAACCCAAATATTTTACACTTAACTGATTTTCGTCTATAATGAAGTAAAAATACACCCCAGTATACTGGTAAAATTTCAAGCCAAGTTACCGAACCGTTAACGAAAAATTACGGCCCTAAAAATCGTCTCACTTATACGGCGCTTTATGGACATGTCACGCTGGCCACATGTCTTTCTAATAATTTATACACTAAATAACTCTAGATGCCTAATACAAACTGCTCACAGGTGTAAAAAAGTCTAAAGATTCCGTAACAACAATAAAAACAGAGGGTCACCGAACGTTTAAAGAAAATATTAATGTTAAAACTTGGAAAAGTGTGGTTAGCAGAAGAATTTTTGTAGCCGTGACGTTTCAAATAAATGTAAAAATGTCTCAATCTACTAAATTTGCACGAATTTTGTTATTCTAGTTTATCGTTGTGTATAATAATCCATTATAACTTGTTTTTTTATTAAGCGCAATTGTAATTTACCGACGATTCAGAAGGCCCTGCTTATGCCCCCACAAAATACGGCCCTCCGCGAAAGGAATACCTTAAGATCAATAAGTGACATGAACTTTATTTTTATGTGAAATTACCTTTATTCACAGTAGATGTTCAAAATGATTGCCATTGGAATCAATGCAGTATTGCAATCTCCTCATCACGAATATCTTATCACTTCGGCACTTATCGCCGAAGTCTTCCCATTGTCTTTTATGTAAACAACGGCACCAAACCTACAATGTACACGGAACATTGTACAATGTTTCGCCCAAACAAACCCAAGATAACGATAGTAAGAATGGTGAGACTAGTATTAATGAATCAAGCGAATGTAAATGATGTATTCTTTTGGAGAGCAAACTGATATGCTTCTAATTTACGGAGAATGTCAGAAAAATGCAGTGAGAGCTAGAGACTTATACGCCGAGTTGCCAGACGTGTAGTGAGCGAAACTGCCGCCAAACGCCGCTTGTGTAGCCCAAAAACCGCGGAACTTTACTAAGCCCAATTAGCGCGGTAAAAGCTCGCATATAGTCCAAATTCGTGGCTTTGGTAGATCATGAAGGAAAAGCACCTAAATAAGTTAGAAAGTGAATTATTTCTTTAATTATTTAAAAATAAAACACAATAAAATATCTGTATTTTATAGCAAGCTATAACAATCACATAAATAAACAAATACTTATTCCTTGATATTACACAGGTACAAAAATCACTCAGTTTTAATCACAGTCTCATATATGATATATGAATAAGAATATTTAAGTAAATATCTTTATGTTTTATAGAAATCGAAATTAACTATCTGCATCAGAGAAACATAAAATTCGTTTGGCAGGTCCTCTGCATTCGAGATTTGAATCTCTGGTACATTACTATTCTTTAGCACATTCTCTTGGGCAGGGACAGGGCCGGAGTCCGGATCATCCGGATTCAAGTCGAACTCAGCTTCCCTTATCAGCTGAGAAAAAGACGCCTCCTTGTTCCGGTCGTGCAAACTCTCATACATTGCACTGCTGAATCTGGGAATCATTTCGCGCGTCACATTAAAGGTTCTGCAATATTGACCAATAGCCTATATAGCAAACAGAAACGAGTTGTTTGTAATGGTCGCAAAAATTAAAAGTAAACAGTTATATTAGCACTCTGAGTTACCTTGAGATGAACGCGCAAGCGCAGAAGAGCCTCGAGCATCTTTATTTCCATCCTATTTCTAACTTTGGTTTTTATGGCACTCATGAAGCTAAACACTCTTCCCACTACGGCATTGCTGACCGGGATAGTTAGAGCGCGTAGCGCAAATTTGGCAAGTTGATCGAACGGACGATTCCCCGTTGCAGTCTTGCATTCCAAGATGCAGGTCCAGAAATGAACTATATCAAGCGAATTGATGTCCTCATTCAAATCCGGATGGTTGCAGATCTCGTGGAGGGGCAAAGTACCCAACGTTATCCACTGGCTCTCTAGCACGTCTCTATCAGCAGAAGGATCTGTTGAAGCGATAAAAATACAGAATCTAAGTGCCTGCTGGAAGTATCATATGTAAAAATATTTCATTATGTTCAAGTCCATGCGGGAGCTTACCTAGATCAAGTGGTAGCTGCTCAAACTGCGGACGACAGAGCTTCGGTAGGGCATTTCTCGGGGAAAGGTACTGCAGCTTTTTTATTACATCAAGATTGGGAGGTAATCGTTCTGTCAGTTGGTTACACAAGGCAATCAAATAGTTTCTACAGTCCGCGTGCACCGTACTCATTGCTGCCTCGGAGATAGTGACTTTTTTTACCAGGTTCTTGAACCCATCACCTAGTTTTAACATGTCAATGGGTAAGAGATTATCTTGAACTGTCAAAGCTGCTTTAAGCATCTCAATTTCTTCGACTCGAAGAACACCCGGCGGAGTGGTCGTAGCGGCAGTTCTCTCTTTCATGATACGGCAGGCTATCGCGTACACCAAGTTTCTAAGACCGCTGTACATCTTAGTAACATCAGCATTTGAGTGTTCAAATGCTTGATTTACCACGCTCACATCTTTGAGGATAGTACGCAGGAATGTGAGATAAAGGACATTAGCGTCATCCTAGTACAATTTTGCCAACTGAGACAGCTTGAAATCTTTAGGATTTTTCTTTTGGGCTTCCCTAAATAACTGACAGAGCTCCGTCCATTGGTCTACGATCACAGAAGATACACGGAGTCAAATCAACCATCGCGTAGTTGAAAGACTTAGTAGCTTGGCCGGTTCCTTTCCTTCATGCTTTGTCTGGAAAATCAATCAAGGACCGATTTTTAGCTAGAAATCGAGAGGATAAATGGGGAGTGTAGAGAGGTGAGGGAGAGAAAGGGGAGCCTCAAGCTCCCTCCTCTCGCCATTCATCACCCCTGCAGTGACCCCCCTGAAGGCGAAACCAAAAATATCTGTTAAAGTATTGACGTATCATATTAACCTTGTAAAAGTGTATTCTCCCCGTCTCTTAGGACTGCAGGTCAACCAGTTGTACGTCTCTGAGAGGATGAAGTCCAAATGGCTTGGCACTTTCTTGTATGCCCACTCGGCACACTTGTCAAGACTATGGCATATTCACTTGATAATGACCAGGTGCGGCACCGTTTTGGTTAAATGTGTGAAAAAAGAGTTGTGAACTTCACACATATCAGATGCACCATCAGTGCCAACGGTTTGCAATTGTTGGAGAGGTAGTTTAATTTTGTGCAAGTACTCCATCAGGGCGCCGGCAAGCGCCTCGCCCGTACAACTCACAACTTCGACAATGCCTAGGAAGTCTGTGATCATTTCTTGACGGGCCCTGCTGTGGTATCGAATGCACACAGCCATGAACTTTTTCACTGAGACATCAGTTGATTCATCTACGATGAGTGCGTATGGGGAGTCCCCGACATCCTTCAATAGCTCAGTGAGTTGTGCGGGAGCTGTCACATGCATGATAAGTTTCGAACACTTCGTGCGATGCAGTCTCGTGTTCTCAAGCTTAGATCCTTTTTCCAGGACCTTGATAATTTTCCCTAAATGATCAGCATTTTTGATTGCACAATGTACAGCTATAAAAGCAGAGAGTTTTAAATCTGAAATTTTAATCTCGTCCTTAATTTGAACACAACTTGCAAGAGAATGATAAAAATCAAAATAAGCTAATATTCTCTATAAATTATGGGGCATGCTAGAAAAGTGCGGACCGTAGTCGCGCAAACTGCGTTGCCGATTTCTGTTAATTGCATTTTCTTTCGCTTATCTCGCCCAGCGTGAACTACCAAGTCACTGTAGTGGGCCCGTATATGAACGTTGTACAATTTACAATAAGCTTCCGGCTTTCCATCTAACACATCTTTCTCAGAGCAGGGCTCGAGCCAGTCTGAAAGATATTTTACAGTCATTTATTTGGAACCCTAAGTTCGTATATTAAATCCTGCCAGCCACAAAGGGTATATTAAATCCTGCCAGCCACTAGTTTACTCGGCGACGTGGTGGCTGCCCAAGCACTCTCGCGACGCTTCATGGACAGAACCATAGTGCACAGTAAAAGGCCTCCCTCCTGCACCGCTTTTTTTTCTTTATAAAGAGACGGCTTAAGGCAGTGGCGCTTGCTAGTTTAAATTGTATCCTTTTTGTAGTTTAAAATGTTCGAATGCTCCATCATTTATATGTTTGAAATAGTTATATTTCCTTGTATGTATATTACACAGTAATTAGTAACAGCACAGGTAATTGAATCACAAGGGAATGAATTACATTACATTCAGATAACTTTATAATTAAATACAATTTGATTATGTTACATTGTAATTAAATGACTTTGTAATTAGATTAATAATTCAATTACCTATTAATTAAATTACGCCCATCTCTGGTGTAGTAAATGTATATTTCGATACCGCGTTCGACCGCAGCTAGTCGCAAAAACGCGAAGCAACGCACGATTTCGATACCGCGATCGAACGCAGCTAGTTGCCAAATCGCGATGCAGCATCGATGCATTTGCCAAATCGCCGATTGCCGATGTTCAAAGTAGTACCTATGTTTGCTGAGGCCCTTAGGCCTCATTTGCACGGGCGGTAAAAAACGCAACGCATGATGTGTTCACACGGAGCCATTAAAAACGCCAGTGTTGCTATGTATATAGATTTATCTGGTATCTGATGCTCATCCGAATGTTCAATACTGCCCGTGCGAATGAGGCCTTAAAGGGTTAACAGAGTTCGCAAGCGAAGAAGCGACTTATGTTTCAATGCGAGTTCAGATTCCCACTTCCCATTATAATGCTTCAAGTACTTGCCCCATTTACCCATGACGTATTCCAGGTAGGTACTTCTTTTAAATCTGTGCGATCACCCGCCACTACATTCCCGAATTCACTCCGAGCCAGCTCCGAATGACCCGATCGCACACGAACGAGAAACAGAAGACTATGGGGGTGACACTCCTCGAATATTGTGTCCCCGTTAGTAACCCCCTCCACGAGAGGCGCTGGTAGTCACCCGCGTTACCCTCACTCTGGTCGCACCAGAGGTCACGTTTATATATTACCATTCTAGAATATAATGTTACAAAGGAAGGGATAGGATATGTACACGTATCAAAGTACGTCCGATGTCTTTTTTCCACAAGTCTAGGGCTCTTGGTTCACGTGGAACATTGAAAAGATGAGACTTTTCTGTGTTTGATTTATAACCTGACGTGCAGTCACGAACTATGCACGTAGGCATTTTTAAACATAAAAACAAAAACCACGGCAAGAGTTTGTTTTAATCACTTTTTTGTATAAACACCAGAAAAAAATATAAAATTCAACACCCTTTAATAAAGAAAATCCGGATCGACGAAATCGAAGAAGCCCAGAAGGAAATGTCAATGTTGCGGAGGTTAAAAACGTTTAAGCAACGGGATAAGGTGCTTTGCGGAGTGAGTGGGGGTAACCCGGGTGACTACTAGCGCCGCATAGTGAGCTGCTTCCATCACGGTCAACAACGGACCTGTGTGAACATGGCAACTGACTTTACAGAAAGTAATTTTTTTTCCATTCGTTTGTACTCGGTTTGTACCCGTTTGTACCGACTTAAATTTCGCTCGTTCCTCAAGGGGGAAAAAAGTACGAGGGAATGGAAAAATGGACCGCAACCCATTTAGAGCTAAACAATTTTAATAAGCGCGATTGAAAAGAGAATCGTTTGTACACGTTTGTACCGTCGAAATTTTTTTTTTGGAATTTTTTTTCAAATTTTTTTGGAATTTTTCTTTCAAATTTTTTTTCAAAAAAATTATTCGATTTTTAAATTTTTTGATTTCCGTTCGTATCGATGAGTATATCGTTTCGACCACCGTGTAATCGTTTGTACCCAGTCGTACTGACGAGTATATCGTTTGTACCACCGAGAAATCTTTTGTATCCGTTGGTATCGACGAGTATATCGTTTGTGTCCCCTCGTACTGATGAGTATATCATTTGTACCACCGAGAAAACGTTTGTACCCGTCTGTACTATCGAGCAATCGTTTGTACCAGTTCTTATCGACGAGTATATCATTTGTACCACCGAGAAATCGTTTGTACCCGTCTGTACTATCGAGAAATCGTTTGTACCCACTCGTAATGACAAGTATATCGTTTGTACCACCGAGAAAACGTTTGTACCCGTCTGTACTATCGAGCAATCGTTTGTGCCCGTTGGTATCGACGGGTAGCAATAGTTTGTACCCGTCTGTAATATCAAGCAATAATGTGTACCCCCTCGTACTGACGAGTATAGTATAGTGACGAGTATGACGAGTATATCGTTTGAACCACCGAGAAAACGTTTGTACCCGTCTGTGCTATCGAGCAATCGTTTGTACCAGTTCGTATCGACGAGTATATCGTTTGTACCACCGAGAAATCGTTTGTACCCGTTTGTACTATCGAGCAATCGTTTGTACCCGTTCGTATCGACGAGTATATCGTTTGTACCACCGAGAAAACTAATGTACCCGACTGTACTATCGAGCAATCGTTTGTAGCCGTCCGTATCGACAAGTATATCATTTGTACCGCCGAGAAATCGTTTGTACCCATCTGTACTATCGAGCAATCGTTTGTGCCCGTTCGTATCGACAAGTATATTGTTTGTACCACCGAGAAAACGTTTGTACCGGTCTTTACTATCGAGCAATCGTTTCTACCCATTCGGAATGACGAGTATATCATTTGTACCACCGAGAAATCGTTTGTACCCAACTCCACTATCGAGCAATCGTTTGTACCCATTCGTACTGACGAGTATATCGTTCGTACCAACGAGAAAACGTTTGTACCCGTCTGTACTATCGAGCAATCGTTTATTCCCGTCTGTAATATCAAGCAATCGTTTGTACCCCCTCGTACCGACGAGTATATCGTTTGTAACACCGAGAAAACGTTAGTACCCGTCTGTACTATAGAGGAATCGTTTGTACCAGTTCGTATCGATAAGTATATCGTTTGTACCACCGAGAAATCGGTTGTACGCGTTTATACTATCGAGCAATCGTTTGTACCCGTTCGCATCGACGAGTATATTGTTTGTACCACCGAGAAATCATTTGTACCCGTCTGTAATATCAAGCAATCATTTGTACCCCTCGTACTGACGAGTATATCATTTGAACCACCGAGAAAACGTTTCTACCCGTCTGCACTATCGAGCAATCGTTTGTGCCTATTCGTACTGACGAATATATCGTTTGTACCACCGAGAAAACGTTTGTACCCGTCTGTACTATCGAGGAATCGTTTGTACCCATTCGTAATGACAAGTATATCGTTTGTACCACCGAGAAAACGTTTGTACCCGTCTGTACTATCGAGCAATCGTTTGTATCCGTTGGTATCGACGAGTAGCAATAGTTTGTACCCGTCTGTAATATCAAGCAATCATTTGTACCCCCTCGTACTGACGAGTATAGTATAGTGACGAGTATGACGAGTACCAGGTGTGTAAGTATGAAACCGGAATTTTTGTACAGAAAAAACACGTTTATTGTAATAATATGATACAAAGTATCATATCATTACCGTAGGTACATCCGCCAGTTGTTGTTGTGTTTGAGCGTCGTCTTCGTCCAACAAGGCTTGCAGGTCAGCGTCTTCAAACTTTTTCGGTGGTCTTCCACGTTCTTCATTTCTCACGTCAAAATCGCCACTTTTGAACCGTTTGAACCACTCGAAACACTGTGTTTTACCGAGAGCATGCTCACCAAACGCCTCCACAAGCATTCGATGCGATTCGGCTGCGGTTTTCTTCAGATGAAAACAGAAAAGGAGTGCTGTCGGCAAATCGTAATTTGTTGGCATAAAACTCGACATGTTTATCTCTAATAAACTAATGCTACTGAATGAAACTCGTGTTATTGTGAGTTGGAAATCTTTGTCGGATATCAATACACTAACAAGACACCGCTGACGTGATGTGTCGGTAACTGCATCGACATCTAGCGCCACCTATGGGCAAATTCCGGTTTCATACTTACACACCTGGTATATCGTTTGAACCACCGAGAAAACGTTTGTACCCATCTGTGCTATCGAGCAATCGTTTGTACCAGTTCGTATCGACGAGTATATCGTTTGTACCACCGAGAAATCGTTTGTACCCAACTCCACTATCGAGCAATCGTTTGTACCCATTCGTACTGACGAGTATATCGTTCGTACCAACGAGAAAAAGTTTGTACCCGTCTGTACTATCGAGCAATCGTTTGTTCCCGTCAGTAATATCAAGCAATCGATTGTACCCCCTCGTACCGACGAGTATATCGTTTGCAACACCGAGAAAACGTTAGTACCCGTCTGTACTATAGAGCAATCGTTTGTACCAGTTCGTATCGATAAGTATATCGTTTGTACCATCGAGAAATCGGTTGTACGCGTTTATACTATCGAGCAATCGTTTGTACCCGTTCGTATCGACGAGTATGTCGTTTGTACCGCCGAGAAATCGTTTGTACCCGTCTGTAATATCAAGCAATCATTTGTACCCCTCGTACTGACGAGTATATCGTTTGAACCACCGAGAAAACGTTTCTACCCGTCTGTACTATCGAGCAATCGTTTGTACCTATTCGAACTGACGAATATATCGTTTGTACCACCGAGAAAACGTTTGTACCCGTCTGTACTATCGAGCAATCATTTGTACCTAATCGTACTGACGAGTATATCGTTTGTACCAACGAGAAAACGTTGGTACCCGTCTGTACTATCGAGCAATCGTTTGTACCCGTCTGTTATATCAAGCGAGTATATCGTTCGTATCACCGAGAAAACGTTTGTACCCGTCTGTAATATCGAGCAATCGTTTGTACCAGTTCTTATCGACGAGTATATCGTTTGTACCACCGAGAAATCGTTTGTACCCGACTGTACTATCGAGGAATCGTTTGTACCCATTCGTACTGAGAAGTATATCATTGGTACCACCGAGAAAACGTTTGTACTCCTCTGTACTATCGAGCAATCTTTTGTTCCAGTTGGTATCGACGAGAATAACGTTTGTACTATGGAGCAATCGTTTGTGCCTATTCGTACTAACGAATATATCGTTTGTACCACCGAGAAAACATTTGTACCCGTCTGTACTATCGAGCAATCGTTTGTGCCAGTTCGTATCGACGAGTATGTCGTTTGTACCAGCGAGAAAACGTTTGTACCCGTTTGTACGATCGAGCAATCGTTTGTACCCGTTCGTATCGACGAGTATGTCGTTTGTACCACCGAGAAAACGTTTGTACCCGACTGTACTATCGAGCAATCGTTTGTACCCGTTCGTATCGACAAGAATATCATTTGTACCGCCGAGAAATCGTTTGTACCCATCTGTACTATCGAGCAATCGTTTGTACCCATTCGTACCGACAAGTATATCGTTTGTACCACCGAGAAAACGTTTGTACCACCGAGAAAACGTTTGTACCCGTCTGTACTATCGAGAAATCGTTTGTTCTCGTCTGTAATATCAAGCAATCGATTGTACCCCCTCGTACCGACGAGTATATCGTTTGTAACACTGAGAAAACGTTAGTACCCGTCTGTACTATAGAGCGATCGTTTGTACCAGTTCGTATCGATAAGTATATCGTTTGTACCACCGAGAAAACGTTTGTACCGGTCTGTACTATCGAGCAATCGTTTGTACCCAATCGTACTGACGAGTATATCGTTTGTACCAACGAGAAAACGTTGGTACCCGTCTGTACTATCGAGCAATCGTTTGTACCCGTCGGTTATATCAAGCGAGTATATCGTTCGTATCACCGAGAAAACGTTTGTACCCGTCTGTACTATCGAGCAATCGTTTGTACCAGTTCTTATCGACGAGCAATCGTTTGTATCAGTTCTGATCGACGAGTATATCGTTTGTACCACCGGGAAATCGTTTGTACGCGTCTGTATTATCGAGGAATCGTTTGTACCCATTCGTACTGAGAAGTATATCGTTTGTACCACCGAGAAAACGTTTGTGCCCGTCTGAACTATTGAGCAATCTTTTGTTCCCGTTGGTATCGATGCGTATAACGTTTGTACTATCGAGCAATCGTTTGTACCGGTCCGTATCGGCGAGTATGTCCTTTGCACCACCGAAAAAACGTTTGTACCCGTCTGAACTATCGATCAATCGTTTGTACCCGTCTGTAATATCAAGCAATCGTTTCTACCCCCTCGTACTGACGAGCATGTCGTTTGTACAGTGCCTTCATTTAATGCCTGGACATGCCTGTATGAACGCTAACTTCAAGGAGCGGTAGTATTACCGCACTATGAAGTTAACGTCATCGGTCGATTTTCGAAAGAATTTCCCACTGATGTGTCACGCGTCATATCTAACCCGTGAGGCGATATAGCCTCGTGAAAAAATGACAGCGCTGAAGCGGTGCAACTGCAGCGTGAAGGCAGGCACCCAAAATGCTGGAGGGATGGAAATTAAGAATGCGAAATTGGAAAAGAACAGACCGATATCTTCAAAGAAAATTGGTAGAAATTTTTAGAAAAATGTTTAAAATCGCGTAAAACGTCCAATAACCGAAGTGATGGCGCGAAGAATCCGATTTATATCTCGTGACTAATTAAACAAGTAATTTGAATATGACGCTAAACGTTAAAAGCCACGGCAAGACTTTTCAGAGTTTAATTAATTTTGTCCGTTTAATTAAAATCTCTGGTTGGTATAACGTTATCTACAGATATGGAACGAATTCGAGTGACAGTGCAGGTGATACTGTTGCGAAATACAATCTACAATCGCGAATCATTCATCCGGTCCATTTTATTTTGTAGACTAAAACAACGATACCTCTTCAGAAAGGCGCTTTTCCCTATCCGAGAACTGTATTAAAAAGAATGTTAATTTCGAAAATGTTCGAGGATTCGCGAAAAACTTTCGGAATAAATCATTCTAGCAATACATTTTAAAGTAATTTGGCGTGAAATTATTATTTATTACCAAATACTACGAGTGTTTTAATTTTTAATGTTGCATAAAATATCTGAACATTCTGTAGTTACATCATTTTTCAATCATAAATTCTAAATACAAAAATATCCTACATAATTATAAATATAAAAATAAATATCGCAAAATTTTGTAGTTACAGAATTTTAAGATAATTTATAAAACAGTGAAAAAACAAAAATACTCGTAGTATTTGGTAAAAACGAATAATTTCACACCAAATTACTTTAATATGTAATGTTATTCCAAATTTATTCCAAAGGTTGTTAGCGAATCGCATATGATTAAAAATATTATTTGCGGAGCATCAAATCCTCGAACATTTTCGAAATTGAGATTATTTTCAATAAAGTTCACATCGATTAAGTTCAATCGGTTATCTTAACCCTCAATCCGTGAAGGTATTTGAGGCACCTTGGTCCCGTGAACATGGGTCATTTCGTTTTTGCATTAACAAACCAACAGTTGTCAATGAAAAACATCTGAAAAAATGCATGGTCAATCTTTAGGCCGCACTTCTCAAGGGAAAATAGGGTTTTTTTTTCTTTCTTATGGTTAATATTTTTTAAAATAAATAGTAAGCAACCCGCGGACGAAATAATCTTTGACAGGACGAAAACGACCCAGGTTCACGAAATGCGGATTAAAATTCTCTACTCAATCGGCCCGATTGGATCGAGAAGGCGATCCATGACGATGCTGCGAGAACGACGGTAGGAGCATTGTTTATTTAACAAAGATAAAATCGGTCCTCGGAGTGGTTCTCGGGGCCTCGATCGGACATTACCGATATTACTGCCGGGAATTCATCTCCGACTTTATCTCACTTCCGGTCAGAATGGGTCGAGAACTCTGATGACGCTGCGAGAACGATGGTAGGAGCATTGTTTATTCAACAAAGATAAAATCGGTGCTCGGAATGGTTCTCGGGGCCTCGATCGGACATTCCCGATATTACTGCCCAAAAATTGGTGTCCGATTTGATCTTACTTACGGTCAGAATTGGTCGAGAAGTCTGAGGATGCTGCGAGAACTTCGGTAGGAGCATTGTTGAGTTAACAACGATAAAATTGGTGCTCGGAATGGTTCTCGGGGCCTCAAGCGAACGATCCCGATATTACTGCCCCGAATTCGTCTCCGATTTTATCTTACTTTCGGTCAGAATGGGTCGAGAAGTCTGACGATACTGCGAAAACGACGGTAGGGGCATTGTTTATTTAACAAAGATAAAATCGGTGCTCGGAATGGTTCCTGGGGCCTCGAGCGAACATTCCCGATATTACTGCTGCGAATTCGTCTCCGATTTTATCTTACATCCGGTCAGAATGGGTCGAGAACTCTGACAATGCTGCACGAACGACGGTAGGAGCATTGTTTATTCAACAAAGATAAAATCGGTGCTCGGAATAGGTCTCGGGGACTCGATCGGACAATCCCGATATTACTGCCACCAATTCGTCTCCGATTTTATCGTACTTCCGATCCGAATGGGTCGAGAAGTCTGACGAATGTGCGAGAACGACGGTAGGAGCATTGTTTATTCAACAAAGATAAAATCGGTGCTCGGAATGGTTCTCGGGGCCTCGATCGAACATTCCCGATATTACTGCCCCGAATTCATCTCCGATTTTATCTCACTTCCGGTCAGAATGGGTCGAGAACTCTGACGATGCTGCAAGAACGACGGTAGGAGCATTGATTATTCAAAAAAGATAAAATCGGTGCTCGGAATAGTTCTCGGGGACTCCATCGGAAATTCCCGACCTTACTGCCTCAAATTGGTCTCCGATTTTATCTTACTATCGGTCAGAATGAGTCGAGAAGTCTGACGATGCTGCGAGAACGACGGCAGGAGCATTGTTTATTTAACAAAGATAAAATCGGTGCTCGGAATGGTTCTCGGGGCCTCGATCGGACATTCCAGATATTACTGCCCCGAATTCGTCTCCGATTTTATCTTACTTCCGGTCAGAATGGTTCGAGAAGTCCGACGATTCTGCGAGAACGACGGTAGGAGCATTGTTTATTTAACAAAGATAAAATTGGTGCTCGGAATGGTTCTCGGGACCTCGATCGGACATTCCCGATATTACTGCTCCGAAATCATCTCCGATTTTATCTTACTTCCGGTCAGGGTGGGTCGTGAAGTCTGACGGTGGTGCGAGAACGACGGTAGGAGCATTGTTTATTTAACAAAGATAAAATCGGTGCTCGGAATTGTTCTCGGGGCCTCGATTGGATATTCCCGATATTACTGCCCCGAATTCGTCTCCGATTTTATCTTACTTCCGGTCAGAATGGGTCGAGAACTCTGACGATGCTGCAAGAACGACGGTAGGAGCATTGATTATTCAAAAAAGATAAAATCGGTGCTCGGAATAGTTCTCGGGGACTCCATCGGAAATTCCCGACGTTACTGCCTCAAATTGGTCTCCGATTTTATCTTACTATCGGTCAGAATGAGTCGAGAAGTCTGACGATGCTGCGAGAACGACGGCAGGAGCATTGTTTATTTAACAAAGATAAAATCGGTGCTCGGAATGGTTCTCGGGGCCTCGATCGGACATTCCAGATATTACTGCCCCGAATTCGTCTCCGATTTTATCTTACTTCCGGTCAGAATGGTTCGAGAAGTCCGACGATTCTGCGAGAACGACGGTAGGAGCATTGTTTATTTAACAAAGATAAAATTGGTGCTCGGAATGGTTCTCGGGACCTCGATCGGACATTCCCGATATTACTGCTCCGAAATCATCTTCGATTTTATCTTACTTCCGGTCAGGGTGGGTCGTGAAGTCTGACGGTGGTGCGAGAACGACGGTAGGAGCATTGTTTATTTAACAAAGATAAAATCGGTGCTCGGAATTGTTCTCGGGGCCTCGATTGGATATTCCCGATATTACTGCCCCGAATTCGTCTCCGATTTTATCTTACTTCCGGTCAGAATGGGTCGAGAAGTCTGAGGATGCTGCGAGAACGACGGTAGGGGTATTGTTTATTTAACAAAGATAAAATCGGTGCTCGGAATGGTTCTCGGGGCCTCGATCGGACATTCCCGATATTACTGCCCCGAATTCGTCTCCGATTTTATCTTACTTCCGGTCAGAATGGTTCGAGAAGTTTGACGATTCTGCGAGAACGACGGTAGGAGCATTGTTTATTTAACAAAGATAAAATTGGTGCTCGGAATGGTTCTCGGGACCTCGATCGGACATGTCCCGAAGTCGTTTGCGATTTTATCTTATTTCCGGTCAGAATGGGTCGAGAAGTCTGACGATGCTGCGAGAACGACGGTAGGGGCATTGTTTATTTAACAAAGATAACATCGGTGCTGGGAATAGCTCTCGGGGCCTCGATCGGACATTCCCGATATTACTGCCCCGAAATCGTCTCCGAATTTGTCTCACTTCCGGTCAGAATGGGTCGAGAAGTCTGACGATACTGCGAGAACGACGGTAGGGGCATTGTTTATTTAACAAAGATAAAATCGGTGCTCGGAATGGTTCTCGGTGCCTCGAGCGAACATTCCCGATATAACTGCCCCCAATTCGTCTCCGATTTTATCTTACTTCCGGTCAGAATGGTTCGAGAAGTCTGACGATTCTGAGAGAACGACGGTAGGAGCATTGTTTATTTAACAAAGATAAAATTGGTGCTCGGAATGGTTCTCGGGAGCTCGATCGGACATTCCCGATATTACTGCCCCGAAATCGTCTCCGATTTTATCTTACTTCCGGTCAGAACGGGTCGAGAAGTCTGACGATGCTGCGAGCACGACGATAGGAGCATTGTTTATTCAACAAAGATAAAATCGGTGCTCGGAATGGTTCTCGGGGCCTCGATCGAAAATTCCCGATATTACTGCCCCGAAATCTTCTCCGATTTTATCTTACTTCCGGTCAGAATGGGTCGTGAAGTCTGACGGTGGTGCGAGAACGACGGTAGGAGCATTGTTTCTTTAACAAAGATAAAATCGGTGCTCGGAATTGTTCTCGGGGCCTCGATTGGATATTCCCGATATTACTGCCCCGAATTCGTCTCCGATTTTATCTTACTTCCGGTCAGAATGGGTCGAGAAGTCTGAGGATGCTGCGAGAACGACGGTAGGAGCATGGTTTATTTAACAACGATAAAATCGGTGCTCGGAATTGTTCTCGGGGCCTCGATTGGATATTCCCGATATTACTGCCCCGACTTCGTCTCCGATTTTATCTTACTATCGGTCAGAATGAGTCGAGAAGTCTGACGATGCTGCGAGAACGACGGCAGGAGCATTGTTTATTTAACAAAGATAAAATCGGTGCTCGGAATGGTTCTCGGGGCCTCGATCGGACATTCCAGATATTACTGCCCCGAATTCGTCTCCGATTTTATCTTACTTCCGGTCAGAATGGTTCGAGAAGTCCGACGATTCTGCGAGAACGACGGTAGGAGCATTGTTTATTTAACAAAGATAAAATTGGTGCTCGGAATGGTTCTCGGGACCTCGATCGGACATTCCCGATATTACTGCTCCGAAATCATCTCCGATTTTATCTTACTTCCGGTCAGGGTGGGTCGTGAAGTCTGACGGTGGTGCGAGAACGACGGTAGGAGCATTGTTTATTTAACAAAGATAAAATCGGTGCTCGGAATTGTTCTCGGGGCCTCGATTGGATATTCCCGATATTACTGCCCCGAATTCGTCTCCGATTTTATCTTACTTCCGGTCAGAATGGGTCGAGAAGTCTGAGGATGCTGCGAGAACGACGGTAGGAGCATTGTTTATCTAACAAAAATAAAATCGGTGCTCGGAATGGTTCTCGGAGCCTCGATCGGACATTCCCGATATTACTGCCCCGAATTCGTCTCCGATTTTATCTTACTTCCGGTCAGAATGGGTCGAGAAGTCTGACGATGCTGCGAGAACGACGGTAGGGGTATTGTTTATTTAACAAAGATAAAATCGGTGCTCGGAATGGTTCTCGGGGCCTCGATCGGACATTCCCGATATTACTGCCCCGAATTCGTCTCCGATTTTATCTTACTTCCGGTCAGAATGGTTCGAGAAGTTTGACGATTCTGCGAGAACGACGGTAGGAGCATTGTTTATTTAACAAAGATAAAATTGGTGCTCGGAATGGTTCTCGGGACCTCGATCGGACATGTCCCGAAGTCGTTTGCGATTTTATCTTATTTCCGGTCAGAATGGGTCGAGAAGTCTGACGATGCTGCGAGAACGACGGTAGGGGCATTGTTTATTTAACAAAGATAACATCGGTGCTGGGAATAGCTCTCGGGGCCTCGATCGGACATTCCCGATATTACTGCCCCGAAATCGTCTCCGAATTTGTCTCACTTCCGGTCAGAATGGGTCGAGAAGTCTGACGATACTGCGAGAACGACGGTAGGGGCATTGTTTATTTAACAAAGATAAAATCGGTGCTCGGAATGGTTCTCGGGAGCTCGATCGGACATTCCCGATATTACTGCCCCGAAATCGTCTCCGATTTTATCTTACTTCCGGTCAGAACGGGTCGAGAAGTCTGACGATGCTGCGAGCACGACGATAGGAGAATTGTTTATTCAACAAAGATAAAATCGGTGCTCGGAATGGTTCTCGGGGCCTCGATCGAAAATTCCCGATATTACTGCCCCGAAATCATCTCCGATTTTATGTTACTTCCGGTCAGAATGGGTCGTGAAGTCTGACGGTGGTGCGAGAACGACGGTAGGAGCATTGTTTATTTAACAAAGATAAAATCGGTGCTCGGAATTGTTCTCGGGGCCTCGATTGGATATTCCCGATATTACTGCCCCGAATTCGTCTCCGATTTTATCTTACTTCCGGTCAGAATGGGTCGAGAAGTCTGAGGATGCTGCGAGAACGACGGTAGGAGCATTGTTTATCTAACAAAGATAAAATCGGTGCTCTCAATGGTTCTCGGAGCCTCGATCAGACATTCCCGATATTAGTGCCCCGAATTCGTCTCCGATTTTATCTTACTTCCGGTCAGAATGGGTCGAGAAGTCTGACGATGCTGCGAGAACGACGGTAGGGGTATTGTTTATTTAACAAAGATAAAATCGGTGCTCGGAATGGGTCTCGGGGCCTCGAGCGAACATTCCCGCTATGACTGCCCCGAAGTCGTCTCCGATTTTATCTTACTTCCCGTCAGAATGGGTCGAGAAGTCTGACGATGCTGCGAGAACGACGGTAGGAGCATTGTTTATTTAACAAAGCTAAAATCGGTGCTCGGAATGGTTCTCGGGGCCTCGAGCGAACATTCCCGATATAACTGCCCCGAATTCGTCTCCGATTTTATCTTACTTCCGGTCAGAATGGTTCGAGAAGTCTGACGATTCTGCGAGAACGACGGTAGGAGCATTGTTTATTTAACAAAGATAAAATCGGTGCTCGGAATTGTTCTCGGGGCCTCGATTGGATATTCCCGATATTACTGCCCCGACTTCGTCTCCGATTTTGTCTTACTTCCGGTCAGAATGGGTCGAGAAGTCTGAGGATGCTGCGAGAACGACGGTAGGAGCATTGTTTATCTAACAAAGATAAAATCGGTGCTCGGAATGGTTCTCGGAGACTCGATCGGACATTCCCGATATTACTGCCCCGAATTCGTCTCCGATTTTATCTTACTTCCGGTCAGAATGGGTCGAGAAGTCTGACGATGCTGCGAGAACGACGGTAGGAGCATTGTTTACATAACAAAGATAAAATCGGTGCTCGGAAGGGTTCTCGGGGCCTCGATCGGACATTCCCGATATAACTGCCCCGAATTCGTCTCCGATTTTATCTTACTTCCGGTCAGAATGGTTCGAGAAGTCTGACGATTCTGCGAGAACGACGGTAGGAGCATTGTTTATTTAACAAAGATAAAATTGGTGCTCGGAATGGTTCTCGGGACCTCGATCGGACATTCCCGATATTACTGCCCCGAAATCGTCTCCGATTTTATCTTACTTCCGGTCAGAACGGGTCGAGAAGTCTGACGATGCTGCGAGCACGACGGTAGGAGCATTGTTTATTCAACAAAGATAAAATCGGTGCTCGAAATGGTTCTCGGGGCCTCGATCGAAAATTCCCGATATTACTGCCCCGAAATCATCTCCGATTTTATCTTACTTCCGGTCAGAATGGGTCGTGAAGTCAGACGGTGGTGCGAGAACGACGGTAGGAGCATTGTTTATTTAACAAAGATAAAATCGGTGCTCGGAATTGTTCTCGGGACCTCGATTGGATATTCCCGATATTACTGCCCCGACTTCGTCTCCGAGTTTGTCTTACTTCCGGTCAGAATGGGTCGAGAAGTCTGAGGATGCTGCGAGAACGACGGTAGGAGCATTGTTTATCTAACAAAGATAAAATCGGTGCTCGGAATGGTTCTCGGAGACTCGATCGGACATTCCCGATATTACTGCCCCGAATTCGTCTCCGATTTTATCTTACTTCCGGTCAGAATGGGTCGAGAAGTCTGACGATGCTGCGAGAACGACGGTAGGAGCATTGTTTATTTAACAAAGATAAAATCGGTGCTCGGAAGGGTTCTCGGGGCCTCGATCGGACATTCCCGATATTACTGCCCCGAATTCGTCTCCGATTTTATCTTACTTCCGGTCAGAACGGGTCGAGAAGTCTGACGATGCTGCGAGCACGACGATAGGAGCATTGTTTATTCAACAAAGATAAAATCGGTGCTCGGAATGGTTCTCGGGGCCTCGATCGAAAATTCCCGATATTACTGCCCCGAAATCATCTCCGATTTTATCTTACTTCCGGTCAGAATGGGTCGTGAAGTCTGACGGTGGTGCAAGAACGACGGTAGGAGCATTGTTTATTTAACAAAGATAAAATCGGTGCTCGGAATTGTTCTCGGGGCCTCGATTGGATATTCCCGATATTACTGCCCCGAATTCGTCTCCGATTTTATCTTACTTCCGGTCAGAATGGGTCGAGAAGTCTGAGGATGCTGCGAGAACGACGGTAGGAGCATTGTTTATCTAACAAAGATAAAATCGGTGCTCTCAATGGTTCTCGGAGCCTCGATCAGACATTCCCGATATTAGTGCCCCGAATTCGTCTCCGATTTTATCTTACTTCCGGTCAGAATGGGTCGAGAAGTCTGACGATGCTGCGAGAACGACGGTAGGGGTATTGTTTATTTAACAAAGATAAAATCGGTGCTCGGAATGGGTCTCGGGGCCTCGAGCGAACATTCCCGCTATGACTGCCCCGAAGTCGTCTCCGATTTTATCTTACTTCCCGTCAGAATGGGTCGAGAAGTCTGACGATGCTGCGAGAACGACGGTAGGAGCATTGTTTATTTAACAAAGCTAAAATCGGTGCTCGGAATGGTTCTCGGGGCCTCGAGCGAACATTCCCGATATAACTGCCCCGAATTCGTCTCCGATTTTATCTTACTTCCGGTCAGAATGGTTCGAGAAGTCTGACGATTCTGCGAGAACGACGGTAGGAGCATTGTTTATTTAACAAAGATAAAATCGGTGCTCGGAATTGTTCTCGGGGCCTCGATTGGATATTCCCGATATTACTGCCCCGACTTCGTCTCCGATTTTGTCTTACTTCCGGTCAGAATGGGTCGAGAAGTCTGAGGATGCTGCGAGAACGACGGTAGGAGCATTGTTTATCTAACAAAGATAAAATCGGTGCTCGGAATGGTTCTCGGAGACTCGATCGGACATTCCCGATATTACTGCCCCGAATTCGTCTCCGATTTTATCTTACTTCCGGTCAGAATGGGTCGAGAAGTCTGACGATGCTGCGAGAACGACGGTAGGAGCATTGTTTACATAACAAAGATAAAATCGGTGCTCGGAAGGGTTCTCGGGGCCTCGATCGGACATTCCCGATATAACTGCCCCGAATTCGTCTCCGATTTTATCTTACTTCCGGTCAGAATGGTTCGAGAAGTCTGACGATTCTGCGAGAACGACGGTAGGAGCATTGTTTATTTAACAAAGATAAAATTGGTGCTCGGAATGGTTCTCGGGACCTCGATCGGACATTCCCGATATTACTGCCCCGAAATCGTCTCCGATTTTATCTTACTTCCGGTCAGAACGGGTCGAGAAGTCTGACGATGCTGCGAGCACGACGGTAGGAGCATTGTTTATTCAACAAAGATAAAATCGGTGCTCGAAATGGTTCTCGGGGCCTCGATCGAAAATTCCCGATATTACTGCCCCGAAATCATCTCCGATTTTATCTTACTTCCGGTCAGAATGGGTCGTGAAGTCAGACGGTGGTGCGAGAACGACGGTAGGAGCATTGTTTATTTAACAAAGATAAAATCGGTGCTCGGAATTGTTCTCGGGACCTCGATTGGATATTCCCGATATTACTGCCCCGACTTCGTCTCCGAGTTTGTCTTACTTCCGGTCAGAATGGGTCGAGAAGTCTGAGGATGCTGCGAGAACGACGGTAGGAGCATTGTTTATCTAACAAAGATAAAATCGGTGCTCGGAATGGTTCTCGGAGACTCGATCGGACATTCCCGATATTACTGCCCCGAATTCGTCTCCGATTTTATCTTACTTCCGGTCAGAATGGGTCGAGAAGTCTGACGATGCTGCGAGAACGACGGTAGGAGCATTGTTTATTTAACAAAGATAAAATCGGTGCTCGGAAGGGTTCTCGGGGCCTCGATCGGACATTCCCGATATTACTGCCCCGAATTCGTCTCCGATTTTATCTTACTTCCGGTCAGAACGGGTCGAGAAGTCTGACGATGCTGCGAGCACGACGATAGGAGCATTGTTTATTCAACAAAGATAAAATCGGTGCTCGGAATGGTTCTCGGGGCCTCGATCGAAAATTCCCGATATTACTGCCCCGAAATCATCTCCGATTTTATCTTACTTCCGGTCAGAATGGGTCGTGAAGTCTGACGGTGGTGCAAGAACGACGGTAGGAGCATTGTTTATTTAACAAAGATAAAATCGGTGCTCGGAATTGTTCTCGGGGCCTCGATTGGATATTCCCGATATTACTGCCCCGAATTCGTCTCCGATTTTATCTTACTTCCGGTCAGAATGGGTCGAGAAGTCTGAGGATGCTGCGAGAACGACGGTAGGAGCATTGTTTATCTAACAAAGATAAAATCGGTGCTCTCAATGGTTCTCGGAGCCTCGATCAGACATTCCCGATATTAGTGCCCCGAATTCGTCTCCGATTTTATCTTACTTCCGGTCAGAATGGGTCGAGAAGTCTGACGATGCTGCGAGAACGACGGTAGGGGTATTGTTTATTTAACAAAGATAAAATCGGTGCTCGGAATGGTTCTCGGGGCCTCGAGCGAACATTCCCGCTATGACTGCCCCGAAGTCGTCTCCGATTTTATCTTACTTCCCGTCAGAATGGGTCGAGAAGTCTGACGATGCTGCGAGAACGACGGTAGGAGCATTGTTTATTTAACAAAGCTAAAATCGGTGCTCGGAATGGTTCTCGGGGCCTCGAGCGAACATTCCCGATATAACTGCCCCGAATTCGTCTCCGATTTTATCTTACTTCCGGTCAGAATGGTTCGAGAAGTCTGACGATTCTGCGAGAACGACGGTAGGAGCATTGTTTATTTAACAAAGATAAAATTGGTGCTCGGAATGGTTCTCGGGACCTCGATCGGACATTCCCGATATTACTGCCCCGAAATCGTCTCCGATTTTATCTTACTTCCGGTCAGAACGGGTCGAGAAGTCTGACGATGCTGCGAGCACGACGGTAGGAGCATTGTTTATTCAACAAAGATAAAATCGGTGCTCGAAATGGTTCTCGGGGCCTCGATCGAAAATTCCCGATATTACTGCCCCGAAATCATCTCCGATTTTATCTTACTTCCGGTCAGAATGGGTCGTGAAGTCAGACGGTGGTGCGAGAACGACGGTAGGAGCATTGTTTATTGAACAAAGATAAAATCGGTGCTCGGAATTGTTCTCGGGGCCTCGATTGGATATTCCCGATATTACTGCCCCGACTTCGTCTCCGATTTTGTCTTACTTCCGGTCAGAATGGGTCGAGAAGTCTGAGGATGCTGCGAGAACGACGGTAGGAGCATTGTTTATCTCACAAAGATAAAATCAGTGCTCGGAATGGTTCTCGGAGACTCGATCGGACATTCCCGATATTACTGCCCCGAATTCGTCTCCGATTTTATCTTACTTCCGGTCAGAATGGGTCGAGAAGTCTGACGATGCTGCGAGAACGACGGTAGGAGCATTGTTTATTTAACAACGATAAAATCGGTGCTCGGAAGGGTTCTTGGGGCCTCGATCGGACATTCCCGATATTACTGCCCCGAATTCGTCTCCGATTTTATCTTACTCCGGTCAGAATGGTTCGAGAAGTTTGACGATTCTGCGAGAACGACGGTAGGAGCATTGTTTATTTAACAAAGATCAAATTGGTGCTCGGAATGGTTCTCGGGACCTCGATCGGACATTCCCGATATTACTGTCCCGAAGTCGTTTGCGATTTTATGTTATTTCCGGTCAGAATGGGTCGAGAAGTCTGATGATGCTGCGAGAACGACGGTAGGGGCATTGTTTATTTAACAAAGATAACATCGGGGCTCGGAATGGTTCTCGGGGCCTCGAGCGAACATTCCCGATATTACTGCTGCGAATTCGTCTCCGATTTTATCTTACTTCCGGTCAGAATGGGTCGAGAACTCTGACAATGCTGCAAGAACGATGGTAGGAGCATTGTTTATTCAACAAAGATAAAATCGGTGCTCGGAATAGTTCTCGGGGACTCGATCGGAAATTCCCGACATTACTGCCGCGAAATCGTCTTCGATTTTATCTTACTTCCGGTCAGAATGAGTCGAGAAGTCTGACGATGCTGCGAGGGCAGTAATATCGGGAATATCTAATCGAGGACCCGACAACAATTCCGAGCACCGATTTTATCTTTGTTAAATAAACAATGCTCCTACGGTCGTTCTCGCACCACCGTCAGACTTCACGACCCATTCTGACCGGCAGTAAGATAAAATCGGAGATGATTTCGGGGCAGTAATATCGAGAATTTTCGATCGAGGCCCCAAGAACCATTCCGAGCACCGATTTTATCTTTGTTGAATAAACAATGCTCCTACCGTCGTGCTCGCCGCATCGTCAGACTTCTCGACCCGTTCTGACCGGAAGTAAGATAAAATCGGAGACGATTTCGGGGCAGTAATATCGGGGATGTCCGATCGAGGCCCCGAGAGCCATTCCGAGCACCGATTTTATCTTTGTTAAATAAACAATGGCCCTACCGTCGTTCTCGCAGTATCGTCAGACTTCTCGACCCATTCTGACCGGAAATAAGATAAAATCGCAAACGACTTCGGGACCGTAATATCGGGAATGTCCGATCGAGGTCCCGAGAACCATTCCGAGCACTAATTTTATCTTTGTTAAATAAACAATGCTCCTACCGTCGTTCTCGCAGAATCGTCAGACTTCTCGACCCATTCTGACCGGAAGTAAGATAAAATCGGAGACGAATTCGGGGCAGTAATATCGGGAATATCCAATCGAGGCCCCGAGAACAATTCCGAGGACCGATTTTATCTTTGTTAAATAAACAATGCTCCTACCGTCGTTCTCGCACCACCGTCAGACTTCACGACCCATTCTGACCGGAAGTAAGATAAAATCGGAGATGATTTCGGGGCAGTAATATCGGGAATTTTCGATCGAGGCCCCGAGAACCATTCCGAGCACCGATTTTATGTTTGTTGAATAAACAATGCTCCTACCGCCGTTCTCGCAGAATCGTCAGACTTCTCGAACTACTCTGACCGGAAGTAAGATAAAATCGGAGACGAATTCGGGGCAGTAATATCGGGAATGTCTGATCGAGGCCCCGAGAATCATTCCGAGCACCGATTTTATCTTTGTTAAATAAACAATGCTCCTACCGTCGTTCTCGCAGCATCGTCAGACTTCTCGACCCATGCTGACGGGAAGTAAGATAAAATCGGAGACGACTTCGGGTCAGTAATATCGGGAATGTTCGTTCGAGGCCCCGAGAACCATTCCGAGCACCGATTTTATCTTTGTTAAATAAACAATACCCCTACCGTCGTTCTCGCAGCATCGCCAGACTTCTCGACCCATTCTGACCGGAAGTAAGATAAAATCGAAGACGAATTCGGGGCAGTAATATCGGGAATGTCCGATCGAGGCTCCGAGAACCATTCCGAGCACCGATTTTATCTTTGTTAGATAAACAATGCTCCTACCGTCGTTCTCGCAGCATCCTCAGACTTCTCGACCCATTCGGATCGGAAGTAAGATAAAATCGGAGACGAATTCGGGGCAGTAATATCGGGAATATCCAATCGAGACCCCGAGAACAATTCCGAGCACCGATTTTATCTTTGTTAAATAAACAATGCTCCTACCGTCGTTCTCGCACCACCGTCAGACTTCACGACCCATTCTGACCGGAAGTAAGATAAAATCGGAGATGATTTCGGGGCAGTAATATCGGGAATTTTCGATCGAGGCCCCGAGAACCATTCCGAGCACCGATTTTATCTTTGTTGAATAAACAATGCTCCTACCGTCGTGCTCGCAGCATCGTCAGACTTCACGACCCGTTCTGACCGGAAGTAAGATAAAATCGGTGACGATTTCGGGGCAGTAATATCGGGAATGTCCGATCGAGGTCCCGAGAACCATTCCGAGCACCAATTTTATCTTTGTTAAATAAACAATGCTCCTACCGTCGTTCTCGCCGAATCGTCAGACTTCTCGAACCATTCTGACCGGAAGTAAGATAAAATCGGAGACGAATTCGGGGCAGTAATATCGGGAATGTCCGATCGAGGCCCCGAGAACCATTCCGAGCACCGATTTTATCTTTGTTAAATAAATATTGCTCCTGCCGTCGTTCTCGCAGCTTCGTCAGACTTCTCGACTCATTCTGACCGATAGTAAGATAAAATCGGAGACCAATTTGAGGCAGTAAAGTCGGGAATTTCCGATGGAGTCCCCGAGAACTATTCCGAGCACCGATTTTATCTTTGTTGAATAATCAATGCTCCTACCGTCGTTCTTGCAGCATCGTCAGAGTGCTCAACCCATTCTGACCGGAAGTGAGATAAAATCGGAGATGAGTTCGGGGCAGTAACATCGGGAATGTTCGATCGAGGCCCCGAGAACCATTCCGAGCACCGATTTTATCTTTGTTGAATAAACAATGCTCCTACCGTCGTTCTTGCAGCATTGTCAGAGTTCTCGACCCATTCTGACCGGAAGTAAGATAAAATCGGAGACGAATTCGCAGCAGTAATATCGGGAATGTTCGCTCGAGGCCCCGAGAACCATTCCGAGCACCGATTTTATCTTTGTTAAATAAACAATGCCCCTACCGTCGTTCTCGTAGTATCGTCAGACTTCTCGACCCATTCTGACCGGAAGTAAGATAAAATCGGAGACGAATTCGGGGCAGTAATATCGGGATCGTTCGCTTGAGGCCCCGAGAATCATTCCGAGCACCAATTTTATCGTTGTTAACTCAACAATGCTCCTACCGAAGTTCTCGCAGCATCCTCAGACTTCTCGACCAATTCTGAAAGTAAGTAAGATAAAATCGGAGACCAATTTGGGGCAGTAATATCGGGAATGTCCGATCGAAGCCCCGAGAACCATTCCGAGCACCGATTTTATCTTTGTTGAATAAACAATGCTCCTACCATCGTTCTCGCAGCATCGTCAGAGTTCTCGACCCATTCTGACCGGAAGTGAGATAAAATCGGAGATGAATTCGCGGCAGTAATATCGGGAATGTCCGATCGAGGCCCCGAGAACCACTCGGAGGACCGATTTTATCTTTGTTAAATAAACAGTGCTCCTACCGTCGTTCTCGCAGCATCGTCATGGATCGCCTTCTCGATCCAATTGGACCGATTGCGTAGAGAATTTTAATCCGCATTTCGTGAACCTGGGTCGTTTTCGTCCTGTCAAAGATTGTTTCGTCCGCCGGTTGCTGACTATTTATTTAAAAAAATATTAACCATAAGAAAGAAAAAAACCCTATTTTCCCTTGAGAAGTGCGGCCTAAAGATTGACCATGCATTTTTTCAGATGTTTTTCATTTCGTTGGTTTGTTAGTGCAAAAACGAAATGACCCATGTTCACGGGATCAAGGTGCCTCAAATACCTTCACGGATTGAGGGTTAAGATAACCGATTGAACTTAATCGATGTGAACTTTATTGAAAATAATCTCAATTTCGAAAATGTTCGAGGATTTCATGCTCCGCAAATAATATTTTTAATCATATGCGATTCGCTAAGAACCTTTGGAATAAATTTTGAATAACATTACATATTAAAGTAATTTCGTGTGAAATTATTCGTTTTTACTAAATACTACGAGTATTTTCGTTTTTTCACTGTTTTATAAATTATCTTAAAATTCTGTAACTACAAAATTTTGCGATATTTATTTTTATATTTATAATTATGTAGGATATTTTTATATTTAGTATTTATGATTGAAAAATGATGTAACTACAGAATGTTCAGATATTTTATGCAACATTAAAAAATAAAACACTCGTAGTATTTGGTAATAAATAATAATTTCACGCCAAATTACTTTAAAATGTATTGCTAGAATGATTTATTCCGAAAGTTTTTCGCGAATCCTCGAACATTTTCGAAATTAACATTCTTTTCAATACAGTTCTCGGATAGGGAAAAGCGCCTTTCTGAAGAGGTATCGTTGTTTTAGTCTACAAAATAAAATGGACCGGTGTTTTGCGCAATGATTCGCGATTGTAGATTGTATTTCGCAACAGTATCACCTGCACTGTCACTCGAATTCGTTTCATATCTGTAGATAACGTTATACCAACCAGAGATTTAAATTAAACGGACAAAATTAATTAAACTCTGAAAAGTCTTGCCGTGGCTTTTAACGTTTAGCGTCATACTCAAATTACTTGTTTAATTAGTCACGAGATATAAATCGGATTCTTCGCGCCATCACTTCGGTTATTGGACGTTTTACGCGATTTTAAACATTTTTCTAAAAATTTCTACCAATTTTCTTTGAAGATATCGGTCTGTTCTTTTCCAATTTCGCATTCTTAATTTCCATCCCTCCAGCATTTTGGGTGCCTGCCTTCACTGCAGTTGCACCGCTTCAGCGCTGTCATTTTTTCGCGAGGCTATATAGCCTCACGGGTTAGATATGACGCGTGACACATCAGTGGGAAATTCTTTCGAAAATCGACCGATGACGTTAACTTCACAGTGCGGTAATACTACCGCTCCTTGAAGTTAGCGTTCATACAGGCATGTCCAGGCATTAAATGAAGGCACTGTACCACCAAGAAAACGTTTGTACCCGTCTGTGGTATCGAGCAATCGTTTGTACCAGTTCGTATCGACGAGTATACCCATACGTATCGACGAGTATATCGTTTGTACCAACGAGAAAACGTTCACACTGGTCTGTACTATCGAGCAATCGTTTGTACCAGTTCGTATCGACAAGTATATCATTTGTACCACTGAGAAATCGTTTGTACCCGTTTGATCTATCGAGCAATCGTTTGTACCCGTTCGTATCGACGAGTATATCGATCGTACCACTGAGAAAACGTTTGTACCGGTCTGTACTATCGAGCAATCGTTTGTACCCATTCGTACTGACGAGTATATCGTTTGTACCAACGAGAAAACATTTGTACCCGTCTGTACTATCGAGCAATCGTTTGTACCCATACGTACTGACGAGTATATCGTTTGTACCAACGAGAAAACGTTTCTACACGTCGGTACTATCGAGCAATCTTTTGTACCCGTCTGTAATATCAAGAAATCGATTGTACCCCCTCGTAGTGAGGAGTATATCGTTTGTAACACCGAGAAAACGTTCGTACCCGTCTGTACTATACAGCAATCGTTTGTACCAGTTCCTATCGACAAGTATATCGTTTGTACCATCGAGAAATCGTTTGTACGCGTTTGTACTATAGTAGTTATACTAGGGGAGTTCTAGAAAATATTGTGGAGGGGGAAGCCGTTGGGAGGGGTTCGGCCATGTGGTGGGGGAAGTGGTTAGTCTATGGTGAGGGGGAAGTGGGTGGTGTGGAGTTTATTGAGAGGGGGAGTGGGTTGTTGGAGAAGTGGGTGGTGGGAGAAGTGGGTGGTGGGGGAAGTGTGTGGTGGGGAGTATGCGGCGAAGGGAAGGGGGTGAGGAGTCTATAGCAAGGGGAGGGAGGTGTCTGGCTGTCTCGCGAAGGTCTAGGGACCCGTTTGGGGAATTGGGGGAGGGGTATTGGCGGCTCGCGGAGAGGTCGGCGAATGACGTCACGCGGGGAAGAGGATGCCCAAAATCATGGGTCTATGCCCAAAAGCACGAGAGCATAACAGTTGTCGGTGCGGGCCAAGGGGGGTACCGGAAACCAGGGGACATCGTACACGATGCGTCGCTTTTCTAAGGGGGGCGTTATTGATACAGGTGAATCGTTTCCAGACAATGGCGAGAAATTGTGTCTCTAATATGCAGATATACATGTGAGAGCCAGCGTTGATGAAACTCGCTTGAAAATTGAGTCAATAGAAATGTTAGATGTGAAATGAAATCAAATCATGGGTCAATGCCCAAAAGCACGAGAGGATAATAGTTGTAGGTGCGGGCCAAGGCGGGCACTGGCAGCCAGGGGACATTGTAGACGATGCGTCGCTTTTCTAAGGGGGCGTTATTGATACAGGTAAATTTCTCTCAAACATGTGGATATGCATGTGAAATCTATGATACACTCTCGGCAACTTAATGCAATTTTACTGCTAGATGTCAAATAAGACTTTACAGATAAACTTTTTATGCAGCTATAGTAACGGAGGCCCTTATAAAATTACATTGCATTCGGTCTTGTATTCATTCCGAAAGATAACGTCGAGATGTTTGCATGTGCTAGTATGTATGCAGTGCACCCAGCCAAGAACCCGTGGGACTTGACGAAGAATGAGCTCGAACACGTTCCAAAGACCTTGCTCATAAAATATTGGAGTCGACACATTGGTATGCTGTGGGATCGTTTGCCAGAACATCATCGAAACGACAGTGAAATATTATCATATCTTCCATGCATGAAGCATTACAATACACCTGAGATGTTGGATCATATTGATGGCCCCGCACCTCCGCAGCGGAATTGTGAAAAGTGTTGTGAGGGAGACAATACTATTCGTGAGAAGAAATAAACGTTCCTCACACATTTGAAGTTGTTTCGTCGATGAAAAATGGATTTCTCATTGTCAGCAAAACGGTGGAATTCTTCCCAACGAAGAAGATGTCTCAAGGTTCCATCGTGTTATCCAATCTCCGACATGAGGGCTGCCCACACCAAATTAGCAAAGCGTTACGTAGTGGACATCATGGACGAGTTCGCCGTCTTCTTACCAGCACGGCTAATGAAGGCCTTCAATCAGGGTCCAAAGATGTTCGAGAATATATTGGAAATAGCTCGCAATGATGAACATGAACTATTATGGTGGACAATACAGCAGCATCGCATTCAATAAACAGTAAGCACACAATTGTGCCGGTCGGAAATGATGAGTTCAATGGTATCATCGGTTGCCACCATCGTTGAGTTTTCAACATGCTCACCACAATGTATAAAGGATAGCTTTCATCGAGTATAAAAATGTTACAAGTTGCTGTTGGATGTAAAAAATAAATACAATCGGAAAAGATATATATCAAAAGGTTTTTATTTAACAATCATCCGCTCACGCAGCGCTTTATATACGCTCAACCAGCTTTTCAGTGATTTTACATTCGCATTGGCGCAATTGTATTTCATATTGAAAGAATGATGGGGACATTCGAAGTCGGAGATTTTTGACAACTTCTGCAGCGAGGGACAGTCCAGGGTCTCCAAGTCAACAATTTTGGTTGTTGGATCCGTGAATCTTGATATCCATGAACACTTTTCGAATCCCTTCACGTAGATGGTAGGAGCTCCTTGCAAGATGGTTCGAATTATCGTTCTAGCTGCCCCGTATGGTATACCACCGTGATCCCATCGTAATCCGTGAAAATTGTGTTCCAACCATTTGTTTGTCTTTTTGTATTTGTCTGGTAATGAGTTCCATGCAGATGGTGCGTTGAAGACAAACGTTAGCGGTTCAGCCGTCTTGTCGTGAAGTTTGACGATGGAAATCTCCTTCAGGACAAAATCGTTGATTGGTCTCTTGAACCCCTGCACATCGGCGACGAGCTCCATATTGACTGAAGAGTCCGCAGACAGTTGACAACATTTATACCAATTTTTTAACCGCACCACTAATCGGATTATATTCGACAATACGATCATGGAGGATTAAACAGAATGCAGCAGTTTGCGGCGGAATATTCGTTTTCAATTCAAATTCGAGACGCACATCCACGGGGCCGGACTTAAGAGAATCATTTTGCTTTGAGCAGTCAATGACGGCGAGGGGGGCTTTTTCTAAGAATTCCGTCGTATTTAGCCATGGTTCAGCTTCTTTGTTGTGATAGGTGAATTGGAAGTTTGTATACATCTCGTAGAGTAAAGCATACTGATTTTGATTGATATTTAGGTTTAGATTTCCATATGGATAGCATTGGGAGTTTAGGTATAGCTTGACATCGCTGATGTTGCAATGATCAAAGTTGCTCGCATTCCTCTCTTTCATATTTTTTCGCCCCGTCTGCAGCGCGAGAATGACATATCGTGGTTTCTCCAACTGATTCGAAGTCTTGACAGACCACACATGCTTAGAGGTGACGGGGAGTAGTGGATATTCATACAATTCCCACGTTCGAAAACTCATGGAAATTGGTACATCTTTGGCAAGAAATTTCAATAACTGAATTTTTCGTTGATCTGAGACTGTTACACACGGTACAAGCCATTCGATTTTATGCAATACGAGTTTGTAGTCTTCGGGAGCTGTTTGCATGATAGCATTATCATCAGTCTTCGATCTCGTAAGAATTAGCTCATGCTTGGCATTTACCACAATTTTCCGATAATCTTCGGCAAATCCGAGCAGCATGCTCAGTGGTATACACACATCAAAATTTCCCGACACATCAACAATCTGCTTCGTCTCTTCAACATCGAGCCATCCCGTGTTCTCGAGCATAGAGCTCTTAGCTGGACTGAGAGACGAATATCCTTTAATTACACTCGTAATACCGACATTCTTATTACGATCGATTTCTATGGCATTCAACTCATATCGCACTTCTTCGAACAAATGGCAGATGGCATTGTTGACGAGACTTTGTGGATATTTTACCAACAGTATATATAGAACTCAGAAATAAAACACCATTTGAACAATAAAGAACATCAATAATATTTTATTAAACTACGTATGACGATTACTCAAAGTCCGGTAATCTCTCAGTCTTTAAAGCACGTGTGTACGCGACGGTAGCCACAGGTAGAAGGAGGAGCATTTCCGCGTCGACAGGTAGGCAAGTAGTCGCAGAAGAAGGGGTAGCCGCTGATTGGCCAGGAAATGGAAGATTCTGATTGGACGGCCGAAAGTGGTACAAAAGAAATGTGACAGGCACGCCACATGATTCCCCCCCTAGTAACTTAATTTTTTAGGTTACGAAACGTACAGCTCGATGATTTTTGTGTGGAGGATACGTTCGCAAAGCTTGTTTTGGTGGTTCGAACGGATCGGTAACATCCTTGCCAGAACGGGAATCCTCGCAGTTCTCTCGATTGATAATGTAAGCAGGTTTTAACCTTTCAGAAGAAACGAGTCGCTCCTTTCCGTCGATGTTAATTTTGAAAAGTCTGTCGGTGAGGCGAGTGACAACTTCGTAAGGCCCGGTGTAGGGCGGCTGCAGTGGTCTGCGAACTGCATCTTCGCGGAGGAAAACATGTGTACACTCAAACAAATCCTGGTGTACGAACATGCTTTTCTTAATATGGTGTGCTGTAGGAGTAGGCTTGATCGCGCGCATATGTTCGCGGAATTTCTCCACGAAGATCTGTGGGTTCGTCGGTGGATCTTCCTCCGTGAAGAATTCGCCAGGTATTCGAAGCGGCATCCCGTAGACGAGTTCGGCAGCCGACGCGTTAAGGTCCTCCTTAAAACACGATCGCAGGCCGAGCAACACAGTGGGGAGTAAATCGACCCAAAGTGTCTGCGGATGGCACATAATTGCCGTCTTGAGAGTTCGATGCCAGCGTTCCAACATGCCGTTTGTTGCCGGGTGATAGGCAGTGCTCCGAGTGCGATGGGCTCCGATTAAGTTTGCAAGAGATCGGAACAGCATGGATTCGAATTGGGCGCCTTGATCCGTGGTGATAGTCCGGGGGCAACCGAAACGGGCTATCCAGTGAGTGTAGACAGCTGTTGCGATGACTTCAGCTGTGATCTCTTTTAAAGGAATAGCCTCGGGCCATCTTGTGAACCGGTCTATCATCGTGAGGCAGTATCGGAACTCTCGTGCGATGGGCAAAGGACCGACGATGTCGAGATGTATATGCTCGAATCTAGCGTCCGGGATGCCGAATTTGACAGGGCTGTTTTTGGTGTGCCGCTGAATCTTGGCGCGTTGGCACGAAATGCACGCTCGTACCCATTGGATAATGTTTCTTCTCATGGCAGGCCAGACAAAACGTTGACGAATCAATCGACATGTTGAACGACCACTCGGGTGAGCGAGACCATGGACTGCGTTGAAGATTTTTTTTCGCAGGCGTTCCGGCACAAATGGGCGGATGACACCTGTGGAAATATCACAAAATAGCGAGTCTTGAGTGTCTAAGGTGAGTCTTTGGAGTTTAAGTACGCCAGAATTTGAGCGTAATAAGTTTTTCAGCTCGTCGTCCTCTTCTTGAGCCATTCGAAGTTCCTCGGTGTCGACGACGACAGGCATTTGGATAGCATCCAAACGTGAGAAAGCGTCTGCGACAATATTGTCGGAACCACTGATGTGGACTATCTCAGTCGTAAACTGGGAAATGAAATCTAAATGTCTGAGTTGGCGCGGTGAAGCTTTCTCTGGATTTTGTGCGAACGCGTAAATCAAAGGCTTGTGGTCGGTCTTAATGATAAAGTTACGACCTTCTACCCAATGTTTAAAATGTTTTAGGCTTTTGTAAATAGCTAGGAGTTCCCGATCGTAGGTGCTATAACGTTTCTCCGCAGGACTGAATTTCTGGGAGAAAAAACCTAAAGGTCTCCAGATGCCGTTGATACACTGCTCGAGCGTACCACCTATTGCGACGTCTGAAGCGTCGGTGGTGAGTGCCAAAGGTGCTGTGTCGGACGGATGGTCCAAAAGCATAGCCTCCGATAAGCTGTGCTTGCAGTCTGTGAAAGCCCGTTCTGCTTCGCACGTCCATTGTATAGGGCTCTTATCCCCTTTACCGGAATTCCGTAAAAATTCGCAAAGAGGCGCTTGAATCTTCGCGGCCTGTGGGAGGAATTTACGGTAGAAATTTATTATACCCAAGAAGCGACGCAACTCAACGACATTTTCTGGTTTCTTGTAATTCAAGATGGCTTCAACCTTGGAAGGGAGGGGCTTGGATCCCTCTTTAGTGATGAGGTACCCCAAGTACTCGACCTCCGACATTCCCCATTGACATTTTGAAACGTTGATGGTCAAACCGTAATCGCGCAAGCGTTGGAGAACCAGGCGCAGATGCGTTTGATGATCGTCTGCATTTGCTGAGGCGATTAGGACATCGTCGATGTAGCAGTAGACAAAGTCCAACCCGCGTAAGACGATATCCATAAAACGTTGGAACGTTTGTGCTGCGTTTCTGAGCCCAAACGGCATGGCCAAAAATTCGAATGATCCGAATGGAGTGACAACAGCTGTCTTGGGAATGTCCTTTTTTGCGACCGGTATCTGAAAGTAAGCGCGTACAAGATCCAAGGTAGTGAAAATAGTATTTCCATGGAGCTTGCTGGAAAAATCGTGGATGTGCGCGATTGGGTAGCGATCCGGAATCGTAATAGCGTTTAATTGACGAAAATCCCCACAGGGGCGCCAATCGCCGGATTTCTTTTTTACAAGGTGCAAGGGACTCGCCCATGGACTGCTCGAAGGACGACAGATCCCCTGCTCCATCATGACGCGAAATTCTCGTTCTGCAGCTTTCAATTTTTCGCCAGCCAGGCGACGAGGGCGGGCGACAACCGGGGGTCCGACAGTCAAAATATGATGCTCTATCGGGTGAGTTACTGGCCGATGTGATGAGGACGGTGTAACGACATCAATAAATTCCTTGAGGAGGCTGCGGTACTCGGAATTTTGGTCTATTGCGGAAATTCCGAACTCCGATACTTTAACCACATTTCCCACGGACGTAAGTCCAGTTTTCGCGTCGATGAGACGTTTTCTCTTGAGATCGATGAGGAGGTCGTAATGAGAGAGAAAATCAGCTCCCAAAATGGCCGAAGATACTTCCGCGACGATGAAAGCCCAACTAAAATCTCTGCGAAGGTTCAAGTTGACTTGCAGGCGGTAAGTTCCGTAAGTCGCGATTTCAGACCGGTTAGCGGCGAAAAGTTTTGTGGAATGAGTTCCGGAAGAACCACGGAAATCTTTGCGCGGAATCACCGAGACGTCTGAGCCAGAATCCACGAGGAAACGTATCCTCTGAACTGTATCGGTGATGAGAAGGCGGCGTTGAGTCGTTGCACCGCCGTCGGCCGTCAAGATTGACGGCGGTGATATTAGTTTTCCGGCGTCTGAGGCGTGATTTGGCTCTCGAAAACACAAGGTTTGCTGCACCTGAGGGCTTTGGGCCCGTACCTCCGGTGGAAAAAACAAATGTCGGCTTCGCGCCTGCGGCTGGACGAACGCGAACGACCTGAATCCTTATTTTCTTTGCCACTATCCCTGTGAACTCCTCTACGTACCTCGTGCGTGAGTAAGGTCAATTTCTTCTCGATCTCTTTAATGCGCACAAAAATATCGGTTAGATCGGCACCTCGTTGCGGCGATCTTGAGCGTACCTCAGTTGCCATGACATGGGAATAGGTGTTGGCTTCGATGATCTTGTCGGCGATGTCGGCTAATTTCGATAACTCGACGCCTTCACTCGCCGACAACACGCAACGTACGCTTGATGGCATACGTTTGAACCAAAGGGAGTGGAGTAAATCCTCGGGTATTCTATCCGCGGCGAGAGTACGCATCTCTCGCAGGAGTTGAGTGGGTTTTCGATCCCCGAGCTGCATCTCTGTTAGCAGTTTATGCAACTGTGTCTCTTTCGAATCTGAGAAACGCTCGATTAATTTTCTTTTTAATGTCTCGTACTTTTCGTTCAAAGGCGGAGATCGTATGAGATCCGAGACTTGTTGTAGGACGCCGGAATCGAGTGCGCCGACGACCGTAAAATATTTCGAATTATCAGAAGTAATTCTGTGCGAAAAAAATTGGGCTTCTACCTGGGCGAACCAAAGGGCCGGGTCGCTTTGCCAAAATGGCGGTAACTTGATGCTGCGCACTTCTGCGACGTGAGCGGTGGTCGGCGAATTCATCCGGAGAGGAACATCGTTGCCGTCTGCGGAAGTTGTGGAATTGTCGGAAAGATCTCGACGGGTTCCCGCTTCGCCGAAACTCGCGTTGCCGCTTTCCGCTCTTTGTGGCGTGTGCGTCAACATTGCGTACAATAATGATAAAATATCAGTGTTAATGTCTATAAAAATAGTCTTTCAAAAAAAAAAAAAGAACCGCACTCGTTATTAGCACTCGATGGCTAAATTGTTCAAAGATATACGCGGATTCGTGCACTGTAGATTTTTCGGAGCACGAGGCGAGCCGGCATCTTTCGGAGCGCACGATGCGCAAGCGTTTTGGAGCGCGTGGTTTGATCGCGATATCGATCGATAATTCTTTAACACTTAGGGGTCACCAATAACTGTGGATATTTTACCAACAGTATATATAGAACTCAGAAATAAAACACCATTTGAACAATAAAGAACATCAATAATATTTTATTAAACTACGTATGACGATTACTCAAAGTCCGGTAATCTCTCAGTCTTTAAAGCACGTGTGTACGCGACGGTAGCCACAGGTAGAAGGAGGAGCATTTCCGCGTCGACAGGTAGGCAAGTAGTCGCAGAAGAAGGGGTAGCCGCTGATTGGCCAGGAAATGGAAGATTCTGATTGGACGGCCGAAAGTGGTACAAAAGAAATGTGACAGGCACGCCACAACTTGTGGCAGCGGTTGGCATCCCATCACGCTTAGATAATTTTCCACAGATGTGCAAGGAACTTTTGCTTGGCAGGATGGATAGATCTTGATTTTGAATGGCAATACGTATTTCATCGCTGTTATTAAAGGTTGAAGATGCATATGGTTGATGAGCGTGAATTTCACAATGTGTGATGGATTCGTCGAAGACTACGGGCTCCTGAATGTTTACGATTTCTTCTTCCATTGCACACAGCAGATGCACAAAGCATAAAATAAATAATGTTTTACACGCTGTCCCCACGCACTTTCAGACCCAAATTCTTCAAGAGTAGCACGTTTTGAGGTGTGAGCACTTTGGGTGCAGGCTGACGACTGATTGTTTTTACCCATGGTTGTTTAGTGTTATTAGTGAGTCTATTAAAGACTATACCCATTATGATTTTATATGCAACCGTATTGTGAGTACTTCACCGCGGAAATTCACCAAGTCACCGTCCTGATCCACTATTCGAAGTTGTATTGCGTCTATCGTTCGGCTTGTGATTGGTATATAAATGACGTGTGATGGAACCTCAATGATTTTATATCCTGGAGGGACCGATGGGAAAAATTCATGAATGGTGTGCACTTTTTGTCCGTTAATATAGGCACCAGCGGTTATATTGCACTCAACCCGTAGGGCGTTCACTTTGAGAATGGCTACTGGAAGATCAGATTCGTGTCTTTTATTCGCTTCCAATTTACGTGCTGTGAAGCCCAGTAGATGTCCAATCGAATCTTCAGGCTCAAAATTTACACCATGATCACACTCGATTTCACTCCGCAAAGTATTATTATTAGGTTTGATGTTGATTTTGATGTTTTTCTGTGACAGCTCGGCTTGCGCAAATGTATCAATATCCTCTATTTCATAGCTACCCGTAGGTATTGTCAACACCTCATCTCCCACGTAAAGTTTGTTGTGGTTAATGTCTATATTTGGAATAGAGTTGAATGTTAATAGTTCCACGAGACCGAGAGTATAATTTTTGTTTGGTGAGAGTTCTATAGGGGGAAAGTATTGCGCCTCGAGTATGGATGACGATCCAGATATGGTCAATGTTAAACTATCTTCCATGACGCTGGTACTTTGACAACTAAACTCTCAGCCGTATTCTCCACGTATATATAGCATGTATTTGTCTTTGTATCGTAATTGTTCACAAAGAAACTTGAGACATAGATGTCCGCATTCAATCGTATCATATTCTTGATATCTCTTATAATTATAGTTCACGCTACCTACACTAAAATATCTCATGAGTTCAGATGGTGGTGGAAGATCGCCGAAACTATCAAAGTACATGACTTTCCATCCAGTCTTTTTGTAGGCAACCCAGTGTGTGCCAGGGCCTACATTTTCATCCAAGTTCACAATCGCTGATTCATATTTGAGTGGCCCGCTCATTGGTAATGTATCCCGCATGTACACGCCACGAAAATGTGGAACCTTCACGACTCTTGCATATTTGAGTAGGTCGATGTCGGTCAACGGTCGGTGTGGTAGCGTTACTAGACGTTTTTTGGCTTGATATGAAGACCCAATCCTTGCTTATACGGTTTCAGATGCAACCCCCTACCCAAAGCAATCGCTTCAATTGTTCGATTATGTCGTTTACTTTCATTCAATTCACGTTTAGCCGCTTGAGCAGCATTTACAGCTTTGGCTATACCAGCCGCACCACCCGCCAAACCCCAGCAGCGCTGAGACCTGCAAATATAGGTATCAGAAACGGCAATAAACCACCAATTTTATGAGGTATAGGTAGAACCCGCGGTGCGCGCACTTTGCCACCTTCAGTCTTTACCGCTACACGAGCACCCTTTAGAGCCGATTTAATAACCGTATGCGGATCATTACTTTGAATCATCGTCTTCTTCGCAGCACGAATAATTTTTTTCAAACAAACGCCGCCCTTACGTGCTCCCTTCATCCCCATGCCAAATTTTCTCTTTGTCTGCATAATATTTGACACACTCCAAGCACTTGCTTTCTCGCCGATGCTAGCGTCTTTAGCGGTAACGCGGTGCCAAGCTTGTTCGGCCAACACTTTATCTGCTGAATGTCTCGCTTCAAGGTTATCTGGATTTTTTGAATATGCAATGTCGTGTTGTTTGCAAGCCGCGTCTAACGGATTAATTCCCGGATCACCACGAGCAAGGCGCTTAGCCAGCTTTGTACCCGGCCCACAATACTGGTACCCAGGCAAATGTAATTCAATAGGGAGTTTGTTGATTAGTTGGTTGACAAAACCTTTACCGCTCTTGCCATGAACGATCATGACTAAGGACAATACTCGACTGATAGAAAATCCCTATAAAATGTCTTTTTATATTGAATTTCCATTAGTCGTGTGTGAGATGGCGTCCAAGAAACAAACTTTCGGAGGCGGGCTTCCCGTAATAAATTTTGATAAATTTGTCGACGATGGAAGAATGAAGAGGCAAAAACGTCATGGAAATATATTGCCGGATAGCATACGCGCCGTTTTTTGTGGTCCATCGAATTGTGGGAAAACGAATGCACTGCTCACTCTCATAATACACCCCAATGGTTTGAGATTTGAGAATATTTATCTGTATTCCAAGTCGCTGAAACAGCCAAAATATAAGTTGCTCGAACGATTACTCGAACCTGTGAGTGGCGTTGAGTATTATCCATTCAATGAGCATGAACAAGTTATAGCACCAAGTGACGCACAACCCAACTCTATATTCATTTTTGATGATATAGCGTGTGAAAAACAGGATAATGTGAGAGCCTTCTTTTCCATGGGAAGACATGAGATTGTTGACAGTTTCTATCTTTGTCAGACATACACTCGTATCCCCAAACATCTCGTGAGGGATAATGCGAATTTTGTGGTGCTTTTCAAGCAGGATGATACGAATCTCCAGCACGTGCACAATGATCATGTTAATACGGATATGTCTTATACATGCTTTAAAAACATGTGCACGAAATGTTGGAATTCCGACAAGTATGCATTCATCACAATCGATAAGGATGCCAATATTAACGAGGGTCGATATAGGCAAGGTTTTGATTATTTTCTGACGCTCGATAAATGACCCGTCATTGATTGCGAAAAGACAGTATCATGTACACACCGATAGCGACAACATGAAGAGCGAACAGCTGTTGAGGGAAAAAGATGTATTGCGTGAAATCTCCAAGGCGAGCGATGCAATCAGACGAAAGCATCGAATACTCAAGATCGGAAGAGACATCGATGAGCAGAGAATGCAAAAGGTCTTTAAACCTATAGTGAGACCGTTGGAACAATTAGTGTCAAACAAAAACAACGAGGTGGTAAAGATGGAAGTTAAAGATGAAAAAGTAATGGATAATGATGTGGAATATTTGATGAATGGTGTCGAGCCCCAATTCGCGAACAAAACACAAGATTCTTTCAAGAGTGAAACACAAGACTCTTTTAAGCTGGTATATGACGATGATGATGACTCACCAACCCAAAATGTTGATGATTTAATCAGTGAATTTCTTCTTTTATTACGTACAAATAGAAAGACAAGCTTAGATGTCTCATATGGTGTACGGAACCTCGCGAACAACAAATTAATGATTGGTGATTCTCCTATATTCTTCGATTCTCAAAATATTCGTGTGCGAGATTCAACCTATCCGAAAACTGTTGGATTAGCAGAGCTATTGTTTCAAAAAGTTCCCAACGTCGAAGCTCTGACACCGGATGACTTGAAAAACTATGAAAAAATCATTATCTCCACGAATGCTCACAAAAAATATTACAAGCCTGGTGAGGCTATACGACATAGTGTCGGTCACAAATTCGATACTTATATCGCAAATATAGTTGATCATCACGAGCACATGGGAAAGGGTATGCCAAAGTATAAGGTGGCGAGAAAAAATACCCAATTGGATTACATTTATTGGGATAGTCCCAATGAGCTGGTAGATCGTCTTCGCTTACTTCTAGCATCACAAGCAGCTGGAAATTCGTCACATTCAAATGAAATTGTATCGATTGTTGAAGAATTGCGTGAAGCCAAAATTATTTATTAACCCAACATTTGAAATTTCACGCATTATCAACATGAGTGTCGATGTGTTCGGACGCCAACTGAAAAATAATATCGTCCTCAATAAGCAAGGTCCTCCAGGCAGACCGGGGATTGGGTTTAGAACTACCGCAGTTGGTCATTATGACTTGGGGCAAAAACGATTGTGTAATATCGCCAATCCGGAAGAACAAGACGATGCTATCAATCTAAGTGCTTTACATAAAAGATCTCGAACAATCATTAAGAACATACGTAAAGAAGTAAATGAGAGTAACCTGTTGTTGGTTAATGGATTAGAAGCTACAATGAGAGATATTGCGAGGACGCTCGATGCAGATCTCAAAACTCTACAAGACTTGGTGATTCGCAATTCACACATCATTGCTGAACTGGATGCACGACTGAAAAGACTGGAAAATGAATGAGAAAAAGAACGCTCTCGTGCGGGAGCTGCACAAACCTGCTCGCCGAAACTATCCGCGTCGGCATGTGGACATCCGTGGTTTGGATGAGACCTGGCAAGCTGATCTCGTCGATATGTCGTCGTACGCACATCAAAACTCCAAATATAAATTTCTCCTAACCGTCATCGATACTTTCTCAAAATTCGCCTGGGCCGTACCAATGCGGAGTAAGAATGGTAAAGATGCATCAACCGCACTGAAGTCGATACTCGTAAAGGGACGCATACCGCAGAAGTTACACGTGGATCAAGGAAAAGAGTTTTATAATCGTGACTTTAAAACCTTAATGAAAAAGTACAATATCCACATGTATTCAACATATAGCAATTTAAAAGCTTCCATTTGCGAGCGTTTTAATCGTACATTGAAAAATAAGATGTGGGTACAATTTAGTATTCGTGGTCATTATAGGTGGATCGATATAGTTGATAAATTAGTAGCCGAGTATAATGATTCCGTGCACCGCACGATTAAGATGAAACCGCGAAATGTCAATGCTGGAAATGAGAAACAGCTACTACAACATGTCTATAATAAGACTCCATTGAAAAAGTCATCGACATCAAAATTCGAAATTGGTGATAAAGTAAGGATCAGTAAATTCAAGAGTGTTTTCGAAAAGGGTTACACACCGAACTGGACAACGGAAATATTTACTATATATAGAGTGAAAAACACAAAACCTGTAACATTTCACCTCAAGGACTATGACGATAAACCGATTGCAGGTGGTTTCTACGATCAGGAGCTACTTAAAGTTCAACATCCTGATATTTATCTCATCGAAAAAGTATTGAAGAAGCGTGGTAATCGCATGTTTGTAAAATGGTTGGGTTTCGATAGTACCCACAATAGTTGGATAAGCAAATCTGATTTGTAGCGAACAATAAAAATGTTTTAAATTTGATGATTCTTCTCTCTCTCTCTACTCATTCCAGATGACGAGGCCTTTGTGTCGCAAAGGGTCGACCGTTCTCTTCAGCGTAGCATGTGTTTTCTCGCTTGGGCAGCCTTCTCCTTCTGGCTTTTTCAAACCTGTCTCTCTCACAAAAGTGTGTTAGGAAGGTGTGGAGAAAAATATCGTGATTATAGTAAATTACAATGGGGTTTTCTTTATTTCTCCACTTGAAAAATTGACAAACCAATTCATTATTTACAAAACAATTATTTACAAAGTCGATTATTCTTAAAACATTTACAAAATACATGCTACGATCGTATCCTAAAATGCCCCCATGGTAGCGTTTTCGTGGTTCCGGGTATGATATACCGTTTGTCATCGTGCGGGCTTAGAGCAATTTTTGTCTCGTTCATGGTGTACACTTCATGTAACTTCGATCTTATGCACGATTGTTGGCGAGTCATTTCGATTTCTTCGTTTAAGCATTTCGTGTAACCCTCGAACGAGATCGTTCTTGCAACGATATTACTCTTAACACCTTTTACTTTCTTTGTATCGTCTTTGCCATCGACTCGCACCGCATACATTTTTGCTCTAAGCCCGACGAATTCCGTCATTATCCGACCATTATTTTCGTCTTTCATTAGTCCAGGGACTTTTTTGTTGACAAGCGGTATATCATACCCATTATCCGCGGGATAGTCGCTAGTATCGAAGCGATGAATGTTGCGCTTTATGTCATCATACACATCCTCACACTCAATGTTGTATATGAGGCTGTCCGTATCGGTGTACAACACCGTACATTTGTCTTTATACAGAGGTACCATATACTCATGATGAAAGTCATATAAACATGTCTTCGATATGTCGAGTATGCACATACCCACATATATTGGCTTATTGAATTTCACCTCCAGTTTGCGTAATTCGACAGCAATAAGGTTTTCTGAAAAAACGCTCCGGCTATGAAAATTTGGCTTTGCAATCATTGCCTCTGCACCGTATCTGCCCTCCCATCGTGTCAAAAGCTTAACGTCTACATGATTGCGCACATTTTCCATAGTTTTCCCAAACACTGCATTATTCATCAATTTATAGAGATTTTTTTCGAATTCATTCTTCGCTTGGGTTCGGAACTGTGTATTAAGCTCAATATATGTTTGTAGCCAGGGTGATTGGGAGAATTGCAGTATTCTGTGAATTTTTTTTATTTTGAGACCATGGCGTACACTCTGCTGCAGATTGCGATAATGAATAACATACCGTTCCTTGTTATTCACGGTTGCAAGCAGTTTTTCTTGTTGCTTACCAGGTGGTTTACCATGTGTTGAACAAAACGGCAAGTCCATGTGTGCATCGTGTAGACATTCTGGGTACTCTAAGTCAACCTCAAGAATGTAGCCTGTCAGGGAATCTAGCGCGATCGATGATAAATCGAATGTTGACAAGTCATTGATCCATCGGAAATTAGCATAAGGCAATGATTGACACATTGCCCATCCATACAAATTACTTACATCGAAATACATCAAGTATGATGAAGACTTTGATGGATCGAACGATTCCATGTACTTGTTATTGGCATGCGCGTACCTGTTTGAGCACTGACTCAGACCACCGCGTATACCCCGTTCAACAAATAACACCATGTCAACGTCGTTGAGCAATTCGAATTTAATGTTTGTATGCTTTAACATTGCATCCCAGGTGTATCCGGGAAGAGTATAGTAATACGCGGGGTCGAGCCTGTAACTTTCGATGCAGGTATTACGAAAGTTCTCAAAAACGTCAGCCAGTAGCAAAACATCGGTCTTCAGGTATAAGTCGCTATATTCACCTAACGTTTGAATAGAAAATCGATCCCATACATCCACGGCATGAGCGTATTCGTTCTCACTTACAGTGTCACCGGTCAAATTGCTGTAGAATGCATCTCGTGGTGGTAGGTGGCAGTCATCCAATCTGTTTACGCTATGAATATATTCATAAGGAAAGACACCCTTCCGAGTTAATAGCATAAAATTATCTATCGATATGTCATGAAATTGTGACCGCGAAATGTTGAGTTTGTCCGTTGTCAAAAATGATGCCAGTTTATCCAAACTTGCATTGAGGAATTTGTATGAATCGATGAAACGTAATTGAATCTGGTGTGATTTGCCTGCCGTTTGAACTGTTTTCGTGAAAGAAATGTATTTTTCCTTCGTTATGGGAAGCACGTCAGTTTTTCCTTCGAACGCTGTGGCTACTTCCTTGATGATGAAATGTGCGTCATAACCAGACAAATTATGAAAAACTACAAGAATGAAAAAAGACTGCTTATAATTCAAATTGCAATTAGAGTGAGCGGGGCCTCTATAACGTCCAGTCAGATGACAATGATCGCGAACACGTATGTCGTCTTCGACAAATGGTTTCTCGCATATATGACACTGAGTGCCGCTTCGATATTCTGCCCATTCATCTGGTGTTAGAGGTATCATGGGAACATTATCCGATAAAATATCGTTGATGCGCAGAGCTAAATTTTTAAGGTTCTCAACGAACCATGAAACGCAGTCAGCACTGCGACGTGAGTGGTATCCTGATAATGAATTGTCGTACGAACAATGTACATAGTACGCAATGCTAAACACTTCATGATGCTGATATATATTTTTGTCGGCAACCTTTGCCAGAACGCACTCGAGATCGGCGTAAATCACGAATGGAAGTCGCTCTTTTCGTTGAAAGTTTTTGAATGTCAGCCATTTGTCCATTGCATTAGGTAATCGAATGGCGCAATCATTCAATTTTCCACAATCCACCTCATGTGTTCGCAATTTGTTCTCCGTGTAGAAGTAGTGCAAACACCTGTAACAAAACGGCAAAATCAATTTTATATTATCAAGTACATAATTACTCATAGGTATATTTTCGAGTGGGGTTTTTACTCACCGATCGCAGATGTGTTTTTTCCCGTTTTTTTTGTTCAGCTGTCTGCTCACAAGCCTGGATAAATTTTTTATCCAGACAAAGTGTCCCACACTGTGGTCCGAGGAATCCTCCACGAATAACAAATTGATGTGTTTATCCAGCTTTTGGCTGCATACTCGAATCGGGATGATGTTTTTCTTTTCGAATGTATATACGTTGATTGAAACTTTATTTTGCGATTCAAATTTTTTGATTTGATTGAGAGTCATTGGGAAAACAATGCCCTGAAGTTGCAGTACAGTTGAGTAGTGTGGATATGAAGTTACTTGATGTACGTTTGTTTGCACTGGATGAAGAGCAGCCACAACTGACCACGCAAAACATGCGTTATCCTTCGACTTTATATTCACCACCGCTTTCTTCAGGTTTATTTCCCGCGACAAAACAGTTTCACACCCAGCACGCATTGGATTATATTTATTGATATTCAAAGTTAAGTTTAGTATCCGTAATAATGCCCACCCACTATCACGTTTTTGAAAGTCTTCGAGGGATGCTAGAGTCGGCTCGACAACTCGTTGTGTATACCACTCACGCAAATCAGATGTAGTAAAAAGTTTAAAGTTCTTCGTGTTGATACTTTTATTTGCACGTTTGTCACCTGCCTCAAATTCACCATTGAGAACTGTATTCACTTTTACACTGAAGTGTTTGCTGGTAATGTCTTGCACATGTGAAAGCATCATATCACGGGCGTCTTCGAGAAACTGGCGAGGTTCAATATGATCATTATTGATGACGCAGCCAGTCAGGACACGATTTTTGAACGCCGTATCAATTTCTCGCCAGATCAAACCGCGATCACTGTGTCCCGAGCCCGCATGTAAAAATCGTCTGCGTAGAACATTTTTTAAACCTTCTAAGCGAGCGATTCGTGCTACCAATGATTGCTGATTTCCGAGCGATAATCGCGGTCGCTTAATTCGGCTTTCTGTTTCCAACGACTCTATACACTGATCACATTGTTGCTCCCACACTATATACTCTTCCACCGAATTTATAAGTGTGGCTTGATCACGCAGATTTTGTTCTGATTGTGGAACAATCTCAGCCATTTTCACGCGAGTTAAAACGAAGTATTCGAGAGATGATGCGGGCAATGGGACTGCCCGATTCAGAGTGTGAGGCTTTGGGTGGTAGAAGCCGTTTTCATTCGGAAAAATGAATTTCTATCTTTCCCCTCTATCTTAGAAAAGTGCCGCCTTACCATAGTTTTTTTATATATTACAATCCAATAAGAATGGTGGGAAAACGATGGAACAGAATGAAGATCTGGGCTGTTTACACAAAAACTTGTGTTGCGACACTCCTGGGCTGTTTACACAAAAACTTTTGTTGCGACACTCACACACGCACACTTTGTCAAGTGCCTTGCATATGCAAATACCTCGATCTTATTTATTTGAAAAGAAGGCCCGGATGCAGCAAAATTTTGGAAGAGCGAGCCTGTCTGTTACTACTGGTGCATAAAATGAGTATTATCGGCGATGACTTCATTTCACATCTAACATTTCTATTGACTCAATTTTCAAGCGAGTTTCATCAACGCTGGCTCTCACATGTATATCTGCATATTAGAGACACAATTTCTCGCCATTGTCTGGAAACGATTCACCTGTATCAATAACGCCCCCCTTAGAAAAGCGACGCATCGTGTACGATGACCCCTGGTTTCCGGTACCCCCCTTGGCCCGCACCTACAACTGTTATCCTCTCGTGCTTTTGGGCATAGACCCATGATTTTGGGCATCCTCTTCCCCGCGTGACGTCATTCGCCGACCTCTCCGCGAGCCGCAAATACCCCTCCCGCAATTCCCCAAACGGGTCCCTAGACCTTCGCGAGACAGCCAGACACCTCCCTCCCCTTGCTATAGACTCCTCACCCCCTTCCCTTCGCCGCATACTCCCCTCCACACACTTCCCCCACCACCCACTTCTCCCACCACCCACTTCTCCCACCACCCACTTCTCCCACCACCCACTTCTCCCACCACCCACTTCTCCCACCACCCACTTCTCCCACAACCCACTCCCCCTCTCAATAAACTCCACACCACCCACTTCCCCCTCTCCATAGACTAACCACTTCCCCCACCACATGGCCGAACCCCTCCTATCGGCTTCCCCCTCCACAATATTTTCTAGAACTCCCCTAGTATAATTACTTACTATCGAGCAATCGTTTGTACCCGTTCGTATCGAGGTGTATATCGTTCGTACCACCGAGAAAACGTTTGTACCCTTCTGTACTATCGAGCAATCGTTTGTACCCATTCGTACTTATTCGTGTATCGTTTGTGACGTCGAGAAAATGTTTGTACCGGTCTGTACTATCGAGCAATCGTTTGTACCCGTCTGTAATATCAAGCAATCGTTTGTACCCCCTCATACTAACGAGTATATCGTTTGTACCACCGAGAAAACGTATGTACCGGTCTGTACTATCGAGCAATCGTTTGTACTCATTCGTAATGACAAGTATATCGTTTGTACCGCCGAGAAATCGTTTGTACCCGTCTGTACTATCGAGCAAACGTTTGTACCCGTTCGTAACGACGAGTATATCGTTTGTACCACCGAGAAAGCGTTTGTACCGGTCTGTACTATCAAGCAATTGTTTGTACCCATCTGAACTATCGAGCAATCGTTCGTACCCGTCTGTAATATCAAGCAATCGTTTGTACCAGGTCGTATCGACGAGTATATCTTTTGTACCACCGAGAAATCGTTTGTACCCGTCTCTACTATCGAGCAATCGTTTGTACCCATTCGTACTGACGAGTGTATCGTTTGTACCAACGAGAAAACGTTTATACCCGTCTGTACTATCGAGCAATTGTTTGTACCTGTTCGTTTCGACGAGTATATCGTTTGTATCACCAAGAAAACGTTTGTACCCGTCGGTACTATAGAGCAATTGTTTGTACCCATTCGTTCTGACGAGTATATCGTTTGTACCAATGAGAAAACGTTTATACCCATCTGTACTATGGAGCAATCGTTTGTTCTGGTCTGTAATGTCAAGCAATCGTTTGTACCCCCTCGTACTGACGAGTATATCGTTTGTACAGGCGCGAAAACGTTTGTACGCGTCTGTACTATCGAGCAATCGTTTGTACCCGTCTGTAATATCAAGCAATCGTTTGTACCTCCTCGTACTGGCGAGTATATCGTTTGTACCACCGGGAATGCGTTTGTACCCGTCTGTACTATAGAGCAATCGTTTGTACCAGTTCGTATCGACAAGTATATCGTTTGTACCACCGAGAAATCGTTTGTACCCGTCTGTACTATCGAGGAATCGTTTGTACCCATTCGTATCGACGAGTATATCGTTTGTACCAACGAGAAAACGTTAATACTCGTCTGTGCTATCGAGGAATCGTTTGTACCCGGTGGTATCGACGAGTATATAAATTGTATCACCGAGAAAACGTATGTACCCGTCTGTACTATCGTGCAATTGTTTGTACCCGTCTGTTATATCAAGCAATCGTTTGTACCCCCTGGTGCTGACGAGTATATCGTTCATACCACCGAGAAAACCGTTGTACCCGTCTGTACTATCGAGCAATCGTTTATACCATTTCTTATCGACGAGTATATCGTTTGTACCACCGAGAAATCGTTTGTACCCGTCTGTACCATCGAGGAATCGTTTGTACCCATTCGTACTGAGGAGTATATCGAATGTACCACCGAGAAAACGATTGTACTCGTCTGTACTATCGAGCAATCGTTTGTACCCATTCGTACTGACGAGTATATCGTTTGTACCAATGAGAAAACGTTTGTACCCGTCTGTACTATGGAGCAATCGTTTGTACCCCCTCGTACTGACGAGTATATCGTTTGTACCACCGCGAAAATGTTTGTGCGCGTCTGTACTATCGAGCCACCGTTTGTACCCGTCTGTAATATCAAGCAATCGTTTGTACCTCCTCGTACTGACGAGTATATCGTTTGTACCACCGAGAAATCGTTTCGACCCGTCTGTACTATAGAGCAATCCTTTTTACCAGTTCGTATCGACAAGTATATCCGTTGTACGAGCGAGAAATCGTTTGTACGCGTTTGTACTATCGAGCAATCGTTTGTACCCGTCTGTTATATCAAGCAATCGAATGTACCCCCTCGTACTGACGAGTATATCGTTTGTACTACCGAGAAAACGTTTGTACCCGTCTGTACTATCGAGCAATCGTTTGTACCCGTCTGTAATATCAAACAATACCCATTCGTATCGAGGAGTATATCGTTTGTACTACCGAGAAAACGTTTGTACCCGTCTGTACTATCGAGCAATCGTTTGTACCCGTCTGTAATATCAAACAATCGATTGTACCCCCTCGTACTGACGAGTATATCGTTTGTACCACTGAGAAAACGTTGGAAGCCGTCTGTACTATAGAGCAACCTTTTGTACCAGTTCGTATCGACAACTATATCGTTTGTACCACCGAGAAATCGTTTGTACGCGTTTGTACTATCGAGAAATCGTTTGTACTCGTTCGCATCGACAAGTATATCGTTTGTACCATCGAGAAATCGTTATACCCGTCTGTACTGTCGAGCAATCGTTTCTACCCGTTCGTATCGACGAGTATATCGTTTGTACCACCGAGAAAACGTTTGCACCCGTCTGTACTATAGAGCAACCTTTTGTACCAGTTCGTATCGACAAGTATATCGTTTGTACCACCGAGAAATCGTTTGTACGCGTTCGTATTATCGAGAAATCGTTTGTACCCATTCGTATCGAGGAGTATATCGTTTGTACCACCGAGCAAACGTTCGTACCCGTCTGTACTATCGAGCAATCGTTTGTACCCGTCTGTTATATCAAGCAATCGATTGTACCCCCTCGTACTGACGAGTATATCGTTTGTACTACCGAGAAAACGTTTGCACCCGTCTGTACTATCGAGCAATCGTTTGTACCCATTCGTATCGAGGAGTATATCGTTTGTACCACCGAGAAAACGTTTGTATCCGTCTGTACTATCGAGCAATCGTTTGTACCCGTCTGTAATATCAAACAATCGATTGTACCCCCTCGTACTGACGAGTATATCGTTTGTACCACTGAGAAATCGTTTGTACGCGTTTGTACTATCGAGAAATCGTTTGTACCCATTCGTATCAAGGAGTATATCGTTTGTACCACCGAGGAAACGTTTGTACCCGTCGGTACTATCGAGAAATCATTTGTACTCATTTGCATCGACAAGTATATCGTTTGTACCGCCCAGAAATCGTTTATACCCGTCTGTACTATCGAGCAATCGTTTCTACCCGTTCGTATTGACGAGTATATCGTTTGTACCACCGAAAAAACGTTAGTACCCGTCTGTACTATCGAGCAATCGTTTTTACCCGTTCGTATGGACGAGTATATCGTTTGTACCACCGAGAAAACGTTTGTACCCGTCTGTACTATCGAGCAATCGTTTATACCCGTTTGTCTCGACGAGTATATCGTTTGTACCACCGAGAAATCGTCTGTACCCGTCTGTTCTATTGAGCAATCGTTTGACCCTTCTGTAATGTCAAGAAATCGTTTGTACTCCCTCGTACTGACGAGTATATCGTTTGTACCACCGAGAAAACGTTTGTACCCGATTGTACTATCGAGCAATCGTTTATACCCATTCGTATCGACGAGTACATCGTTTGTACCACCGAAAAATCGTTTGTACCCGTTCGTACCGGCGATAAATCGTCTGTACCCATTCGTACTGACGAGTATATCGTTTGTACCACCGAGGAATCGTTTGTACCTGACTGTACTATCGAGCAATCAATTGTACTCGTTGATATCGACGAGTATATCGTTTGTACCACCGAGAAAACGTTTGTACCCGTCTGTACTATCGAGCATCGTTTGTACCCATTCGTACTGCCAGGTATATCGTTTTTACCACTGAGGAAACGTTTGTACCCATTTGTACTGTCGAGCTGACCGTTTGTACCGCTGAGAAATCGTTTGTTCGGGGCTCTGTCACCGAGCAATCGTTGTACCCGTTTGTACCAACGAGTAAATTATTTGTACCAGCGTTTAATCATGTCTTTCGGTCCATACTGACGAGTATGTCGTTTGTATCACCGAGCAGTCATTTCTACTTCTTCGTACCAAAGAGTATATCGTTTGTACCGCCGAGCATATGTTTCGTAGAGTACAAACGATTAATCCGCAGTACAAATGATATGCTAGTCGATACGAAAGGGTAGAAACGATTGCTGGATAGTCTACACGGGTATAAGTGTTTTCTCAGTGGTATAAACGATATACTCGTCAGTCCGACCGGTTACAAATGATTGTTCGATAGTAACGACGGGTAGAAACGATTTCTCGGTGGTACAAACGATATTCTCGTCAGTACGAATGGGTACAAACGATTAATCGCCGGTACGAACAGGTACAAACGATTTTCCGTTGGTACACACGACATACTCGTCGATACCAACGGGTACAAACGATTACTCGATAGTACAGACGGGTCCAAACGATTGCTCGGTGGAACGATCGATATACTCATTGGTACGAACGGGTACGAACGATTACGTGCCAGTACAAATGGGTACAAACCATTCATCGCGGGTACGAATGGTTACTCGTTGGTACGAATGGGTACAAACGATTGCTCGGTCGTACAAACGATATAATTGTCGATATGAATGGGTCCAAACGATTGCTCGGAGAACAGACGATATTCTTCTTGACACGAACGAGTACAAACGATTGCTCGGTCGATCGATCGATATACTTATCGGTACGAACGGGTACAAACGATTAAACGCCGGTACAAACGATTTACTCGTTGGTAACCAACGGATACAAACGATTGCTCCGTGGCTCGAACGGGTACAAATGATTGCACGGTGGTACAAATGATATTCTTCTGTATATGAACGCGTACAAACGATTGCTCCGTGGTACAAACGATTAAAGGCTGGTACTCTTGTACTTGTAGATACGAACGTATACAAACGGTTTAACGCCGGTACAAACGATATAATCGTTAGTACGAACGGGTACAAACGATCAAACGCTCGTACAGACGATACACTCGCCAGTGCGAATGGGTACAACCTATTTATCGCTGGTCCAAACGATTTACTCGTTGGTACGAACGGGTACAAGCGATTGCTCAGTGGTACAACCGATTTACTAGCTGGTATCAACGGGTATATGATCACAAATAGATTTTCAATCGACGTGCCCAGTTGTTCTCTTAACTGCAAACGACAGACGCAGCGAAACAAACAGGTATGCATGATCGGATCAGTGTTCCCGATGTTCAGTAGTGTTCCAGATTTTGATTATTACTCTAAATAGACGAGCGACTGCTTCAACATCCTGGTGATTGACATGTCTATCAAGTTATTCCTTTTGCGGATCGTATTTTTGAGGGCATCAGGAGGGCGTATCTGGATTATTGCTCAATTGCAGTAGCGCTTAATAAAAATAAGTCCCAATCAATTATTATATACAACGATAAACTGGAATAAAGGCTTTGCGTAAATTTAGTAGATTTTGAGATTTTTACAGTTGCTCTTAAACGCCGCGGCTACGAAAATAGTTCCGATAGTCACATTTTTCTGTTTTATCTTTTAACCACATGGAGAGCTGAAGTTTTTATTGTCGTCACGGAATCTTTAAATTTTGCTACATGCGATCCCTGTTTGCAGGTCTCGATTATGACTCCAAATGAGCGGGTTAAAATATAACGAGACTCTCAATGATGTTTTCGATTAGGTTGATGTCAGTCGACAGCCTGGATTGACAAACGAATTACCGAGCGCTATGGGCGGGTAAAAGCCATCAGAAAGAGAGTACGTTTATCAGATTCCGATTATCTCTCTAAATGGACAAGTTACGACACTTATCGGAATGCAACCGGGACTCTCTTCCTGTCCGCTTGTACGCGTTTGTACAGCTGAGAGTTTCTTTTCTTTGGATTCAGACAGTCGATAAAATATCTATCATGGTCAACATTTTAATTTTTATATACTACATTGGTTCGCTCGCTATATTTGAACTTACGCCCCTACACCAGTCGTCAAGGTTGTAGTAATTGTAGAGGTTTTTGTTGTTATTTTTTTTGTATTTTTTAAATTTCCATTTTGTATTTTTTTTGTATTTGAAAAAAAAATTTTCTATTTTTTGTTCCTTTTTTATTATATCATTGTATTGTTTTTTTTTTCGTTTTTTTTTTTCGTTTTCTTTTTTTCGTTCTATTTTTTATATTTTTCTGAATATCTGTAGTTCTCTATTTTGGTTCCGTATGTTTAGTTATTTTTCTTCTAATTGAAGAATTAGGCACAGTGCTGGTGAAACCGTTTTATTCATATATTTTTTAGCGTTATCCAACAGCTAACTTTATCTTATCGAATATAATCCAAGACGTTCCCACGGACTTGTGATAGGATGCACGTGAGCGACATAATCTTTTGTTAATACTTCCGACTGTACATCGTAGTGACGAGTCGATTTTGATTTATCAATGTATCCTATCATGGACGATATTAACACTATTTGTTATTAACACTACATTGAAGTCATGTTTCTGAATGCAATTAAGAAACTTGTTCTTTTTTTATTTTATTTTTGAATTTTTTTGTCTTTGTTTCTTTTTTGTTTTTTTTTTTAAATATTTTTCTTGAATATCTATAGTTTCTTTCTTTTTTTGTTTTCATAATATTTTTTTCCAAGGATGAAAAACAGTTTTTCTCTTAGTTTTTAAGTCTCTGCTTTTTTCTGTAAGCGTACCTATTTTGCTTTGATAGAAGAACTAGGCGTAGTACTCGTGGAACCATTTCTTATTTATATCGTTTTTACGTACATAACGAGAGTTAATTTTTTCTTATCGAGTATCATCCGAGACATGGCCAGCAATGGCTTGTTATCACTGAGAAGATCATTGTGCACTTCCCATCCACCTGTGATACGACGCACATAAGCAATATAATGTCCCATTGGTACATCGTTGTGTCGAGTCAATTCTGAGTTACCAACGTATTCTATTATGGACAATATAGTGTAAGTCACGTTTCCGACTTCAATTTTTTCCGGCATTTGACCTATCGTCAACGTTCCTGACCAATCGGGATGCCCGAGATTTGCCGCAAGCTGAGTCCATTGTAGGCACTCAATGTCGACAATAATGAGGTTACCGGTTGTAATCGTTGAAGCGACGGCACTTGATCGACAGATAGTGCACTGATTCTTCCTTTCTAGACGATGTTTTAGGGCTTGCTGCAGAATGTTCACACCATGAGTATAGAACGGCTTTACATCGACTTCGACGACGACAGATTGCTCATCATATTCATGCTCGCAGGACTAACATTTGTGATGTATGGTGTACGATGCCTGATCTGCCAATAGATAATTCTTTATAAGGTTGCTTATATTCATCATACAGTTGAGGACCCCACCATCGATTTTTTTCATGTCCATCATAATAAGCGCCCTCTCTTTATAAATCTTTTTCGTGCAGCCCAACGTATCTAGCAGTTTCACAAAGTCGAAGAAAGTATTTCGCGTACATCTGACGTGATCTTGATAACTTGCCCAGTCTCGATATGCGACTAGTATCGATTGCGAAACTGAATCGATTGGACATGCGTTACGAACCATGTTGTTTCTATTTTTCACTGTAACGGGTCCGAGGAGCGATCCGTTTTTTAATAACGGTACAGTGTAAGTTATACATTTTGGTCGATTATGTTGATGCTGAATGTCGGGGCATGGACGTAAACATTTTCCACGTTTTTTTGGGTCCTGATTCATTCCCTTCCACGTTTCAATCTCATTGAGATACGTATTTGGGCGATCGCTATTTTTAGAATTCGTCGTGTCGTTACAGTCGTCTTTGACTTCTGATGTCACCATCGTTTTCAGGGTTCGGTGTGATGATGATGCTCGACCCGATTCTTCAAAACTTTTAGTCCCTGCGAGCTCGGAACTCGCACCTTCAAAATCCGTGTGTACTATTTCGAGAGCCTCCGATGTTTTTATATCTACCATAGGATCGTGACTGTCTTTTGCGTCTCGCTCGCTCCCAACCGATTTTTTCATACGAATCTCCGTATCCTCTCTCGTCGCTTCGGCCTCGGTCCCCGTGATTTCGTCCTCGTAGTTGTCCTCGGTGACTTCCTCGGCATGCTTTGTGAATTGCTCGTTATTTTGTGAGCCCACTTTATCGTCTTCCGTGAATTCTTCATCGTCGATCGTGACGTCGTCGAGCTTCCTTATCTTGCGTCGAGTCTGAAATCTATCACCTCTATCCTGATGTAAACCGTGCAGAATTTTCGTCGCCCCTGCGAGTGATCGCATATGTACTACCAAAAATTTATTCGCCCGCATAGCTCTTTTTCCTTTCAAAACTAGCTGTTTGATCTCTCGAAAATACTCCTCACTATACGATGATGTAGCTACTGACGATTTATCTTGCGACATAACAGCTGTCCGGAGAGCGAAATGTTTCGCTATTCTGATGAAACTGTTTGCAAACTCAGGACAGTGATACGGATTTGGTCGCTCTCCATTGATTAGAAGGGATTCACATTCAGCAACAAGATCTTGAATGAATTTTGACGCGGTGTTGCAATCGTCGAATCTATTCTCATTGCTGTCGACATCTTCAGGCTCAGTAAAATCAGTCTCGTATTGATAACAATGAGCATCGCTTTCAATGGCTTTCACGAGGCGTCTTTGTGGTGCAAAACTGGCGTTCCGGTCAGTGCCATTGATGGACTCTGTCTCCGTCAAAGCAACTATTAGTACATCGCTGAATACGGCCCGAAAACTATTTATATCAGCACATTTCGTTAAAATTCCAATGCATCTTACGAAAAAATCCTTCACACTGAATTGCTTGCCCTGGAAACACTTCCACCGGCACACTAATTTTATCATATGTGCGATGTCGATGCATATGATGCGAAGTGGTTGTGCAGTTTCATCAGGTGACTGAAGCGTTTGGATGCAGCTATCGACGTAGTAGCCCAGCTAACTGTTGTTAAAAGCTAAGCAAATTGCATTTAGCAATGCCAATGAATAATCCGTTACCACTTCTATGGGATGCGGTACACCACAGCGCAGCCACTCTCGCAACCGATAGGTCATTATGTTGGCGTCATGTTTATCCGAAACCATTTGACACACAGGTAGAATCTTACCGTGGAATGGGGCAACTGCTTGGTACAGAAATATAGGGCTACTGGATCGATCTGGTTTTTTTTATTCGGCTTATCAGAGATCCCGTTGCGTCAAGTGATAGAGCGCCAACGTCGTTGTTATTACATTTGGCACTCTCCTTATACAAATATATCTGTTCAGGACTCCAGTAAAATACATAGAACTTGTCAATTGCTAATTCTTTTATGAAGCCAGCAAATTCAGCCTCATATTTCAAGTTAAGCACAGATTTGATCGGATCGGACACGTTAGCAAGACCCAATTGTGCATCATTTCCGAGTTGTTTTGTTTTTCTCAGGACGTGATCTGAATACAGATGTGCAGGCTCCCTGTCGCCGAACTGCATAGTTTCGTTTGCACGCTTCTTTCGCCAGGCGTATGTACTGTCTGCCTGCAACTCTTTGACAACGGCCGATCGTTCAGTACCGGATAAAAACCGTTTTTTTTTATGTACAACATCGTTCGTATCGAAAGTGGAGACGTTTATCGCCAAACCTGATCGTTGAAAACTCGATCGTTGGTATGGATACGTGTATAATATTGCCGCATTCTCGACATTCACCGCGAATTGTCAAAAAAATTTCCCCGGGCTTGTCGTTGAGGTTTACATATTTGAACGCGAATGGGCATGGGAGTTGAATATCTTGCCACAAAAGAGCACAAAGTATACTCGTCCAACCAGGCGTCAATGTTGGTCTGTCGTGTTTATTGTACGAAAACATAGATTTCATTCTCGGGTACTCGTTTTTCGACACGTATATAGTCGTCCGCAGAGGAGGGAATGGCATCTTTTCCGACTCAGTCATCGACCAGTTAGAATGGCAACTATCCTCTAGGTCTGCTTTTGAAGTATTGCTGTCCGGAAGATTATGGTGCTTTACGAGTTTTTCATGAATTCCGTTCCGCTTAGTGGAGATGTACAGATGAATGTACTTTTTACTCATGTTTGGTAATTTTTCGTGTGCGTCATCCCATACTTGTTCAGATAATGGATACAGCTTAGACTCGGCTTTCTCAACTACCTGATAAAAATTCAGATCCTTGACCGCTTCAAAGATCTCCTCAACTGTGTAGATCGGCGGTGCAGGCATTTTATAAGGATGTGTTCCAGGGTAACAAAATATATATGATCTTGGAAAAAGCAATACGTCGTGTCAGAGATAAGTGTTATCTGCGGATTAACATCATCATTCAAGCCTTATAAAAGAAGGGTAAACATTTTTAGTTTTCATCGTAATATCGCGTTTACGGGCTTGTCAAAATTAAAACAACGGCCGACAATCCATTGTATGCTACATTATATATGTTAAGAAGTTATTTTTTGGCTAAAGAGTTACGATTATTAGAAATGAAAAGGCGTTAGATTAAAATGGTACCATGTGACAGTGTTCGATGTAGTACCATGGAGATAAGAAAAAAAATTACATGCAGTGCGTGGGCTGCAAGTATTCCACTCAGCTTTGTGCAGGTAAAAGCAGATGGATGAAAATATTAATGTGCGCTAATTGTTAAATTTGTTTTCCTGAATAATGGATATATTGGCCGCCTCTGCTCCAAGTCTCGTTGCCGAGTGACCTGCCTGCAGCAGCTCGATCGACTACTGTGCGTAGTGAGAAGCACCTACCGTATGTGGTGCACAATCTGCAGATTCCACCGCTGCCTAACAGAGAGCGCAACTGTACCTCTCGAAAATCTCCAATACTTATCACGTGCAGCAGATTTTTTTCAGATTTCCACTACAACCCGTTATGCCGCAGAAATAAAATATAGATAAATTGCAAAATGCTCAAAAGCTTGGCGTCAATTAAGCACTTGTTTGATACTTACACTACCGGCGGAAAGTCTCCGGACAAGAGTTGGAAAAAGTGCCCGAACGGTTCTTTATGCCATTTCGCCGGTAGTTGGGCTAGGCCAATTTGACCAACGGCATTTTAAAGAGGGGGGATTTACCTACATTTTGGCTTATCAAAAAAATGTTTACGATTTTTTTTACACTTGGCACCCAGTTTTGAAAACGACAATTTTTTGTCGTTTTTTTGTTGTTTTGTGAGTGGACCCCGTCTATAGTAAAAATCTTTTTTATGCATTTCTCCTATTAAGGGGGGATTGTCTTTTTTTTCGCAAAATTTACCGCTTTTTGGGAATTTTTTTGTGAAGAAAGTATACAACGGAAAACTTGTGAAACTTGGCATATAGTTTTATTGATCTGTTTACTACATACAAAAAATTTTTTAAACAATTTCATCATCAAATCCGCCTCCCACCCCCCTCGACGCGCGATGGTCCTTTTTTGATGGTGTGCACGATTACAGCCTTCACGTTCATCCTGCAACAAAAACCCAAAAAGCATTTTACTTTAGACACATATAGCTATCGTTCGATGAAGGGAAAAAAAAATTGACGATTTGGTGACGTTTTGAACTTGAAGTATCGATTTTTCGAAAAAAATTGATCGATTTTTTGTTATAAATAAAAAACTATTAAACGTATTGCTTTTTTGCTTCATCAAACGATAAAAGGATGTCAGCTGAGCATTCTGTCCAAATTTGAAGGCAATCGGTTGAATAGTTTTTGAAAAATCGTGCACAGCATCAAAAAAGGACCATCGCGCGTCGAGGGGGGTGGGAGGTGGATTTTTTGATGAAGTTGTTTAAAATTTTTTTTGTATGTAGTAAACAGATCAATAAAACTATATGCCAAGTTTCACAAGTTTTTCGTTGTATACTTTCTTCACAAAAAAATTCCCAAAAAGCGGTAAATTTTGCGAAAAAAAAGACAATCCCCCCTTAAAATCATAAAAGGGGAAGCCTAAGCTTCAATTTCGTTTTGTAGAAAAAATTTTGCGATTTTTTTTTCCCAAAAATATTTCGTTTTTTCGATAAAAATATACAATATGAAAATTGCTCCGGAGTACGAAAACAACGAGGTTTACAACAAAACCTCAAGACGGTAAAGAGTTGCGTTACTTTTTGTTGAGTTCATGAGAATTTTTTCAGATTTTTTTTGCGAAATTTTTATTAAATTTATTTCCGGTCGGAACTCGATTGATCTCAACACCATGATAATAATATAATTAATTTTTTTATTTACATATTATACTTTGGTCTCGTCGAAAAAACCTCCTCTCGCTGACAGCACGCTCTTTACCACACGCGGCATCCTCTCCACAAGTTTTTCGAATGTCTCTCGGGGCGTTTCTTTCCATGATTTTTGTAGGGATTCCCATAGCTTTTCGGCGGATGAATGCGTCACCTTGCGCACTTGCCGATCCATTTCATCCCACAGCAGCTCTATGGGATTGAGATCGGGAGATTGAGGAGGCCATTGCATAATTTGAAGCTCCCCACTTTTTTGCTTCGTTTCAAGATACTTCGAGCAGAATTTTGAAGTATGTTTCGGGTCGTTGTCTTGTTGAAAAACGAACCCCCTTCCAATGAGTCGCTTTCCAGAAGGAACAGCGTGGTTTTTCAGAATCGCGTGATATCCTTTTTGGTCCAGGATTCCTTTGACTCGGTAGAGGTCCTCCGCACCAGCATACGAAAAAGATCCCCACACCATTACAGAACCGCCGCCGTGTTTAACGGTTGGAATTACGCAATCAGGATGCATTTTCTCGTTAGCTGAGCGACGAACGAAAACTCGACGTTTTCCTCCAAATATTTCAAATTTGGATTCGTCGGTCCATAACACCCGTTTCCAATCTTCGATCGTCCAATTCTTGTGCCTGCGTGCCCAATTCAATCGCTTTTTTTTGTTTCCACGGCGCAAGAGTGGCTTTTTCGTTGCGACTCTTCCGTATAATTGTGCGCTGCGCAAGCGTTGTTTAATCGTCGTAATTGAAATGTTTTTTCCACGATTTTCGACAAACTGCGCTTGGATGTTTGCCGCCGTAAGTTTTCGATTCCTTTTAGACATCACAATTATTGATTGGTCTTCCGCTTTGGAAGTAACAGGAGGCCTCCCGGAACGATTTTTATCGCGGTTCGATTGTGTCTCTCTGAAGCGTTTTATAGCATCCCCAACGGTTGATTTGGGTATTTTCAATCGATTTGCAATGTAGCGAATTTTGAACCCTGCAAAGAGCAAGGATTGATGCATGCTTTTCGATGCTTAAATTGGGTCGACGACCCATTTTTTTCTTAAAAATAATAATAAAATTGACTCTAAGAAGTCGAAAATTTTATTTAATTAACCGTCAATAAATTAATAGTTAAACACACTTCAAATTCAATATATTATTCGACACGATACGACAGGAAAATCTAACGCGAACGTTATTTCGATGCTTGCCGAAGAAGTACTGGATCGAAATAATTTTTGAATATTTTTTCATTGTAACACGTAAAGAGTGCGTGGACGTTTCTCCCACTCTTTGTTTTCTTCTTGTTTACGAAGTAGAGTAGTCAGCGAACATAGCGAATCTCGCGACGGAGTGTCTGTCCTTGTTCCTTGTTTATTTTTTCGCGAGGTTCGCATTGTCGAGCGTTCGCTTTGTCGCACAGGTGAGCGATACATTTTTTTTACTACTCTACAAAGAGTGGGAGAAACGTTCACGCACTCTTTACGTGTTACAATGAAAAAATATTCAAAAATTATTTCGACTCAGTACTTCTTCGGCAAGCATCGAAAAAACGTTCGCGTTAGATTTTCCCGTCGTATCGTGTCGAATAATATATTGAATTTGAAGTGTGTTTAACTATTAATTTATTGACGGTTAATTAAATAAAATTTTTTACTTCATTAGTTTTTTTTTTTAAGAAAAAAATGGGTCGTCGACCCAATATAAGCATCAAAAAGCGTGCATCAATCCTTGCACTTTGCAATGAAGGGTTCAAAATTCGCTACATGGCAAATCGATTGAAAATACCCAAATCAACCGTTGGGGATGCTATAAAACGTTTCAGAGAGACACAATCGAACCGCGATAAAAATCGTTCCGGGAGGCCTCCTGTTACTTCCAAAGCGGAAGACTAATCAATAATTGTGATGTGAACTCACGGCGGCTAATCTATAATTGTGATGTGAACTCACGGCGGCAAACATCCAAGCGCAGTTTGTCGAAAGTCGTGGAAAAAACATTTCAATTACGACGATTAAGAGTGTGTCGTCAGCGAGAGGAGGTTTTTTCGACGAGACCAAAGTATAATATGTAAATAAAAAAATTAATTATATTATTATCATGGTGTTGAGATCAATCGAGTTCCGACCGGAAATAAATTTCAAAAAAATTCGCAAAAAAATCTGAAAAAATTCTCATGAACTCAACAAACAGTAACGCAACTTTTTACCATCTTGAGGTTTTGTTGTAAATCTCGTCGTTTTCGTACTCCGGAGCAATTTTCATATTGTATTTTTTTATCGAAAAAACGAAATATTTTTGGGAAAAAAAATCGCAAACATTTTTATACGAAATGAAATTGAAGCCTAGGCTTCCCCTTTTATGATTTTAATAGGAGAAATGCATAAAAAAGATTTTTACTGTAAACGGGGTCCACACACAAAACAACAAAAAAACGACAAAAAATTGTCGTTTTCAAAAATGCGGACCACGTGTAAAAAAAAATCGTAAGATTTTTTTTGATAAGTCAAAATATAGGTAAATCCCCCCTCTTTAAAATGCCGTTGGTCAAATTGGCCTAGCCCAACTACCGGCGAAATGGCATAAAGCACCGTTCGGGCACTTTTTCCAACTCTTGTCCGGAAACTTCCCGCCGGTAGTGTATATGCTAAAAGTGATGAAACTATCCGAAAAATATATTCGTTTTACTTCTTTAAAAAACCTCTCCAGATACCATTAATGAATCCGTCTATTTATCTCTGGCGTTCTCTTAAGATACAAATAAGATGTTCCCTATCGCAAACGTAATGTAGATTTTGGTTATTTAAAGAAACAAAAATTAGGTGGAGTGGTGAATTGCCGTCTCCCAAAGAAAACCTCTGTTAAGGCGATGTGCCACATGGCTCCGATCGCTTCGAAATTTTGAATAAAGAATTCTCCCAAACGGAACAACCGATTGGAATGAAATTTGTTGTGTGCATGCAGGACACTTGCTCCGAGGGGATGATGCCCTCCGTTATCCAACATTTCCAAAAAATGTACAGTTCGTGGTTACCCTGCGAAAAATGGTGAATTATTAACCATTGCATCGCATTTTCGGTAATTTTCTGGGCATCATCCTCTGGACCGTGAAAAAGCACACATTTTAAGCTTTGTTTCACCTGTTCTCATGAAAAAATGGCGGAGAAAAAGCATTTTGAAATTTTTACATAAATGTAGCAAAAATGTACCAACTAAGCTCAAAATATCAAGTACGGGAGCGAGCGTTTAGTTCATCCGTTTTCACTCTAGCGGCGCGCAGCTCGCTTCGTCCGGTTTTTACCGACCGCGCTCGTCTCCTTCCGAAACAATTTATTTTTGACAGGTCGAAAGCCTGAGCCATAACCTCGCACATTCGTTCGAAATATATTTCAAACGAGATTTTTTTGCCGTGAAAAACGAAACGAGCCCGGTGGTCGACGGCGACGCCTCAGGACGCCGGCACACCACCAACGAGAAATCCCGACAACGAAGCCCGACAAGGAAATAATCGACGAGAAAACCGCTGCGGACGATTACACGAAGGAGAAGATCGAGGAATATCGTGACAGCGAGAAGCCGAAGGAAAAAATACCAGAAATCAAGGTACGTACGTGCTATCGTACTTTGGGTACTCAACAGCTTCGGGGATATCAAGGCTTCCACTCGGGTTACATGCACTGAGAAAACCTGAGTCTCAACTCGCTTAGGGTGAAATGCTCATCCAGGATCTTATGACACCGAGTCATCGATTCTCCACCGAAAACTCCGTTCATCGGCTGGAGAGTTTCAACTGCAGAGATCGGATGAGCGGCGACAATTCAAAGATACGTATTTCATTTTTTTAGCCCCCGCAACTTCTTAGACACAGCACGAATTGCCACGGACACATCCTTGGTGAGGAATCTCTCCGCTCGGTATATTCCAAACGCATTGAAACGTGAAAGCGACAAGGATTTCACATTCGAATGAGATTAGAATATACCGAGCAGAGAGATTTATCGCCAAGGATGCTTCTTTGGCAATTTGTGCTTCGACACAAATTGGTTCATGTCGAAGCTAGATTCCAATTCGATTCGTGCTTCAGTACAAAGCAAATGGAAAATTAGCTCGAATTGGAATTTAGCTTTGGCACGAGTCGATCCGTGACGCAGCACGAATTGCCAAGGAAGCACCCTTGGTGAGGAATATCTCTGCTCAGTATATTTCACATGGATTCAAATGTAAAATCGACGAGGATTTCACATTCGAATCAGATTAGAATATACCGAGCGAAGAGATTTATCGTGAAGGATGCTTCCTTAGCAATTCGTCCTTCGACACAAATTAGTTTGTGCCGAAGCTATATTTTAATCTAATTCGTGCTTCGACACGAAACGAAAAAATCAATTAAAGGAATTCACAAATATTAATTTTCGTTGCGTTCAATCATAAAAAATAGCTGAGAAAAAAAATTGCCAAATTTATATTTTTTTTTCAACGGTTCACGGCCTAGGTAATTTTTTTCCACGAAACTCAATGTATAGGTCAGTTAGCTTGTTGATTCAGCTTTAATTTGGTATTTTTGTCTCTCTACGTCAATTTTTTGCTGAGAAATCCGATTTTATATTAAAAAAGATCCTTTTGTCTCTGACCATCGATACCTCAGCAACCAATGATCGCAACAGGAATTAAAGGGTATCTTTGAAAACTTGAATAAATTTCCTATCAGCCCATTTCGTTCACCTTTGAGAAAAACATTTTTTCACCCTTAACATTAATTTTAAAAAAGGACAAAAAGTGAATTTTTATAGTTTGTCAGTAAATCTACTACTACTTTACAAATATTGGTGGAAAGACTAATGTTGCCGCGTTTTTTTGTCAGCGTAATGTAGCCCCAATAGCCCTGTTAATTTTCAAATTGATCCATCGAACCGTTTTTCCGAACGGATTGATCAATTTACAGAAGCTTTACAGAACGATTAAAGGCCCAAGTGTGTTGTTCCTGAACATCGTGTAATCATCTTCAAAATGGAAAGACCAATTATCTTCGACTTTTTCACAACTTTACACTAGTTTCTTGTTAAATATAAGAAAACAAATTCGAAACAATTCATTTTTTTTAATTTCTTTTAACTTTGTAAAACATTTCAGGAAACAATACTGACTCATTTTTTACACGGTTCGGCCTTTGCGCACTATAATTAACGCACTCATCTTTAATTGCATTCATTAAAAGTTGATAACCCCAAGCTGTATTCAATAGTCGATTTGAGAACATTTATGCGATTAACCCTTGATATTTTCTACGACGGTTATTAGGGTTCCAGAAAACAGTTTTTTTTTTAAACTAGGCATGAACAAATATTGATAAACCCTAAAAGTTTACAAAAACTTTAGATTCATTTTTTTTACCAAATCGTAGAAAAAAATTACCAATAAAAAGATTAGTTTTAAAAAAATTTTAATTGTTTTTTTCTTCCAAAGAAAGATCAGTTTTGAAAGAAAGCGTTTTTTTGTAACCCTAATAACCTTCCCAGAAAATATCGAGAATTAATCTCATACAAGTTCTCAGTTCGACTAGTGAATACAGCTTGGGGGTATCAACTTTTAATTAACGCAATCAAAGATGAGTAAAATTATGTTGCGCAAAGGTCGAATTGTGTAAAAAATGAGTCAGTATTGTTCCCTGAAATGTTTTACAAATTTTAAAAAATATTGAAATTTTTCGAATTTTTTTTCTTGAATTTAACAAGCAACTAGTGCAAAGTTGTGAAAAAAGTCGAAGAAAATTGTTTTTTTTTTTCATTCTGATGATGATTACACAATGTTTAGGAACAATACATTTCTTCCTTTGTTTTGTGAAACTTTGTTGAATCGATCCGGAAAAAAGGTTCGATGGATAGAATTGAAAGTTTACAGGGCTCTTGGGGGTACATTCAGCAGAAAAACAACCGGGCAACATTAGTCTTTCCATCAATATTTACAAAATAGTAGTACATTTACTGAAAAACCATAAAAAGTCATCTTTGTGTCCTTTTTCAAATTAATATTGATGGTGAAAAAATGGATTTTTCTAGAAAATCAACAAAAGGGTCTTGTAGGAAATTTATTTAAATTTTCAAAGCTGCCCGTGCGATCATTGGTTGCTGAGATATCGATGATCGAAGACAAAAGGATCTTTCAAATTCAGTCAGATATCTCAACAAAAAATTGACGTAGAGAAACAAAAAACCAAATTGAAGCTGAATAAACAAGCTAACTGACCTATACATGGATTTAACTGAAATAACATTCTCGAGCGCGTGGACCCTTGAAAAAAAACAAAAAATTTGGAAACAAATTTTCTCTCGTTATTTTTTATCATTGCGCGATAACAAATTTACGCTCACAAATTTGTTTTGCCGACAGATCTCGAAACTAGAAACTTGAAGCTTCATGATGATTTTTTCATCTCGATGCGACCATTTTTCACACACTTCAAAAAACACTTTGAAAAAATGAAGAAATTTCTGTTCCTTCAATTCTTTGGAGTAGTCTATAAAAAGTGATATATTTGTTCAGGGTCAGTTGTTCAATTGGCAAGGATGGTCGATAACGTCACAATTTTTGTTGTTTGCAGCAACTCGGAATACGAGGGACTCAACATGGTCGGCACGAAAATATCCCCGGAAGGCGTGACATTGTTCTCTATGGCTCGAGCTCTGTCGTGACCCACGAGATAGTGTTTCTTCTCTGTTGCCCGATACCTGTAACCGATGAACAAAATTTCGCTGATCAAGCTTTTGGATGAATCTCCGTCGTCGGATGAAGCCGCACCTTACCCATGCCTTCGTGAGGCGAGCGGTGGACAAAGTGCATATGAATCGTGGTCGAGGTATTTGTTTAAATTTATTAAAACGGACGGTAAGATGTCACCACCTTTCCACAGGGCAAGTCTTTAGCAGCTCGGAAAGTCTAAAGTTGAATTGTTGTAAAAAATTATTGAAAACTTTCAATTTTGGGTAAGTCAGTATTTTATTTCAAATTCGTTCAGATCAAAATGACGTAGTGTGTCAAGGAAGTAGAACACCACCGTCACTGCGCATTTTCGAACGTTTTTTGAAGATTTTTTTTAAAGAAACCAATAAAGTACATGGTCAAAAGAACTTTTAGGCTTTATCAGGTATATATTGAAATATGTAAAAAGAGTTTATTTTTCAAAAGAACAGAAAATCGCGGTGCACGAGTTGCTATAGCACGACTGGTTTTCAGTCAACCCTCACCATACTGTTGAAGTTTGGATCGTTGGAACGCAACGAAAGCTCTTGCTTACATTTTATTTTTTATATTTTTATTGTTATAGAAAAACTTTTTTTTAAAGATTTATATTGTAGTTCGCTAAGTAAACATCTTAAAAAATGGTTAGAAGATTTTTGTGAGCAAAGTTTGCCAAAATAAATTAAAGGAATTCACGAATATTAATTTTCGTTGCGTTCCAACGATACAAACTTCAACCTCATACTCTCTCTGCGGAACGCAGTACAACTATTGTTAATTTAATCCTGAAACTAAGAGCGAAATATTTTCGTTAATTATGTTAATTTTAGAAGTCAAATACGGGGAGAAATTTCAACATACTTTTAAAAAAATCGTAACGAGTTTGAAACAAGTCCGTGTTTTCGACCATAATTTTGATATACTACAAAAAAATAAAGGGACAGAAAATTTCTTCATTTTTTGGAGTGTTTTTTGAAGCGCTGTATCTATGTGAAAAATGGTCGCATCGTGATAAAAAAAAAAAGCCTTCGAAGCTTCAAGTTTCTAGTTTCGCGATTTTTTGGCAAATTTTTTTTGTGAGCTGCGGTTTTCGCGCTATCATAAGAATAGCGGAGGAAAATAATTGCCAAATTTATTTGTTTTTTTTCAAGGGTTCACGGGCTAGCTAATTTTTTTCCACGTAACTCAATGGATAGGTCAGTTAGCTTGTTGATTCAGCTTTAATTTGGATTTTCGTCTCTCTACGTCAATTTTTTGCTGAAATATCCGACTTTAATTGAAACAAGATCCTTTTGTCTTTGATAATCAATATCTCAGCAACCAATGATTGCAACGGGAATTAAAGGGCAGCTTTGAAAACTTGAATAAATTTCCTACCATCCCCTTTCGTTGATCTTTCAGAAAAACATTTTTTCACTCTCAACATTGATTTGAAAAAAGGACAAGAAGTAACTTTTTATAGTTTGTCAGTAAATCTACTACTACTTTACAAATATTGATGGAAATACTAATGCTGCCGCGTTTTTTTTCAAGCATAATGTAGCCCAAATAGTCCTGTTAATTTTCAAATTGATTCATCGAACCGTTTTTCCGGACTGATTGATCAATGTTTTACAGAACAATGAAAGGCACAAGTGTATTGTTTCTAAACATCGTGTAATCATCATCAAAATGGAAAGACCAATTTTTTTCTACTTTTTTCACAAATTTGCATTAGTCTCTTGTCAAATTTAAGAAAAAGAAATTCATAAAATTTCGATTTTTAAAAATATTTCTATTAACTTTTTAAAACACTTCAGGAAACAATACTGACTAATTTTTTACAAAATTCGGCCCTTGCGCACTATATTTTCACTCATGTTTAATTGCATTAATTAAAAGTTGATAACCCCAAATTGTATTCAATAGTCGATCTGAGAACATATATGCGATTAACTCTTGATATTTTCTACGAAGGTTCTACGAGGGTTCCAGAAATTTTTTTTTTTTCAAACTAGACATGAACAAAAATTGAAAAAAATTATAGTTTACAAAAACTTTAGATCAATTTTTTTACCAAAACGTAGAAAAAAATTACCAAAAAAATATTAGTTAAAAAAATGTCAGTTGGTTTTTTCTTAAAAAAAAGGATCAGTTTTGGAAGAAGATTTTTTTTGTAACCCTGACAACCTTCGCAGAAAATATCGAGAATTAATTTCATACAAGTTTTCAGATCGACTAGTGAATACAGCTTAGGGGTTTCATCTTTTAATTAATGTAATTAAAGATGAGTGAAATTATGGTGCGCAAAGGTCGAATCGTGTAAAAATGAGTCAGTATTGTTTCCTGAAATGTTTGACAAATTTGAAGGAGAAAAAAATTGAAATTTTTCGAATTTTTTTTTTCTTGACGTTAACAAGCAACTAGGGCAAAGTTGTGAAAAAAGTCGAAGAAAATTGGTTTTTTCATTCTGATGATGATTACACGATGTTTAAGAGCAATACACTTCTTCCTTTTTCTTGTAAAACTTTGATGAATCTAACCGAAAAAATGGTTCGATGGATCAAATTGAAAATTTACAGGGCTATTGGGGGTACATTATGCAGAAAAACAACCGAGCAACATTAGTCTTTCCATCAATACTTAAAGGATTGTACATTTACTATAATATATAAAGTAGTAGTACAGTTACTGAAAAACCATAAAGAGTCATTTTTTGGTCCTTTTTCAAATTAATATTAATGGTGAAATAATTATTAAAAAAAAAAACAACGGAAGGGTCGTTTTGGAAATTTATTTAAGTTTTCAAAGCTGCCCGTGCAATCATTGGTTGCGGAGATAACGGTGATCGAAGACAAAAGGATCTTTTTACATTCAAAGTCGGGTATCTCAGCACGAAATTGTAGAGAGACAAAAAAACCAAATAGAAGCTGAATGAACAAGCTAACTGACCTATACATGTATTTAACTGAAATAACATTCTCGAGCGCGTGGACCCGTGAAAAAAAACCCAAAATATTTGAAAATAAATTTTCTATTGCTATTTTTTATTATTGCGCGATTACAGTAGCTCACAAATTTGTTTTGACGACAGATCTCGAAACTAGAAGCTTGAAGCTTCATAATGCTTTTTTTCATCTCGATGCGACCATTTTTCACATTGATACAGCGCTACAAAAAACACTTTGAAACATTGAAGAAATTGGATTGGTCGAGGGGACGAAAATTGTTCGAGTTCTGCTGCGTCCCGATTTCGGAAACGTGGTTTGGAGACAAACGTGTGTGAAGTTAACGGTTAGACGATAGACCTGAAGAAGTTTTGTTTCCGTCATCTAATGCCACCTTTGGTCGAAAATGAAACTATTTATCAGCGCCGGAGACTCCCCTATAAAAATAGCCCGAAAACCACTTTAAAACCACTGTTTTTTTTGGCTATAAACGAATATTCATCATATTTTTGGAGGTTATAAGGATTTTTTAAGTGTTTCCAACAAAACGATTTTTCGAAAATTTTGCACCGATGACCTCTAAACAATTTGCGATAGTAAAATTTTACCGCTCTTCTGTAGAGCGAGACTTCTCTGATCGTCATTGCTAGAAAATTCGATCTTTGGACAAACTTGCCGAAGATGAATTCCGGCAGAGAGAAAAGATGCTAAACGATTTTTTTAGTATAATTAGTAATAATTTAGTAATAATAAAATTTTACCACTCTTTCGCAGTCAGACCCGGTCGATCTCGTTCGCTCGCGAATTTGGTCGTCCGCGGACAACCTGCCAAAGATAAGCCATGGCAGAGAAAAAAATGCCGATCGCAATTGTTTAAACAAAGAGCATTGTAACATTTTTTAAGTTTCCAAGGATGTTTTAAAAGTGCTTCCAACAAAACGATTTTTCGAAAATTTTACACCGATGACCTCTAAACAATTCGCGATAGTAAAATTTTACCGCTCTTCTGTAGAGCGAGACTTCTCCGATCGTCATTGCTAGAAAATTCGATCCTTGGAAAAACCTGCCGAAGATGAATTCCGACAGAGAGAAAAAATGCTAAACGTGTTTTTTTTTTGCAGTAATAATAAAGTTTTACCACTCTTTCGCAGAGTGAGACCCGGTCGATCTCGTTCGATCGCGAATTTGGTCGGCCGCAGACAACCTGCCGAAGATAAGCCATGGCAGAGAAAAAAATGCCGATCGCAATTGTTTAAACAAAGAGCATTGTAAAATTTTACAACTGTTTTGTACAGTGAGTCTCGAGCGATATCGGTCGTGACCCGAGATTTTAGCAGAAATCGAATTCGTCGACGATGAGCGTCATCCAGATGCTAAATAGTCTTCAAGCTTATTTGTTTGAATTAATTAAAAAATAATGGAAAAATGCTAGCACCCTTCTACCATACGAGTCTCTAGAAAACCCCGTTTGCTAGAAAGTTCAACCATAAAGAAATTTCCACCGATGACCGCCGTCGACAAAAAAATCGATTCGAGGGCATTTGTTTAAACAATGCGCGATCGCAAAATTTCACCGCTCTTCCGTAGAGCGAGGCTAGCGATCTTGATTGTTCGAGAAGCAGACCAGCAAAAATGCTGCCAAATATGAACCCTGGCAGAGATAAAGATGCTGAACGCATTTGTTTAAATAATGAGCATTGTAAAGTTTTACCACTCTTTTGTAGAGTGAGTTTCGAGCAATTTCGGTCGCTCGAAATTTTGGCAGGGATCGATATCGTTAACGATAAGCGGCATCGATGTTACAAATTGTGCTCGAGCTTATTTGTTTAAATGAATTAAAAAAGTATGGGAAATTGCCTGAGCCTTTTGGTTGTGGCCGTCGTCGAAAAAAAAACGATTCGATGGCTGCATATACAAAGTAAAATGCAACAAAGTTTCACCGCTCTCCTGCCGAGCGAGCGCATGCTTCCAATACAAGCGTACCATGGTCGCTACGCATAGTTGTATAAATTGTGTGATACACACATAGATGGAAGGTGCTTGCGTACGACCGAACGACGTGCGAGAATGTATTCGTTCTTTGTCCACGCGGTCGGCGCGGCGTAGCAAACACACACACACACACACGCGCGCGCGCGCTCGGCGATCGCCTTCTATTTGGCTTCGACCCTTCGTCCCTGTGCGAAGCATCGAGACCGAATTCGCGATCGCTGTGCTGTCCGTCGGTAGCGACTCGTAGCTAAAAACTACGAGATCTGCGCTACCGACGTAACGAGAGGCCGCGTCGAAATTTTCTGGCGTGTGGCACATGGCCTTAAGTGAAAAATTCTAAATTTTCATGCGCGATTCCTGAAGAATTATAAAATGTACGTGGTCAACAACAATTGAGCAGAGTATCTCCGGCGTCGAAAATTTGAAGGAATATAGCGCACATTGGATGGGTGGGTGGGTGGACGAACGGACGGACGGACGGACGGACGGATGGATGGATGGATGGATGATTGGTCAGCTGTCTTTGATTAGCCGCAATGTCTGATTACATTTTCAATGCTATGAGATAGTTGCACTTTGTGTGATATCTGTAGATTTCTTTCTGAACTTTTTAGATCTCTATAATTTTGCTGCTCTAGTTGCATGAAAAATATCGTCATATAAATGTTTAATGCTTTCGACCACCACGACACACCCCTATCGAAGAGTGTAAGTTGAAAATCCTATCTCCCACGGGTTGTAACGTCGCGAGAAAAAGCGCTATCTATTTCTTTTTCCTCTCCTATTTTATTTCACTCCGGCGAAAACGCGGGCTTACCCGATTCCACATGGAAATCGTGGAAAACTACGAAAACCAATACACACGATAACGGCATTCTCATTTTTCGACGGGTTCTTATATTTTCTTTAGAATTAGGCGTACCACAGTCGAAACGAAATATATCGATAAGAAGCGAGCGTCGCATAATTTCCCACGCGAGAGCACAGTCGGTCTTGAACATATCTACACGCAACCGTCAAACGCAGTTGATGATAAAATCCTTAGCCATAAGAACGTACAACACACGAAGACACACGAAAATATCCAAATCCTTACTCTACAAAAATCTACATTCTCCAAATGAAAATCCTTCATGCCGAAAAGTTGACCCGGCAATAAAACTACGTTGGTATTTCCCATGCGCCTCACACCTGGGTCAACAATGCCTATCTTGAGGCAAGCGCGGCGACGCTGCCAAGGCCCTTTTTCCTCCCTATATTTTTCCAACGCTCCAGATAACGAGACGCGGACTAGTTTCCGAGAATCGAGATGGAGATCACGAATCATAGTCTCCAAAAATATTTCCTCTTCCTACTCGACCAATCATATGCACTCGGAAGTTTCCTACATCCTTTCCACTAATCAAAAAATTAACGCATGACGAAAATGCACTTTTCGAGAAACTTCTTCTCCCACCATCCCAGCATCCAAAATATCCTACAAGCTAGGATGGAAAAATCTTGAAGTCAGTGTTCCATCACCACTCGTTCAGATCTAGTCTCCCAACAGAGTGTTCCATCACCACTCGTTCAGATCTAGTCTCCCAACAGAGTGTTCCATCACCACTCGTTCAGATCTAGCCTCTCAACAGAGTGTTCCATCATCACTCGTTGAGTAAAAGTCTCCCAACAACTTTCATCGGAATAAGTAGAACATCTGTCTCCTGACAGCAAACGCGAAACTTGAACTTTGAAATTGTTCCTCATAAAAACGCGAAACTTGAACTTCGAAATTGTTCCTCATAAAAACGCGAACTGTAAGATATCATTTAACTGTCTACGTTGAGTGTGTACGTGTGAAACTCGCATGTGTGAAAATTTGTATCAACGTGTAATTTCAACATTGTCACGGAGCGTGCGCAACCGAGGGGTCCGACCTGTCTGCGGAGGCCTGAACCCAACCGCTGTAAACCAATTATCGTATCCACGGCGCATCATAAATGTAAGCGAACCTCTATGTATTTTCATGTTGACGGAATTAACTAAATTGGTTAATTTCAATAAATCCCAAATTGTTAATTATTTGTATAGATCAATTTATTTCTTAATCGAGTCACTGCGTCACTCCCATATTTGCATGCACCTTTCCCTTTTTCACCCTCATCCCGAGCTATTGCGCTAGGCGTAGGCTAAAAAGAGGGAACCGCGATAGGTATATGCCCACGTCCCCTCAGGACGTGACATATACATTTTTGGGGGCTCGTCCGGGATCGTAAAAAGGGTATGTGCTGTTGCAAATTGCCGTAATGGATAAGGAATCCACGTGCGAGTCACTAGATTTGAATATCACTGACGATTTACCGGATTCAGAAACAAACGAACCAGGTCAATCCCGTAGTACAGGGTACGCATTGAGAGGATCAAACGCTAATTTATTATCTGGCCTCGAAGCTCCTAAAAGACCCATCAAAAAATTAGCATTACCAACTAAGGGAAATCCAAATAATTCAAACAATATGGCTCTAGGAACGAATCAATTAATATCTTTGAAGGAAGCCGTTAGCGTTGTTCCGGAATTTGACGGGAAAAATATCCCTTTCTCAGAATTTACGACCGGTTGTGAAGATGCCAAAGATATGCTTCCAGCCGAATCAGAGAAGTATTTAGTAAAATTATTGAGGAACAAATTGAAAGATCTAGCCAGAGAAAGTATACATGGAATTAAATTCGAGACAGTAAAAGACCTTGTAGATTTTCTAAAAAAAAATATACGCGCCAAACAAATCCGAGATTCAGCTGTTGGGAGAACTCAGCAATATCTACCAGGCAAGCGGCGACAGCGTTATGGAATTTGCCGCGAGAATTAGGAAAAAGGCAAGAGAAATATTAGAAGCAAGAAAACTAGCTAACAATGGGGAAGAGGACCAACTATTTAGGAGACAAATGGATGAATATTTTCTCGCAAGTTTTAAACGCGGATTAAAAGAGGAGATCGAACACCGACTCCCACCGTGCGTAGACATGCCCACCGCCATCGATCACGGGGTTAGAATCGAATGCGATCTCAAGGCTCGAAGGGAATTGGAATCGCGTTCCACCAAATCTGAAAGAGCTATTCCGACTAGACCTGTGAGGATATGCAATATTTACAAAAAAGATAATCACGCGACCGAAGCTTGTCGATTCGAGACTCTCAACTGTCAAAATGATAAAAATCAAGAACACAATGCCAACGAGTACCAAAGGGTTCTAAATGAACAAAACTCAGTTGTTTGTCAAATATGCAAAAAAATTGGGCATTCAGCAGATAGATGTTGTCTGTTGAAGAACAAAACGCCTAAATCCAAGCGACCCATTTGTCGGTATTGTAAAAGGATAGGACACACTATCGAAAACTGCCGTACCCGCGAATATAATAACTCGCGAAATGGTCCGAATACCCCTCAGGCAGCCGCGCTGCGAGAATCTACGATCTCAACGCGTCCAGTCTCGATAATCATTCCGCCCGAACCTATCTTACCTACACTATAAACGCGGAAGATTTCATTAACCTACCCTCGGTGTGTATCGGAGCGCACCGACAAAAAGAAATATCGATGTTGTTAGACAGTGGTGCTATCACAAACCTAAATTACCAAAAAAAAAAAAACAATACAATTTCGAACTTTATTGTATATCATACCTGACGAGGTTCGAATCCCTCACCCCGGTTCATTGAGGTCCCAATTGTTGTTTTTGCGGAAAAATCTAAAATAAATTTCAAGGCGGAATGCCTTGAATGTAAAGACAAGGCATGGCCGTTTAAACGAAAAAATGAACCCGACGAGGTAGTAGAAATCCCCGCGCGTTCGAAACCTCTCTCCACATGAAAGTCGAAAACCGCACGTTAAAGGAAGGGTATATTCCCCCTTTAAAAATCCGTCGACTGTCAACAAATATCGACGGAAAGGCCCATTTGAAGGTTTTCAATCCCACAAATGACGCCGTACGACTGATCGTGCCGGTCATAAAACTACAGGAATTCGACATCGTGGAAAACAAAAGCAAAACAAAACAAACCCAGATTGCATTACAATCTCCAATTCTAATCCAATTTCTCGCGATGCTAATCCAATTTCTCGCGATGCTAATCCAATTTCTCGCGATGCTAATCCAATTTCTCGCGATGCCAATCCGATTTCTCGCGATGCTAATCCCAATTTCTCGCGATGCTAATCCCATTTTCTCGCGATGCTAATCCAATTTCTCGCGATGCTAATCCAATTTCTCGCGATGCTAATCCCAATTTCTCGCGATGCTAAATCCAATTTCTTGCGATGCTAATCCCATTTTCTCGCGATGCTAATCCAATTTCTCGCGATGCTAATTCTATTTTCTCGCGATGCTAATCCAATTTCTCGCGATGCTAATCCAATTTCTCGCGATGCGAATCCAATTTCTCGCGATGTTAATCCGATTTCTCGCGATGCTAATCCAATTTCTCGCGATGCTAATCTCATTTTCTCGCGATGCTAATCCAATTTCTCACGATGCTAATTCAATTTCTCGCGACGCTAAACCCAATTTCTCGCGATCATTCTAATCCAAAATCATATTGCATGTCAATTTCAAATTCCATGCAAATTCCTCGTGATCTTTCTATTTCAGTCGTAGATTGCAAGACAACTACGCTATTCCAGGGCCCAAAAGTGGCCAATCCAAGAAATTCGGCAGAAAAAGTCGAATCAAAACCCCGGTGCAGCTCCGATGAGAGCAATGATCAGGGAAAAATAAATAAAAATTCTAGTAGCGAGGAAACATCAAAAACAAAAAGGAAAATGAAAACAATAAAAATCGAGAAAATGTTCAAAAACAAAAACAAAATCAAAATAAAAATCAACATAAAAAACAAAGTCCAAATCAAAATGGAAATCAAAACCAAAATTTCAATGTAAAAACAATTTTTGAAAAAAGCCTTCCGATCTTACATTTATGGCAGAAGGTTCACTCTCGTTACAGATCACAAGCCCTTAGTTTGGTTTAAAACTGCCAAAGACGCGAACACAGGCGTCCTAAAATGGCGACTCAGCTTTCAGAGTACGATTACGACGTCGTGTACAAGCCAGGGAAATTAAATTCAAACGCCGACGCCTTATCGCGTAACCCAATTGAAAAATTCGAGGATGTCAAAGCCATCCCTCATTGCGAACAGGAGAACGATGAAAATCTAGACAAAATAGTACAAGATGTACTCCGCGAATTAGCAGAAAACAGTGTTAGCGAAAACGAAGACCCTATACGTTTTACAACTCAAGCAGAAATTCATGAAACCCCCAAAATAGAAGAAATAAATGTCGTCACTCGCTCGCAAGCGAAGAACTACGTATCTCAGGTAGCTAAGAAAACAAAACAACAGGTTGAAGAAAAACTCGGTGACGATGTATCGAAAATGGTTGACGTACCTGCCTCCAAGGAGACAGATGCGCGCTCCAAGTCCCGGCGCCTTGCGCTCCGAAACCGTAGGGCCATAAACTACGAGGAGAGTAGCAGCGAGGAAACAAAAGCCGAGATAACGAGGCCCGCGCGTGTTAGGCGACCCCGAAAGGGCACTGACCCCGAATCAGCTGAGAGGCCTAACCTGCGCAAAGCACCTCAAATTCCTAGTCCCAAAAGTTCCACTGACCTAGATTCCGACTCCACCAACGCAGTTGACTCATTATCCTCTGAGGATGAAGGACTTCCGATCCAGGAAGACAAAACCTCGGAATTTAAAATCTCGAATTGCATAACAAGCAAAGAATTGTTCCATTTTCGCAACGATAACCTAGTATATGTTGTCGATTCAACTGGAAAACCTTGCGACTCTGGATCGCAAAAATTACTCGAAGCAAACAAACTTCCCCTCTGGAAGGATTTAACAGAAGGTCATGCCTACAGTAAAAAGGTTGGAAAAAAATATCACATTGCCCTAGTCATCAAAGGTGAATATTCTGGATCATTATCCTTTGTATCAGAAAATGTTAAAGAAAGCGTAAGGGAATTAAAAGATCTTTGCGAAAATCTCAAGCTCCAGTCGCCAATGGTATTTGCCACAGTAACCACGTCGAGCATCTAATATGGGCCGACGTCCTCAACATAATTAAAGAAACAAAGCCGAAAAGAAAAACCAAGTCGACCAGAGTCGACGAATCCGATTTTAACCCTAATTAAACAAATAATAATAATAATTACCCTGTTTTTCAAATGGCTGATATCAACCTATTCAGTATCAACAATATCACCTTTGTACTTCCAACCAGAGAAAAAGATTACATTTTTAGTTACAGTATCGTCAGTTCAGAACATCGGCAACTACTTATATTCAAACTACACCGAAATAACTGTTTCACAATTTGAGAAAGATTTCCTGTCGCGAACTTAGATATAATCGCTTATGACAATTCAATTTTATATACGTAGTTATTATATTATATTAGAAAATCATTACATTACTATATGCATACGCAACATTGTAGCAAAGAGCGCCAAATATTCAAAAATAGCTGTTATTAGTGGTATAAGCCTCGGACGGATTGTATACAATTCAATGAAGAAGTCGATTTAAATAGTGGTACCTGTTGGCGAAATAGTACACGTTATTCATTAGATAATAATAGAAGTAAATCTGATCAGGTTAAAAGAATATTACGATCAACCTGTCACTCGTGGGAACGAAAAATATCTCCTTACTCCTCGAACTCTTATATTACGAAAAGAAGAACTCAAACAACCTGTAATTCCTTACTTCCTCCATATTACCTTTACGGAGACATCTGGTACAAGTTCATGGCTGCTCCTGTCGAAGCCATGGTACCTACAAGCATGAAGCCGACGACAAAGTCTATTTGGCGATACACCAATCCAGAATCACCCTGTGGGATCTATTCCGCAGAACATCGACAACGTACGAAAACATATCATGTTTCCTGTGGAGCAACCCGCTGCCCTAAACAATATGGCACGGGGCATCAGCGGTCAAAACACTGTCAATCAAGAGGAGAAGTTGTTACATCTCCTCGATAACAACGATATATAACACCACGCGGACTCCATCTGGAATCGCACCTGGGAAGAATTCATTCAATTCGGTACAGCAAGCGCTGGTCTCACCCGAATGTTACCCATCATGCGACCAATCAAGCTCCTCGTAGATACGGTCATCCATGCATACCGCCCAACACACTGTGTGTGGCTGACCGATCTACCTCGTCGATGCAGGTGCAAGAAGAAAACCTCAACAGATGCAGAGATTGGTCAAGAACTTTATAAACTCGTGACGGCCCATTCAGCCGAACCAAGGAAGTCATAGCAAGACCAATGCGTCAACACATGATGTCCACCTTAACATCTCCACTAGTCCAAAATCCTCCAAATCGCGCTCCTTCTGTTGAGTTCACGCGAGAAGACATATTCAGGTACAAAAAGATCATTATGATCAATCATTTTTTTTTAAATTACTTTTATTGTCATTATTATTCTTTTAACCTTGTCAAGTAAGATAAGTTAAAATGAGTAAATAAGTATCTATCCGTAAAGAAAAAGAAAGAAGAAACCGCGTAAATATACATCTTACAGTGAAGTAAAAAAAAAAAAATGTTATACATAATTAAAAAAAAAAAAAAGAGAAATAATAATCTCGTACGAAAATCTTTAAAAAAAAACACACACGCTTTCTCATAAAATGATAATGAAATTCATGCGTACCTCATAAGCGCAAGATATATACATAAGTCACATCGTCATATTAGATACCAATCTTCCAATGTATTTAAGTCACATTGTAAGTCGATCAATGACAATGCCAATTCATACGATCGTGCCATTATACTTTTGATCACGACTCCCAACGACTACGATCGAGCGAGGCGCTCAATCCTAAAGGGGGGAGGTGTAACGTCGCGAGAAAAAGCGCTATCTATTTCTTTTTCCTCTCCTATTTTATTTCACTCCGGCGAAAACGCGGGCTTACCCGATTCCACATGGAAATCGTGGAAAACTACGAAAACCAATACACACGATAACGGCATTCTCATTTTTCGACGGGTTCTTATATTTTCTTTAGAATTAGGCGTACCACAGTCGAAACGAAATATATCGATAAGAAGCGAGCGTCGCATAATTTCCCACGCGAGAGCACAGTCGGTCTTGAACATATCTACACGCAACCGTCAAACGCAGTTGATGATAAAATCCTTAGCCATAAGAACGTACAACACACGAAGACACACGAAAATATCCAAATCCTTACTCTACAAAAATCTACATTCTCCAAATGAAAATCCTTCATGCCGAAAAGTTGACCCGGCAATAAAACTACGTTGGTATTTCCCATGCGCCTCACACCTGGGTCAACAATGCCTATCTTGAGGCAAGCGCGGCGACGCTGCCAAGGCCCTTTTTCCTCCCTATATTTTTCCAACGCTCCAGATAACGAGACGCGGACTAGTTTCCGAGAATCGAGATGGAGATCACGAATCATAGTCTCCAAAAATATTTCCTCTTCCTACTCGACCAATCATATGCACTCGGAAGTTTCCTACATCCTTTCCACCAATCAAAAAATTAACGCATGACGAAAATGCACTTTTCGAGAAACTTCTTCTCCCACCATCCCAGCATCCAAAATATCCTACAAGCTAGGATGGAAAAATCTTGAAGTCAGTGTTCCATCACCACTCGTTCAGATCTAGTCTCCCAACAGAGTGTTCCATCACCACTCGTTCAGATCTAGTCTCCCAACAGAGTGTTCCATCACCACTCGTTCAGATCTAGCCTCTCAACAGAGTGTTCCATCATCACTCGTTGAGTAAAAGTCTCCCAACAACTTTCATCGGAATAAGTAGAACATCTGTCTCCTGACAGCAAACGCGAAACTTGAACTTTGAAATTGTTCCTCATAAAAACGCGAAACTTGAACTTCGAAATTGTTCCTCATAAAAACGCGAACTGTAAGATATCATTTAACTGTCTACGTTGAGTGTGTACGTGTGAAACTCGCATGTGTGAAAATTTGTATCAACGTGTAATTTCAACATTGTCACGGAGCGTGCGCAACCGAGGGGTCCGACCTGTCTGCGGAGGCCTGAACCCAACCGCTGTAAACCAATTATCGTATCCACGGCGCATCATAAATGTAAGCGAACCTCTATGTATTTTCATGTTGACGGAATTAACTAAATTGGTTAATTTCAATAAATCCCAAATTGTTAATTATTTGTATAGATCAATTTATTTCTTAATCGAGTCACTGCGTCACTCCCATATTTGCATGCACCTTTCCCTTTTTCACCCTCATCCCGAGCTATTGCGCTAGGCGTAGGCTAAAAAGAGGGAACCGCGATAGGTATATGCCCACGTCCCCTCAGGACGTGACAGGGTCGACCGAAATAATTCTTTCAAATCGCGCGGTTTGTACCGTGGCCCGGAAGGAGTCCCTAAAAAAATACAACCGATTTCAATTTTCCGGAACCCAACCTTAAGGGTGGGATGGGGTGAAAATTGACAAAAATCGTATCGCCTACGGGTTCAACACAATCATTTTTCTTATTCGCGCAATTTGTACATTGGCCCCGAAAAAGCTCGCGAAAAAAAATGTATCGATTGTAATTCGCCCTTGGAAAATAACCCCTATAGGGGGGTGAATGTACAAAAAAATCCTATCACCCGCGGGTTGCACGTATTTTTTTTTAAATTGGCCCGGTTTGTACCTTGGCTCGGAAAGAGCTCCGAGAAAAATACCAACGATTTTAATTCTCCGGAACTCACTCTTAGAAGGGAGAGGGGTACTTACAAAATTCCAATCTCCCATGGGTAGGACATAATCATTGTTTTACTGGCGCGGCTTGTACCTTGGCCATGAAGGAGCCACAAAAAAATACCAACGATTTTGACAATCCGGAACCCACTCTTATACGGGGGTGAAAGAACGAAAAAATCATATCTCCAGCGAGTTAAACATGATAATTTTGTAATTTTCGCGATTCGTTCCTTGGTCCGGAAGGAGCCCCTGAAAAAAATACCAACGATTTTAATTATCTGCAACCCACCCTTATAGGGGGGTAAACGTACAAAAAAATCTTATTTCCTACGGGTTGAACATAGTCATTTTTCTTTAATGGCACGGTTTGCAACTTGGCAGGAAAGGAGCCCCCCAAAAAAATACCACCGTTGGTTCGTATTTTTTTTCAGGGGCTCCTTACGGGCCAAAGTACAAACCGCGCCAATTAAAAAAAAAAACGATTATGTTCAACCCGCAGGAGACAGGATTTTGTTCAACTTTCAGCGCTCGATAAAAGTGGATCCCAATGGTCGAATTCACAAAAACATCGATATTTTTTGAGAAACTAAATCTGAAATGTGCAGGAAGTTATGGAAAAATAACAAGTCGAGCAAAAAAATAAAACCGAAACTTCAGGCCCACCACAGTATAGACTAGTGTCGACAGATCATTTCATAGTTCTATCACGAATTACCATGAAAATAAAGGAGCCTGTATTGTAGCGGAAGTTGGACGCAATTGATTAAAAAAAATACTCGATAAAAGACTGTACGGCTTTTATCGAGTCTTGTATTCGTGATAGTAGACGCAATCCAACTTGAACACCATGAAATCAGTATTTATCATTACCTACATCCGGATCTACTTCATTACTACCCGATTATACTCCTGAACTCCTGATATCGGTTATACCGGCGAGTAATCGTTTGTGCCACTGAGTAATCGTTTGTATGAGATTGTACGAACGAGTCAATCCTTTGAGCACGTTCGTACTGAAAAGTATATTATTTATACCGGCTAGTAATTGTTTGTACCCGTTCGTATCCACGAATATATCGTTTGTACCAGGTCGGAACCGATTTTTTGTCTTATTTACACCCTCTAATTTAGTTTCCTTTAATGTGCAAAAGAAATTAATCGCGTTACCGTCAATTACGCGCCGATTACAATTAAACAAAAAAAGGAATCGAAGCAGTTTTGAAAACTGAAAATAAATTCGAAAAAAAAGTCAACGGTAGTAACGTGTACAAATGATATACTTGTCCGTACGCAGGCGTACAAACAAATACTCGCCGGCACAAACAATATACTAGTCAGCACGAGCGAGTAGAAACGATTTACTCGATGGTACGAACGGGTACGAACGATTGATCAAGGGATCGAAATACGCAATCGCAGGTACGAACGGGGACAAACGATTGATCGCCAGTACAAACGATTTACTCGATGTTACAAATGGGCACGAAAGATTGCTCGGTGGTACGAACGCCTACAAACGATTGATAGCGGGTTATGAAGACATAACCGTCGGTACGAACGGGTGCAAACGATTGATCGCCCGTACAAACGATTTACTCGATGTTACGAATGGGTACAAATGATTGTTCGGTGGAACGAACGGGTACAAAAGATGCCTCGGTGGTACGAACGATATAATCATCAGTACGAACGGGTACAAGCGATCGCACGCCGGTACAAACAATATACTCACCAGTGCGAAGAGGCACAAACGATTATTAGTCGGTCCAAACGATATGCTCGACGATACGAATGGGTACAAACGATTACTCGGCGGTACAAACGATTTACGCATTAGTACAAACGGTTACAAATGATAACTGGGTGGTACAAACGATATACATGTTGATACGAAAGGGTACAAACGATTCACTCGTTGATACGAACGGGTAGAAACGATTACTCCTTGGTTCAAACGATATACTTGTCGGTACGAACGGGTACAAATGATTGCTCGATGGTCCAAACGATATACATGTTGATACGGAAGGGTACACACGATTGCCCGCTGGTACAAACAAATTACTCATTGGTACTAACAGGTACAAAGGATTTCTCGGTGGTACGAATGGGTACAAACGATAGCTCGGTAGTACAAACGATATACTCGTCAGTACAAATAGGTACAAACGATTCCTCGATAGTACAGACGAGCACAAACGATTACTCGGTGGTACAAACGATATACTCGTCGTTACGAATGGGTACAAACGACTCCTCGATAGTACAGACAGGTACAAACGTTTTCCCGGTGGTACAAACGATATACTCCTCGATACAAACGGGTACAAAGGATTGCTCGATAGTACAGACAGGTACAAACGATTTCTCGGCGGTACAAACGATATACTTGTCGATACGAAACAGTACAAACGAATGCTCGATAGTACAGACGGGTACAAACGTTTTCTCGGTGGTACAAACGATATACTCGACAGTACGAGGGGGTCAAACGATCGCTTGATATTACAGACAGGTACAAATGATTGCTCGATAGTACAGACGGGGACAAACGTTTTCTCGTCGGTACAAACGATATACTCGTCAGTACGAGTAGGTACAAACGATTGCTCGATAGTACAGACGGGTACAAACGATTGCTCGATAGTACCGACGGGTACAAACGATTGCTCGATAGTACCGACGGGTACAAACGTTTTCTCGTTGGTACAAACGATATACTCGACAGTACGAATGGGTACAAACGATTGCTCGATATTACAGACCGGTACAAACGTTTTCTCGTTGGTACAAACGATATACTCGTCAGTACGAATGGGTACAGACGATTGCTCGATAGTACATACCGGTACAAACGTTTTCTCGATGGTACAAACGATATACTCGTCGATACGAACGGGTACAAACGATTGCTCGATAGTACCGACGGGTACAAACGTTTTCTCGGTGGTACAAACGATATACTCCTCGATACGAATGGATACAAACGATTGCTCGATAGTACAAACGCGTAGAAACGATTTCTTGGTGGTACAAACGATATGCTTGTCGATACGAACTGGTACAAACGATTGCTCTATAGTACAGACGGGAACAAACGTTTTCTCGATGGTACAAACGATATACTCGTCAGTACGAATGGGTACAAACGATTGCTCGATAGTACAGTCCGGTACAAACGTTTTCTCCATGGTACAAACGATATACTCGTCGATATGGACGGGTACAAACGATTGCTCGATAGTACAGACGGGTACAAACGATTTCTCGGCGGTACAAACGATATACTCGTCAGTACAAATAGGTACAAACTATTCCTCGATAGTACAGACGAGTAGAAACGATTACTCGGTGGTACAAACGATATACTCGTCGTTACGAATGGGTACAAACGATTCCTCGATAGTACAGACAGGTACAAACGTTTTCCCGGTGGTACAAACGATATACTCCTCGATACAAACGGGTGCAAACGATTGCTCGATAGTACAGACGGGTACAAACGATTTCTCGGCGGTACAAACGATATACTTGTCGATACGAAATAGTACAAACGAGTGCTCGATAGGATAGACGGGTACAAACGTTTTCTCGGTGGTACAAACGATATACTCGTCAGTACGAGGGGGTCAGACGATTGCTTGATATTACAGACGGGTACAAACGATTGCTCGATAGTTCAGACAGGTACAAACGTTTTCTCGTTGGTACAAACGATATACTCGTCAGTACGAATGGGTACAAACGATTGCTCGATAGTACAGATGGGTACAAACGTTTTCTCGGTGGTACAAATGATATACACGTCAGTACGAGGGGGTACAAACGATTGCTTGATATTACAGACAGGTACAAACGATTGCTCGATAGTACAGACGGGTACAAACGTTTTCTCGTCGGTACAAACGATATACTCGTCAGTACGAATGGGTACAAACGATTGCTCGATAGTACAGACGGGTACAAACGATTGCTCGATAGTACAGACCGGTACAAACGTTTTCTCGTTGGCACAAACGATATACTCGTCGATATGAACGGGTGCAAACGATTGCTCGATAGTACAGACCGGCACAAACGTTTTCTCGATGGTACAACGATATACTCGTCGATACGAACGGGTACAAACGATTGCTCGATAGTGCAGACGGGTACAAACGTTTTATCGGTGGTACAAACGATATACTCTTCAGTACGAGGGGGTCAGACGATTGCTTGATATTACAGACGGGTACAAACGATTGCTCGATAGTTCAGACGGGTACAAGCGTTTTCTCGTTGGCACAAACGATATAGTCGTCAGTACGAATGGGTACAAATGATTGCTCGGTAGTACAGACGGGTACAAACGTTTTCTCGGTGGTACAAATGATATACACGTCAGTACGGGGGGGTACAAACGATTGCTTGATATTACAGACAGGTACAAACGATTGCTCGTTAGTACAGATGGGTACAAACGTTTTCTCGTCGGTACAAACGATATACTCGTCAATACGAATGGGTACAAACGATTGCTCGTTAGTACAGATGGGTACAAACGTTTTCTCGTCGGTACAAACGATATACTCGTCAATACGAATGGGTACAAACGATTGCTCGATAGCACAGACGGGTACAAACGGTTGCTCGATAGTACAGACGGGTACAAACGTTTCCTCGTTGGTACAAACGATATACTCGTCAGTACGATAGGGTACAAACGATTGCTCGATAGTACAGACCGGTACAAACGTTTTCTCGTTGGTACAAACGATATACTCGTAAGTGCGAATGGGTACAAAGGATTGCTCGATAGTACAGACCGGTACAAACGTTTTCTCGATGGTACAAACGATTGCTCCATAGTACAGACGGGTACAAACCTTTTATCGGTGGTACAAACGATATACTCGTCAGTAAAAATCGGTACAAATGATTCCTCGATAGTAGAGACGAGTACAAATGATTACTCGGTGGTACAAACGATATACTCGTCGCTACGAGTGGGTACAAACGATTGCTCGATAGTAAGGACGGGTACAAACGATTTCTCGGCGGTACAAACGATATACTTGTCAACACGAACTGGTACAAACGAATGCTCGATAGTACAGACGGGTACAAACGTTTTCTCGGTCGTACAAACGATATACTCGTCAGAACGAGGGGGTCAGACGATTGCTTGATATTACAGACGGGTACAAACGATTGCTCGATAGTTCAGCCGGGTACAAACGTTTTCTCGTTGGTACAAACGATATACTCGTCAGTACGAATGGGTACAAATGACTGCTAGGTAGTACAGACCGGTACAAACGTTTTCTCGGTGGTACAAATAATATACTCGTCAGTACGAGGGGGTACAAATGATTGCTTGATATATTACAGACAGGTACAAACGATTGCTCGATAGTACAGATGGGTACAAACGTTTTCTCGTCGGTACAAACGATATACTCGTCAGTACAAATGGGTACAAACGATTGCTCGATAGTACAGACGGGTACAAACGTTTTCTCGTTGGTACAAACCATATACTGGTCAGTACGAATGGGTACAAATGATTGCTCGATAGTGCAGACGGGACAAACGTTTCCTCGTTGGTACAAACGATATACTCGTCAGTACGAATAGGAAAAAACGATTGCTCGATAGTACAGACCGGTACAAATTTTTTCTCGTTGGTACTAACGATATACTCGTCAGTACGAATGGGTACGAACGATTGCTCGATAGTACAGACCGGGACAAACGTTTTCTCGATGGTACGAATGATTGCTCGATAATACAGACCGGGACAAACGTTTTTTCGATGGTACAGGGTGCGCCAGAGAAACTTACTTATTTGAAAAAATTCCCGCGCGGTGAGTTGGGCGGGTAGAGGTGCGAGAGGGGGCGCATCTGGAGGGGGAAGTTCCCAAGTTTGTTTCTCCCTCCAGTCAGTTGCCATCATGCTCTGGTCTAGAGAGCAGCGGGCCTTCGCAGTCGAGAGCTTCTTTTCTAACGGTCGCTCACTTGTTGCTACGCAACGTGCCTTCCGCGCTCGCTTTGAAATTCCTCCTCACAGACTCGTTCCTGGCCGTAATTCGATTCTGTCGTGGGTTAACTCATTTCGGGAGTTTGGAAGTGTCGCTAAACCCAGAAATGGACTTCAACGGACCATCAAAACTCCGGAAAATGTCGAAAGAGTGAGGCAGTCAATTGTGCGTTCTCCCCGGCGTTCGGCTCGCAAACACGCAGCTGCTATGGGAATTTCTGACACCACTGTTCGACGAATTCTCCATGAAGACCTTCAATTTCATCCCTATGAATTGGCTGTTGTGCAAGAATTAACTGAACGCGATTTTGTTGCCCGTCAAAATGCATGTGAAATGCTGGTTGACAACCTGCCTGAAGACGCGGTCGTTTTTTTCAGTGACGAGGCTCACTTCCACATTTCCGGCTGCGTCAACAAGCAAAACATGCGTTATTGGTGTGGTGTAAATCCACGTGAGCTTCACCAGAAGCCACTTAATTGTGAGCGAGTTACTGTCTGGTGTGCGATTTCGGTAATGGGAATAATTGGTCCTTATTTTTTTGAAGAAAACGAACGCGCAGTTACCGTGAATAGAGCTCGTTACAGGAACATGATCGAGGAATTTTTTCTCCCAAGACTCGAAGAAATGAACGTTAGGAACGTGTGGTTTCAGCAAGATGGAGCCACAGCACACACAGCACGAGACTCAATGAATTTGTTGCGACAACATTTCCCCGACCGCCTCATCTCTCTCAGAGGCGATCTCCAATGGCCGGCACGCTCTCCAGATTTGACTCCATGCGATTTCTTTTTATGGGGTTATTTGAAATCTCTGGTTTATGTCGATCGACCACGGACCATAGCACACCTCAAGACCAACATTCGCGACGCCATTGCCAACATACCGATTGATATGCTGCAAAGAGTGGATACGAATTTCAAAAATCGACTTCATCAGTGTATGCGCAATGGGGGTCGCCATTTATCCGATGTCATTTTCAAGACTGCATGAAAAAAAAATTGAGATATTGTATTCTCAAATAAAAAAAAATTTTAAACAATAATTGAAGTACTTTTGTTTTTATTGACCGTTCAAATAAGTAAGTTTCTCTGGCGCACCCTGTACAAACGATATACTCGTCGATACGAACGGGTACAAACGATTGCTCGATAGTACAGACGGGTGCAAACGATTTCTCGGCGGTACAAACGATATACTTGTCGATACGAACGGGTACAAACGATTGCTCGATAGTACAGACGGGTACAAACGTTTTCTGGGTGGTACAAACGATATACGCGTCAATACGAACGGGTACAAACGATTGCTCGATAGTACAAACAGGTACAAACGATTGCTCGATAGTACAGACGGGTACAAACGTTTTCTCGTCGGTACAAACGATATACTCGTCAGTACGAATGGGTACAAACGATTGCTCGATAGTACAGACGGGTACAAACGACTGCTCGATAGTACAGACGGGTACAAACGTTTTCTCGTTGGTACAAACGATATACTTGTCGGCGGGTACCCAATCGTACTCGTCAGTACGATTGGGTACAAACGACTGCTCGATAGTACAGACCGGTACAAACGTTTTCTCGTTGGTACAAACGATATACTCGTAAGTGCGAATGGGTACAAACGATTGCTCAATAGTACAGACCGGTACAAACGTTTTCTCGATGGTACAAACGATATACTCGTCGATACGAACGGGTACAAACGATTGCTCGATAGTACAGACGGGTACAAACGTTTTCTCGTTGGTACAAACCATATACTCGTCAGTACGAATGGGAACAAACGATTGCTCGAAAGTACAGACCGGTGCAAACGATTTCTCGGCGGTACAAACGATATACTTGTCGATACGAACTGGTACAAACGATTGCTCGATAGTACAGACGGGTACAAACGATTTCTCGGCGGTACAAACGATATACTTGTCGATACGAACTGGTACAAACGAATGCTCGATAGTACAGACGGGTACAAACGTTTTCTCGATAGCACAAACGATATACTCGTCAGTACGAGGGGGTCAGACGATTGCTTGATATTACAGACGAGTACAAACGATTGCTCGATAGTTCAGACTGGTACAAACGTTTTCTCGTTGGTACAAACGATATACTCGTCAGTACGAGGGGGTACAAATGACTGCTTGATATATTACAGACAGGTACAAACGATTGCTCGATAGTACGGATGGGTTCAAATGTTTTCTCGTCGGTACAATCGATATACTCGTCAGTACGAATGGGTACAAACGATTGCTCGATAGTACAGACGGGTACAAACGTTTTCTCGGTGGTACAAACGATATACTCGTCAGTACGAATGGGAACAAACGATTGCTCGAAAGTCCAGACCGGTACAAATTTTTTCTCATTGGTACAAACGATATACTCGTCAGTACGAATGGGTACGAACGATTGCTCGATAGTACAGACCGGGACAAACGTTTTCTCGATGGTACGAACGATTGCTCGATAATACAGACCGGGTCAAACGTTGTCTCGATAGTACAAACGATATACTCGTCGATACGAACGGGTACAAACGATGGCTCGATAGTACAGACGGGTACAAACGATGTACTTGTCGATACGAACGGGTACAAACGATTGGTCTATAGTACAGACGGGTACAAACGATATACTTGTCGATACGAACGGGTACAAACGATTGGTCTATAGTACAGACGGGTACAAACGTTTTCTGGGTGGTACAAACGATATACTCGTCGATACCATCGGGTACAAACGATTGCTCGATAGTACAAACAGCTACAAACGATTGCTCGATAGTACAGACGGGTACAAACATTTTCTCGTTGGTACAAACGATATACTCGTCAGTACGATTGGGTACAAACGATTGCTCGATAATACAGACCGGTACAAACGTTTTCTCGTTGGTACAAACGATATACTCGTAAGTGCGATTGGGTACAAACGATTGCTCGATAGTACAGACCGGTACAAACGTTTCCTCGATGGTACAAACAATATACTCGTCGATACGAACGGGTTCAAACGATTGCTCGATAGTCCAGACGGGTACAAACGTTTTCTCGTTGGTACAAACGATACACTCGTCAGTACAAATAGGTACAAACGATTCCTCGATAGTAGAGACGAGTACAAACGATTACTTGGTGGTACAAACGATATACTCGTCATTACGAATGGGTACAAACGATTCCTCGATAGTACAGACAGGTACAAACGTTTTCCCGGTGGTACAAACGATATACTCCTCGATACAAACGCGTACAAACGATTGCGCGATAGTACAGACGGGTACAAACGATTTCTCGGCGGTACAAACGATATACTCGTCGATACGAACTGGTACAAACGATTGCTCGTTAGTACAGACGGGTACAAACGATTGCTCGTTAGTACAGACGGGTACAAACGATTTCTCGGCGGTACAAACGATATACTTATCGATACGAACTGGTACAAACGAATGCTCGATAGTACAGACGGGTACAAACGTTTTCTCGGTGGCACAAACGATATACTCGTCAGTAGTATGGGGGCCACTATGGCGACCCTCACTCCTCATCCCCACTCCTACCCCCACTCCTCGGTAGCCGAGGTGGCAGGGGGTGGAGTGGGGATGACCGTCCTTATCCCCCCACCCCTCCCCCCTCCTCGGTATCCGAGGTGGAGGGGATGGAGTGGGGATGGTCGGAGTAGAGGGTTCACCACAGTGGCCCCTTTTTTTTACTTTATGAAAAATCGTTTTTTTAGAAATTATTCTATATTACTCACCGAGGCCGTTGCTGCTCCTGGTGACGGTGCACTCCGAGGGTGTACACACACACACACACACACACACACACACACACACACACACACGCGCGCGCACGCACGCGCACACACACACACACACACACAATCGCGCGCGCGCACACACTAGCGCGAGTGTCACGGCTCGTTCTCCCACCCCTCCGGCTCGAATGAGTCGTCGAACCCGTCGTCGGGCCACCCCGCGTCGTAAAAAGCGACGGGTTCGGGCCCGTCGTTCAACGCCGCGATTAATACTGCCGCGACGTCGACCCCATTGTACATACGCACACGGGGGAGGGGGGTGCCGTTTTCGGCCACAGCCACGACGACGTGGTTCTCTACGAGATCCGCGAGCAGGTCCGAGACGAAGGGGATGGCCTCGAGATGCGCGATCCCCGAAACCGCGCACTGGATGGCGAGGCCCGCGACAAACGCGCAAAAGGGCGCGGGAGCATACAGCGAGGCCGCGTCTACGTACCCGCTGTATCCCTCGTCAACAAAAAAAAACCTCGCTATAACCCTCGGAGTCGCACGACACTATATTTCCGCGGAGCACGCCACAGCCACCCGCGGGGATTGTCACACACGATGCTCCCGGCACAATATCGTCGAACGGAAGACGTACTCCCGCCCGACGCTGGACGTAAAACGCGTATAGGGCTTCACGCAGCCATTCATGCGTTTCGCCCGTCGCCACGGTGCGTATATAAACGGCTAAGCCGTCGACGCGGGAAACGCGACTCGGGATACATTTTTTTCGTGGATTGGTGGAAGGCGCGCGACGGTGTCTGAAGAGCAACTGAAGCTGCCTGTCGTATAAAGGGCATCTTTTGCAGATTTTGACAGGTCAGCATAATTGCACGTGTGCGGGGTAGTCGATGCATCGTTCTACGATGAGCTCACCCGACGGTGAGCACAGAGTTTAGATGCACGTGTACAAGCTAAACGATGCAGTTTAGCTCCGCTCCACGATGAGTTCATCCGTCGGTGAACTCACCGCAGGAGTTTGCGAATTATGCTGATAACTGTCAAAATCTTTTGCACAGCAGCCCACATGGGAGAAACCGTATTCTCGGCCTCTCCTCTTTGTGCGGATATTCGTACCTGCTATAGAGCGCGCACACAGGCGGGCACGAGCATACGTGTGTCGTGACATCGGGCCGCTTGTTGGTGCACACACACGCGCCCTCGTAGCAGACCACAAGGGAGAAGTCGTATTCTCGGCCTCTCCTCTTTGTGCGGATATTCGTACCTGCTATAGAGCGCGCACACAGGCGGGCACGAGCATACGTGTGTCGTGACATCGGGCCGCTTGTTGGTACACACACACACATGCGCCCTCGTAGCAGCCCACAAGGGAGAAGTTGTATTCTCGGCCTCTCCTCTTTGTGCGGATATTCGTATCTGCTATAGAGCGCGCCCACCGACGGACGCAAGCATATGTGTGCTGTATCACCGAGCCGCTTGCTGGCACACACACACGCACACACACACACGCGCGCGCGCGCGCGCGCGCGCCCTCGTAGCAGGCCGCAAGGGAGAAGCTGTATTCTCGGCCTCTCCTCTTTGTGCGGATATTCGTACCAGAGTGCACACCGATGGGTACGAGCATACGTGCTCTCCACAAGGGAGAAGCTGTATTCTCGGCCTCTCCTCTTTGTGCGGTTTTTCGTACCTGCTATAGAGCGCGCACATCGACGAGCACGAACATACGTGTGTGCGGGGCACTGGCCCGTTTGCTACTGTACACACGCAAACGCGTCGCTCACACCGTATCCTTTTAAAAATGAATAACAATTCAGAGATTGATCCGAGCCCATACATACTTATATCAACCTATTCCGAATTTCAGTCTACATCCTTGGGAACATCTCAGCTGAGGGATAGCCTGTATATAGCATAGTATACTTATACTCGTTCTATCTTTTTTAAATAGAGAGCGCAGGACCTTAGAGAACGTTGAATTTGAACTCGACTATGATTTTAACATGAAACTTCTCCGGCAATAAACGCTCGACGGAGACGTTGATGAAGATACTTTCGGGAATGCTCGCGAGTCAGCAAAAATGCAGCTGCGCGAAATATCAGTTTACACGCTCAGAGGAATAAATCTCGAGATTTTCAAAAAGGCTATCGTCTTCGAATGTGCTACATGTATGTGTGATAAAACGCAGACATACACATTGCTCGTGACAATGCGAGCATTTGAACAATTGAAAAAAGCTGTCAGTAGTGATCTAGACAGCGCTCGATACATTTCTCAGGAGCATCTATGGATAGCCGTAATATCCGTACGTCTATTTTAGATCTTCTTCGCTTGGTCAAAACGCGGAATGCACAACTTCGCCGAAGGTGTAATAATAACTGGTGCACCGAATTGCGATATTTACCGGAAAATTCTCTCATAACGCGCTTGAAATGTGTGCTATGGTGGGCTCCGCTGCGAGCCCTTGTGACAGCCTATAACAGAGGTCTGTTTAGAGGCTACAGGGTTCTCCTATGTGTGTTTGAAGAATTACAACGCAGAAATCTTGAGACTATTCCGTGCACACGTAATCTCATCAATGAAATAAACGGTAAGTTGTGCTCCGTAGCGGGCGTGCATCTTTTTTAAGTGTGATATCGTGGTAATGCAGAAGTACCCTAGATTATCGTCGGCTCTATGATGCGAGCTCCGATGAAGAAGCTGCACTCGTCGAGGGGGCGCAAGCCGTGGAGGAAGAAATAGCGCGAGATGATGAAAGCGTGCATGACGATCATCTAGATGCCGCGGCTGAAGGACCTTTGCGCAATAATTGCACAGACTCTGAATCGCTTGCTGGTCCTGATCTACGCCCCGCGAGCAGCAATGAGGAGACTGTTGATAGATTTCCTGATTGCCTTCAGCTATCCCCAATAACAGATGTTGAAGAAGAAGGGATACTACAGCAGCCGGTTCTAAGTCCAGTAGATATATCTGGGGGTATTTCCGACGCTGAGACCCTTGTCCGGCCGTCTACATCCAGTATGGGGCACCCGTCCGAAATATTTTCCGGCAGTAACGAGTATAAGTATTAATAATAATAAGTCATTATCATACATTAATAATACGTTTTTATCAGACATTAATAATAAAACACATGCAGATTTGAATCATCGTTTTAACGAGAATAACCCCGAGCGTGCCAACGGCGACGACGACGACGACGACGACGACGACGACGATGACGACGATGACACCGATCAGGCTGTAAGCGAGAGAGGCAACATCATGCTGGAGCAATGGGCTCGCGATATAGTCAACGACGTGCAACACCCTGATGAGGAATACGAACATAGGGACAACCAACTATGGATGTGGCCTTTTGGAGGTGCCTCACCACAGCAGCAAGGTGAAAACGATCTACCGCACGATGCTGATGATGGTGCTGATGACGCTTGGCTAAATCGTCTTTTGAGTTCGAGTGACGACTCAGGTAAACGAACCCCTCTTTATTACTCGCATCGGTATATACATTATCGGTTTTGCAAAGCTAATATTAACTTGAAAGATTTTGTTTGCAAAAAATAGAGAGTGAGTTATTATATTTTACGGCAGGTTATGCGTCAATATATCTGCTGTTTGATGAAGACGCTTTGTAGACGTCCGTGGTTAGAAGTAGCAATAACATCAGGTACATTTTGAGCTTACTTATTGACATGGTTAAGCAATTTTAAACATTCCTACTCATTTTTACAGGCGTACAAGAAGGTTTCGGTCGTAGACGACAGCGCGATGAGTCCTTCGACGATGTACAGCCGCTAGGCGCGCGTATTGAGATCATCGAGGAGGCTCGTCGGTACTTCAAGCGTTTTAAACTACGAGGCCGAGAAATCACCGTACGCATTCGTCAACCCCCACCTGGTGAGCATTTATTACCATGGCTGGAAGGAGCGTTTCGTGACCTTTTGACGTATATCACAGCGTCTTGCGAGGTTGGCGATTACATAGGTATATCGTTTGCCTCGAGCAGTTTACCACACGGACCCGTTTGGCTCTCGTTTCGACCCATTAGAGATTGCGCGTTCGATGATATTTGGCAGTTGATAATGAGCGTTGCTCAGAGCGCTGCGTCACTGAATATTGACGATGCATGCATAATCAAAGCCAGTATTGTCAGGGGCGTTGAGGGCACTGGCAGAAAACGCTTAACACATGAGGGGGTAGCAAAAAAATCCATTCTCACGATACGCAATACCGATACTCTCTGTTTACCACGGTCCCTGGCGGCGGCGCGCGCGTATGCCGAACGGGGTGAAATACGCTCAGGTAGTTTACATGCAAACTGGCAACGTATGAGACAGACTAATGGTTCATTGCAGAAAAACGCTGCTCTTGAATTAACGAACGCAGCAGGAGTTATAGTACCGTCAAACGGCTGCGGTGTCCGTGAGATTGCTCTCTACCAGAATTATCTCGCGCAGCACGGTATTGCCATAGTAGTTTATGAATTTTTGACACTCGGGAGGGGGAATGCACCTTTGTTCGATGGCTCGCAACAAGTCTCAAATACTTTTGGCAAAATCGAACACACGCTGCACATTTTATATTACGAGCGTTCGCATCATTATCAGCCGATATTAAATTTACGAGGCGCCGTGGGAAGCCGCGATTTTTGCTCCTCGTGTAATTCGCAATACCGTAGATTTGGCCATAGATGTTTAAAAAAAAGTGCCCGCGCTGTATGACGTCACCACCGTGCGATCCCGAAGTAAATGCAGCTATTCGATGCGAGGCGTGCGCGCGCGAGTTTTACGGGGTGCAATGTTTCGAAAATCATTTGATTGTTAAACAGTACAGAAAACGCAAATCAAACAGCGTGTGTGCCTCGTTCAAACGGTGCCCCGAATGCCTGAAAATTGTCAGGCCTCTCGATAAAAGACGAAAACACGTTTGCGGTGTTGCCTTTTGTAAAGTATGCAGAGCGGATCGACCCAATTATCACATGTGCTTTATGAAGCCTTTTCGCGGTGGTCAAAGCACGGGGAAAATACTTTTTATATTCTACGATTTTGAGACTCAGCAATGTACACAGGTACCAGGCGATGCGAATACTTTTCTACACGAGCCCAACTTGTGTGTAGTTCAACGAGTTTGCACGTATTGTTGCACTCGTGATTCGATGGCCGAGCCATGCGAGTATTGCGACTCTCGACAATATGTATTTCGACAGCAGCCTGTGGGTCAATTGGTCGAGCTTGCTATGCAGCGTGTCGAGCATTTTTCGCGTACTATCTGTATTGCTCATAATGCCGGTGGCTTTGATGCGCAGTTCATTTTGCGCTATTTAATCGAAGAAAAAAAGGTCCAACTGCCGAGTATAATTATGAACGGTACGAAAATCATCTCGATGCGTGTTGAAAAACTTGTTTTTCTCGACAGTCTAAACTATTTTCACATGCCTCTCAGTGCGCTTCCTAAAGCCTTCGGTCTCACAGGAGCTATCGTTAAAGGTGTTTTCCCTCATCTGTTTAACAGGCCGGAAAATCAAAATTATGTGGGTCCTCTACCAGCCGTAGAATATTATTCTCCCGACACGATGCGCCCCGCAGAGCGTCAAAAATTCTTAGCCTGGTATCACGAGTCTAAAGACCGAGACTATGTGTTTGACTTTTCGAAGGAACTCGTAAGCTACTGCACGGACGACGTCACGATCTTGAGACGCGCGTGTATGGCTTTTCGTGACATGTTTATAGCCAGCGGCCGGGTTTGTCCGTTTGACGAGAGCACAACGATAGCCTCGGCCTGCTTCAGGGTCTTTCGGAAAAATTTCCTCAAAGACAATACGATCGGCATTATGCCGCTGGGTGGCTATAGGTAGGTGCATACCCAATCAAAAAAGGCTATTTCATGGCTTGTATGGATGGAGCATACTCTCGGAAAGCGTATTATACACGCTGGTCGTTCGCGCGAATTTAGACTACCTCAAAATTTACTAGTCGACGGCTATTATGAAGCAGGCAATACCGCGTACGTATTACAATTTCATGGCTGCTATTGGCACGGCTGCCCTCAATGCTTTTCCCTCAATAGAGACTGTAAACAACGCGGTGATATATCAATGGACGAGCGGTTAGAAAGAACTCTTGCTATAGCTAATAGAATTCGCTCGGGTGGTTACCAGTTAACGGAAATTTGGGAATGTGAGTGGGACAGGCTTTTGGAAACTAGTGCTGAAATTCGTGAACTCATACGGGATCATCCGCTGACGACTGCGGAACCCTTAAATCCTCGTGACGCTCTACGATGTTAAAGAGACGGAGCGCATACGCTACGTAGACGTCTGCTCTCTGTACCCATATATTTGCAAATTTGGTAAATACCCTATCGGGCATCCGAAAGTATATATAGGCGGGGAATGCTTAGAGCTGACAGCACCCACTAACGATCTAGCGCGTGTCGAAGGCCTTGTGAAATATACCGTTCTACCACCGCGCGATCTCTACCATCCTGTTTTGCCTGTACGTATGCATCAGCGACTGCTGTTCTCTCTGTGCCGCACATGCAGTGAGATGATGAATGAGGAAGAGTGCATGCATGACGATCCGGATGAGCGTGTGTTCGAGGGTACCTGGGTTGCCGATGAATTGCGAAAAGCCGTCTCATGCGGTTACACGATACTCCACATTGTCGAAATCTGGCAATACGAAGTAACGCAATTCAATCGTGACACGCAAACGGGAGGCCTATTCGTCGAGTACATTAACACCTTTTTGAAGATCAAGCAGGAGGCGAGCGGGTGGCCTGAGAACTGTTTGGACGATGAATCCGCCAAGGAGCGTTATATCGCTAGTTTTGAGCAATCAGAGGGGATTCGTTTGAATCGTCAGTCGATAACCAAAAACCCCGGCCTACGCTCAGTCGCCAAACTATGTCTGAATTCGTTCTGGGGAAAATTCGGACAACGCGAAAATCTGCCACAAACAGTCGTAGTATCAACGCGCAAAAAACTTATGGAGTTATTAACTAATCCGGAATACGATATTACAGGTATGCTGCCGGTGAACGATGAAGTTCTTTACGTCAATTATATTAAAACCTGTGAGGCTGTGGTACCCTCCAGTATAGCTAACGTTGTAATAGGTGCATACACCACGGCACAAACGCGTTTAAAACTTTATGGTTACCTGGAACGACTGGGAAGACGTGCATTGTACTGCGATACCGACTCCGTAATTTATGTAACGAGAGAGCAGCCTGATACCTATGAGCCCCCAATAGGCCAATTGCTTGGCGATTTAACAAACGAACTAACCACCTATGGTGAGGGCAGTTACATAAGAAGTTCCATTTCCGGCGGTCCTAAATTTTATGCGTTCATCGTGCGCGCGCCTGACGGGACAGAGAGTGAGGTTTGCAAAGTTAAGGGTATCGCGCTTAATTTTGCAAACAATGCGTTAATAAACTATGAGTCCGTACGATCCTTCATCGTGGGTGAGCGAGAGGATCCTATTGTACTGAGATACGGCGCCATTAGACGAACAGAACTTCACCATGTTGTCACACGAGGTGAGACAAAAACGTGCAAGCCATCGAGCATTAAGCGTAGACGTGATGGACAATATGGATCGCTTCCCTACGGTTATCGCCATTTGTAAAATATGCTGTAAATATATTTTTTACGTAAAACCCGAAAATCTTATTTAATATTGTACTGAACCTAAATTTCCTCATTTACCGCGATGGACACGAGGTGGCAACATCCCTGGACTTCTATGATCTGCGGGCCGACAGGTTGCGGTAAAACGTATTTTGTTAAAAAATTTCTGAAATGTATCACGCATATGAACAGCGAACGCTTCGAGAGAATAATATTTTATTATTCCGAGTGGCAGACAGCATATACGGAGTACGGCGATGCTATAGAATTTCGCGAAGGATTACCCCAGACTGCCGATTACTCAAACGACCCCCGCGCGAAGCTCTTAATTATCGATGATCTAATGCGTGAAGCATCGAACAACACCGTTGTCGATCTATTCACCAAAGGCAGTCATCATAAGAACTTGAGCGTTATTTTTATAAGGCAAAATTTGTTTCATCAGGGTCATGGTCAACGGGACATCTCTTTGAATGCTAATTATATCGTTATCTTCAAAAACCCTCGCGATCGTGCTCAAATACAGCACTTGGCGCGTCAAATATGCCCCGAAAATCCGCGATTTCTACAGGAGGCTTATTACGATGCAACATCTAAACCGCACGGTTATTTGTTGCTAGATCTGAAGCAATCAACACCCGATAATTGTCGATACCGTACATGTATTTTCCCTGATGATACTCGCCATTTCGTTTACGTACCGCGAAAGAAATTAAAAAGCGGTGACACATATGGGGAATTACCAGTTCTACGTCTGTGATGGCACGCAGCGGATCGTCGCTTTGCAAGAAGAGCGTTGCGATATTGAACGCTCTTCAATATCTCACCAAAGAACAGCGTGAGGCTATTTTGCGGAAAGCGGATTCTCGTATAATACGCTGCATTTGCGAGTGCTCTTTAAACGTTCTTCGCGGTAATATTCCTCTCAAAGCCAACCAACGGAAAAAATTGCGCCGCCACGTGCCCCTTCTCAGGCGCTTAGCCGCGAATAGAGGCTGCTGGAAAAGTAAGAAGAAGTTTGTCATTCAAAGCGGTGGATTTTTACCCCTGCTGATTGCCCCAATCCTCGGTACCATATTGTCAAATCTAATAGCCAAATAATGGAGCATGCCAGGAAAATTGTTCTGGTGCCCGAGGAGCGCCTATTACATCTAGATCCCCAAAAGCGCAGTGTCAGTGATAGTGAGGCACGCCCGGTGAGCCAAGCGGAGAAAACAATTACGGCGACTCTGAATCGCCTTGATATGGAGATGATCGAAATTTTAAAATCTAATGCGTACGGTGACGAGCGAGAAAAATGGCTAGCATATTTGCGCGTATTACAACGTTATCTACATTTCGTCGATGGCGAACGAGCACAACTGTATCATGAGCTTGTGAAGGAACAAAAAAAAGACACACACCCCGTGGAAAGATCAGCAGCAGTAGTAGCAGAAACACGAATAAACGATTCCATCATTGTTGAGAGTGTACCTGCGAAATTCCGCAATAAAGCGAAACTCTTATTGCGACGACTACATGATGCGCCGTCCTCAGATTTTTCTTGGAATGCAGCCGGTGTGGTCTCTGTCAATGGAGAAACAATCAAACATTCAAACATTGTTGACCTTGTGAATGACGCAATGCGTGCGAGAAAGATGGCCAAACCGGCGGGTCGTAGAGTCTTTGCAAATTTTTTAAGGGCTATACAAGCACCTCGCGAGTTTGTGGGAAACGACGAACTGTGGCTGGAAACGCAAGCCAATTCAACATTACGCTCGCCCCGCAGTAACAGCACGACCGACGCTGACGACGAGGACGTTAGCGATACCAGTCATTCCGAGTTCTACAGCGGTAGTGAGAGCAATAAATTAGCCGCACAGAGCGGGCGTGGTAAGAGAAAACGGTTCACCTGGTCCTCTCTCAAACTATCAGTATGAAAACACTTGAAAAAATTTACTTTGATCCTTCACATGAGGCGTCTTTTTCCGGTGCTACTAAGCTGTTACACGTAAGTCGTAAAAAGAAAATCTCCCAAAAAAAAAACGATACAGTGGCTCGAAGCACAGGATGCTTTCACCAAGCATAGAGCGATACGCCGACGATTTCCTCGGCGCATCTACAATGTGCAGAACATTGACGATGTTTGGGAGGCTGATCTTGTAGACCTTCGTTCGCTCAAAAGTTATAACGATGGCTATACCTATCTTCTTGTGGTCATAGATGTGCTCAGTAAGTACGCGTGGGTTGAGCCGGTGTACGACAAGGCTGCTTTAACAGTGGCTAACGCTCTGGCTCGTATACTTTCGCTGAAAAGCACAAACGGCCGATCTCCCGTTTGTCTACAATCGGACAAGGGTCGGGAATTTACAGGGTCAGTTTTTCAGACTTTCTTACAGAAGCATAATATTCAGTTCCGGGTGAGCCGCAACCCTGACGTAAAAGCAGCTGTTGTAGAGCGTTTCAATCGAACGTTGAAAGAAAGAATGTGGCGATACTTCACGTATTCGCGCCAAAAACGTTATATCGACGTTTTGCAGAATATAGTCTCCGCATACAATCGTACTATACATAGCGGTATTAGAATGACTCCCGCATCTGTGACTTTGCTTACATCTGCTAAAGCGCGCGATAATCTAATGCGGCGATACAAACAACAACATCCTGTACAGCGGTCGCCTCCTAAATATAAGCCGGGTGATATTGTCCGCATCAGTAGCGCGAAGGCTGCCTTTGCTAAAGGATACGAGAGCGGTTGGAGCAGTGAGCTGTTTAAGATACATCGTATATCCGTGAGTAGCCGACCTATCGTGTACATTCTGCATGATCTCAGCGGTGAGGAGATTGACGGCTTTTTTTACGAACCCGAGTTATCTAGAGTCCAAAGGTGGGGTAAGAAAAAGTAGGCGCGATGAGTGATACCGAGTTTTTTGTAGTTCTACCTAGCAATAGCAGCATGAAGTACTACCCTAATAACCGGACGACACAATATACCACACACTTGCCACAGAGTGTAAATTTACGCGGTAAATGGGGCGTTTCCTTAGCCGAAATACACATACCGATGACTGTTCTACACGTGCCGCCTGAAGGTGAAAAAAACTTTATTAGTTTAGTGACGAACGCAGCGACTCCGGGTGTTGAGGCCAATGTCGATTTTAAAAACGAGCGTGCTTGCGTACCATCTGGAGTATACCGTAGCGTATCCACACTACTCGAAGCAATTAACGAAATTCAATGTATTGCAGGACATTTGAAATTCCAGCATACTTTTAACGGCTATGTCTCGGTAGAGCGTGTCTGCACCGAGTGCAAAAATCTAGAACACGCTTTCCACTGTTCCCCCATAATTAACAAAATTTTAGGCTTCACTCATAGCGCGGGTCTTGTGGTAACGAATCAGTATATTGCACCACAGCCGGCTAGCCTCATGAACGGTATACCCAATATGTTGTTTGTTTATACGGATATTTGTGAGTCCTACATGACCGGTGATGTACACGCACCATTATTACGTGTCGTCCCCTTTGACATTGATAATAATTATAACTACGCCTCTGTGAAAATCAAAAGTTTTTCGCCGCCGCGGTACATACCTCTTCTACGTACCAGCTTTCAAACGATAGATATCGATATAAGAGATGAATTCGGGCATTGGATGCCATTCGAGGGTGGAACGCTAACCGTGACACTTCAGTTCAAACGTCTAGCTTAGTTGTGGTAGAGAAAAAGAGAGAGAGAGAGAGAGAGAGAGAGAGAGAGAGAGAGAGAGAGAGAGAGAGAGAGAGAGAGAGAGAGAGAGAGCAACATGAATTACTACGATGCGTACTTTGACGCACAAGTGGGAGGAGGTAGAACAGGGTACGGGGGGATTAGCCAAGTATACATAGGGTCGCCGAACTAGCGGGGTCACGGTATTGGTAGTTTCCTTGGCGGTCTTTTCCGTCGCATTTTACCTCTCTTAAAACAGGGGGCACGAGCTGTCGGTAAAGATGCTATACGGTCAGGCCTTAATGTGGCGAGCGATATAATGGATGCGGGAATTCAGCCTAGGGAAGCCTTCAAATCGCGTTTGCGCGAATCGGGTGTGAGTTTGAAGCGAAAAGCTGAGGAAAAACTCAATAGCCTTATGCAGGGTTCAGGATATAAGACTTCGAAAAATCACAAGCTTGCGCATTCACTCAGTAGCTACAGTGCGCGTAGCATCGGCCTAAAAAAGAAAACCGCCGCTGTGAAGAAAAAACGTACAAGCCGTGTTAAAAAAAAGAAGGGAACAGCTAGAAAGAGAACGTCGAAGAAGAAGAAGAAGTCGCGAGCTAGGACGGTGTCAGATATCTTCTCGTGAAAATGGCGTTCTTGCATGCCCATTCGTGTGAGTGTTTGAAATCTGAGCTGGAACTATTCTCTCTACCGCCGACTCAAACAACCATCGAGGGAACGCAATGGGTGCACTATAAACCGATCTCATCTCTGATGGATGATTCACCAATAGAGTTTGTGGTACCTGGTCAAGGTGACGAATACATCGATCTTGCTCATACCATGCTAAGCATACGCGCCCAAATACGCTCGAGCGCAGTGAAACCAGACCCTACCGTTAGAGTGGGTCCGGTCAATAATTTACTTCATTCATTGTTCAATCAAGTCGATGTATTTCTCAATCAGAAACTCGTATCTCCGCCCAATAATGCTTATGCATACAGGGCATACATTGAAAACTTATTGAATTATGGGCAGGGCGCGAAAAGCTCTCATCTTTCAAGTTGTCTGTGGTACGGTGATACAGTCGGTAAAATGGACGATGTAGCAGAAGCTAATGCAGGCCTTGCTAATCGTCGAATGGTCCTCAATGGGCGCAATGAGATCGATCTCCTCGGTCAACCTCCATTGCGATATTTTTAATCAAGAGCGATTTCTTATAAACGGCGTGGAGATGCGATTACGTCTTGTACGTACCAGCGACGCATTCTGTCTTATGACTTCCTCGAAAGATTTCAGCATGCATATTACCGAGGCATCGCTTCTCGTACGCCGCGCTAAAATTGCCCCTGGTATACTTTTAGCTCACGCGCGAGCATTATCAAAATCTACAGCAAAATATCCTTTGACACGTGTCGAGGTTAAGTCTATATCGATGCATGCAGGTGTGCACGGCGATACCCTGGACAATGTTATACTGGGCCAACTGCCGAAGCGCATAATTATAGGGTTTGTCGATAATAAAGCATTCAACAGTAACCGCGCATTGAATCCGTTTAACCTTCAGAATTATAAAATTAATTATCACGCGTTATATGCTGACGGTGTGCAGATACCATCGAAAGCACTCCAACTTAACTTTGACGACACACATATGTGGATGCGTATCATACATTATTCTCAGGGACCGGCATTTTCTCAATCAGGGTAATTCAATTACACGCACAGCGTATCCCTGGGGCTATTGTCTTTTTGCGTTTGATCTAACGCCCGATCTTTCGGCGAACAGTAACAGTCATTGGAATTTGGTGAAACACGGTAGTGTGAGGCTCGAGGTACGCGTCGGTGAGGCGATAACTTCAACGGTAAATTGTGTCGTGTATGCGGAATATGATAACGTCGTGGAGATTGATGCTTCCCGGCAAGTTATTGTAGATTTCAGCGGTTGAGCTCTTCAGTTCGAGCAGAGCGCTCACAGCAGAACCATCATGAGTATCGCGATAGACATACAAGGCTTAACGGATAAGCACTACAACTTTATACCAAAAGAAGTGGCTGTTGCGTCAATCGATTCATCGTGGCACGATCATTGGATCGTCGCTCCACCTCACGCGTACAGACAATTACCGCCGGATGTGAGAAGAGCGAACGAACGGGTGACGCGTGAGCATCACGGTATAAAATGGTTCGAGGGTCATACGCCATTACGCTGCATTGAGAGAATTTTGAGGGCAATCGCTACCGATTCTACGCGGATATTTGTACGAGGCGCCGCTAAATCATCCTATTTAGCGCAACTCACCGGTTACTATATTATAAATTTGGAGGAGGACGAGGATAATATCTCATTTCAGCATCTTTCGGGGGCCGGTACACATTGCTCATATCACGCAGCGATACGGAAAAATCAATCGTAAAAGTGCGCCCTGGATAATGTGATGAGAATTAAAACACTGCTCTGTCAGAGCGAGCGTCGCGAATCGCTATGGGAATATAGGACAACAACAGCGTTATCGGTTGGCTTGCCCTGCGACGTGTCCTGCTATGAACAGCCTTTAAATCCTCGACTCTCTACGTGATATAAAAAAGCACGCTGTTGGTGTATACCCCGCAGATCGGATACCAAAAGTTTGGACAAAACCAACGGCTATTGTCGTGAATACTGATGGATATAAACAGCCCGGCACCCACTGGATCGCCATGTACGTCGATCGTGACGGACGTGGATGGTACTTCGACAGCTACGGTCTACCACCAATCATCCCACAGCATCTCCGTCGACTCCGAGGAAACTGTAAACTCTTCCGATACAGCACTGATCAGCTTCAAGCTGCGGATTCGCAGTGCTGCGGACAGTATTGCATTATGTTTCTTCATTATATGTGTACTGGCTTCGGTATGCATAAGTTTAGAAGCGTATTTTCAAATGATCTATCGCGCAATGATAAAATAGTTGACGATTACTACAAGGCCTTTACCCGTAAGCAGAATAAAGCTACGCGTAAAATGTTCAATAAGGGTCTGCCCACAGGAGGCAGCAATTCCTTCAATCATAAAAGTTTACATTGTGTACAGGGCTGCTGCTCCCGTAACCGTTAACCGTTCAATAAAATGATGACGGTTGAAATATTTCTCTGTGTCTCGAACTTTATTCAGCGGCGCATAGCAACGACATCATCAGCAATTTTGCTAGAGGTCCCGTCTGGCGCTCTTCGACATCAGCCATTTTGTTTTGCGCGACTGTTGGCGAAACGTGGTGGGGGAAACGGCGGTTATGATGGGTGGTATAGCAGACCTATAAAGGATCAGTCGTTCTCGGGTGGCAACAGCAGAAGCATATGCAGAGAAAACGGTGCGAGTTAAAAGTACGCGTTGAAGAATTCTTGCAAAACTTAGCTGCTCGTCAAACGCTCATCCAGAGAAGAACAGCGTTACAAATTTTAACCCGTGAAATTCAAAAGCTCGATATCAGCGATGGACTTCTCCCAAATCAACAAGATCGGAAAGTTGTCGGAGTTCCTTCCGGCGAAAAAACTGTCGGAGCTTTCGCTAAAAACTGACTACAAGATTTCTGATGTACGGGCCGTAAAAACACGCTTCGGGCCCCGAATCATTGTTGAAGTGGACAGGGAGTTCACGTGCTTTCTACCATCCAGATTCACCAAAGTTCTGGAAAACGAAACGCTGTTCCAGCAGATGGTAACGGGTGCGCGCGAGAATAATCTTCTCATGGAATTCTTCGGGGACGATTTTAACAGTCTGGAATTCAAGCCAGCCGCCGCGTAGTGCAGCGTCTGCAGTTCCCGCGAAAGACAACGACATCTCGCTTGCGTGGTTCAGTCTACCCAGAGCAGCCATGGCAAGCGCGACTTCCGATAATAGCTGCTATAAACCGTGCCCGCTGCTGCTACAAATATCCCATAATGTCAACAATTGCTTGACAAAAAGTGTGCGGTTGGGTATTGAAGTTATCGGTGCTAATCAATTACACCCTGTCATACGCTTCACATGCGACAGCAACGGCTGGGCAACGCTAAATACTCCATCGTGGTTGGATTTTCGCGAACTCTCTACGATCACAGCGTATCTTAACGACGAGGGAAACAATCCTACGGTCCACACCGTGGTATCCTGCGATAGTTACAATTTAGAATACGGTGAACATCTCAACCAGCCCACCGTAACTATCCAAAACTGCAACGACTACGGAGCAAACGCTATACACCATGCGGCGCCATTCTTCACCTTCATAAAAGATGACTTCGTCGTGATGCAGCTATTGGAGGAACGCATAAACGACTACATGGCATGGCTTCATCGTTCCACCGAGGACGTGACAAAGTGTAAAAATACAGTTGTCAGCGTAATCGCAACCGAAATATTCAGCATGACAGCGCGTCGTTTACGACGACGGATTCGTAAAAGGAAGACGAAAATTCAAGCAAGCGTTCAACGCACCCTATCCTGTATTCCCGGCGAACTCTCCGCACGCGCCAGAACAAGCGTCACCGATAATCTCATCAATCATCAGTTGAAACGGTTAATTAGCAGCGATATCATGTACATATCATAAAAATGTATACTTTGTGAACATATTTGAATAAAGCAAAAAAAAAGGGGGGGGCCACTATGGCGAACCCTCCACTCCGGCCATCCGCCCTCCGCGCGGGGCGTGGGGGGGAAATCGCCACTCCATCCCCTCCGCCGCGGATACCGACGAGGGGGGAGGGGAGGGGGATAAGGACGGTCATCCCCACTCCACCCCCCACCGCCTCGGCTACCGAGGAGTGGGGGTAGGAGTGGGGATGAGGAGTGGGGGTCGCCATTGTGGCCCCCATACTACTCTCGTCAGTACGAGGGGGTCAGACGATTGCTGGATATTACAGACGGGTATAAATGATTGCTCGATAGTTCAGACGGGTACAAACGTTTTCTCGTTGGTACAAACGATATACTCGTCAGAACGAATGGGTACAAATGACTGCTCGGTAGTACAGACGGGTACAAACGTTTTCTTGGTGGTACAAATGATATACTCGTCAGTACGAGGGTGTACAAATGAATGCTTGGTATATTACAGACAGGTACAAATGACTGCTCGATATTACAGATGGGTACAAACGTTTTCTCGTCGGTACAAACGATATACTCGTTTGTATAGTACGAATGGGTACAAACGATTGCTCGATAGTACAGACGGGTGCAAACGTTTTCTCGGTGGTACAAACGATATACTCCTCGATACGAATGGGAACAAACGATTGCTCGATAGATCAGACGGGTACAAACGTATTCTCGTTGGTACAAACGATATACTGGTCATTACGAATGGGTACAAATGATTGCTCGATAGTACAGACGGATACAAACGTTTTCTCGTTGATACAAACGATACACTCGTCAGTACAAATAGGTACAAACGATTCCTCGATAGTAGAGACGAGTACAAACGTTTACTTGGTGGTACAAACGATGTACTCGTCGTTACGAATGGGTACAAACGATTCCTCGATAGTACAGACAGGTACAAACGTTTTCCCGGTGGTACAAACGATATACTCCTCGATACAAACGGGTACAAACGATTGCTCGATAGTACAGACGGGTACAAACGATTTCTCGGCGGTACAAACGATATACTTGTCGATACGAACTGGTACAAACGATTGCTCGATAGTACAGACGGGTACAAACGATTTCTCGGCGGTAAAAACGATATACTTATCGATACGAACTGGCAGAAACGAATGCTCGATAGTACCGACGGGTACGAACGTTTTCTCGGTGGCACAAACGATATACTCGTCAGTACGAGGGGGTCAGACGATTGCTGAATATTACAGACGGGTATAAATGATTGCTCGATAGTCCAGACGGGTACAAACGTTTTCTCGGTGGTACAAACGATAGCTCGTATACTTGTCGATGCGAACTGGTACAAACGATTGCTCGATAGTACAGACGGGTTGAAACGTTTTCTCGATGGTACAAATGATATACTCGACAGTACGAGGGTGTGCAAATGAATGCTTGATATATTACAGACAGGTACAAACGACTGCTCGATATTACAGATGGGTACAAACGTATTCTCGTCGGTACAAACGATATACTCGTCAGTACGAATGGGTACAAACGATTGCTCGATAGTACAGACGGGTACAAACGTTTTCTCGGTGGTACAAACGAAATACTCCTCGATACGAATGGGTACAAACGATTGCTCGATAGTTCAGACGGGAACAAACGTATTCTCGTTGGCACAAACGAAATACTGGTCATTACGAATGGGTACAAATGATTGCTCGATAGTACAGGCGGGTACAAACGTTTTCTCGTGGGTACAAACGATATACTCGTCAGTACGAATGGGTACGAAAGATTGCTCGATAGTACAGGCCGGGACAAACGTTTTCTCGGTGGTACAAACGATATACTCCTCGATACGAATGGGTACAAATGATTGCTCGATAGTACAAACGCGTACAAACGATTTCTCGGTGGGACAAACGATATGCTTGTCGATACGAACTGGTACAAACGATTGCTCTATCGTACAGACGGGTGCAAACGTTTTCTCGGTGGTACAAACGATATACTCGTCAGTACAAGGGGGTACAATCGATTGCTTGATATTACAGACGGGTACAAACGATTGCTCGATAGTACAGACGGGTACAAATGTTTTCTGGTTGGTACAAACGATATACTCGTCAGTACGAATGGGTACAAACAATTGCTCCATAGTACAGACCGGTACAAACGATTTCTCGATGGTACAAACGATATACTCATCGATACGAACGCGTACAAACGATTGCTCGATAGTACAGACGGGTACAAACATTTTCTCGGTGGTACAAACGATATACTCGTCGATACGAAAGGGATCGAACGATTGCTCGATAGTACAAACGGGTACAAACGATTTCTCGGTGGTACAAACGATATACTTGTCGATACGAACTGGTACAATCGATTGCTCGATTGTACAGACGAGTATAAACGTTTTCTCCATGGTACAAACGATATACTCGTCGATACGCATGGATACAAACGATTCCTCGATAGTAAAGACGGGTACAATCGTTTTCTCGGTGGTACAAACGATATACTCGTCAGTACGAGGGGGTATAAACGATTGCTTGATATTACAGACGGGTACAAACGATGGCTCGACATTACAGACGGGTACAAACTTTTTCTCGTCGGTACAAAAGATATACTCGTCAGTACGAATGGGTGCAAAGGATTTCTCGATAGTACAGACGGGTACAAACGTTTTCACGGTGGTACAAACGATAGACTCCTCGATACGAATGGGTACAAACGATTGCTCGATAGTAAAGACGGGTACAAATGTTTTCTCGTTGGTACAAACGATATACTGGTCAGTACGAATGGGTAGAAATGATTGCTTGATAGTACAGACGGGTACAAACGTTTTCTCGTTGGTACAAATGATATACTCGTCAGTAGGAATGGGAACAAACGATTGCTCGATAGTACAGACCGCTACAATTTTTTTCTCGTTGGTACCAACAATATACTCGTCAGTACGAATGGGTATGAACGATTGCTCGAGAGTACAGACCGGGACAAACGCTTTCTCGATGGTACGAACGATTGCTCGATAATACGGACCGGGACAAACGTTTTCTCGACGGTACAAACGATATACTCGTCGAGACGAACGGGTACAAACGATTGCTCGATATTACAGACGGGTACAAACGATTTCTCGGCGGTACAAACGATATACTTGTCGATACGAACGGGTACAAATGATTGCTCTATAGTACAGACGGGTACAAACGTTTTCTCGGTGGTACAAACGATATACTCGTCGATACGAACGGGTACAAACGATTACTCGTTAGTACAAACAGGTGCAAACGATTGCTCGATAGTACAGACGGGTACAAACGTTTTCTCGTCGGTACAAACGATATATTCGTCAGTGCGATTGGGTACAAACGATTGCTCGATAGTACAAACAGGTACAAACGATTTCTTCGTGGTACAAACGATATACATGTCGATACGAAATGGTACATTCGATTGCTCGACAGTACAGACGAGTATAAACGTTTTCTTGTCGGTACAAACGATATACTCGTCAGCACGAATGGATACAAACGATTGTTCGATAGCACAGACGGGTACAACCGTTTTCTCTGTGGTACAAACGATATACTTGTCGATCTGAACGGGTACAGACGATTGCTCGATATTACAGACGGGTACAAACGATTTCTCGGCGGTACAAACGATATACTTGTTGATACGAACGGGTACAAATGATTGCTCTATAGTACAGACGGGTACAAACGTTTTCTCGGTGGTACAAACGATATACTCGTCGATACGAACGGGTACAAACGATTACTCGTTAGTACAAACAGGTGCAAACGATTGCTCGATAGTACAGATGGGTACAAACGTTTTCTCGTCGATACAAACGATAGACTCTTCAGTATGAATGTGTACAAACGATTGCTCGATAGTACAGACGGGTACAAACGATTTCTCGATAGTACAGACGGGTAAAACGTTTTCTCGCTGGTACAAACGATATACTCGTCAGTACGAATGGGTACAAACGATTGCTCGATAGTACAGACCGGTACAAACGTTTTCTCGTTGGTACAAACGATGTACTCGTAAGTTCGAATGGGTACAAACGATTGCTCGATAGAACAGACCGGTACGAACGTTTTCTCGATGGAACAAACGATATACTCGTCGATACGAACGGGTTAAAACGATTGCTCGATAGTACAGACGGGTACAAACGTTTTCTCGGTGGTACAAACGATATACTCGTCAGTACAAATAGATACAAACGATTCGTCGATAGTAGAGACGAGTACAAATGATTACTTGGTGATACAAACGATATACTCGTCGTTACGAATGGGTACAAACGATTCCTTGATAGTACAGACAGGTACAAACGTTTTCCCGGTGGTACAGACGATTTACTCCTCGATACAAACGGGTACAAACGATTGCTCGATAGTACAGACGGGTACAAACGATTTCTCGGCGGTACAAACGATATACTTGATGATACGAACTGGTTCAAACGATTGCTCGATAGTGCAGACGAGTACAAACGATTTCTCGGCGGTGGAAACGGTATACTTGTCGATACGAACTGGTACAAACGAATGCGCGATAGAACAGACGGGTACAAACGTTTTCTCGGTGGCACAAACGATATACTCATCAGTACGAGGGGGTCGGACGATTGGGCAGTTCGAATGGGTACAAACGATTGCTGGGTAGTACAGACGGGTACAAACGTTTTCTCGGTGGTACAAATGATATACTCGTCAGTACGAGGCGGTACAAACGATTGCTTGATATTACAGACAGGTACAAACGATTGCTCGATAGTACAGACGGGTACAAACGTTTTCTCATCGGTACAAACGATATACTCGTCAGTACGGATGGGTACAAACGATCGCTCGATAGTACAAACAGGTACAAACGATTTCTTCGTGGTACAAACGATATACATGTCGATACGAAATGGTACATTCGATTGCTCGATAGTACAGACGAGTATATACATTTTCTTGTCGGTACAAACGATATACTCGTCAGTACGAATGGATACAAACGATTGGTCGATAGCAGAGACGGGTACAAACGTTTCCTCGGTGGTACAAACGATATACTTGTCGATACGAACGGGTACAAATGATTGCTCGAAAGTACAGACGGGTACAAACGTTTTCTCGGTGGTACAAACGATATACTCGTCAGTTCGAGGGGGTCAGACGATTGCTTGATATTACAGACGGGTGCAAACGATCGCTCGATAGTTCAGACGGGTACAATCGTTTTCTCGTTGGTACAAACGATATACTCGACAGTACGAATGGGTACAACCGATTGCTCGGTAGTACAGACGGGTACAAACGTTTTCTCGGTGGTACAAATGATATACTCGTCAGTACGAGGGGGGTACAAACGATTGCTTGATATTACAGATAGGTATAAACGATTGCTCGATAGTACAGACGGGTACAAAAGTTTTCTCGTCGGTACAAACCGGATCGGTACAAACGATTGCTTGATAGTACAGACAGGTACAAACGATTGCTCGATAGTACAGACGGGTACAACCGTTATCTCGTCGGTACAAACGATATACTCGTGAGTGCAATTGGGAACAAACGATTGCTCGATAGTACAAACAGGTACAAACGATTTCTTCGTGGTACAAACGATATACATGTCGATACGAAATGGTACATTCGATTGGTCGACAGTACAGACGAGTATAAACGTTTTCTTGTCGGTACAAACGATATACTCGTCAGCACGAATGGATACAAACGATTGTTCGATAGCACAGACGGGTACAACCGTTTTCTCTGTGGTACAAACGATATACTTGTCGATCCGAACGGGTACAGACGATTGCTCGATAGTACAGACGGGTACGAACGTTTTCTCGGTAGTACAACCGATATACTCGTCAGTACAAATAGGTACAAACGATTGCTCGATAGTACAGACGAGTAGAAACGTTTTCTTGTCGGTTCAAAGGATATACTCGTCAGTACGAATGGGTACAAACGATTGCTCGATAGTTCAGACGGGTACACATGTTTTCTCGGTGGTACAAACGATATACTCCTCGATACGAATGGGTACAAAAGATTGCTCAATAGTCCAAACGCGTACAAACGATTTCTCGGTGGTACAAACGATATGCTTGTCGATACGAACTGGTACAAACGATTGCTCTATAGTACAGACGGGTACAAACGTTTTCTCGTTGGTACAAACGATATACTCGTCAGTTCGAATGGGTACAAACGATTGCTCGATAGTACAGACCGGTACAAACATTTTCTCGATGGTACAAACGATATACTCGTCGATACGAACAGGTAAAACCGATTGCTCGATAGTACAGACGGGTACAAACGATTTTTCGGCGGTACAAACTATATACTTGTCGATACGAACGGGTACAAACGATTGCTCGATAGTACAGAAGGGTACAGACATTTTCTCGGTGGTACAAACGATCTACTCGTCAGTACAAATAGGTACAAACGATTCCTCGATAGTACAGACGAGTACAGACGATTACTCGGTGGTACAAACGATATACTCGTTACGAATAGGTACAACCGATTCCTCGATAGTACAGACAGGTATGAACGTTTTTCCGGTGGTACAAACGATATACTCCTTGATACAAACGGGTACAAACGTCTGCTCGATAGTACAGACGGGTACAAACGTTTTCTCATCGGTACAAACGATATACTCGTCAGTACGGATGGGTACAAACGATCGCTCGATAGTACAAACAGGTACAAACGATTTCTTCGTGGTACAAACGATATACATGTCGATACGAAATGGTACATTCGATTGCTCGATAGTACAGACGAGTATATACTTTTTCTTGTCGGTACAAACGATATACTCGTCAGTACGAATGGATACAAACGATTGGTCGATAGCAGAGACGGGTACAAACGTTTCCTCGGTGGTACAAACGATATACTTGTCGATACGAACGGGTACAAATGATTGCTCGAAAGTACAGACGGGTACAAACGTTTTCTCGGTGGTACAAACGATATACTCGTCAGTTCGAGGGGGTCAGACGATTGCTTGATATTACAGACGGGTGCAAACGATCGCTCGATAGTTCAGACGGGTACAATCGTTTTCTCGTTGGTACAAACGATATACTCGACAGTACGAATGGGTACAACCGATTGCTCGGTAGTACAGACGGGTACAAACGTTTTCTCGGTGGTACAAATGATATACTCGTCAGTACGAGGGGGGTACAAACGATTGCTTGATATTACAGATAGGTATAAACGATTGCTCGATAGTACAGACGGGTACAAAAGTTTTCTCGTCGGTACAAACCGGATCGGTACAAACGATTGCTTGATAGTACAGACAGGTACAAACGATTGCTCGATAGTACAGACGGGTACAACCGTTATCTCGTCGGTACAAACGATATACTCGTGAGTGCAATTGGGTACAAACGATTGCTCGATAGTACAAACAGGTACAAACGATTTCTTCGTGGTACAAACGATATACATGTCGATACGAAATGGTACATTCGATTGCTCGACAGTACAGACGAGTATAAACGTTTTCTTGTCGGTACAAACGATATACTCGTCAGCACGAATGGATACAAACGATTGTTCGATAGCACAGACGGGTACAACCGTTTTCTCTGTGGTACAAACGATATACTTGTCGATCCGAACGGGTACAGACGATTGCTCGATAGTACAGACGGGTACGAACGTTTTCTCGGTAGTACAACCGATATACTCGTCAGTACAAATAGGTACAAACGATTGCTCGATAGTACAGACGAGTAGAAACGTTTTCTTGTCGGTTCAAAGGATATACTCGTCAGTACGAATGGGTACAAACGATTGCTCGATAGTTCAGACGGGTACACATGTTTTCTCGGTGGTACAAACGATATACTCCTCGATACGAATGGGTACAAAAGATTGCTCAATAGTCCAAACGCGTACAAACGATTTCTCGATGGTACAAACGATATGCTTGTCGATACGAACTGGTACAAACGATTGCTCTATAGTACAGACGGGTACAAACGTTTTCTCGTTGGTACAAACGATATACTCGTCAGTTCGAATGGGTACAAACGATTGCTCGATAGTACAGACCGGTACAAACATTTTCTCGATGGTACAAACGATATACTCGTCGATACGAACAGGTAAAACCGATTGCTCGATAGTACAGACGGGTACAAACGATTTTTCGGCGGTACAAACTATATACTTGTCGATACGAACGGGTACAAACGATTGCTCGATAGTACAGAAGGGTACAGACATTTTCTCGGTGGTACAAACGATATACTCGTCAGTACAAATAGGTACAAACGATTCCTCGATAGTACATATGAGTACAGACGATTACTCGGTGGTACAACCGATATACTCGTTACGAATAGGTACAAACGATTCCTCGATAGTACAGACAGGTATAAACGTTTTCCCGGTGGTACAAACGATATACTCCTCGATACAAACGGGTACAAACGTCTGCTCGATAGTACAGACGGGTACAAACGGTTCCTCGGTGGTATAAACGATATACTCGACAGTACGAGGGGGTCAGACGATTGCTTGATATTACGGACGGGTACAAACGATCGCTCGATAGTTCATTCGGGTACAAACGTGTTCTCGTTGGTACAAACGATATACTCGTCAGTACGAATGGGTACAAACGATTGCTCGGTGGTACAGACGGGTACAAACGTTTTCTCGGTGGTACAAATTATATACTCGTCAGTACGAGGGGGTACAAACGATTGCTTGATATTACAGATAGGTACAAACGATTGCTCGATAGTACAGACGCGTACAAACGATCGCTCGATAGTTCAGACGGGTACAAACGTTTTCTCGTTGGTACAAACGATATACTCGTCAGTACGAAGGCGTCAGACGATTGCTTGATATTACAGACGGGTACAAACGATCGCTCGATAGTTCAGACGGGTACAAACGTTTTCTCGTTGGTACAAACGATATAGTCGTCAGTACGAATGGGTACAAACGATTGCTCGGTGGTTCGGACGTCTACAAACGTTTTCTCGGTGGTACAGATGATATACTCGTCAGTACGAGGGGGTACAAACGATTGCTTGATATTACAGACAGGTACAAACGATTGCTCGATAGTACAGACGGGTACAAACGTTTTCTCGTCGGTACAAACCGGATCGGTACAAACGATTGCTTGATAGTACAGACGAGTATAAACGTTTTCTTGTCCGTACAAACGATATACTCGTCAGTACGAATGGGTACATATGATTGCTCGATAGTACAGACGGGTGCAACCGTTTTCTCGGTGGTGCAAATGATATACTCGTCAGTACGAGGGGGTACAAACGATTGCTTGATATTACAGACACGTACAAACGATTGCTCGATAGTACAGACGGGTACAAACGTTTTCTCGTCGGTACAACCGATATACTCGTCAGTACGGATCGGTACAAACGATTGCTTGATAGTACAGACGAGTATCAACGTTTTCTTGTCCGTACAAACGATATACTCGTCAGTACGAATGGGTACACACGATTGCTCGGTAGTACAGACGGGTACAACCGTTTTCTCGGTGGTACAAACGATATACTCGTCAGTACGAGGGGGTCAGACGATTGCTTGATATTACAGACGGGTGCAAACGATCGCTCGACAGTTCAGACGGGTACAAACGTTTTCTCGTTGGTACAAACGATATACTCGTCAGTACGAAGGCGTCAGACGATTGCTTGATATTACAGACGGGTACAAATGATCGCTCGATAGTTCAGACGGGTACAAACGTTTTCTCGTTGGTACAAACGATATACTCGTCAGTGCGAATGGGTACAAACGATTACTCGGTGGTTCAGACGGGTACAAACGTTTTCTCGGTGGTACAAATGATATACTCGTCAGTACGAGGGGGTACAAACGATTGCTTGATATTACAGACAGGTACAAACGATTGCTCGATAGTACAGACGGGTACAAACGTTTTCTCGTCCGTACAAACCGGATCGGTACAAACGATTGCTTGATAGTACAGACGAGTATAAACGTTTTCTTATCCGTACAAACGATATACTCGTCAGTACGAATGGGTACATACGATTGCTCGATAGTACAGACGGGTGCAAACGTTTTCTCGGCTGTACAAATGATACACTCGTCAGTGCGAGGGGGTACAAACGATTGCTTGATATTACAGACAGGTACAAAAGATTGCTCGATAGTACAGACGGGTACAAACGTTTTCTCGTCGGTACAACCGATATACTCGTCAGTACGGATCGGTACAAACGATTGCTCGGTAGTGCAGACGGGTACAACCGTTTTCTCGGTGGTACAAACGATATACTCGTCAGTACGAGGGGGTCAGATGATTGCTTGATATTACAGACGGGTGCAAACGATCGCTCGATAGTTCAGACGGGTACAATCGTTTTCTCGTTGGTACAAACGATCTACTCGTCAGTACGAATGGGTACAAACGATTGCTCGGTAGTACAGACGGGTACAAACGTTTTCTCGGTGGTACAAATGATAGACTCGTCAGTACGAGGGGGTACAAACGATTGCTTGATATTACAGACAGGTACAAACGATTGCTCGATAGTACAGATGGGTACAAACGTTTTCTCGTCGGTACAAACGATATACTCGTCAGTACGAATGGGTACAAACAATTGCACGATAGTACAAACAGGTACAAACGATTTCTTCGTGGTACAAACGATATACATGTCGATACGAAATGGTACATTCGATTGCTCGATAGTACAGACGAGTATAAACGTTTTCTTGTCGGTACAAATGATATACTCGTCAGCACGAATCGATACAAACGATTGCTCGATAGCACAGACGGGTACAAACGTTTCCTCGCCGGTACAAACGATATACTCGTCAGTACGAATGGGTACAAACGATTGCTCGATATTATAAACAGGTACAAACGATTTCTTCGTGGTACAAACGATATACATGTCGATACGAAATGGTACATTCGATTGCTCGATAGTACAGACGAGTATAAACGTTTTCTTGTCGGTACAAACGATATACTCGTCAGTATATCGTTTGTACAAACGATATACAAACGATTGCTCGATAGCACAGATAGGTACAAACGTTTTCTCGGTGGTACAAACGACATGCCTGTCGATACGAACGGGTACAAACGATTGCTCGATAGTACAGACGGGTACAAACGTTTTCTCGGTGGTACAAACGATATACTCGTCAGTACAAATAGGTACAAACGATTCCTCGATAGTACAGACGAGTACAAACGATTACTCGGTGGTACAATCGATATACTCGTCGTTACGAATGGGTAGAAACGATTCCTCGGTAGTACAGACAGGTACAAACGTTTTCCCGGTGGTACAAACGATATACACCTCGATACAAACGGGTACAAACGATTGCTCGATAGTACAGACGGGTACAAACGATATCTCGGCGATACAAACTATGTACTTGTCGACACGAAATGGTACAAACGAATGCTCGATAGTATAGACGGATACAAACGTTTTCTCGGTGGTACAAACGATATACTCGTCAATACGAGGGGGTCAGACGATTTCATGATATTACAGACGGGTACAAACGATTGCTCGACAGTTCAGACGGGTACAAACGTTTTCTCGTTGGTACAAACGATATACTCGTCAGTACGAATGGGTACAAACGATTGCTCGGTAGTACAGACGGGTACAAACGTTTTCTTCGTGGTACTAATTATATACTCGTCAGTACGAGGGGGTACAAACGATTGTGTAGGGTTAATCAGGGGACAATAATTAGAAACACACTCAGGATGTCGAATTTTATTTGCGTTGTTTATTATTAAGTTAATAGAAAAAGACGTGAAATCTAAAACGTTGAGCGTTCAGAGGCGTGCTCGCGCTCCAGCGTCTCTTCGCCGATTTTCAGAACTAACGACGTTTCGCTTCTTCATGGAAACCCAACCGTCGTACACTTCATGGAATTTCTCGGCTTATTGTGTCGGGCGATATGTCAACTTATATAAAAATAAAAATGCCTACAGTCGGCCAATCCTGACATTTGTACGTCTCGGACAAAAAAAATAACATATTTAAGGAAAGAGCAATAGGCTAATACTAAATCACGTATACACCAATCCGCTTCTCGACGCATACATTAATTACGGATATACGGTTTAATTTGGTCGACAGCTATCACTTCAGTATACGGTAACTGAGTGAGCTCGAACCCCTCGCTATCGGTAACCACGTAACGATCGGAATCTAGCACCTTCTTCACAACGTACGGACCTTTACACTTTGGTATGAGTTTCTTATTGCTACCAGCAGTAGTGTCAACGTTTCGGATCATGACGTAGTCACCGTCGTTATATTGCGTTGCTTTCTTATGTTTTTGATTGTAATACCGCTCGTTTACTTCCTGACTCTTACAAACTTTCGTCGAAGCTACTTCTCTAATCGAGGCAAGGTCGCGCTCGTCGCTCGAATACGACTCTAGAATCAGTCGAAGATTGTCGTTGATCTCGTGATTTTGATCAATACCGAATAATAATTTACTTGGCGTCTCGCCAGTTGATCGGCATACAGTATTGTTGATCGCAATCTCCACTTTATTTAATACTTGATCCCATTTACTCGGATCGTCGCAAAGTTTCGATATCATCGGGGTAATGACACGATTAAATCGTTCTACCTGTCCATTTGCGCGTGGTGTACCTACGGCTGCTAATACATGCTTGATACTTTCGTTGCTTACGATTTCACGAAATCGATCGGACGTGAACGCCGTCCCGCGATCACTAACGATTCGCTTAGGCTTACTGTACGCTTGAAAATGATTTCGTAGATGCTTTATCGATTCTTCCGAGGTCGTGGATTTACACGGATACAGTTTCATAAACTTCGTAAAAGCGTCGACGATCGATAGAATGTGCCGGTAACCACGGCCGGTTTTTCCCAGAGGACCCAAGTGATCCATGTGGATTGTTTGAAACGGGAGTTCATTTTTTTGGATGCTGTGCTGTTTGGATGAAGTCCTTCCGACTTGCCGCTCGATGGCGAGAATTCAATGCACCGCAAACAATTCCCAACATACGCCTTTACTTTCTCTTTGAGCCGCGGAAACCAGTAGACTTTGGTAATATTATCCACTACGTTATCAACCCCAACGTGTCCAATGTCATCGTGACACGTGCGAATAACCTTGTCTTCCATAGACGGCGGCACATAAAAGAGCAGCTTATTACTCTTAGTCTTACGGTACACGAGACCGTCTCGAATTTCGTAATATTTATCTTCGGTTGTCTCGAGTTTATCGCGAATTTCCCGAATCTCCTCATTGCGGTCCTGTTGAATCGACAACGTTTGCTCCAACGAGTTTGCTTCCAAGATGAGAACACTGTGGCACCGCGACAACGTGTCTACGTGTGACATTCGCGAACCGGGTCGATGGACAACCTCGTAATTGTAATTTTCCAAAAACAAGGCCCAACGCGATATTCGAGGGTTAACCGTTTTTTTGCTCAACGTGAGACGAAAACTATCGCGATCCGTGATAATCTTAAACTTTATACCAGCGAGATAGATGTGGAGACGTTTGATCGCGTACACCGCAGCGAGACACTCAAGCTCAAAGCTGTGGTACTTTGCCTCCGTCGGCGTCGTTCGCTTGCTAAAATAAAACACCGGTCTAAATATTTTGTCACTCTGTTTCTGCAAAAGTATCGCTCCATAACCGCTCGCGCTCGCGTCACAATGCAGCTCGGTTTCAAGATGAGGCGAAAAGATCGCTAATATCGGCTTGCACAACAACGCTCGCTTTAGTGTCTCAAAAACCTCAAGCTCTTCCACTCCAAACTTAAACGGAACGTCCTTCTTGATGAGGTCATGCAACGGCTTCGCGACTACTGAAAAATTAGGTATGAATCGTCTGAAATAACTCGCTAAGCAGACGAATCGATGCACCTTCTTCGTGTTTCGCGGGACTGGATAGTCCATCACAGAATTTACGTTATCTTTACTAGGGCATATACCGTGGTTGTTAATTAAATACCCTAAGTACGTAATTTCCTTTCGCGCGAAAAAACACTTGTCTAGTCGAAATTTCAACCGGTGTCTCCTAGCTGTCTCGAATACTTCCTTAAGAATCTCCAAATGCTCGTCAAGATCTCTCGTGGCTGTTAAAATATCATCGAGGTACAGCAGAACTTTGTTCTCGCGAATCAGTTTTCCAAAAACGCCGTTAACGAATCTTTGAAATACGCGTGGCGCATTCGTCAACCCGAAAGGCATCCGTAGGTACTCCAACTGCCCAAAAGGCGTCACAAACGAGGTGTGTTTTATAGAGGACTCGGACATTTTAACATGGTAGAATCCGTTCTTTAGGTCAAGACTAGTAAAGTACTTTTTATCCTTAAAACGATCGAGATGATCGTCGATGAGCGGCGCCGGAAAATTGTATTTTACTGTAACCTTGTTTAACTCGCGATAATCAACACAAAGTCTTATCTCGTCATTTTTCTTTCGGACAAGTACGATCGGGCTAGCGTACGGCGACTGACTCGGTCTTATCGTGGCGTCTTTTAATAGATCATCGAGGATACATTTGACTTTTTCCCCGTCAGAAAACGCTAAACGTCTCGGTCGAAAGGTAATCGGTTGTTCATTTTTCAAAGTAATTGTCATTTCCTGTTCAGGCTCCTGATCGTCAGAACCCCACTTCAAAACGTACTCGGATTCGTATAACTCTTGCAATTTCCTAGATACTTCAAATCGACTTCCGAATCAATGTTCAGTTGCTCGTTGGCGCGATGGGGTGACTTAACATAGTTAATCATCATCAGCTGTGTGATACTACCGATCCCTCCTCAGGAGTTATACCTTTTTGCGATTTTGAAACTCTCGCCCAACTCAACCCTTATTAACGGACTTCCAGAAAAATCACGCCCAAGTAGCGCAACACACGACATTGTTTCTTTCGGTACTACTAAAAATCGGATTTCCATGTCGATCCCTTCGACATCCACAGTTCTCGTAAATGTACCCAACACGCTCATGACTGACTTATTCATTCCGCGAAAACCATCACCGTTCGGCGGCACTGGTTCGAGCAAACTCGTTGGTACATACTCGCTTCTTATCAAACTTACCGAAGATCCAGGATCGACTACAGCGCTTACAGAGTGGATACGCTTATGACCTTGCGCGTCGTCAACTGAGAAGCTAAGCTGAACGTAGTACGGATCACTCACATCAATTAGTTCAATCATATTCGTCGCATTCGCCGGCACAGACTCCGATTTTTCTTCTGGGCAGTCCTTCTTCTGATGACTCGTCGATCCGCAGGTGAAGCATGAGCCTCTCGTCCTCTTCGGCTTCGGGCAGTCGGGAGCGATATGCCCAGACACGTAGCAATTGTAGCACTTCGGTGTTCTTCGCTGCGTCGTTAATCTCTCTTTTGTTGACGTTGAAGTTCCCCTTGACGACGATGAATTCTCTTTTTCCGACGACGGACTCTCTTTTCTTTCTTTTGTCGATTTTTCGTCTTTCCTCCACTTCGATTCTCGATCGAATGTTTTCTTCGGAGGCAGCATCACCTTTTCAAACGCTTCAAACAACTCCGCCTGTGTCTTGAACCGCATAATACGTGCTTGGGCTTGCAGGTTCACGTCACTTATACCGTCGATAATATAATCGATAATCTCGTCCTCCTCGATCGGTACACGATTTGCTAGAATCACTTTGTCGTGATAATAATCACCAAATGGTTCGTTCGGCTGCCACTGTCTTTCCTCGAATTTTTTCCGTAGCACTAACTTTGTTTGTCGATGATCAAACATCTTTTTCATCTCTTTCAACAAATCTTCAACACACAGTATGAGATGACCCGGCTTTGAATGAAAACATTCGAGTGCGCGACCCTTCAACTTCGAGCTGATTAAAATTCTTGACGAACTATCATTTAAGTCGTACGTCACTTGCAGTAACGACAATTGCTGTTCCCACCTCCAAAAAGAACCTTCGCTGCCGTTAAATTCACTAAGAAGATCTCGAACAGCTCTCACACTCTCGTTCGTCGGTAACGAACTACGTCTCGCGCGAATGTCACTTGTCTCCGTGTTATTACTTGGTGTACGTCCTTGCCTCGCGAAGTCTAACTCTCGCTGAAGTATATCTCGTTCTCGTCGCAACAAATCGTTTTCTCGACGTATCAACTCGTGTTCGGTCGGCGCATTCATTTCACCATGGACCTCGGCAGCCGTCTCGACGATACGTTGGCTATTTCCAGACGCGTTCGCACTTCGCTCGTGATCCACAATTTCGTCGGCCAAACTAATCCGTTCTAGGTTTAAGCGATCCCATATGCCTGCGTCGAAATCTGTCAAACGTTTTATCAGATCGGCTTTGGAGCCTCCTAATAGTAAATTATTCTCGCGAAGAATGTCTTTTAATTCGGGGACCGTATACTCGGTGGGTTGTTTGGCATCCATTTTGATGCCCTCGCGGCTCGGCGCGATCGCTTACTCGGCACGACAAAAGAAAATGTTCTTACGCGCTCTTTTACACACAGCAGCGTACGTTATTCGCAAGTATTCGTCCGTTCACGTAACATTGCACACAGATGAACGCGAATTTTTCACACAGAAAAATAGAAATTCGGTACGATTAATACGTTAGCACACGGCCGTAATTATTTCGTACCGATTAAAATACAAAATATATATAGATGCGCGGCACTTAGCGCGACGCATTCAACTCGACCGAACGCGAATAACACGCGTTAATCTCGCATTTTATTCACTCGGAATCCCACTTCTGTTGCTCGGAATCCCACAACTGTCGGGTTAATCAGGGGAAAATAATTATAAACACACTCAGGATGTCGAATTTTATTTGTGTTGTTTATTATTAAGTTAATAGGAAAAGACGTGAAATCTAAAACGTTGAGCGCTCAGAGGCATGCTCGCGCTCCAGCGTCTCTTCGCCGAGTCCTCGCGCACCACCTCCACCCTTTGCTCTCGCCACGAACGTTACGCCGATTTTCAGAACTAACGACGTTTCGCTTCTTCATGGAAACCCAACCGTCGTACACTTCATGGAATTTCTCGGCTTATTGTGTCGGGCGATATGTCAACTTATATAAAAATAAAAATGCCTACAATTGCATGATATTACAGACAGGTACAAACGATTGCTCGATAGTACAGACGGGTACAAACGTTTTCTCGTCGGTACAAACGATATACTCGTCAGTTCGAATGGGTACAAACGATTGCTCGATAGTACAGACGAGTAGAAACGTTTTCTTGTCGGTACAAACGATATACTCGTCAGTACGAATGGGTACAAATGATTGCTCGATAGTACAGACGGGTACAAACGTTTTCTCGGTGGTACAAACGATATACTCCTCGATACGAATGGGTACAAACGATTGCTCGATAGTCCAAACGCGTACAAACGATTTCTCGGTGGTACAAACGATATGCTTGTCGATTCGAACTGGTACAAACGATTGCTCGATAGTACAGACGGGTACAAACGTTTTCTCGGTGGTACAAACGATATACTCGTCAGTACGAATGGGTACAAACGATTGCTCGATAGTACAGACCGGTACAAACGTTTTCTCGATGGTACAAATGATATACTCGTCGATACGAACGGGTACAAACGATTGTTCCATAGTACAGACGGGTACAAACGTTTTCTCGGTGGTACAAACGATATACTCGTCAGTACAAATAGGTACAAACGATTCCTCGATAGTACAGACGAGTACAAACGATTACTCGATGGTACAAACGATATACTCGTCGTTACGAATGGGTCCAAACGATTCCTCGATAGTACAGATAGGTACAAACGTTTTCCCGGTGGTACAAATGATATACTCCTCGCTACAAACGGGTAAAAACGATTGCTCGATAGTACAGACCAGTACAAACGATTTCTCGGCGGTAGAAACGATATACTTGTCGATACGAAATGGTACAAACGAATGCTCGATAGTATAGACGGGTACAAACGTTTTCTCGGTGGTACAAACGATATACTCGTCAGTACGCGGGGGTCAGATGATTGCATGATATTACAGACGGGTACAAACGATTGCTGATAGTTCAGACGGGTACAAACGTTTTCTCGTTGGTACAAACGATGTACTCGTCAGTACGAATGGGTACAGACGATTGCTCGGTAGTACAGACGGGTACAAACGTTTTCTCGGTGGTACAAATGATATACTCGTCAGTACGAGGGGGTACAAACGATTGCTTGATATTACAGACAGGTACAAACGATTGCTCGATAGTATAGACGGGTACAAACGTTTTCTCGTCGGTACAAACGATATACTCGTCAGTACGAATGGGCACAAACGATTGCTAGATAGTACAGACGGGTAGAAACGATTGCTCGATAGTACAGACGGGTACAAACGTTTTCCCATTGGTACAAACGATATACTCGTCAGTACGATTGGGTACAAAAGATTGCTCGATAGTACAGACCGGTACAAACGTTTCGTCGATGGTACAAACGATATACTCGTTGATACGAACGGGTACAAACGATTGCTCGATAGTACAGACGGGTACAAACGATTTCTTGGCGGTACAAACGATATACTTGTCGATACGAACGGGTACAAACGATTGCTCGATAGTACAGACGCGTACAAACGTTTTCTCGGTGGTACAAACGATATACTCGTCAGTACAAATAGGTACAAACGATTCCTCGATAGTACAGACGAGTACAAAAGATTACTCGGTGATACAAACGATATACTCGTCGTTACGAATGGGTACAAACGATTCCTCGATAGTACAGATAGGTACAAACGTCTTCCCGGTGGTACAAACGATATACTCCTCGATACAAACGGGTACAAACGATTGCTCGATAGTACAGACGGGTACAAACGATTTCTCGGCGGTACAAACGATATACTTGTCGATACGAACTGGTACAAACGAATGCTCGATAGTACAGACGGGTACAAACGATTTCTCGGCGGTACAAGCGATATACTCGTCAATACGAGGGGGTCAGACGATTGCTTGATATTACAGACGGGTACAAACGATTGCTCGATAGTTCAGACGGGTACAAACGTTTTCTCGTTGGTACAAACGATATACTCGTCAGTACGAATAGGTACAAACGATTGCTCGGTAGTACAGACGGATACAAACGTTTTCTCGGTTGTACAAATGATATACTCGTCAGTACGAGGGGGTAAAAACGATTGCTTGATATTACAGACAGGTACAAACGATTGCTCGATAGTACAGACGGGTACAAACGTTTTCTCGTCGGTGCAAACGATTTACTCATCAGTACGAATGGGTACAAACGATTGCTCGATAGTACAGATGAGTATAAACGTTTTCTTGTCGGTACAAACGATATACTCGTCAGTACGAATGGGTACAAACGGTTGCTCGATAGTACAGACGGGTACAAACGATTTCTCGGCGGTACAAACGATATACTCGTCGATACGAACTGGTACAAACGATTGCTCGATAGTACAGACGAGTAGAAACGTTTTCTTGTCGGTACAAACGATATACTCGTCATTACGAATGGGTACAAATGATTGCTCGATAGTACAGACGGGTACAAACGTTTTCTCGGTGGTACAAACGATATACTCCTCGATACGAATGGGTACAAACGATTGCTCGATAGTCCAAACGCGTACAAACGATTTCTCGGTGGTACAAACGATATGCTTGTCGATTCGAACTGGTACAAACGATTGCTCGATAGTACAGACGGGTACAAACGTTTTCTCGGTGGTACAAACGATATACTCGTCAGTACGAATGGGTACAAACGATTGCTCGATAGTACAGACCGGTACAAACGTTTTCTCGATGGTACAAATGATATACTCGTCGATACGAACGGGTACAAATGATTGTTCCATAGTACAGACGGGTACAAACGTTTTCTCGGTGGTACAAACGATATACTCGTCAGTACAAATAGGTACAAACGATTCCTCGATAGTACAGACGAGTACAAACGATTACTCGGTGGTACAAACGATATACTCGTCGTTACGAATGGGTCCAAACGATTCCTCGATAGTACAGATAGGTACAAACGTTTTCCCGGTGGTACAAATGATATACTCCTCGCTACAAACGGGTAAAAACGATTGCTCGATAGTACAGACCAGTACAAACGATTTCTCGGCGGTAGAAACGATATACTTGTCGATACGAAATGGTACAAACGAATGCTCGATAGTATAGACGGGTACAAACGTTTTCTCGGTGGTACAAACGATATACTCGTCAGTACGCGGGGGTCAGATGATTGCATGATATTACAGACGGGTACAAACGATTGCTGATAGTTCAGACGGGTACAAACGTTTTCTCGTTGGTACAAACGATGTACTCGTCAGTACGAATGGGTACAGACGATTGCTCGGTAGTACAGACGGGTACAAACGTTTTCTCGGTGGTACAAATGATATACTCGTCAGTACGAGGGGGTACAAACGATTGCTTGATATTACAGACAGGTACAAACGATTGCTCGATAGTATAGACGGGTACAAACGTTGTCTCGTCGGTACAAACGATATACTCGTCAGTACGAATGGGCACAAACGATTGCTAGATAGTACAGACGGGTAGAAACGATTGCTCGATAGTACAGACGGGTACAAACGTTTTCCCATTGGTACAAACGATATACTCGTCAGTACGATTGGGTACAAAAGATTGCTCGATAGTACAGACCGGTACAAACGTTTCGTCGATGGTACAAACGATATACTCGTTGATACGAACGGGTACAAACGATTGCTCGATAGTACAGACGGGTACAAACGATTTCTTGGCGGTACAAACGATATACTTGTCGATACGAACGGGTACAAACGATTGCTCGATAGTACAGACGCGTACAAACGTTTTCTCGGTGGTACAAACGATATACTCGTCAGTACAAATAGGTACAAACGATTCCTCGATAGTACAGACGAGTACAAAAGATTACTCGGTGATACAAACGATATACTCGTCGTTACGAATGGGTACAAACGATTCCTCGATAGTACAGATAGGTACAAACGTCTTCCCGGTGGTACAAACGATATACTCCTCGATACAAACGGGTACAAACGATTGCTCGATAGTACAGACGGGTACAAACGATTTCTCGGCGGTACAAACGATATACTTGTCGATACGAACTGGTACAAACGAATGCTCGATAGTACAGACGGGTACAAACGATTTCTCGGCGGTACAAGCGATATACTCGTCAATACGAGGGGGTCAGACGATTGCTTGATATTACAGACGGGTACAAACGATTGCTCGATAGTTCAGACGGGTACAAACGTTTTCTCGTTGGTACAAACGATATACTCGTCAGTACGAATAGGTACAAACGATTGCTCGGTAGTACAGACGGATACAAACGTTTTCTCGGTTGTACAAATGATATACTCGTCAGTACGAGGGGGTAAAAACGATTGCTTGATATTACAGACAGGTACAAACGATTGCTCGATAGTACAGACGGGTACAAACGTTTTCTCGTCGGTGCAAACGATTTACTCATCAGTACGAATGGGTACAAACGATTGCTCGATAGTACAGATGAGTATAAACGTTTTCTTGTCGGTACAAACGATATACTCGTCAGTACGAATGGGTACAAACGGTTGCTCGATAGTACAGACGGGTACAAACGATTTCTCGGCGGTACAAACGATATACTCGTCGATACGAACTGGTACAAACGATTGCTCGATAGTATAAACGATATACTCGTCGATACCAACGGGTACAAACGATTGCTCGATAGTACAGACGGGTACAAACGATTGCTCGATAGTACAGACGGGTACAAACGATTGCTCGATAGTACAAACGATATACTCTTCGATACCAACGGGTACAAACGATTGCTCGATAGTACAGACGGGTACAAACGTTTTCTCGGTGGTAGAAACGATATAATTGTCAGTACGAAGGGGTACAAACGATTGCTCGATGGTACAGACGGGTACAAACGTTTTCTCGGTGGTACAAACGATATACTCGTCAGTTCGAGGGGGTACAAACGATATACTCGTCGATACCAACGGATACAGATGATTTCTCGGTGGTTCAAACGATATACTCGTCAGTACGTCTGGGTACAAACGATTACACGGTGGTAGAAACGATATTCTCATCGATACGAAAAATCGAAAAAAAATTTCCACAAAAAAATTTAAAAAATAAATTCAAAAAAATATTTTCGACGGTACAAACGGGTACAAACGATTCTCTTTTCAATCGCGTTTATTAAAATTGTTTAGCTCTAAATGGGTTCCGGTCCATTTTTCCATACCCTCGTACTTTTTTCCCCCTTAAGGTACAAACGAAATTTAAGGCGGTACAAACCGAGTACAAACGAATGCAAAAAAAATTACTTTCTGTAAAGTCAGTTGCCAAGTTCACACAGGTCAACAACGGGGCCATCGCGGGGGTATATGAGTATATTGGGCTCAAGGAAAATGCTTTTTTATGTTGGATGTTCGTTATGTATTTTTTCTTTTATGATACGTAATTAATAAACAGTTTTTCTTTTTTACATTTGAAGCTTACTTTTCCTTCAATTCATAATCATAAATTTAAAATTCGTGTTGTCTGTGACCATGGATTCAAATGGGACAATGATAGGCTTTTCGTGTCCATGACGCAATTTCATACAAGTTCTAATTACTCCATGTGAATCACATGACAATGCCTCGATGGCTTTACAATTGTATATTTTTATTTAAGATTTTAATAAATATGTATTTACTACGTTCAATTATTTATAGGCATAAAATGTATTACTCTAAAACCCATAATGAAAGTTCCCTCCATAAAATATTTGTTAACGAAATATTTGTTAACTCCTCTATTCTTCTGTTTTGGCGCACATATACGTACAGTGTGTAAAAAAGAACACGATTTTTGTATAGTCGTTTTGTTAACGTGCTGTATTATGTTATATGATGACATGTTTTTTGCCTGCGTGTGTTAAAATATGTGATGATAATTTGTCACTGTAGTAAATTGTGTGTATGTGTGTATTTCCTCACGCCCTGTAAAAATGTGCGGATGGTTTTATTTGAAGCGAACTATGCAAGGCGTGTCCTGTAGTTACATGGTCGAAGAGCCCAAAGAAAGGTATTTTCTTTTCGCATATAGCCCAAATGGCGCTTAAGCGCGTTTCCAAAATTTGGGCCGTGAAATAGCCTCCCAAGATAGCCCAAATCGCGGTTTATAACCCAATCTGGCAACTCTGCTTATACGCTGAAATATTTCCTGAACGTTCTTATCCTACACGCCGTACATTTAAAATTTTGTACATTAAACTGAGGAAAACTGTATCCTTAACCCGTCGGGAAAGTAACCGACAAAAGCGAGTTACTAACGAAGAAACGGAAATTGGTGTTCTTGCCGTCGTTCATCGAGACCCTTGCGCGAGTTCTCGTCAAATTGCGAGGGAATCTGGCGTAAGCAAAAGAAGTATTCTACGTGTTCTACATCGTCATAAATATCATCCTTACCACATAAGTCTCCACCAGGAAGTAACTGGTACGAATTTCATGAATCGCACTGAATTCTGCCGATGGGCTCAACGCCAGATTCAGCCAGATTCTTCCTGGGCTCAACGGCAGGCAACATTTACGAATCACGGAAATATTAACTTGCATAACATGCATTCGTGGTCAACTGAAAATCCACATTGACTGCGACAAGTTGCACACCAAAGACCGTGGTCGGTCAATGTATGCTGTGGGATTATTGGGGATAGAATCATAGCCTTTTATTTCATTGAAGGGAATCTTAATGGTAGGGAGTACACCACATTCCTTCAAGAAACATTAGGTCCGTTATTGGAAGAAATACCTTTAGAAACAAGAAACAGAATGTGGTATCAACACGATGGGTGCCGGGCACATTTTTCGCTGATAGCTAGAAATAAGTTGCAAAAGAGATTTCCAAATCGTTGAATTGGACGCGGAGGAGCTGTATCGTGGTCGGCTCGCTCGCCAGACTTGACGCCTCTGGACTTTTTCTTGTGGGGATACTTGAAATATCTCATTTATAAAGAACGTCCAACTACGCCGGATGATATGCATGAGAGAATTCTCCGAGCCTGTGATTCGATAAGTGCCGAATTGATAAGAAATTCTACGCAATCCGTGATGAAGAGATTCCAATACTGCATTGATTCCAATGGCAATCACTTTGAACGTCTACTGTGAATAAAGGTAATTTCACATAAAAATAAAGTTCATGTCACTTTTTGATCTTAAATGACCTTGAACGACTTTGACCCCTAAATGTTTTTTATGCAGTTTTCGATGCTCTACAAGATAGTTGAAAAAAATATACCGTCCCATTTAAAAAAGTGGAGGTGACCTTTACTGTCCGACAGTGCCTCCGCTAAGATAAAAAAAAATAGTCGCATTTGATGACCCCTTTCGTACGGTACAACTTTTGTTTCAAGCATTTTTTTGTGACGTCGATAATTACAGAGATATTCAAGGTGGCAACAGTTAGTGCCTCACCATGTATACTGCTATACCAGTTATGAAATAAATAAAAATCGGTGTACCATGTTTATATATACTCTATATATCTTCTCTTTTCTTCTCTACCTCTATACCTATAAATGAAAGTCCGTTGTCTGTCTATCCGCGGTAAACTTCCGCACCAATGCACATAGGGGTATTTGGCCAATCTAGACGGTAAAGATTATTTCTTTCGATTTTTTTTTGCAATGACTCTCTAATTGACTTTAAGGGGTCTTCTCACTTTAGACGCTAAAAAAGGTTATTTTCATGATTTTTTTTAATAGGTTTATATTATAGATATTGATATAAAAAGTGTTCCACTTAAGGGGTGAGATGCAGTCAGAGGCGTAAAAAACGAGCATTTTCAATAATTTTTTGTATAGTAATTAAGATTATATTCCAAAAGTGGTTACACAGACTTTTTATGTTATATTTCAACTCTACTTGTACAAATTTTTAAAGAAAAACTTTGATTGTTTATAAAAATATCGCCAACTTTGACTCCTTCGGCATGTAGTGCTTTGCGGTGACCATCATACATTTTTACTGGATCATATGTACTCAAAATACCAACAAAAAAAATCATTAGTTTAATAATAAAACCAGTCCTTAATCGAAGCTTTTTTTTCAAAAATTAACAAAATGGCGGCTTCCGACAGATAACTTTTGATTTTCAAACAAAAAATCGCTCGTTTATTGTTTTAAAAAAATATAAATTTTCAACAAAAATGAAATTCTTCAATTAAGGACTAGTTTTTAATGCTATCAATAAGTACACCAAATTTCATCAAAAACCATGGAGTGGTTTTTGAATTACAGTGTTCACCGCCTTGAAAAACATAGTTTCGAGAAAAACGCGTTTGAAGTTTTTCGATGTGGATACGGTATTATATGTTCGTAAAATTGTCAGCCCAATGGATGAAGCTAAGCTTTTTTTATGTGTTTTGATCCGCTGAATCCGCATATCACAATTTTCTGCCGATAAGTCGGGCATTCAATTGTTTATAGCCAATTGTTAGAACAATTTTTCAAAAAAATTAAGTTTTGCGGGATGAATTATTTTTTTAAACTAGTTTGGGCAATTTTAAAACGAAAGTATTCTTTATAAAGTTTTGCTAAAGTTCACAGTTTTTGAGTAATATATTTTTGAAAATTTCTGAAAGAGTTTTCCAATTTTACACTTGATTTATGTATAGAAATACTAATTAAAAAATTACTTACATCGAATCATCAATTCCTGGGCCATACAATAGGGCTTCTGCCGATGTGGAAGTTTTCAGAATATCAATTTGTTGTCGTCGAAGCATTCTGCCTTCCCGGGTAGTATCGTTTGCATGTTTGTCAGCCGCTACCTGCCATGGGGACCGGACTAATTGTGGGATATCCCGGAAACTATTCATCGGATTGACTTGAAATTTTCAGGGAATATTTTCAAAACATCGTACTTCAAGAAAATGTAAAAAAATCGATTCTTTGAAAATTCTGACTGTATCTCACCCCTTAATGAATACACTTTCGAAGTACATAATTTTTTTTATTCATTCACGTCATTATTTATAGATAAAAATGGTAGTTAAACAAATGTCCTAAAAAAATTGTAGGTCTGCGCTGTTGATGAAATCTCGGAGATGAATCATCCGAAACAAAAAATCAAGAGGTTTTAAATTCAGTGTGTTAATGGCTATAGCGCATATCATACGATTTTGGATATATACAAAAATAACAAATTGGCGGGGATTTTTCAAAAAAAAATAAAAAGACGTGTTTTTTCACCGTTTTTGGCAACAAAAAATTGTAAATATTTTTTTTTTAATTCTTTATATACGCTATAGCTATAGTTGTAAAGAATATGTGGGTAAAATTTCATAAGGATCGGTTCAGTAATTTCGAAGTTTTTATCAACAAGCCGTCGAAAAACGTTGTTTCGAGAAAAACGTGTTCAACGTTTGTTTGGGTTACACAAATACGTAAATTTACAAAAAAAATGTATTTCGAAACTGTATTTATTAAGTGTAACAACTTTTATATCAATATCTAGAATATAAACCTGTCAAAAAAATCAAGAAAATAGTATTTTTTAGTGTCTAAAGTGAGAAGACCCCTTAAGCTATGGAAAGTATTTTACGATGAATAATGTGTTCTAAAGTATTGGGTTTTATAGGAAATAATAATACAACTATATTTTTAACTTAACTTTTTATTTTTCTCCATAACTAAACTTAATATGATTTATAGAACTAAGATGATAATCGGTGCCATGGCTCTTTTTCGTCCTGCTCACTCTCTGTGTCTTCAGGAACCTCCTCCAAATCTGAATCTGACAAGAAAAATTACTTACGTGTATGCCTCCGATTTTGTTGAAACTCATACATATGATAAAACATGGGAAACTATTAGACACGTATTTTTTTATCTGCGGAAAAACGGTTTTAAGGGGAAAAACGACCCATCAAAGAAGGGCGTTAATTGCATTTATTTTAAAACTATTTTATAGTGGATTTTTCATCGTTTTACATTAGAAGAAGTTCGGTTTTTGTTTCATTCTGATCGGTGGACTGCTTGTGGGTGAAACTGCAAAACGACCCCTCGGTACGCCGTTCTTTGAGGGGTGGTTTCCCGCTTTAAAACCGTTTTTCCGAGGATACAAAAATACCCGTCGAATAGTTTTCAATCTTTTATCACATATATGCGTTTTAACGAAATCGACGAAGGACACTTAAGGAGTTTCGACACAATAATCGAAATGCTTGTAGACGATTGAAATTCAATGCCACGTGTATTACAAAATGAACGAAGGTTCCAGTTGAACCTTCATGGAAATTAATTGAATTATTTCGGGTCGGAATAATTATTTTTCTAGTCTTTCTACTCTACAAATTCGCCTTTCATCTCCTTCAAAATAATCAAAAGTGGGGACAATAACTTCCCATCAGCGCTTATAGTAGGTTGGATTGTATAACTGTGGGTCGTTGAAGAGACTGTACAACGCAAGCAACTTTTTTCATTCCTTCCGTTGTTAGCGTGCGCCCCGAATGGATCTCCAGTTGGAAACCGCTGTGATCCGAATTGTACACGTCTTCCACCCATACTTTTCGATTAGTGGTACATTAGCTACGAATTTTTCTGCGTTTTTTGTAGAAGTCCTTCTCCTTCCATTGTTTTTCGCGTTACAAATTTATTAATTTTCCTAGATACAATACGGTGCTGTTTTTTAAAGTTCCATAGCCAATTGTGAGAGGCTTTAAATCGTACATCCTCAAAGTTTATCTCTTTTTGAGCTTGAAGTGCCCACGTCTGAAGATCAATATCATGTACAATAATACCAGAATCTATAGCAGTTTTCATATTCTTCAAAGTATTCTTCAAAGCTTCTCTTTATAAGTACCACCTTTATTTAACTGATATGCCCAGTGGTGCAATTGTCGCTTCGACTGAACAGATTTGTATTTTTGACGGACGATGTCTACGCTATAATTTTTGGTTTTGACAGATCTCCAGTATGCAACTGCTTTTTTTATACTCATAGCTCACGTAATCGTCAGTGGAACAGGTTTCTGCATCACTATCTCTGGTGGCTTTTATCCATATAGTGTCTTCAACGGCAGTGTCGTCATACTGTCTAAATGGTTCTTGAAAATTCAGTTTTTCCTCTTTGATCATTTCAACTTCATTATAGTTGTGCATAGTATTGATCAAAATGGTTTCGAACTGGTCAGCTAGTTCAACTTCGGCATTGTTAACTGGAGTTTGAGCCGTATTCATCGCTTCAAATGTAGCGAGTAGAATTTTAATACCGTTGATTGGATTTACTTTCATCTTCGGTAAAAATAGTATTAACACGCGTAAAACACTGATGGGTGCTTGTCTTCACGTGGACTGGACGAAGACGAAAGGCTACTGTCTTATAAAGCGAGGCACCGAACAATGATAATCGTAAAGTGCAATACAATACATCATTATATATTGATTCAGCGAGGAAGGACGCAATTAGATAGAACGTTACTCCCGTGTAGTGAGCGTTATGATTAGATACGATTGATAATCGGGTTTTCCGAGAAAGCGTGACATATATGTGAAATACATATATGTTAAGAAGATATCTGTACGTTATCATTTCGCATATGCATTCGTAAAAACTCAACAGGTCATAAAAAAATTGAAGCGCAGAAATCCGAGTACGATAATTCATTAAGCGCAACCAAGAAAAAGTTAACACAATAAAATTATTCATATATGTATAATCTGAATGCAATTAATACTATTTTTATTATATTTTTGTTTTTACTTTTGAAGGACTGGTTTTTTGGAAGAAACACCTATCTACACGACGAAAAAATTAATGACTCTGTGCAATTATTATCGCAAAATCGGTTAATTTGAAATAGAAATTTCGAAAATTTACTCAAAATATAATATACAACACGCGCAACGTCGGATGATTAAAAACATAATCAAATAGCACCGCTTGAAATTTACATTTACTTTTCGATTTCGAATTTTTAAGTTTCCGGCTTTCTGACAAGAAAAAGAGTTTAGCAAAAAATTTTACGTTCTGAAGGGAACAACTTATCCAAAAATATCGGGATAAAATTTGTACCGAATTTATCGACCCGTCTTTCACATATGCGGGGACCGGCCTAGAAAAGTATATTTCGAAAACATCGCGGTAAAAATTTCGAAAAGAAAAATTGCGCTTGGCGGCTCTGTTCATGTAATGGGTCACGACGTTTACGATTTTATGGATATCGTGATAAAACTAACGAATTATGATCTTACAAAACGATACTTGCAAATCGATACGGCAAGCAAAAGAAAATTGTTTCACTCGTAACCCCTTTAGATTTATTCTGTAAAGCATCAAAATAAAACATATAACTAGTTATAATAGAAATGTATGTGTATTTCTGAATGCTTCCTAATCAGAGTCGAGGGCGTCCCAATTCGAATATATGAGTCTTATGATTAAGGGGTAGCTTCCTCTCCCCCCTTCACCCCAGCTCACTACACACCTCTTCCCAAATTCAATCCATATATATACATGTATACCCAAACATAAAATTCTTATTACCGATGGGTTGCATAACAATTTCAAAGCATACGGGTTGAAAATTTGCTAAAACCGCAAATGAAATGGAATTACGCGGGGGCCGTTTACCCTTAAGAGAAGGGCAATAAGGTTTAAGCGTGAGAAAATATTCAATTACATGTTTTAGGAGTATTTTATATCAGTACGGATATTTTGAAAAGAAACATACGACCTCGCCGATTTAATTCATGTAAGGGGTGATTTTCCCCCTTAAGCTTGCGGATCGGCGATTGCGCAAAAACACGTAAACTTTGATTTTTTCCCCTCTTTAAAATAAACCCCATTTTGTTGATTTCCATGCAATATTTCGGCGTGTGAAGTGAAAAAAGCAAATATAGGAGTGGTTCACACCTTAATTTTTTTTTGCAATGTCCCTATAGTGTATTTTTCATTGCTTCGGATTAGAAGAATTTTCGTTCTTGTTTTATTAAAATCGGTGGACTCCTTGTGTGTGAAACTGTCATATTACCCCTAGAGATGCCTTTTTTCGAGGAGTGGTTTCATCCCTTAGAACCGTTTTTCCGACGATAAAAAAAATACGTATCGCTTACTTTCCGGTGCTTTATAACATAACCAAATTTGACAAAAATCGAAGGGTGTCACCGAAGGGGTGTTCCTTGTGAGACAGTCAAACCTAGAACACCGAGAAAGATACATGAACTTGCACCGATTGTAAAGTTCTGACTGAAACTAGGGCGCGGGTGCAACAGATGAGAGACGGGGAAGGGTTGCCTATTGTTCCCTAGTCATTGGACAATAATAATAACCGGTTTTTTTACCTGCCTCAAGTTATAGAAATTAATTTATGACCGGCTTGAGCGTCAGAATACCCGTATGTGCAACGATCCGATCTTCATACGGTCATCACGGTAGGTTATCGGGGGGCTAAGCAGTCACCAAAAATGTCGAACACAAATTTGAAAGCCAAATCATCGGCGAGCGAGCCACCACACACTCCGCTCGACACGTCGAGTGTACTGTTTCTGTTTTCCCGATCGGATGACGTTACTCACGTACTTCAAGGAGGGTGAAGTGATTCATTTGAGTCAAATGACGATATATACATTTTCTTTCAAAGGGCCAGTCCACTTTGAAAATTTAAATAAATCGAAAGCAAGCAAGACTTCAAGAAATCGACGATGATGAGCAATCAAAAGGGATTTTGTACTGTGCAGGAATTGAGTTTTTCATAGTATAAACTTCAAACGCGTTGTTCTCGAAACAACGTTTTCAAAATGTAGCTCCATTGTATCTCTAAAACTAATAAACCGATTCTCTTGAAATTTGAACCACATATTGTAAACATGATTCGCAACAAGATGACCCTCGATGGTTTCAAAAATTTTATTTTTACTCTTTTTTGCGAAAAAAAGAAAATAGTACAAAATATAGGGGCTACACAGTTCGCATTGGACTCGATCGATTGCACGGCGATATTTACTGAAACACAGTGCTCAAAATACAGTATGGTCAAAGTAAATTATTACAGTTCCTATACTGTCCTCTTTGGACTCGAACCACTCTACTGTATCTTTTACTGGAACACACAGTCCAAAATACAGTGTAGTCAAAAGTAAATTTTGACAGTTCAACACTGTAATATAAATTTAACAAAACTTATAAGTTGACAGTTCGTTAATCTGTATTATGTACAATGAATGCGCCAGTTATATCGACAGAGTTTATGTAAATACTCAAAAAAAAGTTTATCCATAAAAGAAGTTTGAAAAAAATGTGTAGAAAATATTAAAAAATCAGTCACATACACAAGAACGTACCTTATTGTAAGTAATTCTCTTTTTTATAATTTCTTGAATTATGTCGCACAAATTTCAACGTTTGCATCCTATCGACCACGCACTACTAACTGGCAATCCTTTGTGTCCTGGCCACGTGCCTCTCCCCACGTGCGAGACAATTCCTAATTAGACAAGAACGTACCTTTAAAATAATAAAATTCTCTCTTTCTTTATAATTTCTTAAATTCTGTTGCACAAATTTCGATGTCCGCGTCCCATCAACCACGCACTACTAACTGGCAATCCTTTGTGTCCTGGCCTCGTGCCTCATTTGCATACAGTATAAAAATCAGTGATCGCATTTAAATTTTACAGTTAAAGATTTTTACTGAAATCAATGATGTATTCACAATATCAAACTGAAAATAAACCAGTGTAACTGTAAAAATCTCAGAGTGCACACATAACATCACGAACTATCAAAAGAAGAGTAAAACTACCGTGCCACACTGAAATTTAATGAATCACTCTGTATTCAATACAGCGTACACTGTAACCCTTGCAGTTTGCGTACAGTATGAAAATCAGTGATCTCATGTAAATTTTACAGTTGAATATTTTTACTGAAAACACTGATGCATTCACAATACCTAACTGTAAATAAGCCAGTGTAACTGTAAAAATTTCAGTGTGTACAGGAAAATTCGTCATTTTTCTAGGACAGGATTTACATTACTCTGTTTTACTGTAAAATAAAAGATGGTACCCTGTTTTTTATGCGGCTTATAATGTGACTTTCGCTAATTCTTTTTTTCCCTGCACCTATTTTTGAGGCATTACGTTAAACTATATTTTTTGTACTTAAAAATGAATCGTAATGAATCAAATTTAAAAAAAAATGTATTTCAAGACTTTATTCATCAAGCCCAACAACTTTAATATTCATATCTATTATAAAATCCTCAAAAAAAATCGCGAAAATAGCCTTTTTCGTGGCTCCAAAGTGGACCAGCTCCTTAATGAACCGTAAAAAAATGCATACGAAATATAGATTCAATATGTAGACTTAATATTTCATGAAATATATAATTAAAGGTACCGACACTGGTAGATGGACGATCGTGGTTTGGCTCTGGAGGTACTTCGAGGTAAGCCGCATTGTGCGTGGCCAATACTCGGAGCGGAGACTGCTTACCCGTGCACCTGCTGGTGCAACAACCAGTGAGCGGAAGGCCAAGCCTTCTGATACCATGGTGTAGATACTTGAGTTAGGTCTGTGCACCAAAGAATCAAAAGAAAATACGACCGTCTATACAGGTACGAGTGTTCCACAGTTTTCCCGTACCCTCGGCAAATGGGATATAGTATAGCTTAAGACGGCTGTGGACGCAATAATGATACCATGTCCGTTGTCCCTCTCCAATTACGTTTAATTTTTCATATGTGATTTTTCATCGAAATCTAAGAGACACGTCTTCTTTTTTATCGGCGGAAAAACGTTTTTAAGGGGTGAAAAGTACCCTTGAAGTTGAACACTCTCAGAGTGACTTTTGCAGTTTTGCTTATTTCCAGTCAATATATTAGATTGAAACCGATTGGAGGATAATGATTATGGTGAATAATATAAAATGCACTTTTTCAAGTCCGAGGGGGTTTTTGCGTTTTTCGAGAAAAAAAAACCGTTTGAGGGGTGTCTACCTCAAAATACTACTATTTCCGGTGTCCCCCCTCTGATTTCGTTCAATTTTTGATGTGTTGTTTTCCATCGAAATCTGAGAGACACTTTTTTCCATCGGCGGAAAAATGCTTTTAAGAGATGAAAATTACTCTTTGAGGTGGACACCCTCAGAGTGACATTTGCAGTTTCGCATATTTCCAGTCAGGATGTTAGATTGAAACCAATTAGAGGTAGGTAGAGAGAGATAGAAACCGGAAACGGTTTCCTTGTTAGTATTAATGCTCTTCACCACAATTCAACGCGTTTTCCTTAATGAAGTATTTTATGAGCACATTTCATTAAGGAGCATTAAACAGAAATCTATGCGGGCGGAGCCGCGGGTGGAAAGCTAGTATTTTATATTTTGAACATTGTTTTACCGAAGAACAAATGGGACAGCAAAAAGCCGGGTAAAGCGATTAAGAGACATTTGCCTGGGCACTCCACTCCGGGACGCACTTTACGAGTTTAGTCATTCGATATTTATCGTTCAACTCTATCAGTTCAAAATTATCGTTTTGATTTTTTTATTTGTCTGGTCATTGTTTCTAGAATAACTTTTTATTAGTGCAATGAAATACGTATTCGATAGACACGATTATTCAGGTCGCTAAATGTACCACCAGCATTTCTCGAATCTTATGTATTAGTTTTTGTGGCCTGCGTATAATAGATTAACCAGCTTTGTTCATCAGTATCAACGCATTCATTGGATACAGATAACAGGGATTGGCTGGACGAATCTGAATTACCAAGCTTCCGCGGCAACGTTTGTTTTTTCGTTTCTGTGCTGGATGTCTCGGTTTAAAAGCAATCACCCTGTTGCTCCCTCGTCGTCACCGGGGCAGGAGTTTCCTCCCCCGCAATCAAAACTCTGCCACCTGGAAATGAAGTTTCTCATTCATGGGGGTCTTCGGCGTCCGCAATTGTGTGTATTCATTCGCGCATGTACGCAGGTACAAAAATTCATTTCCTCGATCCTACACTACGGGGAATCCGGGTTCAGACTCCCCATATATCCAGCGGTCCGTGTATCCACGACGTTTCTGTCACTCCGTCCATAGCCCTCATGGATCAAAACGTGGTGTATAGTAATACAGCGAGGCAACGTGTGCTTCGACAAAAGAGCAAGTTCACACTGTGGCGCGATATACCCTAAGTGTCCCCAAACCGTTCGGAATTGCTTCGAAATAGGTGAAGCCTCCGGAGGCTCCTGCTTTTACCGATGAGCATGGCTCGGCATGCGCAAAGTTTTTACCGCGGCAGGCCGAGAGGTATATCCTGCCCATTCTCTCTTTCCCCCTGTTTGATGCCGCGTTCTAGTTCCCCGCTTATTCTCTTGTTCTTTTTATATTTGTATCCATCTATATGGCATTCGTATATATTTCTAATCCACGCAGAAGACGGCGTTATTCGAAGCCGGGTTTAAGCGGACAATCCATTGTATTTCCTGGTCCTTCACAATGGGCCAGCTGAAGGAGACGCCAAAACATTGAGACATATTCCTTGTTGTTCCTGTCACCGGGGGAGAGAGAGAAAGCCCACCCCGTCGAGACATGCACACCTACTGCAAATACTAAAACTTACCCTGACGTCTATGTGAACTGGTCCGGGCATTGTAACAAAAATATTTGAAACTTGCTGTCGAAGTGCGGTGCAGTATAGTATAATCTGCCATATTCCATGCGCAGTCATATATCGTATAGTACTGGATATGTTAGTATAGAATCTTGTGCGACCTCCTCATCCTCCGTCCTCCAAATAACCGTTTGTGAATAGGAAGGTGCATGCGAGCAGTGGACGTGTTGGTGACGATTTCATCGTCTCGGTTACTCATATTACAAGAACAATTTTTCCCGTTCAATGGTCTCTAGTCTCCATAAAAGGTGTCACGCATTCATTCCATTTGTGCACTCTGTAAACATATACATAGGATTTTACTGTGCTTATTCACTGTGGTCCGTAAGAAAATATAGTCGAATCTCGATATAACGAACCTCAAGGGAAGTTCGTAATAGCGAGTTTTCGTTATATTGAGGTTTCGTTATACCGAAGTCATGTTCCTCAAAAAGTTCTTAAAATAAATATATTAGTATTATAAATATGGGGATATTTTTTAAAGGAAGAACGGTATGAATTAGAGCATTTTTTACAAGCAATTAGAAATTAGAGCATAATTTATATGATTATATCGTTGTATTAAGGTTTCGGGTTTCTATCGGAAGGGGATGGACAAATCATCGTTATATCGAGGTTCGACTATATGTGAGAAGTGAAATGCGAATCGCCTGAGAGATTTCTCCAGAATTATTTTGATCTTTTCGTACCAGTTTTCGTGGTGCCTACGGAGAAAATCTACTTTTCCAGCAGCTGAATTTTTAAAACTTGTTTGCTGTTCTGTCGTAAACAGCCTACAGCAGACGCGTCATAGGCGAGTCTGTATTTAAATATTATAGCCTTCAATTAGCTACGTGTGGAACGACAAGGCATATTCGCAAGAGTTATACGATAAATAGTTTCGATCCAATATGAAGTCTGTAACTATCTCGACCGGAAACACTACAAAGGATGAATTGCTGCATAGCAGTAACGTGACCGCGAAACACTCAATTCAGGGTCATCGACACATTCCGCGTGCTGTTTAATAGCTTGTCGCTACTTTAATCGTTACTCCTCGATCGGGCAAGTCAGTCAAAGGATATTGTACATCAATTTGTAAAAAATATTTTTTTCCGTTTTTATCCCAATGAAAGATTTGATCCCACTCGATCACCAACGCAGTTGTCCTCGAAAAGTTACGAACGATGGACAAAGCGCACAAAACTGTATTGTGTGGATGAAATGGCTTATTCGTTAGAGGATTGAACAATCGATGAATCGATCATGAAGAACTACACTTTCGATCATTTCCGTTCAACGGACACCTGGCTGCCCTCATAACGAGCGTTGAATGGTTCCGAGTGTCTAGCAAATCCATCTACTGGTACCGAACATTGTGCGTGTAGGAGTGTATCGGTTCCGCAAACTGGTAGATCCCTCTCGACCCATCTAGCCTCCATCGTGTGTACCCCTTTGTCTATATCCTTCTCATTCTACGTTGCACCTTTTCCCCCTTTACTTTAGCCATATATCGCTAGTGGAATGTTAGATATAGATTCGCACAGTTTCACCTAGTGATCCTGGGAAGCACCGATGGAAATATCGACTCCCGCTGTTCGTGTTCGAGTTTTTTCTCATTCACCATGTGCGTTCATTGTTCAACAAAAATTTAACTCGTATAATGCCGAAGGTTCAATAGCAAAAAAAGAATGAGGAAAGAAGGCATCTGGAAAAAACGATGTTTAATCTAGCTGGACTGCACAGGTAAAATATTCGAATGCCCAAGCACGGCCAACCCATCAGCAACAGAATTGTGCTTAAGGGGTTAGGCCACTCTAGAGGCCGAAAAAATAGGCTATTTGGGGATTTTTTTCAGGAAAACTACAAAATAAATCGAGATTACAAAAAAGGGTGTTTATCATACATATCAGTGATTGTATAAAATAATTTTTTAAGCGATTCATTTAAAAATGGCTGCATTTTTTAAGTTGGCCGGAAACATAACTCAGACAATTTTCAACCGATTCACTTGAAATGTTGAATGTGTATTGAAAAATATATTATCTATGGAATTACGTAGGATTTTTTTACATTGCATAGTTCATTTGTTATTAACAATTATCTAACGATTTTTAGGCAAATTTTTGGAAAGTGAAAAATTTGCCTAAAAATCGTCAGATAATTAATGACAAATGAACCTGCAATATAAAATAAAATCCTACGTAATTCCATAGACAATGTATTTTTCAAAATATATTCAACATTTCAAGTGAACCTGTTGAAAATTTTGAGATAAACGCTGCACCGGCGCCATTTCGAAATTAATCGCTTAAAAAAATGATTGTATACACTAACTGATATGTATAATAAACACCCTTTTTGTAATCTCAATTTATTTTGTAGTTTTTCTAAGAAAAAATCCCCAAAATTTCCCCCTATTTTTCGACCTCTAGAGTAGCCTAAGACCTTCAGGAGGTCCGGTGATTGGAACGAGTATGAGATGAAAGCCCGATTTTTTTTATAGCATTGTCGAGACCTTCGCTTATGCGTATCCGAAGTTACCACGAGATTGACCGTACAGTTTCCGAGTTATTAATTGTTAAAGTTGATGAATTAGTCACACGTAGGTGACAAAATGTGCCTGTCCTCTCATATGTCGATTTTTTGTGCTACTTGGAGCCAAGACACACGTAGAAAAAAACTGACAGTTGCATTCGTTGAATCGTTGTGATCAATAAGGCACCATGAATTGGAAAGCTCACCGCAGAAATAAGCAATAAATTTAGAAATAAACTCATGAAAAACCGAAGTATTAGGAGAGTGAGACGTCTCGTGACGTAACAGCAGTCATCTTGCTCGAAGTGTGGCAACGCCGGATACCCGTGCAAATTTGATTCTTCTGTCGGATATTTTCATCGCGAATTAAAAATATGATTGTGTGAAGCTATACATTTTTTAATGGATTATAAAGGGCCTTTCGTCGATATTTACTTAAACTTCTTATATATATATATATATATATATATATATATAGCCAAGGCATCTCAATCTTTCTGGCGACATGTATACAACGCATCTATATATAAATTCAGCATCGAAGAACCGTCATGTAAAATGAACGTTGGTTTTTATATCTGCAAATATTGTAAAAATTAGGAAAGGGAAAAATAACATAACCATCGATGAAATAGGTTTTTCACTTTGGACAGATTGGACATTGAACATTAAGCTTAACCTCAACGCGACGTTTTTTTATTGGCAATCGCAATATCATCTTTTCATTTTCTAATTCTTGTCCGACAGAATCTACCGTTGTTTCTAAACTGGACTTCAGGTATAATCACGTTACTCTCTTGATAAATTTCTACAGTATTGTCATTGTCCATGTTTACCGGCTACAAGAAATAATAAGCCGGACGCGTGGGACCGATGACGGCCATCGAAAATGGGACGATGCTAAACGTCGACAATATGGCGTACTGCTGAAGTCGAGTAGTAGATTATTACGTTTCTTCCCATATTATAAATATACTAGGTACCTCGAAATTCGATACTTTAAAAAATATCTCGAAAAATAGGCCATATACATATGTCTAAAACGTGCAAAATAATCTCTAAGTTTAGTAGCGTGGTCATCACCGTACCTCCTTAAGGAGTTTCAACACCTAAATCGGAATGCTTGTAGACGATTGACATTCATGTCACCGAGAGATTAAGTCAGGATGCAGTTTCGGAGATTTTTAAGGTTTAAGTTGAGTTTCGCTCGAGTATTATTAACCCCCGAAAACATGATTGCTTGTTTGACCATGTACAAAATTCTGATTTATCTTGAAATATTTTTTAATTTTATTTAACGAATTCTTTTATTATATTTTTTCAATTGAAATGTACAAAAAAGTGAAATAACTTTTTATAAATTAGCCAAGCAAGTTTACTACAAACGTAAACAAAATTGTAAACCTTAGAACTAATATTTTCCTAAATATTACATTTTTATTTAAAAAATCACATTACTATTATAACAAGAAATTGGTATTACCATTATATAAAAATACAACGTATTTACCACATAAGTACACTGGAAATGCTGTGCAACGACTTGGCGTGCATGGTTAAGAGAAAAAGCTCGGGAAGATGCACAATATATATATAACCTGTAACAACGCACCAACTGCCAATGTTATTAGCAATGCGGTTTCCTGCACCTTGCGCTAGTGTGATTCGGACAAGATAACATTGATATATAGTGTTATCGGTGTATATATCGGTTCACATAATTCACGTGACGTGTCAGAGCTACGTTATATCCACCATTGACAAATATTCGACTGTACTCGGAAAAACCATCGAATATAGCGGAATGAGTATCAGGAGAGATAATCAGATATTTCGTTTTTCACCAGCAAGACGACGGCACCGTAATTCGACCTTTAAACTTGCCGATGCTGTGGCTTAGAGACGGATACAATACACAAAAAGACCGATCAATACACAAAAGTATATACGAAATATATTTCATGTAATGTATAAAGTTGTCTGATAGAGGAGAAAGTGTACACTTTAATATATCATATTAAATTATGCATAAAAAAAGATTTAACGTATCGTGTCGTCCAAGGGAACATCACTGATTTGATCCATACTTTGCGAGATCACAAAATTTGATTTCGAGTTGCTTAACAAATTGCGGCAGTATATGTTTTTCCAACCTGAGAGTTAAGTAGTTGGAAAGACGAAATCCTTCGCCGAGCTTTTTTTCTTAACCATGCACGCCAAGTCGTTGCACAGCATTTCCAGTGTATTTATGTGGTAAATACATTGTATTTTTATATAATAGTAATACCAATTTTTTGTTATAATAGTAATGTGATTTGCAAAATAAAAATGAAATATTTAGGAAAATATTAGTTCTAAGGTTTAACAATTTTGTTTGCGTTTTTAGTAAACTTGCTTGACTATTTTATAAAAAGTTATTTCACTTTTTTGTACATTTTAATTGAAAAAATATAATAAAAGAATTCGTTAAATAAAATTAAAAAATATTTCAAGATAAATCAGAATTTTGTACATGGTCAAACAAGCAATAATGTTTTCGGGGGCATTTTGTTACTTGGCGTTCTTTTTTTACTTTTTCAAAGTTTTTAAAGGGGATTTCATATCTTTTCGAAAGGGGAGAAATCTTTTTTCGTTCTGCGCCAGTTCAAAGAGAAGTGAATTCAAATATGTTTTCATTACCTTGTATTTTACCAAATGCTATAAATATATTTTTTTAAGTCTTCACTCCCTTCCACTATTGAATCGACGTATTTTCAGGGTGATTTACAAACGCCTATTAGTGAAATATTTATTCATACTTCACTTATTTGTATTCACATGCATGCATACAAATACAATTGTATTCACAAATATTCGGAACATACTAATAAATTCACAAAAAAAATTGTGAATATTCACAAAAAAATGTGAATATTTACAAGAAATCCTGTGAATTAAAAAAAATCACATCAAAATCTGTGAATGCAAATGTATTCACAAAAAATTGTAAATACAAAAAAAATTACAAAATAAGTTGAGAATTTTTTCGTATTTAAGACAAATTAAAATCAAATTCACAATGATTAGATTAAAATTAACACCAAACGTGAGTTCTTACGTATTTTCAGAGAAAACATTGCGTCGAGGCAAAGAAATTTTTGCAAAAAAAGTGAGTTTCAAATAGTACATCATAAATATGAAAAAAATCACAAAATGAGTTGTGAATTTCCTCAAGTTGAAGAAAATTAAAATCGAATTCACGACAATTATATTAAAATTTACACCACAAGTGAGTTCTTATGTATTTTGAGAGACAACATTGTGTTGAGGCAAAGGAATTTTCGCACAAAAAGTTTTGTGCAAAAATTTCTTTGCCTCGAGGCAATTTTTTCTCTCAAAATGCGTACGAACTCACTAATGGTGCAAATTTTAATCTAATCATTGTGAATTTCATTTTAATTTGTCTTAAGTATGAAAAAATTTACAACTTATTTTGTGAATTTTTTTGCATTTACAATTTTGTGTGAATACATTTGCATTCACAGATTTTGATGTGAATTTTTTTTAATTCACAGAATTTTATGTAAATATTCACTTCCTTTGTGAATATTCACAATTTTTTCTGTGAATGTATTTGTATGTTCAGAATATTTGTGAATACAATTGTATTTGTATGCATGCATGTGAATACAAAAAGTGAAGTATGAATACATTTGTATTTATATTCACATGAAAATTACGATGTGAATAAATTCGTATTCGTATTTATAAATAGCATTACACCCAACTCTGTACCTCTTAATGTTTTACTTTGTGATATATCGTCTCCACGTTTCATGAATTGCGCTTTGTTTGTTGTAGCAGGAGAAAACTCTTAATTGAAAAAGACTAGAGATAAATAAAAATATTTTACGAAAATCCAACTTCATTGCGTTATTTTATTTGCGTGTTCAGCGAGTGGAATGCGAATCGATTTGTTCATTCTAAACAAAAATCGAATGCACTCGGATAGCGCGTCACATTTACTCTGCTGGAGGCTGCTCAAAGAATACACGTCTTTCCTTATATCGTTAAGAAGCTTCGGGTCAACTGATGAAATGTTACCATTAGTTCAAATTTATATAGTAGATTCGTTATCATGTACTGAATGCACCCTTCAAATTATAATATTTGATTTTGATAATCTTGAATTGAATTTTTAATTTAATAATTTAATTTAAAATTTGAATTGAACAAACAATTTTTACATAAGAAGATGCCTAGACTCATGCCGATCGGCAGTTTTACACACGAAATAGTGTGAAAAATGTTGAGGATGTTATGAAAAAATATCGAATCATTCAGTACAATATCAAAATGGTCACCTAAAAATTAAATGATCTGTCTACGGCATTTATTAAATATTGACTTTTATGTAGATGAAGACGTCAGTTTTTCTCCCAGCGACGAAACGGAGAGGTGAAGCGTGCCAACGTCGCATGAAGACTTAATGGCGCACATGTCTCAATGCCATTGGTCACCGTGGTCAGCCCATACTTTCAATAAAGCCCATTTTCAAAGAGGACTCGTCTTTTTTTTTCTTTTAGACAATTGACATTTATCGTTCAAAATGAATTCGATTGAATAAAGGAATGTAAACACCGTGTAAAAATAATAGACGAAAATCAGTTGTTTGTTAAATATTCGGGTTCGTGAAAGAAATACCTTAAAGTGCAGAACCATATATTTTCGAAACACAGTTCTTCTTTTTTTTTCATTTAACACAGTCAGATTGATGCGGAAAAATTGTATACAAAAAAAACTTTTCTTCTAAACAGGCCTTTATTTAATGTACTAAATACTCAATTTCAGAATTTTTATTCAAGAAATGTTAAGTTGTTCTACAGTAAATTAAAACTAAAGCCGGTCTGACAAAAAAAAGGTTTTGTTGACAATCATCTTATTTTCAATTTACATAATAGCCGATAATCGCGTAACACATAAAATATGCAGCTTCAATCACACTTTCATGTTAACATTAAAAAGCGCACAATCATTCAAGCGCACAGGCCAGATTCACAATCTGGCCTTCCTTGGCCAGATTGCACAATCTGGCCGTCCTTGGCCAGATGGCCCAATAGTCCTAAGGCCTTTTCATTTTATGAAAAATGCTAAAATTCATTCTTCATATTATAATCATTTTTATATTATGTCAAGCTGGAAAAACTTCAAAAGGTCTCGTTGTCGCTCTCCATACCGGAATAGGGTTTCATGCCCAAATGTTGCTGGATCCAAGGCATCGAACGACAGTTTGGCTTTCCATAGTATTTGACGCATTGAGCATACTTGGGACGATAAAGTTCGAGGCGTTGAACGACATAACCGAGGAAAGTCCTCGATGCAGGTGTGACACTCGAAGATTTCTCAGAGACGGCGGATTATCATCGTTCCATGTAGACGTAGATTGTGCAGTAACAACAATCAAATATGGTGATCACCACAGTATGAAAAGAATGGCGAGGCATATAAAGGCGCTGTCAGGCTTGAGTCTGTGAGATCCAGCCAAACATTAGGTTTTGCCCGAATAAAATACAATTACGCTACAATCACAGGTTTGCACCAATTTTATTCGTATGAACCCGTGATCAAATATACAGGTGTCAATTGCATCGCACGAATGTCAATTAGGCCGCCTATTCGATACCTGTATGTTTGATCACGGGTTCGTGTGAACAAAATTCGCAAGAACTTGGGTTGGTCGTGTAATGGCGTTCTATTTTACATGTTCTATTAGACGCCGTAGGGGATCTAGGATTATATATCGTGTTGCACAAAGCTTTTATTTCTCATGAGAGATTTTTCAGCGATAAATCATATTTTCGACAAAATAATTGTCAAGCTCTGCATCAATAAATTCTATACAGCCGAATGCATTTTCTACAAAAAAAACTTCACCGTCTATGATTAGATTCTGTTCAGAAAATTTTGAAGATATGTTCATAAAATGTTAATGGAACGAGGTTATGAACACACAAATTGGTAATGACGTATTGAAGCTAGGTTATGCTCTCAGGGCACACAAAATCTACACATGCACGTCTGTCTGCGAATTTCTTTATTTTATGTAAGCAAGTGAATGCAATGAGCACATTATTGAATTTTTAACTTACTCTGTATCTATTTCCGTATCTTCCTCGCTGTTTCTTCGACGGTTTTCGTGCGAGCGCCACGGCTAATATACATACGCGTGTTAGGATCACAATAAATAATCCCCATGTAAATTTGAACCTACGTGAACCTTTGTTTTCTTTTTTCACATCCACGCTCGACTAACCGTGTTGGTACTCGAGCTGACAAAGCGACTGTATTAGAATATATTGTATATATATATATATATATATATTGGAAGCAGGGTGTAGTTCGAGTCGTGCCGTTCGCGAACGCGGTGGCGTTGCTGTGCCTGTTGCGCTAGAGTGTTAATCAATTCACAAAACGGCGTATCTGTTATGTGTATGACATGAGCCAACGACTTCATTTCATTCAATGAAAGACAATGGACGAGCGTGGAAGAATTTTTGGGGTAAAAGGTCACCCGAAAATTCGGCCGTAAATTATGAGATCACGGGATTAAGTGGACAAATAGAAAAATAGCCCGAACAAAATCGATAGGAAAAAATCACATTACATTGGTAAACTGTCATTAGATTTTCGATTTGTTGCCGCGTTTTCGCGTAATATCGGAACCAAGTTAAAACGTCGTCTGCTGAAGCCCATCTTACTGTATAAAGAGTCGCGGCGTGTTCGTCAGTCGGTCAGTGGCGTCGAGATCGGTGGCATCGATCAGTGGCGTCGAATTTTTTTTTTCATTACTTGGCGTCAAGAGAGAGAGGCTGCCGCGTCTCTTGATGAACCCAGTGGAGAAACCGCTTAATTTTTTAACACGACATTCCTGACACTAATCGCTGTTTGTTCTGTTTTTTAAATTTAAATCGAAGCATTATTTTAACCCCTACAGCTCTATAACTAGTGGTTACGAAGTGCCATGTGTATTACCAAATGGATGAAGGTTGAAGTTGAACCTTAATGGCTCGTGGCACTTCGTAAACACTAGTTATAGGGCTGTGGGGTTAAAATAATGCTCCGATTATAAATTTTCAAACTGAACAAACTGCAATAAGTGTCATGAATGTTGTGTTAAAAAATTAAGCGGTTTCTCCACTTAGTTCATCAATAATACTCGAACAAAACGCAACTTGAACCTTGAAAATCTCCGAAACTGTGTGGTGAAACGGTTTAATTTTTGGACAGTTAATGCACCCTAAATTAATCTCTCGGTGATATGAATTTTAATTGTCTACACGCATTTCGATTTAGGTGTCGAAACTCCTTAATAGGCGTTAAATATCCCACGAGCTATCGGCTCTTTTGCACGATGATTCAGTATATATGCGCACACAATGCCAAAGGAATTGGCTTTTTGGAGGTCATTTCCGTGGCTTTGGCACCCACTAGGAGGTCTCCACCCTGAGGTCGCTCTCTTTTTTCTCCTTCCCCTCTTGCGACGGCCCCACAACTTCAATTCATTTTGAGAAATCCCTTTTCACATTGCCAGCGGACGCACGATCACCTGGCGTTTGGACCCTCATGAATAAAATCATCACTTTGGGAAAAAAAATATTACCGAATAATAATGAATCTAGACCGTTGATGAATCGTTAAATTTGTTATGCTCTGAAAGTTTTATCCCCCATACCCATGTACGTATTGCAAACTGGCTTGGTATTGGCTCAGTACTGATGCCAGAGCTGCTAATACTGGCGGGCTACCAAGGGCCAAGCCTTGCCCAAGTGGTAATCAGTACTCAGACAACTTTGGCTTGTTAACACCTGTCCAACTTATGGTGCCGTGATTCGACCCGACACTGTTTACGGGTACTGGCTCAGTATAAGTGCCCAGTTTTGGGCCAGATATCGTAGCCAGTCTTAAGACAAACCGTAAATCAGTACTTTGCCGGTACATGCCCATGCATAGACTGGAAACTTGGCTCAGTACTGACGCCAGTACTGGCTGGATACTGGATGCCAATATTGGATCAAATCGTGTAAACAATACTAGCCCAATTCCGAAATGACAACACCGGTCCTACGCTTAGAAAGCGTTGGCACAGTATTGGTGACTAGTACCGGCTGTCAATATTAGGCCAGAATTGCGGCGTGTTCCCGGTCACCGGCATCAGATAAACATCGGCTGGTTGTCGAAAATATTTGCGCCGCAGTGGTTTTTTTTTCCGATCGTATCTAAAAAAATATCCAAAATCAAAATATTTTATTTCATTGCACCCAGTTCTAAAAATTATATTACTATAAAATTGAAAAATATTTACCATCCATGCGTTTGTACGTCATTGTCGCACTGAAGGATTTTTTCATTATACCGTTCGCGCCTGGTTTCCCCGTGGCCGAGTATTTTTCGTGCACCGCCTTCGATATCAGACCAGCGATCACATTGCGGATAACACCTTTTCCGTCGGTCGGTGAACCCAACAAGGATCTCATCATCTCCATCTAAAAAGAATTGAAAAATATAGCCACTTCCGGAGTATCAAGTATGAATTAAGATGCTCTTCTGTAATTTTACTTCAACATACATAATTTCGGTCAAAGTAAATAACATTGTATTTACCAAAGCGTTTTCTTTCCCCTTGTCCTCCGAGACTCCCTGATCAAATTGAACAAATTCCTCAAAACAAATTATAGAATAAGTAAAGAAAGTAAAGAAATTATAAGAGAGAGAAAGAGAGAGAGAGAGAGAGAGAGAGAGAGAGAGAGAGAGAGAGAGAGAGAGAGAGAGAGAGAGAGAGAGAGAGAGAGAGAGAGAGAGAGAGAGAGAGAGAGAGAGAGAGAGAGAGAGAGAGAGAGAGAGAGAGACAGAGAGAGAGAGAGAGCGCAGTCCTACAGCAAGTAAGGAACGGAGAGAGAATAAATAAATTATTTATTGTGCCTTAACATGCAGTAGACAAAAAATACAAAATAAAATGAAGAAATAAGTATAAAGAAAAATTCTTTGTATATCTTACCTGCTTCACCTTATAAAACGTTCGAATTTTTATAGCACACTTAGAGCACTCGAATTCGTTTTAGGACGAGAAAAATTAATTTATAATAATAGAAAAACTGTACTATATAAAAACGAATGGGAATATATGAAAAGCTCTTGGGGATTGAAACAAGTTCACACGTAGACGGCACGAAAAAAAGTGATGCTTAACGCTGCCAAAGAAATCCTAATTCTTTGTTCACGCTGAGCGTGGATCAGCGTGTGGGTATATAGGTGCATATACCCACACGAAGTGTATACTTGCCGCGGAGGGACAGCATGCGGGAAGAAAACAATCTTCAACCGTGTGCGCCCGACGTAGCGAATGAACACTGACACACACGCATTGCGTCGAGGCATAACAATGTCTGCCTCGACGCAAGAAGGCGCGAGAGCCCGTCGCGGCGTACGTTCAGAACGAACACGCGAAATAGTGAAATAAAATGACATCGTCTACTTAGCCAATTTATGGATATCCATAAGGATACGGAAGAGTCCAGGGAAGTCTGTAATGGTTCGGGATTCTCTCCAAATTTTATAGCAACTTTACTTTTAAAGTACTTAGTGTAAAAAAAATCACCACAGTATCTTGATATATGTAAAAATTAGAGCGGTTTGACATATTTCGAAAGTGTCCAAAATTCATAAAATTTAGACCATTCGACCGATCATTCCTAAATTCAATACCAGCCGTCCTTTCATGATACTCTATTTGTTAAAAAAAATTCTTTTACAATTCTTTTCAAAAATTCTTTCTTTTAAAGATTATTTTTAAAAATTATTTCATTTAAAGATTCTTTAAATAAATTCTTTTACAGAATGAAGTTAAATTTGTAATTTTTTAGTTCTCTCGACAAAATTTGCAGGCAATGAAGAGATTGTATAGATTAACATGTGAGCGAAACAGGAGCCCTTCAACCCAAACCGTTCTCGAGTTACAGACGTTTTAATTTTACAGTGCCAGAACGTACATGCGCGCGCATATGTACACACACGCACATGCATGCAGACATTGTTTCTGAATATGATTTTTCCAGGTTCTGGGACATTTTAAGGACGTTGACATTGAAAACTGAAAAAAATGTTTTCATCGTCACACAGTTTCTTTATGAGGAAGCAAAACTTACATTTTTCATTCAATCCATATTTTTTGGACTGGCACCGTACTGATAAAATTATCTGCCAATACCGAGGCAGTACTAAACCGAAGACTCGTTAACCAAGACTGGAATGGTAATGTTGCCGCTGCTGGGGCAGTACTTCCAGCCAAGACCCACCCAACCTTGGTTACCATGACTGGTACTGTACTAATAAAATTGTTTACTAATACTGGGGCAATACTTAACCGAAAACTCGGTAACTAAGGCTGGCATGGTACTCTTGCCAATGCCGAGGGAGACTTCCGGCCGAGACTCAACCAACCTTGCTTACTAAGACTGGCACTGTACTAATAAAATTGCTTATCAATACTGGAACAGTAGTTAACCCAAGACTCGGTGACCAACACGGGCATGGTATTGTTGCCAATGCTGGGGCCGTTCTTCCAGCCGAGACAGAACCAACCTTGGTTACTAAGACTGGCACTGAACTAATAAAATTGTTTACCAATACCGGGGCGGTACTCAACCCAAGACTCGGCGATCAAGGCTGGCATGGTACTGTTGCCAATGCTGGAGCAGCACTTCCAGCCGAGACTGAATCAATCTTGGTTATTAAGACTGGCACTGAACTAATAAAATTGTTTACCAATACCGGGGCGGTACTTAACCCAAGACTCGGTGACCAAGGCTGGCATGGTACTGTTGCCAATGCTGGGGCAGCACTTCCAGCCGAGACTCAACCAACCTTGGTTACCAAGACTGACACTGTACTAATAAAATTGTTTACCAATACTAGGACAGTACTTAACCCAAGAATCGGTAATCGAGACCGGCACGGTACTGATACTTTCAGTTGCCAGTGCTAGGGCAGTACATGCAACCAGCTTTAGTTACCAGGACTGGCATCGCACTGATGAAATTGTTTACCAATACTGGGGCAGTACTGCACCCAAGACTGGGTAGCTAAGACGGGCACTGCACTGATACGTTCAGTTGCCAGTGCTGCCGTAGTACTTCCAGCCGAGACTCAACCATACTTGGTAACCAGGACTGGCACCGTACTGATAAAATATTTTACTATTACTGGGCCAGTACTTCAGCCAAGACTCAGTAACCCAGACTGGGACGGTACTGATACGTTCAGTTTCCAATACTGGGGCAGTGCCGCCAACTGAGAGTCGGTTGCCACGACTTGTACTACTCTGGGCCGTATTGGTAACTCTAGCGCAATACTGACATTCGCACATGGCTAGTAACACATGTTGATGATAGTAGCCCAAACTCTGAGGATACAAGAAAGATTAAATAAAGTAAAGAATATAAACAGACAAACGTAGGAAGTCATCATAAATGGACTTTTTAGACAATTGTTTATAATTCGATCTACCATCGTGCGCCAGTTTCCTCATTCGATCGGCGCCGAATAATTTCTCATAAATTACCCGCAAGGGAAACTTCAGCGAATTCTAACATTCCTTACCATTTCGAGCAGTCTCCGAGAGCTTCGCCCGGGATGCATAATGGGCGTTTACGGATCGGTCAATCCATTCTACTTTGCAAAAACAATGCCGAGACGTAGCGGCATATCCTTTTAAGGAATGAAAACGACACGAGAATGCTCCTAAGACTGGCGAATTCACGGCGGCACGTGCTCCCGGGCATTCGCCAGCTCGGCGTTAAAGAATAACGTACGGAAAGAGAAAAGAAAATAAGTGCGCGGTTAATCAACGGCGTATTCACTAGGCGGGATGTAGGGCAAGTTATCGAGTAGAGGTCTCATGTGAACTGCAACTAAGTGCTTTTAAAAGAGTTGTAATTCAAATATTAACTATTAATCTCAATGTGACAGATTTTACGTAACAAAAGTTGAAGATGCAAAGACCGAAGTTATTTGAAAGAGTATTTACCTACCATTCTTGACGTTTTGCCGATACAATCGTCCTGCATATATGTTAAATGGTTTTCACAGTTATTACGTGTAGGCAAGCAGCCTTTGACATTTCAAAGGCGGAGTACCATCGCAAGAAGGTAGAACAGATAATTGGAATGTGGCGTCGATCCATTACGATTATGACACATAAAACATTTCCCATGCAGTCTTTTCGAACCATAAAAATTCTCAGTCCGTTATTCTCGAGCATGTTTGGAGCCGACCGCCCGACCGTATTTCCCAACGTACTTTATTGAAATGTCATCCCTTGGACAATAGGAAGACTTGCACTCCTGATATTTCGTGGTAACAAGTGCCAAGGCACCAAAAATAATATTCGTCACGCGATCGGTTAATATTTTCCGACCGAAAGTGAGAAAAGCTTTGAGACCTAGAAACCTTGTCGAACAACTCTTTAGTTTAGTTTTCTTTCCAGATTTGCCACTATCCAGGATTTCATAATGTTTACAACGTGTTCCAGATTCTCTCTAAAAGTAGCGTTGGTATCCAAAGGCGAGAATTTTCAACAGACGGCTAATTGTTGGTCATTCAACAGACAGAACGTGGATGGTCCCGAAGGATCCGCCGGGGCTAAGACCTAAATGCCATCGTCGTATTTTGCCTGCCTTGACGGGCTATATCTATATTATCGGCTGTATCTATACGATGCGACGACGCTCGTTGAATTTACCCTTTAACCTTCCTAGCATATCGAAGAATACGCGTCCGAGTGACATAGCGAGTTTGATTGTACGTCAATGAACGAAGAAAAGGAAGATATGACGAGTAGTCCCATGCGCTGACAGGCCCATAAGGCTTTATGAATACAAGTGCCATCCCATGTTGGATCTCAATCTGTCTCTAACTCTTCTTTATTATGTGTGAGAAAAGAGGCGCGCATGAGACGGCTCTTCTTGTTTTTTCCGAAGAACTTCAACAAAAGCGCGTCCTCAAAGATGTAGAGACACGTCCAACTTTATAAGTTTCTTCACCGGTTTTCGAGCATCAAGAGGAACGCATGTGTACATAGCCGATATTCTCCCTTAACGGGAAAAAGGGTGGATGAGCCAACACTCAGCGAACCGTACTCGTTCGTTCGTCGCCCCAGTGCACGCGCTCGTATTTATTATTTCTTCCGTTTTCACGTTACATTTTCCAGTTAACGAACGCAAAAAAAGTGTCGAATAATTACAAAGTGTAGAGTGATTGAAGGAGGTTCGTTTCCTCGGGCACAAAAACAGTGTAAGATTATGAGCTTAGCAGCTACACACGGTGGAAGCCGATCGCTGGCACGTTCGAAGATTTCTAGGCAGAAGCTCTCAAATGTTCGACGTGAGAAAGGGGCTCCCGAAAGGGAGACGCTATCTCAAGCGCCGTCGAACGGAAAACTAGATGGAAGGAATTTAGTTCGAGAAATATCGATTCGTATTAACGCCAACGCACGGCGAGCGACATAACTGTCTTGGTTGGTTAATACAAGAAGTACAACATATATTGGTTGACCTTGCGAATCTCGTATTATACCACATGTGCTAATAAGCCCGAGGGCCTATTGGAACGTGCAACGTACAGCACGGGTTGCATTTACAAGGTTCATTGGCAACTGTGCGATGCTGTTGCATGACTCTCCGAATAATTGAGCTCGAACTTGTATAGTCTTTACTGCTGTATACGCGCATCTCGTGTGTATACGTGTGTACTGATACATATGTAAGCAAAGTTTAGGATTCTTTTGTTGGCCGTATACCGCCCATTTAGCTGCGATATAAATCATCAATGTCGAACAGTGGTCAATTATCGGCTGTAAATAATCATCCATACGAAATATAGCAGGAGAATAGTTTTTTGTGCAAATACCGCGAGCACAACGGCTCATTGATAGTAACGTACGAAGGATATAATCACATATGTGGTGGTCCTACAGTCTAATGGCCCTGTCAATATAGTTTTTTTTCAACTTCCATCTGTACAGGGATCTTATTCCAGTTTTATATCCCCACCTTGCAGCCGCAGCCGACTTCCCCCTCTGTATCGCATTCACCATAACATTTCTGCCTTGGGTATAGGGAAACTGCGGAAAACTTATACCAATACAGCCGGTCCCGAATTCGCTTCACAGTCTCGGAGCTAGTCGCGTTTGGTCGAGAAATAACTCACAGGCTACGTCATACTCGCACGACACACAACGTACCGGTCCGTGTGCGTGACACCCGTGTAGAACTAGAGTTACGTCACGCCCGTGTTTTTATTTTTCTCCGAAACTACGAGACGGCGATTCGAACCCGCGACCTCCCGACGTGCTGATTTCAGAGGCAAGCACGCTAACCACTAGATCAGCATATCGGTTTTTCCCTGTCAATATAGTTTTTTGGCGGGAACCGTTTCAAAGAAAATCCCCAGACGCATGAAGAGAAGTCGCGCGAAGAATTGTAATGACTATGCGCGACCTTGTACATTTGTCTGCTAAACGCTTGCGCGGCATGAATCTTCTCCGTGCTATGATACCCACGCACCCATACACTTTCATCTTGTACGATACACGGCGACTGTAAAATCGTGACTGCAACCACGTAAAGCTCGTATCATGCCCCGTATTACGACGATATATCGCTCGCCTTTGTCATTCTTGGTAACGCCGGTAAAAGCTCGCAGATGCAAAGTTCAACCAAGTTCGTCTCGGTTACTGGTTTCCGAGAAACTTCGAGGACAATGCCACGAGACCATTAATCCGAGACAAACTCTCCACCAACTTCGCACGACACGACAATACCCCACAGGCAATTTTCCTCTGTCACGGTGCAAGCAAACGGATAAGGTTGAATGAATGCAAAAAAAGAAGCAAAAGAATGTAGGAGCGCGAAAAGTACAGCGTGAGTGCGTGGGTGTGTGTGTGAACGAATGCCACACCATTGCTGCGAAAAAAGAAAAGCACGAAGAGTCTCGCAAGGAAAGGGGGCCCGCGGGCTCGACAGTCTTTTGGTAACTACCGAAAATAAACGATGTTGACAGATTATCCTTCCGTGTAAACTTTTCTAATAATTTGCGTTCTTTAATAAACTCTCTGCTGAAGATTTGCAAGGCTCTTCTTTTGATCCCTCAATAAAACATAGACCTTCAAAAATATATTGAAAATCCCACAAAAATGGGGGCTCGTCCGGGATTGAACGAAAAACAAAACTAGCCGGCGGTGTGGGAGTCCAAACAAACCGCGAATAAGACGATTTCGCGACAAGAAAACAGTACAAATTATATAAAAGTAATTGACTGTGAGAAGTTGAGAGGCCAGGAGACTCAAAAAGGACGCCAAGCTGGGCGAAGAAAAGTTGAAACGCGTATCCTAACGCTGGAAGAGGAGATTGCGGAGGTCAGTTAGAAGGCTATCCCCGAGAATTGATCGAAAAAAATGCCTAGTGCGGCGAAACCTACGATGAAGAGGCTGAAAGAGGTATTGGCATCTTTGGGTTTATCGACATCCGGTAACAAGAGTGAGCTGCTAATGAGGCTTAGTCAGGCGCAAGGATTTGACATGGCATCATTTGAAAAAACAATGGAGAGCGCCGAACAAGATGGCGACGATGCGCAAGAAGAAGCCGCATCAGTTGACGAATGGTGGAGATCTACAGACGTGGAAAAAAGCTCGCAGAACGTGAACTTGCATTAGTGCAACGAGAACTCGAAATGTCACGAAACACACGTGCGGTGGACGAAACGCGGAGTACAGAGCGCGGTACCGATTAATTTTTAACGTCGACTGAGAACGCGCGTCAAGCCCCAGTGCGTATGTCTGTGACGACGGTAGCCGACCTCTTGTGCCCTTTCAACGGAAACGCCGATGTTTACGAAATCTGGGAGAAACAGGTGAGATTCCTCAAAGAAATGTACAGGTTAGAGGAAGACGCGATGAAGATCCTGACTGGAATGAGGTTGAAAGGGAAGGCACTCGAATGGTTCCACTCGAAACCCGAGCATATCCTGATGGCGATGGACCAACTCTTGAGTGCGCTAAGGGGGATGTTTTGTCATCGAACTGATAAAATCGCACTAGACGACGTTTTGAGGAACGAACCTGGAAAAAGGGTGGAGGATTTAGCCAGTACATGCATGACAAAGTGATATTGGCGAACCGCATATCACTACTGGACGACAAGACGTTTCAATATATCGTCGAGGGTATTCCTGATCAGAACCTACGAGACGCAGCGCGAATCCACGGGTTCACGATGCAGGAGTCTCTGCTGCAGGCATTCGAGGCTATATTGCTGCGAGGAACCAGCGCTCAGAAGCGTTCCGGCGAAAGTGAAGTAAAAAGCAATGAATCGGGCAAAGCATGTGAAACGAAAAGTGTCGATAAGAAAGAGCGAGCGGGCGTGAAACGCTGTTTCAAATGCGGAGCGAGTGATCACATGAACGCTAAATGTCCAGTAAAGGACCTTGACCGAAAATGTTTTAAATGTGGAAACACGGACATGTCGCGTCGGGCTGTTCCGAAAAACGAGATAAAAAGAAAAGCACGAATGTAGCTGATGTTTGTGTGACGAGTACTAAATCGGCGAAACGCGTGAATGCGAATGGGCATGATGTTGACGCGATTGTCGACACGGCGAGCGACATTTCAATCGTACGGGCTGATCAGTATGTGAAGTTTGGACGACCGGACATAGGAAAAACCGACATGGCGTTTAAGGGTGTGGGTAATATGAGAAACAAAGCGATGGGATTCTGCGACGTGCAAATGCGAATAGATGAAAACGAGTATGAGATTCGCCTGTACGTCGTCGCGAATAATTCGTTGAATCACGATTTGCTGATCGGTACTGATTTTCTGGACGGGGTAAGACTCATTCGAGAGCGAGGCGTGTGTAAAATTATGCCGTTTCCGAAAAGCGATGAGTGCGAAGGTGTACCGGAAATTTTAAGAATCGAGGCAATTGAAGTACGTGGAAAAGATGAAATTCAAGTGTCCGAGGCTTGTGAACCCAGAAACCGCGAGAAAATTCAGAGCCTGGTAGACGCGTATGAGGTGAAAAAAGGTCGCGAGGTAGGCGTAAAAATGACGATTGTGTTGAAAGACGAAGAGCCAATCTATTGGAGAGCGCGACGATTGAGCGAAGCCGAAAAGCGAGAACTGAATGCGCAAATTTAAGAGTGGCTGAATGAGGGAATTGTCCGCGAATCTCACTCAGACTTTTGTAGCCCTGTCGTGATAGTAAAAACGAAAGATGGATCAAATCGATTGTGCGTGGATTATCGATTGATAAACCAGAAGATTGTTAAAGATCGTTATCCGCTACCATTGATAGAAGATCAACTCGACTTGTTGCAGGACGCAAAGTTTTTTTCGACACTGGATTTGCGAAACGTCCAAGTAGATGAAGCGAGTAGAAAATATACTTCGTTTATCGTGCCGGATGGACAATTCGAATTTTGCCGAGTACCCTTTGGTCTCTGTAATTCTCCGGCAACTTTTCAAAAGTTTATTAACGTCGTTTACCGCGAATTGATTAACGAGCGCGTTGTTTTGCCCTACATGGACGATCTCATCGTTCCTTCCAGCGACGAACAAAGCGGAGTAGTAAAGCTTGAATGCGTTTTTGAAGTCGCAAGCAAAGCTGGGTTGATCTTCAAATGGTCAGAGTGTAATTTTTTAAAACGCGAAGTCGATTTTTTAGGACACGTTGTAGGGCACGGTAGAGTGCAACCGTCCAAACATAAAACCGAAGCCGTCCGCAATTTCCCAAAACCAACGAACGTCAAACAAGTTCAATCTTTCCTTGAGCTTACGGGTTACTTTCGAAAGTTCATACCGCAGTATTCGTTGATCGCGAGGCCGTTAACAAATTTGTTAAGAAACGGAGTCAAATTTCGAATCGAAGACGAAGAAAATGACGCGTTTACGAGTCTGAAAACAGCACTGGTACGAAACTGGTATTGAACTTGTATAAAGTCGACGCCGAGACGGAATTGCACACCGATGCATCATCGCACGGGTACGGAGCGATGTTAGCGCAAAAAAGTTGTGACGATGGCCAGTGGCACCCGATTTATTTTGCGAGCGGGAAAACTAGTACGGCAGAAGAGAAATATTGTAGCTACGAACTAGAGGTACTGGCAATTGTAAGATCTCTCTGAAACTTCCGGGTGTATCTGATAGGTGATCAATTCGAAATTGTGACCGATTGTCGAGCGTTTACGCTAACTATGCGAAAAAGGGACATGTTTGTACGCGTGGCTAGATGGGCGTTCTATCTCGAAGACTTCCATTACACGATCGAGCACCGGCCGGGAAAAAGCATGGCTCACGTGGACGCGTTGAGCCGGAATCCATTGCCGACGTGTCTCTTGATCGACCAGCGTGAGGATGGTCTGGCAGCGCAATTGAGGAAAGTGCAACGCGACGATGCCGAGATCAGCCGAATAATTGAAGATGTCGACAAGCGATCGAGAAAGGGGTACTTGATTCATGGACGGCTTCTCTTCAAAGAAATAGATGGCGATATCCGTCTGATAGTCCCCAGAAAGTTGAGTGCGCAGATAATTACGCGCGCGCGTGAGAAAGAACACTTCTCTGTTGCAAAGACCGAGGCGATGCTCAACAAGGAATATTGGATACCAGAGCTGCGCCGAAGAATCGAAAGAGTCGTGCACAACTGTGTAGAGTGCATCATGGCGGAGAAGAAGGAAGGTAAACAAGAAGGTTACGTGAATTCTATCGCAAAAGGAACGACGCCACTCGACACTCTACACATCGATCATCTCGGGCCCCTGGCTTCGACGAAAGAGAGGTACAGGCACGTTTTCGTGGTAATCGATGGATTTACGAAATTTACGTGGCTGTACGCAACCAGATCAACGACGGCAGCTGAGGCGATTGACAGACTGAAAAAGCAGGCAGCGATTTTTGGCAATGCGTGCCGCATAGTCTCACAAGGGGACAGTACGGCAGTCGAATTTTTGTAATTTTTCGTACTCATGGTACGCGAAGTTCAGAGCTCGAATATTAATATCCCAAAGCAGTTCGATGCCAGCAGTTCGAGAAAATTGACTTTGAAGTTTTCGAGCGCACTCTTATCCCACAAAGATGCAACGATATTCGAACCGGGCTCGTGGCGTATCCGGTAGCGCTCGAGTCTAGTAATCGCGGGGTCGCTGGTTCGAGTCTCACTTCGATTTTTTTTTTTTTTTCTTTTTTTGTTAATTCGCATACCTCCGTCATTTAAATATCCCGATAAATTTTTGTTGTATATAATCACATATTATTATATATAATTAATATAATATATCTATATATGTTTATATATGGACAAAATCCATATATAGTTATTTATGTACAAAATTCATTATAGTTATACATAATTATATATTTTCTCATATATGATCATATATTATTTATATATAACAATAGGTGATTATTTATAAAAAAATAAATAAATAATCCCGGGATAAAAATCATAAAATCTATGCTTAATTTTTTACCGCCAAGTAAAAAATTTCATAAAGCGTGTGCAGAACTGCGCCTATCTGATTGAACAAGGACGTGAAATTAATGATAGAGAAGATTGCATAAAAATTCATTCTATTGTTCATCATCAGTTGTCTTCTCCGGTCTTCAATAACATGATCAGATATGCGTGGTTTGCTTCGAAACTTTGCGATCAAAGAGAAATCTTCATGAACGTGAATGAAGTTTGTTTTCCGATCGATGTATTGAAAAAAAATTGCGAATGTAACAATGCAACGTTTGTACGGTGTGCGAGATGCCGTGAAAATTACTGTTTTCCTTGTTTTTACGATGGTTATCACTCTGGCTCGTGTAACATTACACCCGATGTATAAAACAAACGAATACAGACCGAATAATAAAGTATTCAATTCCTTACCCGACGTTTTTCATTTTCATCCTAAAAATGTTGTTGGTTATAAATATTGATACTTGAAAATGTATGTTTATAATCAAGAGATAATTAAAAATATGACTTGCTTTTTTTGCATTAAAAAAAAATGAAAAAAAAAAAAAAAAAAAAATTTCGAAGTGAGACTCGAACCAGCGACCCCGCGATTACTAGACTCGAGCGCTACCGGGTACGCCACGAGCCCGGTTCGAATATCGTTGCATCTTTGTGGGATAAGAGTGCGCTCGAAAACTTCAAAGTCAATTTTCTCGAAAATTTCTGAATATGGCGTCGAACTGCTTTGGGATATTAATATTCGAGCTCTGAACTTCGCGTACCATGAGTACGAAAAATTACAAAAATCCGACTGCCGTACTGTCCCCTTGTCAGAGCGTGGTACAGCATTCACGGCGAAGGAATTTGAAGAATATTGCCAACAGGAAAAAATCGAGCATGTTCTTACTACAACAGGAATTCCGAGGCCTAACGGCCAAGTCGAACGAGTAAATCGCACGCTGATTCCCTTGATTACCAAGTTGACGGCACCGAAGAGTGGAGAGTGGTATAAGCATTTGAGTACCGCGCAGCAGTACCTGAATGCAGCGTTTCATCGAGGCATTGGGACTTCACCATTCCAGGTGATGTTCGGGACGCGGCCACGTTTCAAGAACGACGAATCATTGCGCGAATTAGTGAAGCAAGAATTCGTGACGACTTTCCAGGAGGAGCGTGATGAAATTCGAGAGCATGCAAAAGATTGTCTTCAGCGAATTCAAGAGGAAAATAGACGAGGGTACGATCGAAAGCGTAAAAAGGCGCGGGCATATCGCGAGGGAGATATCGTCGCGATAAAAAGAACGCAGCAAGGCCTAGGATTAAAATTTGCGCCGAAATACCTTGGACCTTACGAAATATCGAAGGTTTTGCGCAACGATCGGTACCTCGTGCAGAAAAGTGGCGATCATGAAGGACCGCGACAGACGTCGACCACGGCTGATTACCTCAAGCCTTGGTCAAAATATGCAGATACCGACGAAGACCACCATACACACCATTGTTGCGAAAAAAGAGAAGCACGAAGAGTCTCGCGAGGAAAAGGGGGCCCGCGGGCTCGACAGTCTTTTGGTAACTACCGAAAATAAACGACGTTGACAGATTATCCTTCCGTGTAAACTTTTCTAATAATTCGCGTTCTTTAATAAATTCTCTGCTAAAGATTTGCAAGGCTCTTCTTTTGATCCCTCAATAAAATATAAACCTTCAAACATATATTTAAAATCCCACAAGAACGAGAAGCAGAACTATAAAAAAGAGGTGTAAAACGTCAAAATTGGCCAAATGTTAGGAGACGAACCGTGTGCCGAATGTGTTTGGGTTTATTTGGAATCATTGTTAGCGTCCAACTTTTAGCGATTCTTTCCTCGAAAAAGAAAGGTTCAATCGACCTATACGATACTCAGAAACTGCAGCGAGGAAAAATATTTTCAATTAACACTAGATCCACGAATTTCAATTTCATTTCGAAAAAAGGCGGCGTCTGATTGGTTTCCTCTACAGAGTGTGTTTCTATCAAGGTTGCGAAAGAAAGAATCTTAATAACGGCTAGAGGACGTTGGCCTTAGGATTATGCACATTCGAAGGGTGTAACTATCGACGGATAGACAAAAGGGGCGAGTCTGCAGCCATGAAATGTGATGTTAACGAGAAATCTCGTAATGCTTACAGGTGAGGATCAAGCCTTCTATATATGTATATGTATCGAATGGTTAGCTAGGCTAACCCTTAATTATACAGGGTGAGGCACTAACTGTTGCCACCTTGAATATCTCTGTAATTATCGACGTCACAAAAAAAAATGTTTGAAACAAAAGTTATACCGTACAAATGGGGTCATCAAATGCAACCATTTTTTTATATCTCAGTGGAGGCGCTGTCGCACAGTGAAGGTCACCTCTACTTTTTTAAAAGGGATGGTACATTTTTTCAACTACCTGGTAGAGCATCGAAAACGGCATAAAAATCATTTAGGGGTAAAAGTCGTTCAAGATCATTTAAGATCAAAAAGTGACATGAACTTTATTTTTATGTGAAATTACCTTTATTCACAGTAGATTGCCATTGGAATCAATGCAGTATTGTAATCTCCTCATCACGGATTGTGTAGAATTTCTTTATAAACAAGATCTTTTTTGTTTTTTATAAACAAGATCTTTCAGGAATTCCCACAAGAAAAAGTCCAGAGGCGTCAAGAATGGTCGCGTCAAGGCGTCGCATTTGATGACCCCTGTCGTACGGTACAACTTTTGTTTCAAACATTCTTTTCTGACGTCGATAATTACAGAGATATTCAAGGTGGCAACAGTTAGTGCCTCACCCTGTATATCGTTCGAAGACCTTTCGTGAACCCCTCTTCTATTTAGTATCCAGAAAATGCGGAACAGAAGGCAGAAAACACAGGCAAAATTTCTTTTTTACTACTTTACAACTTTGATCATTCTCGAAAAAATAGGACTCTTTCTAATCGGTCATCCGCCGCCGATTCAATTATATACACGAAGATAGCATGATGATTCAATTCACCAGAATGTTCCTAAAGTAACATCGGTCTATTTTCGTACAATAGGTTGCTGCTTTAAACTTGGTTCGATGCTCTCAAGTGTACAACTTGTCGGGAACTCCCCAAGTCAACATTTTCGACCCGCGCTTAACCCGAAAAATAAAGGCTTCCTTTCCCGAGCAGAAATCGGCGATAGCGGATTATTGCGTATGTAAAGGAGGGTACATTGTTTGGAAATACCATGCGTTGGTGCCTCCGATGAACACCTCCGGTATGGCAGAAAATAGACACTTCCACTGAAAGGAGGCCAATGGGGACCACAACTAAACCTACAGAACCTCAGGTGGGCCTACTTCGAGCACTCCCGTAGAACGTACTGGCCCCCCAGTATTTCGGCCTACTGTACACTGCTAATTTTTATTTATTTAAATAGGATCTATTTAAATGAAATAGGTTTTTCCTTGTCTCACGGCCTACTACGATCATATTTGTTACAAAGATATTTTAATATATAAACAAAGATTCGATTCAAACATATATTTATTTGCTTCTAACGTACACTGTAAATCTAAGTGTACTATATGCATAAAATATTTCATAAATCCAAAATAAAAAGAACCACTTAATTGAGAGTTTTACCACAACCATTTTTTATCGTAATTCGTCATTCCCTGGCCATTTGAAATGATTTTTTTCGTAAAGCTTTTTTTCTTAACCATGCACGCCAAGTCGTTGCACAGCATTTCCAGTAATACATACAGTACTTGTGTGATGCATACGTTGTGCTTTTATATAATCGTGATTCGAACTTTTTGATATAATAGCAATATGGTTTCTCAAACAAAATGTTCAGAAAAATAGTATTTTTAGGGTTTAACAATTTATTGTACGTTTCTAGTAAATGTGCTTGGCTTTTGCATAAAAAGTTATTTCACTTCTGTTCTACGTTTGAATTGAAAAAGTAATAATGTAAATAAAAGTATTGTTTGAAAAAAATCGCAAGTATTTCGAGGTTAATTAGAATTTTGTGGATAGTGAAAGGACCGATAATTTTTTCGAGGGCATTTTTTATTGCTTGGCGTTTTTTTACTTGTTCAAGTTTTTTAAGAGGATTTCATATCTTTTTGAAATAAATATATGTACAGGGCTACTGGTTATAGGTCACGATCTCTTGAAAGGGTTATAGGTCAGTTTCCGCTGTCTTGTTCCTTGTATCAGGAAGACTAGAGGTAAGGAGTACGAACGCCGTGTCGTCGAAACGTCCGCAAAAGTGAGGACGAGAAGGGCGGCGCTGCTCTCCTACCGCACCGAAGTAAAGTCAGCAACAAACCAGTGCCGTACGATACGCTCCCTCATATGGAGCGATAATTTGATCAAATGAATTGTAAAGGCAGTGCCGTACGATATGCAAAAAGCACCCTTTGCCACTTCATATGGAACGATTATTTCATCAAATTAGTTGTACAACCAGTTGGTGAACGCAATTTCTATATAGATAGACAGAATTCTTATATATATATTGTTTTGGAGAATACCGAAATACGGAAATTAAGTCAGTTTTTTTGTTGCGGAAGGGGTAACAAACAAAATTTATTTATAGACACAAGGAAATTCATCAGAAATTTGCATCCAGACAAAAAATGTACAGATTATCACCATATTTACATATTGTGACACGCTGTACAGATAAAAAATGATAACGAAAAAACGGAAATAAAGTCAGTTTTTTTTCCTCGCGGAAACCGTAACAAACAAAATTTATTTATAGACACAAGAAAATTCATGAGAAATTTTAATCCAGACAAAAGTTTTTCAAATTCTCACATCTCATATTTACACATTATGATACGCTGTACAGATAAAGAATAACAACGAAATACAGATATTGAGTCAATGTTTTTTTTTTCGTTGCGGAAGCAGCAAAAACATAGACACAAGAAAATTCATAAGAATTTTGAATTCAAACAAAAGATTTACAAATTATCACACATCATATTTGCACATTATGACACGCTGCACAGATAAATCGATGTTACAGTTTTGATTTTTTCCTATTGTCTTTCGTTTTAATTTTCCTTGCGTGATAATTTTCGTTGACCGATCTCGCTAGAAAATGTCCTCTCATGACGAGATAATAGTTGATCACTCTCTTCGTGAGCTCTTCGTTGTGTGCTTGGCATCCCACGTACTCTAAATTTTTCATGTCCGAACCTTTGTCGAGAACTTGATGGAGAGTGTTGATTTTAACGGCAGTTCTCGATCGATCGCTGCATCCAAGTTTCTCTCGCGCTCGGGCACTGAAAGCAACAATTCAAACAATATTATGAGCTTTTACTTAATTTGAACTTCTATGACAATGGCAAATTGATATTTCATCCAGTCACCCACTCACTTCCCATTTTCACGCCTCGAAAATAAACATTTTGTTTATTTTCGAGACATGAGACAAAACGTGCAATGTACGAAAAAAAATCCATATATTGCACGTTTTGTCTCATCGATGGGACACTTGCTACATATCTCGCGTTTGTGATAATTTTTATTTCACTCGGTACGATAATGGTACGATAAAACGAAATCATTCTTTTTATGAATGTAAGTAATATTTTTCTTACCTACGATTGATTGTTTTTGCCGCAGATCGCTAAATATATTTCATACCGAGACAATTATTTTTTTTTACATCTAACACAATTCGAAAAATTGGTTAGCCCGAACGCGCTTTATGCCAACACGCACGACGAGCGGGAATCATCGATGACACATGACGTCGGTTGTGTTCTTGTCGCTTAGTTCACTTCGGTGCGGCCATGCACTAGCGACGCACGCCGTGAAAACACTAACTACTAAAATCCACAGTTTCACGGACGCTTTTGGATCGGGCTCGCCACAGGCGTTCGTACTCCTTACCTCTAGTCTTCCTGCCTTGTATATTCAAACTTCGCCGAGCTTCTCTTCTTAACCATGCACGCTAAGTCGTTGCGCAGCATTTCCATGATACTTGTGTGGGACTTACATTTTACTTTTACATCACATTTATTTACTTACATTTTAGACATATTATTTATTTACATTTTAGATGCAGCTAAGGTGCATCGATTTACTTACATATTATTTATTTACATTTTAGATGCAGCTAAGGTGCATCGATTTCTTGCAGCAGCATATGGTGAGGCTGCTTTAAGTGAAAGAAGTTGTCGTGAGTGGTTTCAAAAATTTAAGAACGGTGAGGTTGACGTCGAAAACAAAGAACATAGCAGAAGGCCGAAAGTGCACGAAGACGCAGAATTAGAAGCATTATTGGAGGGAGATTCCTGCCGAACGGAACAGTTCCCGCAAATAACGCTTATTCGGCTCAAAACTCGACATTTTCGCGCGAAAAAAATTATGTAATGCTGATGCAAAATCGCTAATATTTCACGGTTATGGTCTTGCCAGATGTCCAACCTTACGATATGACAATTTACATCTAACAATTTCAACCGTAAACACCTGTCGGGGCCATCTTTTGTCAAACGGCGGAGACTTATGTGTACTCCCAATATATAATGATGACACCAATTTCATGTTTTAAAATAAAAATAAAATAATACGCAAATTATCATTCCTAAGGTTTAATAATTTTGTTCACAAAATTTTTAATAAACTTGCTTGGATATTTTATAAAAAGTTATTTCACTTTTTTATACATTTAATTTGAAAATATATAATAAAACCATTGTTTAAATAAAAAAATTCTAAGACAAAGCAGAATGTTCAACATGGTAAAACAAGCGATAGCAATAGATGACGCGTTTCAATTTCGGAAGTTCATCTGAATGACCGCAGGTAGATCAGAAAAAATAATAGGATTATTTGGTTCGCATGAAAACCACTCGATCCTTTGGCAATCATTGTCTTGTCCTCCTTTTGAATTTTATTGACGAATAGGAGATTCAAGCTCGCAGTAGTGAGCGGGCGAACTTCGCGTAGAAAAAAGAGGGCGGGGCTTGTTCAAAGGGACGCGACGGACAATCATCACCATGTACTCCAATGTAAGGAGTCACACCACCGTAGACGTTTCTAAAAATTGATTTTTTCTACTTGACTTAGGAGATGCTTTGAACCATCTAGTATAAGAGGAAATAAGTTTGCTACCCGTAAAATAATGTCCGCAGGCCCGTGTGGGTCCGCGGTGGCAGGGGCTGGCCCGTGTGTGAGACATCGACCGTTTTCGTCGCAACAGAACTTTCGAGAGGAGAAATAGGTACGGGATTTTCAATGAGTTAATTATAACATTAGTTATTAACAAATGATTGCCCTTTTTTCTGTCGAAAATCAAGTTTTTCGTTTAACGCTTGCCAATTACACAAAAATTAATATTTTCACAATCCTCTACGTATTTCTCTAGCTATACTCGTGTAAATTAATCGAAAATATATATATTTTTTTAAACAAATTTCCGCCAGCCATACTGCTTGCCGCAAAGTGTCTCAAATTCAACATGCCTCACCAGGATGGCTCCAGCGTCACCATTTGGTATAATTTTTGTAATAAAAATTTATTTTTGTTCAGTTGAATATATGACTAATAACATCCTTGAATATTAGTATGCTCTTATTTGTCCTTCAACCAAAAAAAATCGCGAAATATCACTCAATTTTTGACGTTTACAGTGGTGTAAGCCCTTAAGGTAAAACGAGCGCGTGCTCTTGATTTCTATCGATTTTGTTCAAATGTTAACCAGACATTGTTCATATTATTATACGTGTTTGAGTGAAGTTTGAGAACAGTTGGCTGTGTAGATTGGGAGATAATAGGCTTTCAAATAGCATCTTTGAACACTGCAGGGTCTGCATTGACCGAAAGTCAGGTCACATAATTCGTCCTACCATGTTATTGTGTTAATTAATTTTGAAAAAAAATTATGTTTCGATAAAAAACTAGTTAGGGAATGAGTAAAAAACGTTTCGATTGTCTTTACTATTCAGTTTTACTAAAAACGTTCAGTAACGACAGAATAACTCTCGGTGAAAAATATTTGTGCCCTACATTAAGAAGACTTTATGCAACACCGTGGAACAGTATTGTTCAATATTTCGAGAAAAAAATAATTATCGTGTTCTTGAAGTTAAAAACTTTTATCTTAAAAAAATTTAACTTATAAACATTAATAGTTTGGCATTGTTTATGCCATGTGTCTTCTGATAAGGTACAAATATTTTTGACGGACTATTACTCTGTCTAAATTTTAATGCAGACCCTACAGTGTTAAAAGTTGCCATTTTCAAACCCATTATCTCCGAATCTAAACAGTCCTTACTACATGATAGCCTGGGTACCGTACCTACCACGTATGTGCGTATAGTATCGGTACCGGTATTAGTATGGTAAGGCTACAGTGCCGGTATGTTGTACTAACGTATTATGTACCGGTACCATACTAGTAACACGTACATTTGCGTTTACCGATATACTACCATATAGGTACACCGTAAGGTACACTCTCTGTACGCCGAACTAATAGTACGCTCGGTCATCAGTGTGAAGCTATCAAGGAATCGCCACAGGTCCACAACCATCCGCGTTTGAGACGTGACAGTTTAGCGTTCGTAGGCAACGGGTGTTGAACTTTCGTGCCTCATTTTGGTCGCACACGGCTCAGAGAATCGAGGATTTTGAAGGATAATGACAATGGCTACGGATTATCGGAAAATATCCCATGTAGGGTGATCGGTAGTGGCCAATGATTGGCCGATGCTCGACGTCGAGCTTGCTAACATTGGCACTCGAGCTTGGCCTGATCATCGGCCGAACCTTGGATGATAAGTGTGGCTCGATATTCGCAATCAATATTGGCCCTGGAATGGCTTATGAGAATCGGCTGAGCATCGCGTATAAGTTAGTTTGAGAATCGGCCAACAATACGTCCCCGTCAAGATTGCCATCATAGGCACTCGAGCTTGGCCTGATTATCGACCGAGTCTTGGCGGATAATTGTGACCCGATATAGATGAGCAAAAATTGGCTCTACACTGCCAGAAAAAGAAATTCATAATTTTTGTATTGTAATTCGTCATTACCTGGCCTTTTGGAATGATTAGTTCGAAGAAAATATTTCACCTATTTGGGACCCGAACCTTGAACCTACCTACTCGTAGCTACACACGCTGCCCCTATGCTACCGAGTGCTTATAACATCTGAGTCGGAGAAATGGCATAAGAGACCAAATGGAATCTTATAACTATTTGTATGACATCAACTATATCAATTGGTTAATATCATTGTCATAATTAGAGAGTTTTATCGAATGACATGCTATAGAATTTTCAAACATAACCTATATACACAAGGTGAGGCACATCATGTGTTACAGAGCAATTGCACTCAACCTGTTGATCATATCCAAAAATGTTTCAGACAAAAGTTTCAGTGTTCGAGAAGGCCGTCATACTGGACTACCCTATTTTTTTATCTGTGGAGGTTTTGAACCTACGTCAAGGTCAACTCCACTTTTTTAAATGGAATGGTACATTTTTTTCAACCATCTTGTGGAGCACCTAAATCCGCATAAAAAATATCGGGGGTCAAAGTCGTTCAAGGTCATTCAAGGTCAGTATCGATGATACAAATCTAAATTTCTCGGATCACTACCAAATATTTGATTTGTTTATATTTAGATTTGTATTTCATTTTAATAGGTGACCTTGAATGACCTTGAACGACTTCGACCGCATGTTTTTTATGCGACTTGAGGTGCTCTACAAGATGGTGGGAAAAAATGTATCTTTCTATTTAGAAAAGTGAAGTTGACCTCGACGTAGCTTCAGCGCCTCCACCGATAAAAAAAATAGGGTGGTCCAGTATGACGGCCTTCTCGAACGCTGAAACTTTTGTCTGAAACATTTTTGGATATGATCAATAGTTTGTGTGCTATTGCTCTGTAACACTTTACGTGCCTCACCCCGTATGTACTGTGACGGAAAATCCCATGTTCGCCCTTCGCGTCACAAAAGGTCGTCGCGCCTCCGCCCGGCGATTTTTCCCGAGGCGCCAGCCGCGTTAGCGGCTCGCCGAGCGGTAGGTCGAGACGACCGATTTGTCCGACTGGCTCAGCTCTTCATCAGGTAGAGTGGCGGGGTCAGGGACTAAACACTTATGCAACACAACAAAATAAATAAATAAACACTTGCAAACACTTCTGGAGAGAGAATCACACTTTATTCAATCCGGATGTTTTCCCGGCGATTGACTCGATATAAAAATGAAGTAAAGCCGCCGGCCGGCCTATCTCTTTTCTCTCTCACTCTTTTCACACAACGGGATAACGATAAACACCGACACGTAAAACGCAAAGGACCAGCCACGTTCCTCCCTGCACCGCGACCCGAAGCGATGCACACGCGAATGACGGAGACATTTCTTTAATCGAAGGTAAAACTTTTCCCTTTACGTCGGGGGCGGCCACATTTCACAGGCCGACTTAATTGTCCCCAACAATTACGTTTACTCGTCGACCGTCTCGCTCGGATTTCCGTGGTCAAGTCCTGTTCCGCGAGCGAGACGGTTGACTCGAGGGCTCCGTCTCAGCCGTTCATCCCCGCCTCTCCGTCATTCGCGTCGGCCGTTACCGCGCCAAAGTTAAATATTAAAACTTATTAAAATGACGGTGACGGGTACGATGACGATGATGATAACGATAACGATGACGGGTACGATGACCGTTGACGGTGACGATAACGATGACGGGTACGATGACCGTTGACGGTGACGATAACGATGACGGGTGCGATGACCGTTGACGGTGACGATAACGATGACGGGTACGATGACCGTTGACGGTGACGATAACGATGACGGGTACGATGACCGTTGACGGATCAAGTCTCAGCCCGTCGATCCTACCCAGCGCATCGAGTGTCGCAGCGATTCGTGCCCACGGCGTTGATGCGACGTGCCAAGGTCGGGCGGACGCGGCGTTACCGACCGAGAGGGATTGAGGACCAGCCGGCTGCCGTAGGTTCGTTTATCATACGCCATACGTTCGAGGCGGAGAGGGTGCCGGCTTCTTTGGTTGCCTGACGCGTCAGCCTGGACGGTTGCGTAGTCGAACGCCTGCCGATCAAATACCGCTTCCCTCCGCCGATCGTGGTGGAGGAGCGTTCCAGAACGTGGGCCGAGGAGAATCGCCTCGAACTCTCGAGCGAGGGCAAGATCGACGAGGCGCACCCCGACTGGAAGATACGAGGCCGCTGCTGTGGGAAGAATCTCGAGGTTTCCGAGACGACCGCCATTTCCCGCGCGCCATCGTACCATATCGCACAAACGAATAATAAAAAAAAAGAATATAATTATATAATAAAAAGAATAAATATATCAAGGGACAACAAGATAAATAAATAATAAACGACAACGGCACGCTCGGGCTCCCGTACGAGGATGAAATCCGAGCGAGAGGGCCGCCTTAAGGTGACTTTGGGGGTCTTAAATTCTGCCACGTGACAGTACATATATGATTCCTCTCTCTCCACCCTCTCTACCGCCACACCCCTTTGATATGTGTGTTTCAATAAAGACAGACCATTAGTTCAATCAGATAGAACAATGGTTGCCTTTACGAAAATTCTATTTACTTTAAATGTACAAAAATCATATAGATCCATTTAGCGTATTCAACTAAATTTTGTGTTTGAACAGATTGAAACCAAATCACAGATTTATTAGGATTAAATGTAATATTTAGTAATTAGATGCTATTAAATAGATTTTAATTTCAATAATGAAATATATTGAAAATAAATCATTCCAATAATGGAATGCAATAGGAAAAATTTTATTTCGCGAAAAATCTAGTTAATTCAAATTTAAAAAAATTTAATAGACGCGGTTAGATAATATCTGTTCGTTTGGATTGTGGCAATTAGTTGTTCAACGCACGTTTGTTGTTCGCAGTGGACTGTCTTGAGACAGAAAATATTTCTCTCACCCGGCGCGGCCTGGGTCTACGGCTGCCGGGGCTCAATAGATTTTATTTTATTTAAATTTGGGCGCCAGCTAGTTCAGTGGGGAACTAGCAACCCGAAATTGTTATAAAAATTATTCTAAACAGAGACACAAGACTCTCCCAGAGGGGAAGGTTGATTGACCCTTTTACGAGAACGAGACGTGGACTGGAAGACCCAGAGGAGGAAAGAACGATGACGGGTACTTACACGTATGCCAGCAGTTTTATTATTCCTTCCTCGTTTCACACTCGTCTCTTTATACGTGAGATACTTAAATTTCAATAAACAGTGCTTAAACAAATTACAATTTAACAAAATACTCGCAAAATACGCGGATTCAATATTCGATAAACTTTATGTACAATAATATTCCCTCGAGGGCCTAACGTCGGCTCTAAGGCCACCGGCCACAGACGGATCCGGATCGATTCTAATTCTTGTGGGAGAAATCGATAAGTTGAGCCCTACTCCCTCTCATCGACCTCTCCCATCAGGCCAGTCCTCGCGTGAGAGAAACAGGGACCCGAACGATGTCAATTGTTCCACGAATTTTCCTGTCGCAATCTCCCCCTTCGAACCGTGACGTCGTTAGGGAAAGGTTGTTTAATTAAGGGATACTTGGGGGTTTTTTTTTTACTTACCCGCCGAGTCCATTCCTCCCTCGAGTCTCTTGGTATCTGAAATCATTCCGTAATACATCTCGTTCTTCTCGTTTATAGACTAGGAAGATCGAAAACAAAACTTTGTTTGCTGGCACACGTTTCGCGTAAATTCTACTTAATTTTAAATATGGCGGCAAATTGGAGGTAACAAAAATAAATAAATGAATCAATATAAACGAAATACCATAGAAAATTTACAAACGTCGAAAATTTTACGTCGGTGGAGTCTCGTTGGTGGATCGCCCCTCAGAGTTGGTTGTTCGGTGCGGTTCGTGCGCTCTCGTCGCACTGGTCAGAAACGGTTTTGCTCGCCTCGTCGAGACACAACGTCTCTCTCATACCATCGGGGTTGTTTTTTTTTTTTCTTTGATGACGTAATTTACCAGATGGTATAGGCGATGATCAGGTGTTTGAACTTTCTGTGGTGGGAATCTGTTCTACGATACCGTGACGTGCTCCATTTTATAGCCACGAGTCGAAGCGAGAACAGGATATCTCGTCTGGAAGGTCTATGACATAGACATCGTCTCCAAGTTTCCTTGGACAATTCGGAGCAACTTTGTCCGAAACGTTGAAAAGAGTCATCCAAAGTTACTGACGAAGAGATATTTTGTTTCAGGTAACTTTTCGATCCGGAAAAAAATTCGTATTTTCCGAAGACACAGGAAATGGTTCGAATTTTACATGCAGCTTCCCAATAGATAAGAGAAGGGTTTCGTCCGATAGAGTTAGCCGTGTAGATTTTCACCTTCTTCGCATGTTGATCCGGTAAGTTCGTACGTGAATGTTCTTCCCTGGCGGGCGTTGATCACAGCTGATCCGACATACGTCACGCCGGTTCAATTGTGTCGAGGACGAGGTATGCGAGTATCGAGCAAAACGTGTAATATTGTTCTAACGTTTTCTTTGACCTGAAGTGCGACTGGTCCACGGCCTCCTTCTGTCCCTTGCAGTTCATCGTTGCGTTGTCGAGCTTCTTCTTGATTTTGTAAATTTTTCATGGTTATTTGTTAAATTTTGTACATATTTCTTAAGCTTCGACGTGGGATTTTTAAATCGGTAACATAATATTTACCCACGTTTTTTCCATTTTTATCCTCCAATTCCGCGACCATTTTTCCTACCATACGTTTTATTACAGCTGGTCCTACGTACCTATGACCTAATTTCGCGGAATATCCTTCGCTTTTGTTGCTCAGTTTTTTATTTGGGTAGTAAACTTCCATACCCTCGCGTACTTCAACAGTTTTTACTCTATTTGAATTGGCTTTGGCGAGGCGTTTATCGGAATTAGCTTTTATTTGTTGTTCTATTTTATGCCGGACTTCGTCAAATTTCTTTACTTTCTCCACCCATTCCTTAACCAGCTCGTTTGTTATTGCAGGTAAGTTTTGTACCATATGTTCTCGCGGCGTTAACTGTGCCTCACGAGCGTGATTCATATAGAACGGAGTTATCCTACTACCGGAGTGGGGTACAGTGTTGTACGCGAGTTGGAGTTTTGAAAGAACTTCGTCCCATTCCTTTTGATTATTTTTTAAGAAGGCTACAATCATGGGTTTTATTGTTCGGTTCACCCGTTCTACTGGGTTCGCCTGAGGGTGTGCTATCGGGGTGGTAAGGTGCTTGATTTTTCTTACAGCTAAAAGGGCCTCTACTTCTCTGTTTATATATTCGGTCCCGTTGTCGGTTATTATTGACTCGGGGATTGTACCCCAACGATCGAATACAGATTCCATAACCTTTACCACTATTTTGCCCGTCTGATTTCTCACCGGAAACAATTCTATATACTTTGTGTATAGATCCTGGACAACGATAACGTACGAATTCCCTCTTTTCGAACGAGTGAGCGGGCCGACCGTGTCGATTGACAACTGAGCCCACGGTTTCAACAAGGGTCTTGTTGATAAAAAGCCTTTCACTGGATTTTGATTGAATTTTACTTTTATACATGTATCGCAGTCTTCTACATACGCTCTGACATCTTGCGACATGCCAGGCCAATAATAATTCTGTCGAATTCTTTGGTATGTACAATCCCTGCCTAGATGACCTGCTTGGGGGCTATCGTGATTTTCTTTTAGAATTTCGAGAACTTTGGAGGGTTTGACGACTAACTTCCACGGATTTTCGTCGTCGATTAATAATTTACCGTAATCCGGTCGATAATAATGTAACTCGTCGTTCTCGATCTTCCACTCCTGAAATCGATCTGGGTTTTTAATCACGAGCTCACGTTTTGTGTCGTACCAGTCCTCATCACATAACGTCGACAACAGGCTTCTATCGCGTGTTTTTTCGACTACATTTTCCCACCCGCACGGGTCTACGTCTAAATCGAACGCGCGCGACAAAGCGTCGGGTGCCTCGTTTGTCGTGCCCTTTTTATATTCCACGGTCATTGAATGTTGCAAGAGATATATTGCCCACCTTGCTAAACGACCTACTGGGTCTTTTAATCCGTATAGCCATTGCAAGGCTTGATGGTCTGTGACTACCGTAAAAGACATTCCTTCGAGATAGCACCTCAATTTTTTGACTGCCCACACTACGGCTAAACATTCTTTCTCCGTGGTAGTGTAATGCAGTTCAGCGCCTCTTAACGGTCGACTAAGGGCTTCTATTAAATTTTCTTTTTCACTGTCCGAATCTTTTTGAACTAAGATCGCGCCTATTCCAAAATCGCTAGCATCGGTGTAAAGAATGTACGGCTGTGATGGTATCGGGGTATATAATCTTGGCGCGTTAATCAATGCACTTTTTACTTCCTCAAAGGAGTTCTGTTCTACCTCAGTCCATTTCCATTGAACTTTTGGACTCGTGAGTTTGTTGAGGGGGCCCTGGATCCGAGCAATACCTTTGAGATGCCGGTGGTACCAGTTTACGAGCCCGTTAAACTGTCGCAGCTGAGTTCTATTTTTCGGAGTCGGGAAATCTATCATCGGTTTGATTTTCTCTGGGTTCGGGCGGATACCTGCCTCGTCGACTATATAACCCAGAAATTGTACTTCTTTACACGCGAAACTACTCTTCTCGCGGTTTATTCTCAATTTTGCTTCGCGGAGAACCTCGAAAACTAACGACAAGAGTTGGAGGTGTTCGTCAAAACATTGGCTCCAGTCGTCTAGGTAAACAAATATTTGTTCCGACCATTTATTTGGGAGTTGTCTGTCGGCTATTAGTTCTTGAATTCTGCGCTTTAATTTGTCCATCAGACTCTGGAATGTAGAGGGTGTTCCGGTCAGACCGTAGGGCATACGTACCCATTCTAACAAACCCTTTCCCTCTACTACAAATGCGGTATATTTTCGGCTCGCTTCATCCATTGGTATCTGGTGGAAGGCCTCGCTCATATCGAGAGTAGAAATTACTTTTGCCTTACGGAGTTGTGATAAAATAGATTTCATGTTTTGTAATGGGTACGCGGGTTTGAGCGTTTTACGGTTTACCGGACGATAATCTATGCAAAATCGTAATCCCCCGTTTGATTTTGGCGCAACGACTGGCGAACAAGCCCAATCGCTGTTGCTCCAAACAACGTAACCCTTTTGCAATAGTCTATCGACTTCTTTATCCGTGAAATCCCGAATTACCTCACTGCGAGGGTATGGTTTTTGTCTATGCGGAGTATGGTCTTTTAATTCAATAACGTGTTTGATCAAATTCGTCATACCCGGGGATACTTTCTTCAATTGCAAAAATTCATTGTCGAGAAAGATTTTCAGTTTGTCTGTCTGTTCTGTTGTAAGGACTCTAAGTTCGGTTTGTTTTACAAGTCGGTGTGACATAGGATACTCGTGTCGGCTTCCTTCTAAGGTCCAAGCTTTTGTCAAGGGATTTATTTTGGCACGAAAGGCTAACCAAAAGTCCATCCCCAGTATGACTTCGTTTGAAAGGTTCGGAAGGATACTGAACCATTGTAAACCGTATATGTCGCCTATATCGATTACGAAAGTTGTACCGCCTATTGTTTTCGTTACCGACTTGTCTCCTAAACGCACTCCATTTGACGACGTTATATCGGCCCGAATTTCCCTTACTTGAAAGCCCTTGACTTTTTCATATGCAGTGTGGCTGAGATATGATCTCTCACTACCGCTATCGAGAATTCCGCAGAGCGTTTTTCCGAAAATTGAAATCTCTACCAGTATTTTCGTGAGGTAACAAGGCTCCGTGAGACCATTTTCCGAACGGAAAATCTGTCTTTTTGACAATTGTTCGATTGTATCCGACGTCACGCCGCAAGGTACCCAATTTTCTAAGTTTTTTACCTCGACGTTATTTATCTGGTGACTCGCGTGGACCCCTTGTTCCCCTACCGACGCGGTTGATAAGTGCAGCGTATATTCCGCGATTTCATCAAGAATTGAGAATTGTTTTAAATCGAGTTCGTCTCCGAGGCTTTCCTCGTCGCTAGAGAAATCGTTAGACAGTTCTAGTTCCGTCACAGATAATTCATCGGCAAATTTATCGGCCTGTAAACGGAGGCAACTACTTTCGTCTTCGTTATTCGATTTGTCGAAGGATTTCACCTGTCCTATATTATGTTTATTCACCTGACTCGATAAATTTTCCTCCCTTTCCCCCTTTTCAACAGCGTCTCGAGGATCGACTACTGTGGGGCTTCGTCGTTTCCCGGAGTCGTAGTACATTCCTTACTCACATGACCGATCTTTTTACAGAGGACGCACACAGCCTGCCGGTCGGCAGTGCAAAAGCGTGCGGTGTGCCTCGTCTGTCCGCAATTGTAGCAGAACATTTTATTCGGATCCGGTACGAAATTCCCTCGCGATTCCTTTTTTTGCTGTCCTGAGGCTACGTCTAGAGGCTTATTAATTTTTTCAAAACGATCGAGGTTGTTTTCGAGTCTCTGCCTTGTCATAGTTTTTGTTTTTTCGCGCGCGTTTCCCGGTTCGCGTGTCGCCTTAGACGAATTTTGTCGCACATGCAGAAATTCCGAGGGCTGTTCGTCGACTTCGCTTTCCTCGGCCATTACAAATTCCTCGTCGTTTCCTAACGTTTCCTGCAGATATTTCATATCGGTCTTTGATATTTTCCCGCGCGGTTCTCTTGATACCTCCATTGATCGACGATAGATATAATTTCTTTCGTTTATGTAATGGAGGAATTCTTCGTAGTTATAAATTGGCAAATTCAAGATTTCAAATGTTAACCGCGGGTTGAATTTGATTAATATTTGTTTCAACTGTTCCCGGAAAAGAGGAGGACGTTGCATACGTTCAAAAATTAATCGCGCTCGACAAGTGAATTCGGCCAAGGTTTCGCCCTTTTCTAATTTTAAATCCCGCACCTCTAAGAAGAGATCGCCGTCTTGCTTCTTGACACCCCATTGGAACCGAAAAGCGCGCGAGAACTCCTTCCACGTTCTAAATCGCGTTTTGTTCAGTAGATACCACGCTCTATATGGCCCCTCAAAAATACTGGACAAGCAGGGGAGAAACAAATCTCTGTCTATTCCGCTAGAGCTTAATTGATCTTTTAATATCAATAGAAATTGTTCTGGGTCTTTTTCGGTCTTAGGAAATGATATTTTCCAATTACTCACTATTCGTCCTATTTTCATGGCCGAGTCGAGCTCTCTATTCTGAGCGAACGTTGGATTGTCTGTTCTCCTCTCGTATCGTTCTGACGAAAGAGGGTAACGTCTTGTCCTTGGCTCATGACGATCATAACGTCGTGCATTCGCCTCATCGCTGTCGCTCGACTCACTCGTTTGCCATGAGAGTGTTCCTCTTCTGGTGTCACGAGAGTGTCCTTGACGAGGGTCACGACGGAGTGAAGCAGGATCTTGAGGAAGATTCAGGGTTTCCGTGCTACGCATCATTTGACCGAATTGTTCCTGCGTGACGTAATTTTCTGCCATGATCGTCTCACCTTGCGATCCTTGTCGCGTTATAGTGAGTTTGACCATCCCGTCTAAAAGATTCGACATTGTTGGGTGATTGTTCTCTACGTTTGGGTTGTCAAAGCTTGTAGCTCGCGGGTTTTGTTCGTATTCGTCCGAATTTCTACCGTAGCGCGAGTTTAATGTCCCTGAATTACTTGTACGACTATTTTCGCGGAACCGTACTCTTCGCGACTCTCTTTCGATATTTTCACAATTATTTTCAAAATTTATAGTTTGACCAACGGATTCAGACGACCGCGCCAGGCTACTAAAGCTATTTGGTAATTCGTTTCCCATTCTTCCGGAAAAACCTATATTATTCTCTTTGAAAACATTACGCGGCTCAAATCCAGACGCCTGAGACTGCATCTGTTCTCTTTCTTGTTCGGACTCGTACGACCTTCCAAAATTCGAACTCTCTCTATTTTCTCTTTGCGTATTTAAGTGTCTCGAGTTTTCTTTCTCAATTGTACGAATATCTCCAGACGGATTATTCGGCAATTTATTTAGGCTTGAAAAATAATCCCTTTGTACATTTGAGGACGAATTATTTTCTCCAAAAATTTTGAGTACTTCCTCATCCGCACAGGGTGAGGGATTTCCTGGTAAATTATTACCCTCTCCCCCCTCAGATCTCAACCCGAGCGGAGGAGTTGTTTTATTTGTTTTTAACTCTTGCAAAATTTCTATCATTTGTTTAAATTGGCCCTCGAGGTTATTGACTTTCTGTAAGCTTGATTCTACATTATCTAGTCTTTTCAAGAGATTTTTATTCGTAATTTCGTTGCCATTATTTATTTTGACGTTTTCGATTATAGTTGGGGTTGCTCCTCTCGAACCCCTTCCTCTCCCTACTGAATAACCGCCCCGGAGTAACGCGCTGGGCATTTCAGGATTGTCTAATACGATTGTTGTATTTGAATCAAATGGTAGGGCACTAGCTTGTGGGTTTCCCCCCTTGGGCGGAGATGGGAGTCCTTCACTTTGCAATGCACCGGGAGCGTCCTTATTCGATTTTTGATCCATTTTTTCCGAAATAATTTTTCCCCCTGACCTGGTTACTCTCTTGGGTGGAGAGAAAAACATTGCCATTCTACTCCATATTATTTAATTCGAAACTCAAATTCCAGCGAATTGTTTATTATAGACAGCAATTTGGAACGCTTCGCCAAATATACAGTTAATTTTATTTTATTCCTTATTCAGGGTTCATATATATATTTATTATTTTTTTTTGTTTTTTTTTGAAGTTTTAACTGAATTTTAAATCTCAACAATAAAAGCGAAACATTTTTTTTTTAAAGGTTTTCTAATAGAATTTGCGCATAAATAATTTCGTATAATTATTTCGTTCCGGGTAATTGCGGTTGCTATTTTCTTCAACGCAAATTGCTTGTTGTAGAACAGACTTAACGATTAACAGGAATTGTGTGAGATAAATATGACAATGGTGTACAGTAAAAATATGACACGCTCGCTGTTCACAGTGGAGAATCCAAAAATAGAATTTCACTTGAAATATCGTGTGGTCTTATTCTACATTTAATGTCGATGACAAAGGAAAATATATTCGATAAATATAATTTGGTATAGAGGTTACGGTATATACGATCAAAATTTTCGGAGCAAGTTCTCATGCGTACACGCTGACTTGTTTTTCATTTAGTTGGTCCGCTTTCGCTGTTATTGACAAGGACCGTATTATTCTCTATGATTCGATACAGGAGAGCAAACAAAATTCTGCAATATAAGTTTCTCGGAAATCTTGATCGTATAATCGTGCGAACGACGAAATTTTATTATGTGTACTATTTAACGCTTAAATTTTTAATTTAATTCTAGATAATTTTATTTCCGATCTTCATAGTTTTAATTGAAAATTAATAATTTTGATGAAAAAATATAAAAAATTTCAACCCGGCCCCACGTTGGGCGCCAAATGAGACAGAAAATATTTCTCTCACCCGGCGCGGCCTGGGTCTACGGCTGCCGGGGCTCAATAGATTTTATTTTATTTAAATTTGGGCGCCAGCTAGTTCAGTGGGGAACTAGCAACCCGAAATTGTTATAAAAATTATTCTAAACAGAGACACAAGACTCTCCCAGAGGGGAAGGTTGATTGACCCTTTTACGAGAACGAGACGTGGACTGGAAGACCCAGAGGAGGAAAGAACGATGACGGGTACTTACACGTATGCCAGCAGTTTTATTATTCCTTCCTCGTTTCACACTCGTCTCTTTATACGTGAGATACTTAAATTTCAATAAACAGTGCTTAAACAAATTACAATTTAACAAAATACTCGCAAAATACGCGGATTCAATATTCGATAAACTTTATGTACAATAATATTCCCTCGAGGGCCTAACGTCGGCTCTAAGGCCACCGGCCACAGACGGATCCGGATCGATTCTAATTCTTGTGGGAGAAATCGATAAGTTGAGCCCTACTCCCTCTCATCGACCTCTCCCATCAGGCCAGTCCTCGCGTGAGAGAAACAGGGACCCGAACGATGTCAATTGTTCCACGAATTTTCCTGTCGCAGTATTTTTTGTTCCTCGTTTATGAATCTTGATCGCTCGCTTGTGCGATTTCGTCGCGTCAGTTCGCTCTCGCATGTCTTCGAACTCTCGTCCCTTTTTCCAGATTCTCGCTACAATTGTCTCTTAATTTCTACCCCCACTCCAGGGTCGTCGCTAGTCCTTGAAAGTTCTCGAGCCTTCTAGTAGCGCGAATACTCAAATCTGTACAATATCAATAGAATTTTACTATCAGTGTAGAATGGTTCATAAAAATCAGCAGAGTATCGCGTAGGAGCTCGTTCGAGAATCGGCCAACAATGAGTGCGTTAAGGCGTTACCCCCACTTGTAGCGCAAAAAAGGCATTTTTCATGAATTTTTTTAAAGAAAACTACAAAACTTTTTTAATCGATCAATATACCATCTTAAAGAACACCTCTTGAAGAACTTTCAGTAATTTTTTTATTGAAAAATATTACATTGTTTGCGGATGCAAACGATTTTTTGCAAAAAAAATGCGGATGGATTTAGTCAAATATAAATATAAACTAGTCTTTAATCGAAGGGTTTTAAAAAATATTCATTTTTCACAAAATGGCGGACAGTCAAAGTTAATGGTTCGATTTTAACGAAAAAAAAACGACCGTTTTTTGGCTATAAAACGGCAATTTTTTTTCGAAAAAAAAAAATCGAACGATTAATGACTACATTTTTATGTATTAAATAAGCCTGCAAAATTTCAAGAAGATCGGTTTATTAGTGTTCGAGTAATTTTGGTCACCGACTTCAGAAATGCCATTTTGAGAAAAACGCGTTTAAAGTTTCAATTTCCGGTCGTTTACACAACGGATTCTTCTCTTTCAACGTTCATATCTCAGTCAATTTTGTTCGGATCGACTTGAAATTTTCAGGACATATTCTGAGATACTTATACTTCAAAAAAATGCAATAAAAAAAAGATTTTTTCAAAATCGCAAGTGGGGGTAACGCCTTAATTTAGTAGTATATTTGGTAAGAGTAATGTCCAATGGACTTGTACAAAGTATTAATCTCGTCTCCCAATTGCTTTGACGCGTAACAATGAATCGTCAATATACGACTTGCGGTTCGATCATGCGTTACTCCACTGAACATTGGCCTCGCATCGGCGAACCAACGTTGGCGAGTCTATACTTCACCAAAAATCGGCCTCGTATCGACAAGCCAATGATTAGCGAGTCTATATTTTGCCGGACATTGGCCTCGAGTCAGCAAAAACATGATTGGCGAGTCTATACTTCGCGAAACATCGGCCTCGTATCGATAAGCCACTGATGGACGAGTCCTTACTTGGCCGATCATTGACCTCGTATTGGCAAATCAATTATTAGCGAGTTTATACTTCGCCAAACCTCGGCCTCGTATCGACAAGCCTATTATTAGCGAGTCTATATTTGACCGAACATTGGCCGCATATCGGCAAACCAATGATTGGCGAGTCTATACTTCGCCAAATATCGGTTTCGTATCGAGAAGCCAATGATTAGCGAGTCTATATTTGGCCGAACATTGGCCTCGTATCGGCAAACCAATGTTGGTCAGTCAATTCTCAGCCGAGCATTGACGAACAATTGGCTAATCGATTATTATCCCGCCAACATTGGTCCAAGTATTGGACGTTACGGTTCGATTGGCGAAACCTACATGGGATGCTATCCGCGATTTTTTTCACGAGTGCATACCGAGGTATTCATGAGAAGAGCAAATAAACTTCAGTTTCTTGCATCTGAGCCGTTGGCTCTTTGACACATCGGCGAGCGGGAAAGCAATGCGAGGAAAGATCGTGGCAAATGACAGAATACATGAATTGAGGTTATGAGACAGGCCATATTTTTTATTCTTACGTCAATATACACGAAGCGCAAAAATTACAGGATCACTTTTTTTTCTACGAAAAATAGCCCTTTTTCAAACGGCTGTAACTCAGTGAAAAATAATCGGAAAAAGAATTTAAAAGCATTTTGTGGAGTCAATCTTTAACTTTAATAATCTGATTATAAAAAAATGTATCATCTTTTTTTAAATAAAGATATTTGTTGCTAAACAAAACAAATCATAAAATCGAAACAATTTGCTCAAGTTTGACAAAGTGGACAGGGTACAGAATTTTTATTTCTTTAAAAATCTGTTCCAACCATTCAAAAGCATGTACTTTCCCTTACAATTTTCTTTTTTACAAACCTATGTGCGATTTTTTTTAGCCAAGTTATCGTAGCTTAATGAAAAAATGCATTTTTCCACTTTAACCTGTCATCACCCTGGTCTAAATCATTCCACAGTATCCAGACTGAGATCGTTCGAAAGCTTGGATTTCCTCCTACAAAACTGTTAACGTTGGGTATTTTTTTGAATTTTTTTTTCAACATCATAAAACTTATTGTTTAAAAGCGTGTAAAATGCCCGTTTTTATACTGTTTTGTTTATCAAGTAATAATATTACAACAAATGCAGGGGCAGCAAAGGTTTTTGCTTTTTTTTTAGGTTACGGGAATGTAGAAATATACTCCACCAAATTTCAGATCGCTGCCTTTATTCTTTATTTGGGTTGCAACCCCGTTTATTTCGAAAAAATCGAAGATCCGTCAATTTTCATGAAAATCGAGATTTCTCCCAGTACCAGCGCAGAGTGAAATTTCTCGATTTTCAAACAGAAAATTATAAAAGCACGAAATTTTGTGTGCAAGGGTTTTCGAGGTCGCTCATTACGAATCTGCGGTTGGAATTAAAAAATAAAAAATGGCGGATCGAAATGTAAAAATTACTCGAAATCGGATGAAACGCTGTGTTCGGGGGTTTTCGAGATCGCTCACTACACATCTGAGGTTGAAATTGAAAAATAAAAAATGGCGGATCCAATATGGCCGATCCAAATGCGAATACTACTCGAAATCGGATGAAATGCTGTGTTCGATAACTAGGTTTAAAAAATCGCACAGAGGTTTGCAAAAAAGAAGAATTGTAGGGAAAGGTACAAGCTATTGAATGGTCGGAACAGATTTTTGAAAAAAAAAATCTATTCCCCGTGCACCTTGTCAAACTTGAGACATTTTTTTTATTTTATGTTTTGTTTTGTTTAGCAACAAATATCTTTATTAAAAAAAGACGATACATTTTTTTTTATAATTAGATTATTCACGTTAAAGGTTGACGCTACAAAATGCTTCTTTTATTTTTTTCCGATCATTTTTCACTGAGTCACAGCATTTTGAAAAAGGGCTATTTTCGTAGGAAAAAAAGTGATCCTGTAATTTTTGCGCGTAGTGTACATTCCAGCGATACGACCGTGCTATCAAAAATCGAGGATACACAATAATATCCATATCATCTCGGGTACAGGAAAATTCCGTCGATGTCGAAGAATTCGTGAACTTGGCGTGCCGCCGCACAGTGGGGCAGAATCCCAAAAAGCTGACCAAAAGTCAAATTTTTGAGTTGTATATATTCGTCTATATATGTTCAGATCTTGTTTACTGATAGTCCTAGGACGAAATTCCGGACCGGGCAGGTTTATACCTGCTCTAGGGTCGCCTCGACATCAGTCGACATTCAGCCGCCGTTCGGTACGCATTAAACAAGCGTACGCGTCGAAAAATTCTTGCCTGTTTCGAAGTGCTGTGAAACGGACGAAACTTTCTCAATTTTAATTCTGCAAAATGGAAAAACTTTCTGAAGGTATGCAGAAAATATAATTATGCACAGTTATTGCTTATTTTATGTTTGAAATATCTAAATTTTGCAACAAGTAAACATAAAAAATTATACATTTTTTTTCGAAAATCGATTTTCTAAAGTAGTTTTAAAAATGTCTTCGCGAGTCTCGACCTTGTTTCAACAAGAAACTGATAGTGTACAGTACTAAATATAATATACTAAAAAACTGGCTGCTCAGGAGTGCTCAACGAATAGTTAGACTAATTTTTAGGGAGAAATACGTAGCGCGACATTAATGGACGTGTGAATGTAATCCATTGATTATTACGTTACAGCGCGTTGGTATATTTTCTGTCTATTAACATAGATTAATATTTATTTATCAATTCCATTTGTAGTATGTTCATTTATTGATTAATATTCATAGATCATTTAAATTTTAATACAGTAATTTATTATTCTAAATGTACGCTTTACGAAAATCTCAACATTTTATAAAATATTCCTGCAAGAACTCTCAGTAGCTAGAACTGTGTTTCCCCCATGTTTGTACGGCGTAACGGTTTTCGGCAGTAAAGGTGTATTAGTGTATACGTACATACATAGTGTATACGTAGTGTAGACGGCGATTCGGCAAGGACTGACGAGGGGCTCCTAGAGCAGCCATGTATGAAAGAAAGAAGCCCGCCTGCTGTTCAGGCTTTATTATACCTGTTGTATACTGACACAGAGGTGATTCTCGTAAAGACAGATTTCATGTAATTTCGGTTTTTTTTCGTGCAGAATGTATGTAAATATATTTGTTAATCATTTATATCATAAATATTCGTTTTCTTTATAAATATAAAATCATTTTTAGTAGTAATAAATTATTTTTGTACATTTCGAGTCAGAACAACGTATATAGTTTTGTTAAGTATAAAATGATTTCAAAATAATGTCATTCAATTTTGTACATGTTTATATTGGTATTTTACAGAGTCTTCCCAATCTTCAAATATGGAATTATCAAGAAGAGATGTTTTTTTCATGGTGAAAGACAGTTTAAAAAACGAACAGAAATTCGTTATTGGAGTTTTGAAAGATGCAATTTTCAAGAAAACAGAACATGTGATACAAGTAGACGAGGATGAAAAGTCATTAGGACTGTTATTTGCAAATTTTCGATCCAGATGGAAAGCAGCAAATAGAGGCCAAGAAAAGTTTCTAAAAAATAATGAAGAATGGTTGAATGGCACCGTATGTTTTTCAACATTATCCGATACTGAATGCACAACATCAACATCTGAGAAGATTGTGAAGAATGATGAAAAAGGAACATCTGGACGACCTTCGAAATCCTTTGCTTCATCCAGCGATAGATCTAAGAGGCGAAAGAATGAAGAAATACGTTCTACTTTATCTACAGAAGAATTGACGTATGCTGCTCAAATGAGTTTAAGGACTTCTGGTCAAGTGGATGCTGCTCAAGTTCTTAAAGATGTCACATTAACCAGCCCAACAAGAGCCTCGAAATATATAGCTGCTGTTCGGTAAAAAAATGAGACACCTTTAACCCCAGACGAAGCACTTTCTTTGATGATCGAGAAAGGAGAATCAAAGCGCTCTTATCAGCTATCAAGAAATGCAGCTAGAGCACGTAAATGCAAATTATACCCATCATACCATGAAGTAGAAAAAGCAAAAAATCGTTGTTATCCATCAGTTGTGTACATGAATATTACTGAGTCGTGCGCACAAATTAAACTACAGGCTTTACTTGATCATACCACATACAGAATTATACAACTTCAGGCTGATGTCATCGATACTCTAAATTCTGAAATTCTGCAAAAATTAGTACTTCACTGTAAATGGGGATGTGATGGAAGCAGCGGTCAAAGTGTTTATAAGCAAAAATTTGATGAGGCTGGAAAATCTGATGAAAGCATTTTTTATACTTTTCTGGTACCTTTGCAATTAATCTACAACAATCACGAGACGGATGAAGGAACTATTGTGTGGAAAAATCCTAGACCTTCATCTCCTCGATTCTGCAGACCAATACGATTGCAGTTTGTACATGAAGATGTACAATCAACATTGAAAGAAGTTACCGACATTGAACAGCAGATTGCGGGTCTTGCACCATACACTACTGAACAAAATGAAAAATCAATTTCAGTAACCTATTGTATGTTGTTTACGATGATAGACGGCAAAGTCTGTAACGCTGTAACCGGTACCACTTCTGCACAACGCTGCTTCCTGTGCAAAGCCACCTCTAAAGATTTTAATAACATCGACAAAATTATAAAAATGGACATTACTACAGATAATTTAAGATTTGGCATATCTACATTACATGCGTGGATTCGTTTTTTCGAGTGCTGTTTGCATTTGTCGTATAAGCTCACAACTCAAAAGTGGCAAGCTCGTGAAGAGGAAGTGAAAAAGATTGTGAAAGTACGCAAGGAAGACATACAGACTCAATTTAAGACAACACTGGGGCTTATCGTTGATCGACCAAAGCCAGGATATGGCAGCTCAAACGATGGAAATACCGCCCGCCGCTTTTTCGAAAATGCTAATATATCTGCTGAAATAACAGGAGTCGATGAAAATTTAATTCACCGATTTCATGTTATTTTGCAGGCAATTTCGAGCGGGTATGATATAGACGAAGAAAAATTCAAAGACTATTGTGTAAATACTGCCCGTTTATTCGTTGCTTTATATCCATGGTATTACATGCCAACATCTGTGCACAAAGTGTTGATGCACGGAGCAAAAATTGTAAAATATGCCCTTTTGCCGATCGGACAACTTTCTGAAGAGGCCCAAGAGTCACGCAATAAGAACTACAGGTTACATCATTCAAGAAAATGCTCTCGAGAATCGAATATGAGAGACATTTTCTATAGGCTCTTAGTATCATCAGATCCATTTCTCTCAAGCATCAGGAAATTGCCCCAGAGACCGGCGAAATCTTTACATAAAGAAGCTATAGAAATGTTAAAACAACCTGAAGTCACCAGACAAGAGATAAGGAACGATTCCGATTTGGATACAAGTGGGTCAACATCAGAATCCGAATCGAATGATTCCAACATTGAAGATGACATACAAGATTTTTGTTACTAGAAGTAAATAACAGATATTTGATTTATTGCAAATTTTGTACTCAAGAAATTGTTCAAAAATAAAAACATGGCTCAAGAGATTTTCTACTCATTTAAACCTAAAAATATTATGAAACATTTTCTATTAAAAAATATTTAAAAATTGAAAATTTTTGTGGAATCGTCTATATATCGCGTCTGCTATTTTGAAAATTAACATTCCTATAACAAATTCGTAATCAGCGATCCCAAAAACCCTTAAGAAATATGATTGGGTATTTTTTACTGAATTATTTGACTAATTGGTTGAATTATGTCCGCCATTTTGGGTCCGCCATTTTGAAAATCGTAATTCTGATAACAGATTCGTATTCAGCGACCCCGAAAACCCCCGAGAAGAGAATTGGAGATCATTTTGGACACTTTCCGAATTTTGGCCAGCTTTTTGGGATTCTGCCCCACTGTGCGCCGTCGTCGCGTCGACGCGACACTTAGCATCGTCGTCGGTAAAAACAAAACAGAAACACTTTTCGAGTCGCACTTTCATCGTGAGCAATCTTACTCGTTAATTTTCATCAATGTTGCTCTTCGGAGACGCCGAGAAACTTCAAGTGTAGAAGGACGATGTGAATTAATCGAACGCGACAAACCGCCGATGTTCCGATCAACGCAACTGACCGGCGGTACGAGAAAGGGGGGTGGGACGCTGCACATGTGAAAGCATGTACACACGGCGTAATTTCTACGCGCGTAGGAAATACGCCGTGTGCATAGGACATTAGAACTACGACTTGAGGCTGCGCGAGCGTCCATATCTATATCGATGAGAAAAAGTGTTAAATGATACACAAAAGGACGTATGTAGTGTATGTTGCGATACGACCGAGGGACTTTATGCGATTCAACAAATCGACGATTGTGGAATAATTTTCGTAGTAAAAAAATCGTTCGGGAATTCGGTCGAATATTATGAGATCTCAAGATTGAGTAAACGAATCGAAATAGGACCCAAACAAAATCGATAGAAAAAAATCATATTTAATTGGTCAAATGTCATTAAATTTTCGATTCGTCGCCGCGTTTTCACTTAATATTGAATCAAAGCTAAAACGTCGTCTGCTAAAGCCTATCTTAATGTATAAAGAGTCGCGGCGTCTTCGTGAGTCGATCAGTGGCGTCGAGATCGGTGGCATCGATTAGTGGCGTTGCATTTTATTTTTATTACTTGGCGTCAAGACGCTGCCGTGTCTCTTGATGCAGTAACTGATGCAATGTTACAATTTAAAATAATCTAAGTAAATTAATTGTTCCAAAAGTTACTTATGGGAGCGGTAGGAACGATTCGCCAAGGAAATCGTGTATCTTCCCGAACATTTTTTCTTAACCACGCACGCCAAGTCGTTGCACAGCATTTCCAGTGATACATACATACAGTACTTGTGTGATGCATACGTTGTACTTTCATATAATCGCGATTCGAACTTTTGATTGAAATAGTAATATGGTTTCTTAAAATAAAATGTTGAGAAAAATAATATTTCTAGGGTTTGACAATTTTGTGTACGTATCTAGTAAATTTCCTTGGCCTTTGCATAAAAAGTTATTTCACTTCTTTTGTACAATTGAATTGAAAAAGTAATAAAGTAAATAAAAGTATGGTTCGAAAAAAATCACAAGTATTTCGAGGTTAATTGGAATTTTGTACATAGTGAAACGACCGATAATTTTTTCGAGAGTACAATATAAACTGCCGCTTAAAGGTTTGGATACACCAGTCGATATTTCTTGTCGCACTAACCGTTACATACTTTTGTACGTGACTGTTTTTCGGCTTTTTTTTACCGTCGAGAATTGGGCGCATGACTTATGGAAAAAAATGTTGTCATGTTTATCCATGATAAACTTGAACGGGGTAGCAGGAGCGCCATTTAGGTTTTTTTTTAAATGTCGTACGATTTTTTTCGCAAAGTTATTTCATTTCTGTCTGAAAAAGAACAATTTTGGAAAATGCAATGTAACTTAAGAACTATAAGAGGGTTTAAGAGGAAATGTCAAAGATGTAAAAAGTAGCGTAAGTTCATACTGATAGCCCGCAATTTTCGACGAATTTTTCTGGGAGATTTTTTCTCACAGGAAAGTTCGTGACGCCCATAAAGTCGATTGAATCATAGTAAGACTGTGTATACGAGCACTCTTTTATGAATCACCTATAAAATAATAATAACCGATATTGAGCAAATTTTATTGTTTTCGCGTATTAACGTTGCTCTAATCATTTGATAAGGTGAAGAAGTATTTTTATTAATTGTGTATCATTTATTCATCATCTGATAATGCATATTTACCTGTATCATTATTCGGGCGATAATTACGGAAAACTTTTTTTTTTCGTCATCGAACATGTTACCGATGAAGCCACAATGGAGTGATGATGAAGGAGATATCAAATTTGGGCCGAGAGCACGTTAGGTGGGGTCGAGGGAACGGATTTGAACTCGAATGCAGATTAAGGAGGCCTGTGTTCTGTACGTTTCACCAAAACTGGCGGTCGAAAGAAGGTTTGGGACGTCTAACAGAAGTTACACTGGACCAGGAGGGCGTTTCTTCATGGCACTAAACTCGATAAACGGGGTTTGGAAGGTTCAACGGAGGCTGGCGGCTTGTGCATTATCAAAGAAATTCTAGGTCCTGTGAAGGTTTAGAGGAGGCAAGAAATTTTGACTCGAGTCATCAAATTTCCCCGGAAGTCCACTCATGTTAAGAAAAAAACCGATGTGCATATTCAACATGCTTAATAAGATATGTCACTTACGTTATAGAAAACAGAAGTCGACACAGGTATGAACTCATGTCTGTATATTTGGTAAACCTCATTTCAATATACACACATATATATAGCTGTACAGGCGACAAGCAAGTGTGCATATTACATGCAACTCCTCAGGCAGCTATATGCAGGAGAGATGAGATAATATCATGGCTGTGCAATAGCTGGTAACGCTTAGGTACTGTTAGCATAAGATGGTAAGAATGCAGGCGATGTCGTGAGGCGAATAACCCTTTGATTTCGAAATTTTGCGGCGGGCTCGACGTTCGTCCATGACATAAAATAAAAAAAAACCTCGTCCTTATCTTTCTCGAGGTATATTGTCGTTCACACCGGCAAAATAGAGAATTATTCAAACTGGGATGTACCTGTTTATTGTTGTAGTTTTCCTATATATAGACCCACATATATGCGCGCACGCACACACACACACACATAGCCATTTCTAAACGCAGATGCGAGAAGCTCCTATAGAACGTGTATTCCATGAGATTTAAGCTGGAGAAACAGAGCAGGAAATGAGGAATCCCCATAGCCGAGGCGAGAGAATTCAGAATTTCAGGCTAATTCATTTCTGTGTCGCTCGTATAAGTCAGATCTTGTCGCGGATAGGGCAACGTTTATACATTCCCGACTATTCGACGACATAGTGCACACTCGTTCTCATTCTCGTTCTCGTTTTCGTTCTCTCTCTCTCTCTCTCTCTCTCTCTCTCTCTCTCTCTCTCTCTCTCTCTCTCTCTCTCTCTCTCTCGCGGACATATAATGTCGCTCCTTCGCGTTCTGTACCCTTACAGACTCATTTCAGACTGTAACTATAACTATAATCAATGTGATAATCTTATAATTTCAAACTTAATTGTTTGAAATTATAACAGCCCCAACTCCATTTCCGCACGGGTTGCCATATGGGATAGGTTTGTTTGGGTTTATTTAATATAGTAGAAGCGCAGTACAGTAAATAACTTTCAATGTACGATGTATCGAAAACCATTGCTAGTCGCCAATATACTTTTAAAGGTTCCCTTAGAATATTGAAAAGAAGGTATGTGCAAAATTTCAGCTTCATCAGTGGGATATGCTTTTCGGAAACTTATCCCTTGTTTTTACGTATTACAGTTTAACGACCTGCATTTGCAAAACGCCCAAAAACAAACCATCAATGGCTGGAATAGATCTGGCAAGCCGTTCATGTGCCTACGATACCCCAATGCTGATCGCCATATTAGCGGCGAGATGGTATTGGCCCACCAATGGCTGGCATAGATTTGGCAAGCCGTTTATCCGCCTACAGTACCCCAATGCTGGTCGACGAATTATTGGCCGATTATCAGCAAACCTTTTAATGGCTGAATGCTGGCATTTTTATTACGACAGGCGAGTCTACATGGGATGGAAAGCTTTGTGATATTACGCTCTTGACTTATAACGTACGCGCATACGTACGTCTCATTCTCTGGCACCAACGCCACATACCGTGCGCGACATAAGTATATCACGCTATGAAATTTTTTGATAACCTTTTATTTGACATGAAATCTAACAACAAAATTGACTAATTATTCAAAACTACAATATTTTTATATGATCACAAGAAGGTATAATCGTCCACCCCCAACCTAATGCTGCAGAGGCTGAATAAGCTATTTTTTAGGGTTTTGGGCGCGACATAAATATATCACGCATAGTGTTAGCCGAATTCTAATGTACCATTAATAATTAGTGATCATGCCATTCTTCTTGAGAAGTTCAACAATACGTCGGGGCATCGATTCGATCAGGTTACGAAGTTCGGGTGACTGAAACTGGTCCCAAGAAGACTTGATGGCGGCTTTAAGTTCGGTAATGGTGTTGTATTGACGGCCGCTGGCGTAAACTAGTCGAACCAAAGATCCCCAGAGGTTCTCAATAGGGTTAAGATCTGGGCTGCGCGACGGCCACTTCAGAATCCGAACCCTCTTGTCCTGAAGCCACTCTTTCGTTATTCTGGCGGTATGTATGGGAGCGTTATCTTGCTGGAACTTCCAGTTGCAACCGCCAATTTGTCTCCCATGGGGTAGAAGGTGCTGATGAAGGACTGCCTGGTATGTTGTTGCATTCTGCCGACCATCCAGGAAGGCAATGGTTGTCTTCCCGTTGTAGCCGAAGCCACCCCATATCATGACAGGACCGCCTCCCTGAACTCTTTTGGAGTAGTACTGCGGTTCCTTCCGTAGATCATGCCAGCAATACTGACAACCATCAGGTCCATCAAGGTTGAACTTCTTCTCATCGCTGAAGATGACGGATCGCCATAGAGTGGTCCAGGATACCAATCGTTCGCCCCAAGCTAGTCTAGCCTTGATGTGTATTCCTTCTAGTTGCGGCTGCTTCTTTCTCTTCTCGTATCGCATGTGTGGTGATGGACCGATGATTCTTTGAACGCTTCTGGGGCTTAGAGGGATCTTCTGAGCGGCTCGAATCTGGTTGGCGGAAAGCCTACCAGTGCTGGTCGCTCTTAGAATGCGCCGCTCTGCTCGCTCGTCGAGCCTTCGTGGGCGGCCTGGCCGTTTCTTCTGGCCGTAGTTCTCGGGGTCCTTCAGGAACTTGCTTATTGTTGAACGGTCTCGTCCTAGCTTCTTTCCGATCTTAGTGTGGTTCAGCCCTTGATCGCGGTAAGCCATAATCTGGCCCCGCTCGTAAGCATTCAATTGGGCTCCTTCCGGCATGCTGTAAAACAAAGAAATTTAATTTTAAAAAATAAATAGTAATAAAAATAAATTTCAAAAAGTCATACGTACTCTAGATTTGCGGTGATGTCCTGAAATTGCACTCTGCTGATAATGAGGATCCGTTTTGATGGCTTCAGCGAAGAGCGTGATATATTTTTGTCGCACTTTAGAAATCGGTTTTTTTCATGCTTTCTGTTCCCGCGCGCGAAAGTATTGAATAGGACCGGTCAAAGTACGCCTAAAATGTTATCGCCTCACCCGAATCCCATATCCCAACGAAGAAAATAATCCGTCAATCCTACAAAAAGTTACTAAGACATTACGTAGCGTGATATACTTATGTCACGTACTGTATGTGCCATCCTCTTTTCTCTTCCTCCGCTCCTACTAAACTCGTGAAGCTGTATAAGTCACCTTTACCTATCTCAATGCAAATATAGAACTCGTTGAGTCACTGCAAATGCACAGTTCTCGATGTTACACTTGGCATTGCAGCCGTATTTGGTGTTCGACGTTTTTTAGGTCAGGCCGATTATCACGGTGCGCAATGCGAGATGACTATACAGATTTTTTCACACATCTATACAGCTCTCACTGTGAATGTATATAAATACACATACATATAGGGTGTCTCAAAATCACCCCGTTATTTGTATGTATTAATGAAACGTATTATTTATTTGAAAAGTACGAATATTTTTTATTTTAATATAAGGTACAAACATGGAGGTTATGTATGGAACACAATATCCGATAAATGGCCGCCTCGTTCCTGTTTGTAAACGTTCAGTCTTTTGACGAAATTTTCAATAACATTTTGGCATAATTGTGGACTAATTCAATTAATGGTGCATCCAATTGCTTCTTTGAGGTCCAGTATGGTCTGTGGATCATTGACATACACTTTTCCTTTCAGAAAACCCCAAAGAACGAAGGCTAATGACGTCAAATCGCACGATCTTGGTGGCCAATTCACATCGCCGCGGCGTGACATAACACGACCATGAAACTTCGTCGCAATACTATGCGTCAACAATGCAGCAAATAACAATTTCTATGATTTACCCGATCGTGTTATTTACCATGACTAAACCGCAATACTTCCTGATGCCAGTTGTCAAAGATTAATACTCTATGTTCGCCACACAAAAAATTGCGCGCAATTTGAAATGTCAGGTCATTTTGAGGCACCCTTTATGTATATTAAATTACGGCCCGTGTATATGTATACACCCATATCTATAGGTATATCAATAATATTATAAAATTGCATTGCCTCTCTACATTCGCATATTTAGGCTGCAATTAAGCTAGTAGAATCAGAAAACCGTGCTAAGACGATATCCGCCGTCTTTATAAAAATTCGGTCTGTCTGTTTTAGCTAATTTAGCGTGGAAACTACTGAAGCATTCCTGGACCTATGGTACATGTAAATAAACGCTTTCAGAATTCTTTAGTACTTTGTTTCATGCAAATACTTCAAATTCGAATCTGACAAAATGCCTTTTACGTTTTAAAAGGACAGTGGCGCGTGATACCTTTCAACATTTATGCATTCGTATTGAGCCGGTTTCATATCCTTCAACGGTTCTGCATAAGCTTGGAGCTCAAGAAACAGAACGATTTCCAATATTTGTTATGCTAAGAGCATTGGGATGACGAGATTGAGATTTACACATAATTAATACATACTCGTGACAAATAAAAAACTTCTATTGAAAAATATTGATAATTAATGAAATTCTTATTATTTAAACAAATTGCTGCCATTGCCGCCATGGTCAATCGGTATAGGTAATTTTGGTAACTACGGTTATCTGAAATGACAAACAAAAAAGGTACTTTCAATATAATAATTTAACTTTCTGTATCTTAAACCTGTCCGCATAAATAGATCGTTTTTTGAAATTATGGAAATAACGAAGATGGCAAGCTGTGGAAAGAGAAGTTCGTTTGTCAACCAACAGAAAACAAGTTTAGTCTTTTGTTATTACCAAATCGATCCATATAATAATATCTATAAATCGTCGAGTCATGCGATAGGAAATGTTATGAAATATGCTTTGTCCGAATTTGTAGTGAATCAAACCAATGAATGTAGCGATACGGCGTACACCGTTTCATCAAAAAGAGTTCCGGAGAAAATACAAAAGAAAGAAGAATAAATCGCAGCGAGGTGGTCCAATGTAAAGCAGTGGGCAATCTGGCCCCTCACAACACTCGTGGTAACTCGGCGAATTTTTTACATTTCTATAAGCTCTTTGTTGCAAATCAAAGTTAAGGCCTTATGCTATGAAACTATGCACTACAAGTCGTATTTTTTTTTTTAATTTCAATCTTCCGCAAATTTGTTAATCCGTATTTGCCTTAATCCCTAGTTCTGTTTATGGATTGTCATGTGCTAAATAATATCAATTTTTTTCAAAATATATGGGAAACCTGTTTTTTTTTAATATATAGAAAACGAATTTTTCGCAATAACCTCAGTATATGACTCTTAATGCGATATTGCCCTAAAAATCATCCCCAACATGCAAATGAACCATATTTTCGATGTATACGCAAGCGAAGCCACGGGAAAAGCTAGTTTTTCATATGTACGCAGGGAAATAGATAACAAAAACTATGCCCGTGAAGATATTTTTCAATGTAGGTATGCCAAAAATCTGACGCTGGAATACTTAAAATATTTATTATTCATGGACAAATATATGAAGTATGCTAACAGCATATATTTCCCGGGTAAAGCATTGCATACATATGTGTGTACAGCGGTTTTTTCATATATTCATAACCCGCCGCATTCGTGGGTTGATTACTCTGTGAATTTTCACTCCGACGTATGCTCATAGCACATTTTCAAGTACGAATATATATATATAATGCAGGCACTTTTACAATGGCGTATATAGAGAGCAGATGGACTTGGGTATGCGATGAATGGTCTTTTATATGGAGATTGCCATGGTGGCAATATTTGCGTGCTTCTGACAAGAAGACAATACGATGCCCGACACTCGATCCGTTTTACACGCTGTGCGATGTGTGTCAACCATACAATACATTTTCTTTTATGATCGGCAACTCACCCTCTTTGGTGTCATTGTGACGTGGCCAGTCAATGAGACTAAGTTAGAGCAGTATGAGTCAATATAAATTCTACGTGTATGTATATCCGTGAATGATGCTGGGGTAATGTACTATTACGTTTCCGAGATAACCATTTCATATACAAGAGAAATCAAAATTGACCGGCTTTTTGTGAATCATCAGAAAAGTCGTGGTTTTCATTCTTCATCATATTTTTCCGGCAATGATAGAATATCAGGATTTTCAATCCCTCAGCCCAGTCATTTTGCATTGTAAATCAACCGCAGTAACGGTTCCGGTTCGTATATTTAATCTCGAGGGTCTGTAGAAATGATCAACTAGGGACCTCCTCCCCTGCTTTCCTTTCTGCCGATTGTTCCGCTACTGCATCCACCATAATACTCCCCGTCGCTCATGCTTTCTCTCTCGTACTTTTCACCGCACACAGTTTTTTTTCGTTACTCATTTTAACATCAACGTAATACCGAGAATTACTGTACATCCGATTAAACTAGGATTGTACTTTGAACGATTTACGTCTTGTGCTGGATAAGAGGTGGATGACAGAGACCGAGAACTGACTTACCCGAGATTTGCGGACAATGTAATTCTCGATTATTTTCAACCTGCCCTTGTACTCGATAGTACTCGAGGCAGGCTGCAACGATATATTGAAAGTAAGTATCAGCGCAAGTACGGAATCAAAGTAATCGATTGCCCTTCCTACTTCCTATCCCATGAGGTTGTAAGTTACGATAGGAAGCTCGTAGTGACTCTAATTTAGGGGCGAAATAGCGGGTCGATTCAGGGACTCAAACTCACTCTCGACACGTACTAAATCTGTAGCGAAGGACAAAGCAGTAAGCGACGAAAATTTATGCCAGGAGCTTGGGTGAAAGGCGATGGATAAGTAGCCTTTGGCTTCCGCGTGCGAGAGATTCTGAGCAAGAGTGCAGCAAAAAGTTATAGTTAGTTAGAAACCACTGAGCCCGGGATATATAGCACACTGTGCTACTGTATATATATGAGGTGCTATTAAAGTATATTTCCGGTTTGGTGCTAAGAAAAGCCACCTTTTCAAGGGATTTTTCGAGGATGCAACAGGGACAAATTGTGAAAGGAATGATAAATTGGTCCAACTCTACAAATATTGGAATAAGAGGGAGATAGAAGACAGGTTAGAGCGTGCACCAACAAACAGAGAGTGAGAGAGACGGAAAGGGAGAGCAAAGTGCAGTGGTGTAGCGACGGAAATGGCCAAAAGAAGCAGGATGACCAAAGAAACGCGTTGTAATTGTGCACGAAGATGGGTGCATCAGAAAGAGGACCTCCCCGTGGCGCGTCTTGTGTCAAGCAGAAGGTCTCACACGTCTCGGGACATCATGAGTTGTGACCGAGTTGTTCACCCACTGGGACCGCCCGCATGGTCACCAAGTCCATTGTTGTTGTTCCCAGCGCAAGAGCCACCCTCTTGGCCGCACGATACAGCTTCCGAGGGTCGTAGGTAAAAACTACTCTAACCCTCAGTAAACCTCGTTCACTCCAATAACACGCTGCCCCCGGAGTATCATGGAATCTCGGTCAGGTTAAATTTCAAGCGTGAACTTTCTCATTGCATGCATTTTGTCCCCGTTGCAACGAGCACGTAAGGACGACCATGACTTTTTCTCAAGTAGTTTTACAATGCATTTCACGACGTTTTTTTGTCTACATCCTTATTCATCATATACGATTCTTAGTATATGTTTCCCATATCGAACATTATGCTTTTTCGTCTCCAGTATTACGTTTGTTAACGGGGCATTCAACGTAGGGGACACGGAATTGATGCGGTGTGGGAGATATTGCGAAAATCTTTCACTATACGTATATCTCCAAGCGCCAAATGTGATGTTTTTAATCTATCTATCATCCTCACTTCCCCTTTTCCTTTCTTTGTATTTCCCATGGCCCATGAAATCCCAGATTGCTTCAAAAACTCTGTCTAGAACTCGGAATGTGTTCAGGTTACCTAATAGCGATTCGTTCTCCGCGAGATACTTTAGGTATAGAACTTTACGCGTCACATAGTGGATTCTGTATATGCACGCCGTTGGAACAGGGGCGAATCTGTAGGTAGTGATTTATCAATAGCCATTTTTGAATAATTCGTTCCTCATTCCCAGGTGGTATGCTCTACACGCTCAGCGAGAGACTCTTCCATTTGGCAGAGCGAGATTATTCGACATCAAGGTTTCTGTCTACTTTAGATGCATGAAAAAAACGGTATTTTTATTAATTTTTTAAGATCACTGTTATGTTTATTGATATAAAACTTGTTAGGTATGACAAAAACATTCGTAAATTGCACACAAAAAAAATTGATTTTAAACTGACTAACGGCCCATGTGAAACAAAAAATTGAATGGTTTTAGGTTTAGTGTGACAGTGGCTATATCCCGTACCTCTAATATTAATGTATATGCAAAAATAACAAAATGGCGGACAACAAAAAATTAAAAAACGTGTTTTTTTGCATGTTTTTGGCCAAAAAAAGAGTGAAAATAAACATTTTGAAAAAATTCTGGTAAGGGATATAGCGATAAGTGTACAGAATATGTGGTTGAAATTTCATAAGGATCAGTTCAGTAGTTTCTGCGATTTTTCAATAAGCGGCCTGAAATCGTTGTTTCGAGAAAATCGCGTTTAAAGTTTTAATTTATAAAAAATCGTTAAACATCTGACTTATACTCAACTAACAATGCCTGGACCATACATAATTCCTTCTGCCTCTTCCTGTAACTCAATTTCTTGCGATTTTGCTTTTTTCAAAGTTTTAAAGTAGACAGAGCCCTTGACCACACTAAAAACCACAAGAGCACAAGAAAAATATAACAGAATTGAAAGATGGTCTTGACTAATATACTGTAATAAAATGCAACAGTCTTCCAACCTCAAATGGTCTGAGTTATCTAGTGAAAATGTTTCTCTAGACATCAGACTTTTACGAGAAAACTAATGGCTGCAGAAACATTGAAGCGCACCTCCAGCGAACTGCAAATATTGTCTTTTTTATCCATAGCACAATTTGGTCTATAAACTGTACGAATATACCGGTCAACCGCCGATTTGGCAATGCAGAACTATATTTTTTCTAAATCTTATCTCTATACTGATCCTATTTTAACACTTGATTTTGATTTCTACGTAACAACCGGGAAACATACAATTTTCTTATAAAATCTAATTATATATTTAAAAAAATCAGTTTTTTTAAATATTTTTTCATTAAGAAAGCTTTTTTCGTGATTTTCTTGAGTGAGATGTGTTAGGGCAGCTGCGCATAAACCTCCAAACGGTATCAGCCATCGTAGGTGTGTGTTCGATCTTTCCTGATACCTATCTTCTGTGATTTTTATATGTTGACGGAAGCGTCCTCCATGCTCTTCATTCAAAGACCCAAGATTTTCTTCGAATTTATCTTGATTTTTATTTCTATCCTGAAATAAGAAGAAAAAAAACACTTTTCACGAAATCCGTAATTTCTACATTTTTTTATTAACATACTTTCAACATATCTAACAAAATCAGTTATAATAGTTTGTCCTCGTTTTGCAACCGTTAACATATCACCGAATTAATTTGTAACGGCAAATAATGTAGAGGAGAAAGAAAAATGTCTTACATTAAATGAATTGCTAACGACATGCATGAAATTAAAGTTAATTTGAAAACCCGGTATAGTAACTTTAAATACTGGTTGCTATAGGTATTACCAATAGTATAACTTGACCAAACAACGCTACAAATTTTGCCGACACCGTGACTTTGTTGTTGCTGACTTGTGCTATTAATTCGAATGTCATATGAATGCATCAACAGATGCCGAGCCATACCAATATGTAGAGCAGAGCGATTCATAGTAGACCATTGGAATAAGTAATACGCTTTTCAAATATCACTGATCATGAAAGTTTAAAGGAGCTACTATTGGGCCGCAGGTCTATACTATTTCCCATGAGCACTAGTAAACCACCATTTTTCACTCTTTCTCCAAACGACTGATATGTCCGCGTTGATTGAGTTCGATGCTTTATTGCCTCCAGACTTTTATCTGTCCCGGTCAAAGGAAAGCACTATGATATTTAAACCCGCTTGTCCAAGACATTCCATGTCCACCATATTCTATGAAGACAGGT
>OZ023313.1:50355011-50580011 GCA_964007375.1 Ophion obscuratus
AGAGAGAGAGAGAGAGCGGGAGAGAGAGAGAGAGCGGGAGAGAGAGAGAGAGCGGGAGAGAGAGAGAGAGAGCGGGAGAGAGAGAGAGAGCGGGAGAGAGAGAGAGAGCGGGAGAGAGAGAGAGAGAGAGCGCGGGAGAGAGAGAGAGCGCGGGAGAGAGAGAGAGAGCGGGAGAGAGAGAGAGAGCGGGAGAGAGAGAGAGAGAGAGCGGGAGAGAGAGAGAGAGCGGGAGAGAGAGAGAGAGCGGGAGAGAGAGAGAGAGCGGGAGAGAGAGAGAGAGAGCGGGAGAGAGAGAGCGGGAGAGAGAGAGAGAGCGGGAGAGAGAGAGAGAGAGAGAGAGAGAGAGAGAGCGGGAGAGAGAGAGAGAGAGAGCGGGAGAGAGAGAGAGAGCGGGAGAGAGAGAGAGAGCGGGAGAGAGAGAGAGAGAGCGGGAGAGAGAGAGAGAGCGGGAGAGAGAGAGAGAGAGAGAGAGAGCGGGAGAGAGAGAGAGAGAGCGGGAGAGAGAGAGAGAGAGCGGGAGAGAGAGAGAGAGCGGGAGAGAGAGAGAGAGAGAGCGGGAGAGAGAGAGAGAGCGGGAGAGAGAGAGAGAGAGCGGGAGAGAGAGAGAGAGCGGGAGAGAGAGAGAGCGGGAGTGAGAGAGAGAGAGCGGGAGAGAGAGAGAGAGCGGGAGAGAGAGAGAGAGAGAGCGGGAGAGAGAGAGAGAGAGAGCGGGAGAGAGAGAGAGAGAGCGGGAGAGAGAGAGAGAGAGCGGGAGAGAGAGAGAGAGCGGGAGAGAGAGAGAGAGCGGGAGAGAGAGAGAGAGCGGGAGTGAGAGAGAGAGAGCGGGAGAGAGAGAGAGAGCGGGAGAGAGAGAGAGAGAGAGCGGGAGAGAGAGAGAGAGCGGGAGAGAGAGAGAGAGAGAGCGGGAGAGAGAGAGAGAGAGAGCGGGAGAGAGAGAGAGAGAGAGCGGGAGAGAGAGAGAGAGAGAGCGGGAGAGAGAGAGAGAGCGGGAGAGAGAGAGAGAGCGGGAGAGAGAGAGAGAGCGGGAGAGAGAGAGAGAGAGCGGGAGAGAGAGAGAGAGCGGGAGAGAGAGAGAGAGCGGGAGAGAGAGAGAGAGCGGGGAGAGAGAGAGAGAGCGGGAGAGAGAGAGAGCGGGAGAGAGAGAGAGCGGGAGAGAGAGAGAGAGCGGGAGAGAGAGAGAGAGAGCGGGAGAGAGAGAGAGAGAGAGAGAGCGGGAGAGAGAGAGAGAGAGCGGGAGAGAGAGAGAGAGAGAGCGGGAGAGCGGGAGAGCGGGAGAGCGAGAGAGCGGGAGAGCGAGAGAGCGGGAGAGCGAGAGAGCGGGAGAGCGAGAGAGCGGGAGAGCGAGAGAGCGGGAGAGCGAGAGAGCGGGAAAGCGAGAGAGCGGGAGAGCGAGAGAGCGGGAAAGCGAGAGAGCGGAGAGCGAGAGAGCGGGAGAGCGAGAGAGAGAGAGAGAGAGGCTTTAATGGTGTACACGCGAGATGCGTTTGGTGCCACGCGAGATGTCAGAGAAGCAAATCGAGCGAAGGAGATGGAATTAAGGAAGGAGAATTACCATCCGACCGCGGTTATGCAGAGCCCGGTGCGGTATAAGGATACGTTGGAACACGGCAACTCGATCGCCAAGCTGTAAGCGTCCCGCCGTGGCCGAAACGTATGCCGCAAGCTGATATGCAAATGTCTGCGGTCCAATATGTAAAAGTGTTTTGGATGATTATTTCACGTCGATCCGTTGGGTCTTGCGCTGCGGGAATCCCAGCGTGGATCTCTGGTTCGTGCCGCGAACCCTCTCACGGTAGACGAACATACGTACATATATGTACGAGCGTATATGTATGCTTAATTAAAGATTCGTTGGGGGTGTGCTTTGCCGGGCGCGGTCAACCGCAGTCTGTATACTTCCACACAATATGTTACGAGGTTGCAATACATAGCACAGGATATGGGGAACAAAAAACCTGACTGGATCCATAAGATCAAAAGTGTTCGTCCACCACTAATAAGTATTCCCTGAACATCTATATATCAGGTTTTTTTAAAATTAGCTACGTAATTAGGTAATGCTTTTCTTCTGTCTTGGTTCTCAGGTCGAACTAAACTGAAATCATATGGGGCGATGATAGCTAAATAAAGCTTTGTATACTCCTGCTGTTAGCTGACAATGAAAATATGTAAATCATTGTTATTTAATTATTTACAACACCAAATGACTTACTTTTGAAATCGGTACCAGCCAATATTGTCATGTTTTTTGCAGAAAAAGAGGAAGCGTAGAAAAATAAATTTAAAATACAATCTAGTCTTTTTTAAATTTGCAATCTAATTTCTTCTGTGGCGTCAACCTCTCGTTCTTGGCTGGTACCGACTCCAAAAATAAGTCAATTCGTATTGTGAATATTTGAATAACAATAATTTGATATATTTCATGATAAATTTATTGTGGTATGTATACAATAAATTGTTACATATACTGTATCATGAATCAGCGTGTGTATTATTATATGTACTAAATAAATTAGGACATAAATTATTATATGTACTACATTAGGAGGCGTACACAAATTACGTAACGCAAAACTTCCCAATTTTTTACCACCCCCCCCCCCAACGTAACAGAACCGCAATACCTGCCCCCCCTCGCCATTCTGTTACGTAACGGGTGCTTTATCGTCAATGATTGCGATTTTTTTCATAAACATAACTAATTATTAAAGAATCGGGTTTAAACTCATTTTATATAGTATATATTCATCTAGTTTTATACAAATTTTTATGCAAAAATCTTTAACGTAAACCGAGAAATATGCCTTTATTTGATGACAAAAAAAATTGTCTTTATTGTCCCATCGATATCTTTATAGAAGGTTATCTGTAAATAAAAAGTCAACAATTTATTGATATGTATAAAAATGTAGCTATATTTACGCATAACCGTTTTTAAATTCTGTTTTTTTTTACAAAATGCCGACATTTTGGGCATTTTTAAGCCTCTTTTTTGTATTAAAACAGTCGGTAAAAATAGTCATTATCAACGAATCAGAGATGTGTGCGGCCGTGTTGATGACAAGTTGATCGTGTAGATTCGGCTTCGGTCCGGCCAATGATGGCCATTCCAAAGTCAATGGAACTAGTGGATTTTTTTCTTTACGTTTCGGCCCTCAGTTCGGGTCCTCTTCAGAAGTTAGTTTATTCTGTATACATTGTGATGCACATTTTTTTTTAATATTACAATAATGTTTGACAAAATATATATATGAGTGTTTTTGGTCATGGTTCCGTTATATACGTTTTATGTCGTTTAGTATAACAATTCTGTTCGTTTTGTTTTGGTTATAATTATGTTAAGATAGTATGAAAAATGTTCTAGTATTGAGTTATTTATTTTTATGTAAAAGTGTTTGAGATGTGTGAAGTGTGAGAGAGAGGGTTATTCTATTATGAAATAATGAAGAGATGAAATGTGTGATATAACTAACCTCGATATTGTTGATATTTTGAGTTTTTGCAGATGTTAGGAAGGTTGTTTTGTAGAAACATTATTTATGCATCTAAATAATATTTGGTGAGAAAATACTCAATCGATAAGGTATTCTCGTTTATCGGCGATTTTTTTCCTTGTCTGTAACGGATAATTAATTATAAAGGGGTTTTGTGTATTGTAAGTGAAAATCTTGCACAATCTCAGGAATGTGATGATTACCTGTTGAGAATGGTTTTTAAGAATTTGTTTTCCTTTCTAAATGAGCAAAAACTCGAAATTTACAATATTTATTCCCCTACATGTTGAGTTTTGTGGTCAACGAGGGTTCGAGAGAAACTGAGAGGTGTGTAATTTTTCTGAAGCTTATTCGAATCTTTGTAAGGTAAATCGGAGGAGAGAGATCATTTAGGCAGTGACGTATCAAGCAAAATAAAATAGATGTGTCAGGTAAGGGATATTTAAGATTAGTGATAATGTCATTTAAAATGAGTTTATCATATCAGTGTATTCATTAGTTTATAGTGTCAATAATTTTAAAATTGTTATGTAAGGTGAATACTGTAAAATGTTTTAGTAATTATATTATAGAGTTGTAAATTGAGCTTAGTTTTTGCTTAAACATTTTTACATAAAAATAAATAACTCAATAAGAGAAAATGTTTCATACTATATTAACATAATTATAACCAAAACACAATTAACAGAATTGTTATACTAAACGACATAAAACGTACATAACGGAACTATGACCAAAAACACTCATATATATATATTGTCAAACATTATTGTAATATTTAAAAAAAAATGTGTATCACAATGTATACAGAATAAACTAACTTTTGAAGAGAACCCGAACCGAGGGCCGAAACGTAAACAAAAACATCCTCTAGTTCCATTGATTTTGGAATAACCTTCATTGGCCGGACCAAAGCCGAATCCACACGATCAACTTGTCATCCACACGGCCGCACACATCTCTGACTCATTATAATTGATTGGCTATAAACAGACATAATGACCTTCTTCAGCGAGATACTACAACGCTTCGGATATTTCACCTTAGCAGCTTTCAAGAACTGGAAACGCGACACTGCCACGAAGACTCGCCTAAAACAACAACTTCGGTTTTTACTTAAATGTAGAAAGGTTTGATACCGAAACACATTTTCTCAAAACACTTAAATATTCAAATTTCCGGCAACAAAGCAAAATAAAACTTAATAGAATATCACACAAATTCCACAAATCATTATTAAACATAGAAATAGATGATCTCGACTATCGAATAAAAATACTGAACCAAAAAATTGAAAAGAACTCAGAAACCAATTCAAACGTCAAAGATAGCATTCACCTAAAATACTCACTCTCTAACATCTCAATCCCATTCAACAACAAATTAGTTTCATTTGACGTCGTTTCTCTCTACACCAACATCCCATTACAACTAGTTATTCAAAGCCTACAAAAACGATCAATCTTATTCTCAAAAACATTTCCTTTACATGAAATAATCAAAGCAATAGAATACATTATGTTCTCAACATTTTTCACTTTCCAAAATAAAATCTACCAACAAATCTCAGGATTACCTATGGGTTCACCTCTAGCTGCAATACTATCCAACATCGTCATGACAGATCTCGAAACAATTGTCTGGAAAAATAAAACTTCTCATTACCATTATACGAAAGATACGTTGATGATATTATTATTGCTCTACCAACAAACGAAATTGAATCCACCAAATTGATTTTTAACTCGTACAATCCCAAACTACAATTCTCATCCGAAAACGAAATAGACAACAAAATCCCCTTCCTAGATCTACTTTTAATTCACAAACAAAACTCAATTATCACAAATTGGCATAGGAAACCAACCTGGTCAGGCAGATTCATAAACTTCTTTTCACACCACCCACTCTCTCAAAAAAAAGCCATAATCTACATGCTAGTTGACAGAGCAATAAAACGATCTCACCCGTCATTCCACAAAGAAAATTTAAATCTCATCAGTAACACAATGACAAAAAATTGCTACCCAATCTCTTTCACCAAAAAAATAATAAAACATCGTTTCTCCATAATCAACAATAAAAAAACCAATAACAACAATTTTGATTCTTCCAGAATAATAAATCTTCCTTGCACAAAAAACATACGCCATCAACTAATTCGTCTCTTCCAACAATACAACATAACATTGGTCACAAACAATAAACACAACATCTCATCTATCATTGGATCCACCAAAGAGAAAATAACCAACAACCGAAAATCCAACATAGTTTACCAAATTGACTGTAAAGACTGCAATATGCCACATACATTGGCCAAACTAAAAGATACCTCGAAACTAGAGTAAAAGAACACAAAAATAGCCTAAAGCACACCACCACAATACATACAGCTTTAGCACAACATGCAATAGAACAAAAAGAGTTTAGTTTTCAATTTGACAACGTAAAAATTCTAAACAATGAGAACTGGCTTAAAAAAAGACTAATCTTAGAAATGATTCAAATTAAGGCACACTCCAACGCTATAAATTTTAGAGCTGACATCCAAAACCTAAGCTCAATTTACAACTCTATAACATAATTACTAAAACATTTTACAGTATTCACCTTACATAACAATTTTAAAATTATTGACACTATAAACTAATGAATACACTGACATGATAAACTCATTTTTAATGACATTATCACTAATCTTAAATATCCCTTACCTGACATATCTATTTTATTTTCCTCGACACGTCACTGCCTAAATGATCTCTCTCCCCCGATTCACCTTACTCGAATAAGCTTCAGAAAAATTACACACCTCTCAGTTTCTCTCGAATCCTCGTTGACCACAAAACTCAACATGTAGGAGAATAAATATTGTAAATTTCGAGTTTTTGCTCATTTAGAAAGCAAAACAAATTCTTAAAAACCATTCTCAATAGGTAATCATCACATTCCTGAGATTGTGCAAGATTTTCACTTACAATACACAAAACCCCTTTATAATTAATTATCCGTTACAGACAAGGAAAAAAATCGCCGATAAACGAGAATACCTTATCGATTGAGTATTTTCTCACCAAATATTATTTAGATGCATAAATAATGTTTCTACAAAACAACCTTCCTAACATCTGCAAAAACTTAAAATATCAACAATATCGAGGTTAGTTATATCACACATTTCATCTCTTTATTATTTCATAATAGAATAACCCTCTCTCTCACACTTCACACATTTCAAACACTTTTACATCAAAATAAATAACTCAATAAGAGAAAAATTTTCATAGTATATTAACATCATTATAACCAAAACACATCTAACAGAATTGTTATACTAAATGACATAAAATGTATATAACGGAACCATGACCAAAAACACTCATATATAATATTTTGTCAAACATTATTGTAATATTTAAAAAAAAATGCGTATCACAATGTATACAGAATAAACTAACTTCTGAAGAGGACCTGAACCGAGGGCCGAAACGTAAAGAAAAACATCCTCTAGTTCCATTGACTTTGGAATAACCTTCATTCGCCGGACCGAAGCCGAATCCACACGATCAACTTGTCATTATCAACATTTAAAAAATCGGCTACGTACAACCTTAGTCACGGCGATTACAAAAATAGTGAATATCGGTCGATGAGTTTTTGAGTATTCGCTGAGACAAGGTCGAACAAAGTATCGAACAAGAAAAACGCGTTCAAAGTTTCCGTTCCGTTTTTCTTGATATATAGTTATGTTTTCTCTCGAACATTGATACTTACATTACAGTATCTAGTCGTGGTCGACATGACAGGTCTTCATCTTCATTACATTTCACAAACTAATAAGAACCTGCACTTTATTTATTGTCAACGATGCAACACCTGTAGGGACAAAGGGTGGCAGGAGAACGGTCGTGCTACCTGTTCTCCTAAAGTGACAGTAATTCCGTCAATTTTCGGACTATGGAATAAAAATGTTGCGAACATATTTTTGAATATATGTACTGTCGAGAATTATAAAAAACAAAATTTTTTTTAGAATTGTGCTTGGGCAAAGTGGGAAAGCTACTGTGCAAGTTTTCGCAGTGACTTCCCCCCTTAACTGACATTTCGTATGGAAAGCTGTCAACTTTCCGCGGTATAATTGCGCGCCAGTTTTAAATTCAAAATTGAACATGCAGAAATTTTGCTATTTTTGGCAGTTCCAAAATCATTACGTAACGCAAAGCTGACCGCCTTTCCCCACGTACATAGACCGTAACGCTTTGCCGACCGCCCCCCCCCCCCTCCCAAATTGCGTTATGTAATTTGCGTACGCCCCCTTATGAATCAACGTTTTCAGTATTTGTTGTTTAAATACAGTATATGGTACATAATATACAGAAATTCCAAATTTCTAACTAGTTTAGTTTTTGAGATATGGCCCGTAACATATAAAACATATAAAACATATTTAAAAAATTTGAATTTCATTTCACAGAAACATTTAGTTGTCGAATGTTTCGCGAAAAAATATTTTGACGATTCACTTTTCCTTTGCCGTTGGCGTACCACCTTTAATATTCACTGTAGGAAAGAAAAGCTTAAAACCAAAATTGTCGAAAATGTAATTTCTTACAAGTTTGTTGATTAATAGCCTAAAGTTAAAAATAGTCGCGATAACCCGAGTGGAAAACGTAAGTCATCACCGCCTCGCCACAAGCGTAAAGGGATGTTTCGAATCGCCATAACAATCGTCTTAACGATTGACTACCCAGCCTTGTAACGCTTTAGTACTCTAGTGACTGAATACAAAAAAATAGATGGTGACTAGATAGAAAGAAATATCCCACGGCTGTATTATATGTCTGACCTAGACATGACCTATTTTTTTCAGCTAGCGACTGGGAACCCAAAAATAGGTGAAGATTAGATACAAAAAAATTTGCGGCTGTATATTTCTATTTTCGTGATTTTTTTGCACATTATTTACATCATTGGACCCTTTTACGATATTCTTCGTTGTTCATTAATTAGGGTTATGACATTTGCGCTGTAAATATATTAATGGTTCAATTTTTAATTATCTCAGACAAACGCTTACGCCGTAACATGGTTTCGATCACGGGATCTGTGGGTAATGAGTTGTGACGTTGTCCACTGAGTCAGTTCTACTTGTTTAATTTCTGAATTTTCTTATCGTCTACATATGTTAGGCTACACAATGTGACATTATTGAAAAGTGGGTGGATTAACAAATGTAAGTAACATTATCGGATCAATGACTCAATTCCGTTCGCATTGAGAGCGATAATCGCATAGAAATACATAACCTTAAATCGTATTTGTCCGAACATTTATTCCGGCTAGTAGGGCCGCAGTTGGGAAGTGTTGGCGAGGTCATCGCGAGATACCGACTTGAGGACTTTATTCATTCGCAACGTCATCTGTAACTCAAATTGCTTAACCCACCATGAACCAGTCGCTTGATGGAACTACACGTATTTACATGACCACACTTTGTCATTTGTGACCAAGATCGGCTGGGCAGTGACTAGCCAAGGGCTGGATAACAAAACATTCACAATATTACTAGCTCATAGCGAGTCAACTACTGGTCAGTTCGTGTAAGCTCAATTGGGCGAGCCAGTTGCTAGGTCGTAACTCAGACAGGCTAGAACAATTTCTACTCGGGAATGCAATAGTTTTACCTCGTTGCTTTTTTCAGGTTTAATTCGAAAAAGATCGATGGTAGAGAAAAAAGTGGTAACCAAAGTTATAGGAAAATTGAATTTCCGACAAGTTTACTACTAACTTTACATAAAAATTAAAAATGGCCGCGTTATTCCAGAAAAAGAGTTTTCCAAAAAATTCAAAATAGCGCCATTTTGGGCCATTTTGAATTGAATTTTTTTTTAATTTGGCCATTTTGAATTGAATTTTTTTTTAATTTGGCCATTTTGAATTGAATTTTGTTTAAATTTGAATTGAATGAAATTTCAAATGAATTGAATTCATGGGCCATTTTGTTTTCAAAATTCAAAATGGCCCATGAAGGATATGGTCGCCATTTTGAATTGAGACTACCAGCAACCCCCCAATGATTAAAATAAGAAAGAGCGACGACCAAATTTTTGCAAAGTTAAAAGTACATAGTGACTGGGCTATTCTACCGTTTGCTTTTTTGGCTTCGTCGCCGACTATAAGCGCGGGTGTATCCTCCTTTTCTTCCACTGGGAGCTACAAAAGATACGAGCCCTCGAAGGTTTGTATTTTTCAGCCCGTGGACGATTTACGGAAAAACCCGCGACTGGCGAGACTTTTTCGGAGATCTCTACAGCCTTGTACCATGTGCGTATGTGTGGATGTTGGGTGTTTTCCGTGCCGGATCCCTTAGGAACGTCTTAAGTTTGCACGTGTCTCCAAGAGAACAAAGCGGTACAGCGACGAACATGCGACATATCTTTTTCTCTCGTGCCACGCGAATAAAAGCAGTTATGGATATTCCCCGAGGCTACGGAGCGGAGGGAAAAAGAACGGGTACTCCGAATTCCTTCTAGGGATACTTAAAAATTATTTGTACGTAGACCAGGGCGAATGATTATTTTTGTATTTCGTATATCGGAATCACTGTTATTTATCATTTTCTGCGATTTAGTTTAAAATCATTGTTGAACTTTGTTTATAATGACGAGCTGTTTTCTCATTATACAAGCACCATATTTCTCATTTTGGTAATGTGCAATTTAACATCAATCATTAACCGCTCATTCTAATAAAACACATATACGAATCAATGATACGTAGCGGTGAGGAAGGGGCCAAGACGGGGTACCCGGCTAAATACGCCATTTAAATGAAACAATGCTCGTTCCGGCATCATACGATGGGTGTTCTTGACATCCATCAGCCTCCTACATTTTATCGCTCCAGAGTGCACGCGTATCGAGTGGTCAAGAGAAATCTGATTTTGCGTATACTTGCCATTTTTTAATTTGGTTTCGGAAGTGACTGTGCACTGTTAATTAACGCTAGATGGTGACGTGCGATGGTGACGACGATGAATCCGTTCATGTCTGTGCGCTTTGCCAGGCCGAATAAAGTCACTTCTTTGGGTGTAGTCTCATTGGGTAATAGTGTACTCCATCATTCCCACGGAGGGTAGCCCATCTTGCCCGCAGTATGAGGCAAGATGGGGAGAAATCTCTTTTTTTGTTTTCAATTTTTATTCGCTATAATTATCACTCGAATGTTCCTAATTTGACCAAATCTTGTGAAGCTGATTATGTGACATTAAAAATTTAAGTTCTTTTTACCTTCAAACCTTGGATACCCCGTCTTGCCTTCCTCTCCCCTACGTGAGCTACCTATTTAACATAATTTTCGAATGTCTAATCTAACTCAAAAAATATTCCTTCTATAAATTTTGATTCCTCAGTTGTCCATGTACCAGATAAAAGCAATTGGATATCAATATTTTAACAAGTTGAAATTAAAAGAAGATATATTTTTGTTCAATTATACAAGAATAAAATATAGCGCATGCATGAATGTAAACGCGTATTGCAGATAAATCAAAATACCTCGATACGAAACTCAGTTGATAATTGTCTGCGTTTGCCAGTTCTGGCGCGCATTGAAATCGAACTCGTAATTCCCCATACGCGAAAAAGCGCTTTCCGGTCGATCGAGAGTAGTGAAGGCTCACACGGAAAATCTTTTTTCTCTATACCTACACAATTACATTTTTCTGTACACGTACACCCGTACCCGTTTCCTCTGTTCCGTTTTTTTTGCATTTCTCAGGAAAAAAAGGTCGGCTTTTAGCGATGGTCATACGTTAGAAAAAAAACATAAAAGGGAAAAGACAAAAAGAGTATGAACAGGCACTGCACAATGCTGTTGCTCTCGCTGCAGATGCGTGTACCTACTCACGACTTTGCCCACAGCCGAGCGCACATTTTTGCACACGCGTACATGTAGATATGAGCAAACACGCAATGTTTGCGTATTGGGCGTATATTGGGTGCGTATATTGGGGCAATTATACCTATGTATTCGCGGAGTTTAGGGAGGGAGGTGCGACCGGGATAAAAAAAAACACCGTTGCGGAATATTTACTTGTACCGCAGAAAGCACACTGAACGCGAAGGCGCGAGATGGGCTTTGATTGGCTCCGTACGATCGCCCTCCGTTAATCCGACGTTGCAGGCCATGGTCTCGACAAAAACGCCGTATATACTCGAGTCGAAATTTTCAGCCTATTTTGACCCTGCAGCTCCTCACAGTGGTAGGAGACAAAGGTGGTAAAGGAGGTTCAAGTTTAATGTGAAATGAACTCCGAGATAACGTCTTAAACGGGATCAAATTGGCCTTTTCTCTACTTTTACACTGACAGGAAAATTCTATTGATATTAACTAATCGCGTGTATTTGATTTTTTAAATTTGAAGTAACTAGGTTTTTCATGGAATCAATTCCACTATTGGAATTATTTGTTTTAAATATATTTTTTTTCTCAAATCAAAATCGATTTAATCACGTCCAATAACTAAATATTTTATTCAATCCTAATAAATCTATGACTCGGTTTTATCTGATCAAAAAAAAAAATAGTCGAATCCACTAAATGGATCTATTTGATTTTTCAAATTTAAATTCAATAGAATTTTCGTCGGGTCAGCCATCTTTCTATTTGATTGACCTAATGGTCTGCCGGTTACAACACACATATCAAAGGAGAGAGGGGATAAAGACGGTGGAGAGAGAGAGAGGAATTATATATATAGGTTCTGTTTGAAAAATCTCTAGCATATTATTCCATAAATTTCTCTAATTATCACAATAATATTAACTAATGCATATATTTTACGTGATACAACAAATAATTATAGGATTCATTTCGTCTCTTGTGCCGAATTTGCGACCAAGATGTTACAAGCACTCGGTAGCATAGGGGCAGCGTGCGTAGCCATGAGTAGGTAGGTTCTAGGTTCGATTTGATGTAGGTGAAATATTTTCTTCAAGAAAAAATTCATTTTAGAAGACCAACAAATGACAAATTACGATACAAAATCGTTGTGGCAAAACTCTCAATTAATTGTTTTCTTTCATTTTGGATTTATGAAATATTTTATGCATATAGTACGCTTAGATTTACAGCGCACATTGTAAGCAAATGAAGATTTCTTTGAATCGAATCTTTGTTTATTCAATTTGAAAATATTTAATATTTAAAAAGAATAACTGAAACGAATTTTTAAAAATATGTTTGAAACAAATGAGATCGTTGTAGGCCCAACAGACAAGGAAAAAATCTATTTTATTTGAATAGGTCCTATTTGAATTAAACTTTTTTTTGGCAGTGTTAACCTATACACAATATTATAATTGTGCCGTCGAAAAACTATAGGGAATAGTACTAACCCCTCTCTCGCCATGGGCGTCTATATGCATACATACGACATGTCAATGCAGCATCATTAATAACCTCTGTTTGTGATCGTTAAATGATAGGAATAATTAAATTATAAGGCGAATCAAACATTTATTTATATATGGAATTTTTCATGAATAACATGAATTTTTTATAAATTACAAATTTACCCAGCTTGCACTGAAAATAGTTTTAACAAATTAACATTTTACCTTATTGGTGGATTTAAAAAATATATACTCAATTCAAAATCATTACATTTCGCTGACGAATTTTTCCGCGCAAAATGCCATATCACTGGGCAAAGATAGAGCAAGAGTATGCTGTATTTTGATGATTTATTATATATTAATAAAATTAAACGAGAATTTTAAAAGTCTACTTCTTGTTCAGACTCCGAAATTTTCTAATAAAATGAGTATCAATGACAACTTCGATATTTATGCACATCTTTGAGATCGCTAGAAAAGTTTGGTTATTTCTATAATTTAACAATGATAAGCAGAGATTATTCATAATGCGGCATATATGTCATAAAAGTTATGGTATGTTAACTATCGCTCGTAGAGAACATATGAAAGCAAATAGAAACCCATTGTATTTTTACAAATATTTTGTCCAATTTTCACATTATAATTATCGATAAATGCAAATTCGATGTGGTTGAATAAGTAAACACTTCACAATCGTGCAAGAGTTGGTTCGCGGTAACATATTTGTTGTTAATGGAGACGATTTCGATTCCGGTCGATCGAAAGTTTCATTTACTTGCCATGCGGCGGACATTATTATGCGGCAGACATTATGCAGAGGACTATTTTTATCGAAACTATTGTACCGATTTGCATTTATATGCATTTAGATAGGACAATATATGCATGTTGCGTTGCTTATTAAAGAAAATATCAGAATGAAAAATCTTGTTGAATTATATTTAATTTTTATAAACTTGAACGGTGATAAAATGTGAATCATTGAATCCATGTTCCATATAAATGTTAAATACCTTAATTTCATTGATTAATAATTTGATTAGTAAATGTATTATTATTCTCGTGATTATATGTTTTTTCGAAACAGGCACGTGCTTGGTAGTTTAACATAAGACATAATGAAAAGAGTGGATAGAACTCCTTGAACTGGGTTAGGTAGGAGAATAAGGTTTTGTGCAGGAGGTATGGCCTTACAAGCAGCAAAGGAGGAGCAGAAAAGTTTATTTGGGTGAAATTTTGAGGTTTATAATAGGACTTCTAGCGTTGAGTCGCTTCAAGTAAGGCTTAAATCGAGTCAAACGTCTTCAAATTAGGCTTAAATAGAGTGAAAGGCCTTTCAAATAGGCTGAAAATTTTGACGCGCGTGACGTCGCGTACAGGGGAACGCGGGGCACGACGATAACCCTACGGTCATGTTAAAATAAAACAATCTATAAGCGGCATTCCACGTCACTTCAGCCAGTAAAAAAATCCACAAATAATTTTGAAATATCGAGTTACTTTATTGAAAATTATTCACCGAGTATTGAAATTAAAAGAAAAATGTCTGACGTTTTTTCTCGTTAATAACCATTTTTTAACATTTTTCCATTCAAATGGCTGTATCTTTAGCAGGATTTGACGTATTTACGTTCGTAAAAAACGAAAAAGTGCGTTTTTTTATAGCCTTCCAGAAAAAAATTACATTTACATTTTATTGAGCAAGTCGAACGTCCGTTTCAGGGCAAAATATGCAAAAATATTTTTTTCTCAAGGAAAGACACTCGTTTGATTTTAATTTCCCGAATTGTGAATACGACAAACGGATTTTTGGTATCTTTATATGGAGGGATTCCTAAATACCGTGAGGTAACAGCAATTTTTATTTAAACATTTTTTTTATTAATATTCGATTGAAGAGTGTGGAGCACTCCAAGGCTCCAATACATATGACATATATGTCATATGTATTTCAAAAACCTGTTAAACATACAGCGAGTGCTTCACACTCTTCAATCGAATATTAATTTTTCAAAATTTTAAATAAAAATAGCTATTACTTCACGGTGCTTAGGAATCCCATAATATAGAAAATACCAAAAATCTGCAAAATATGCAAAAAAAATATTTTTGTATATTTTGCCCTGAGGCGAACGTTCGACTTGCTCGATTAAATCTAAATGAATTTTTTCTGGAAAGCTAGAAAAAGATGCACATTTTCGTTTTTTACGAATGTAAATACGTCACATCCTGCCAAAGATACAGCCATTTGCATGGAAAAATATTTAAAAATGGTAATCAACGACAAAAAACGATAGAAATGTTTAAAAAATGTCGACACTCGGTGAATATTTTTCAATAAACTAACTCGATTTTTCAAAATTATTTGCAGATTTTTTTTACTGGCTGTAGTGACGTGGAATGCCTCATATATCAGTCAGTCAACTTCAATTATTTTTTAAAGTAATCATCTTTTATTAATCTTCTAATTTGGAAAGCAAAAAAATCAGTCTTCCTGATGGTTGCCGTAGAATATAGATTTTTAATGAAATCTTAATTTTTCCCAGCTTAGTCTGTATGCGGAGCAAGGTGAAACAGCGCTGGGAGAGTGATGGAACACAAATTATTGGCATCTTTCGCAGATAAAAGTGGTTTCATTCTCAATACCAGCAATTAGATAGGGCAATCGTCTAAGTTATGTAGTAATCCCTACAAAACTTTAAAAAGTAAAAAAGGACGCCAAGTAATAAAAAGTTACCTTGAAAATTATTAGGTGTTTTACTATTTATAAAATTCTAATCAAACTCGAAATATTTTTTATTCTATTTCAAATAATGGTTTTATTTAGAATATTACTTTTTTATTTTAAACGTACAAAAGAAGAGAAATATTTTTTTTTTAATGAAAAAGCCAAGTACGTTTACTAGACACGTGCACAAGATGATCAAATCCTAAGAACAATATTTTCTTAACATTTTGTTTTTAAAACCAGGACCGACACTGGTAGATGGACGATCCGGGTTCGGCCCTGGCGGTGCTCCGAGTTAAGCTGTATTGTGCGCGGCCAATATTCGGAGCGGTGACCGCTTAGCTGTGCATCGGCTGGCGCATCAACCAGCGAGTGGGAAGCCAATACTTCGGATACCTTAATGTAGATGTTTGGGTTAAAGTCTCTGCACCAAAAATCAGAAGAATTCGTCTTCTGATTTCTCTGAAGAAGACCGTCTATACCGGTACGGGTTTTCCACGGTTTTCCGGTACTAGGAAAGGGGTTACACGTAAAAACCCGCAAGGGTTATACGTTGGAACATTGGAAATGAAAACATTTAAATACCATTTAACTATCATAATAAGAAACCGAATAATAATTATATATATTAGGTGTACAAATAAGTTTTAGGACAGTTTTCAAAAAATTCAAGATTTATTAAAAAAGAAGTAAAACACAGTTATTCATCGAAGTAATCTCCATCGCACTGAATGACCTTCAGCCATCTCTCAGGTAACTCGCGGATGCCTTTCGCAAAGAAACTTTTGTCTTGCGAGGTGAGGAATTTAGCGACCCATTTTTCCACTTCTTCAAATGTTTTGAATCGCACGTCAGACAAATCGTTCTGCATTTTCCGGAATAAATGATAATCGGATGGGGCTAAGTCTGGTGAATACGCCGGGTGTCGTACAGCTTCCCATCCAAGCGCTAGTAACGTATCCTTGACCGGTTTACCCACATGAGGCCGCGCGTTGTCATGGAGCAGTTTTACTGGACGTTTTCCTTTACCTGAAAATTGACGTTTCTTCTCAATTTCTTGATTCACTTGCATCAATTGATGACAATAGCGATCGGTAGTAACTGTTTGACCAGGTTTGAGAAGTTCATAATACAGTACGCTCTTCATATCCCACCATATGCACAGCATGACTTTGTTACAATGAACATTGCGCTTTGGCGTGGATGTTGTCGGCTCGCCGGGGTCAACCCAATGATATTTGCGTTTCGGATTATCAAAATAAATCCACTTTTCATCGCCGGTCACAATTTTCCACAAGAAAGACTTTCTATGTTGCTTGTTGTAAAGACTCACACAAATGTCAAGACGGCTGTTTTTATTTTCTTGAGTCAGAAAGTGTGGTACCCACTTTGTTCCTTTTCGAGTCTTACCCATTGCTTTTAAACGATAAGAAACAGTTTGTTGAGTTACTCTAAGCTGTTCCGAAAGTTGTTTCTCCGTCTGACAAGAGTTTTCATCCAGCAACGCTTGCAGTTCCTGATCGTCCACCTTTACAGGAGGCCCCGTGCGTTCACGGTCACTAACGTCGAAATCACCTTCTTTGAATCGCTTATACCAATACTCACATGTACTTTTAGATACAATGTTGTCTCCAAGAACAGAACATATCGATTCACACGCTTTCCTAACACTTTTTCCTTGATGGAATTCATAGCGAAGGCAGTGTCTAATAAATAGCTTATCGGTCTGCATGTTTAATTTACAGAATTTATAGGTTATGTTTATGACTCCTTTACGTTTCGATACTACATATCAAGCGTCATCTATGATAAGTAAGCGGGACCTTTGAATTAATTTAGAATAGCTGTTATGATGCAAAATCGAAGTGTCCTAAAACTTATTTGTACACCTAATAAGTACAACGTATGCATCACACAAGTACACTGGAAATGCTGCGCAACGACTTGGCATGCATGGTTAAGAATAAAAGCTCGGCGAAGGATATCGTTTTCTCAATAATTTAACTATTAGGCTAAATAAGACATCAATAAATGTAATTCATTATATAAGTGCAAACCAAGTTACTGATTCCGGAAAGTATAAATCGATTTAGTGATTCTACTCCTAGACTACACCGTTCTCGAAATCTCGAAATTGACGCCACTAGTTGACCCACCGACCTCGACGCCACTGACGGACTGACGACACGCCGCGACTCTATACAGTAAGATGGTACATTTTTTATAATATTGCAGAACCACCATACATCTTATGAAATCTATTGCGTCGTATACATTTTGATGTAATGGTATTCAAATGTATTTAGATTACGATGCGCCCCTCTTGTTGGTGGAAAAATAATATCGATAGTACCCTCGACACCTATCGGTCTATTTTCGATAGTCTGTCAAAGTACAGTCGAACATCTCATTCCTAATAATGTTAATATACTTGATACGGTCACTAATGCGCCTTTACAATTGGAAATAATCTAAGTAAATAAATTGTTGCAGAAGTTATTTAAGCAAGCAGTAGAAACGGTTCTGTAAGGAAATTGTGTATCTTCCCGAACTTTTATTCTTAACCATGCACGCTAAGTCGTTGCGCAGCATTTCCAGTGTACTTGTGTGATGCATACGTTGTATTTATATATAAGTAGATATACAGGGCCGGTTCTGGCTCAAATGTGGGCGAGGGGGGTGCGGGTAGAGAGGGGCGGAGGGGGGATATCGCGAAGCTTCTCGAATGTTCTAGAAGGTTCTCGATGACCTTGGGATATATATATATATAATAATAATAATAATAAACTACGCAGTTGATTTAGTGATAATGATAATAATTCATCGATGCGATGGCGTCATCAGAAGCTTCTCGAATGTTCTAGAAGGCTCTCGATGACCTTGGGAGGGGGTGTCGGGTTACAGAATATGTAATCGTTCAAGGTTGTGAGGGGGAATTTTCAAGGCCAAATTTCCGGGAATTGTTTATGTATAATATATATACATATATATATATATGTATATATATATATAAAATGAACTACGCAGTTGATTTAGTGATGACAATTCATCGATGTGATGGCGCAATAGGGGGCATTTTCAGGGATAGATTTCCGGGAATTGTTTATCCCCCGTTAAATATACAATAATAATAATGAACTCCGCAGTTGATTTAGTTATATAAAAATAATAATAATAATAATAAACTGTTGACTTAATTGCGGGGTAATATGAGTGTGTTCTCGAACCTTCTAGAAGATTCGGTTATAGTCTATTGTAGTGGATGATAAATGATGGCCTTCAATCATAACTCCATCGTCAAGGAGAGACGTTCTAGAATGTTCGAATATTCTAGAGAGTGGGGGTTAGGCATATAAAGGGCTGACTTCTGCGATGCTCCATCAGTTGTCTTGGAGTAATCGCTGAATGCAAGATCATAAAGCGGAAAATTTGAAAGCGAGAATTGAATTATTTCTGGAAGACATTAGCGAAAAATTCATACAATTGAAAAGTTACAACGATAGTCTGTTCAAAAAGCCCTCTCGTCTGAATACCCGACAACATCAACAACAACAATAAGAGCATCGACTCGTTGGAGTCATCATGAACGAGCTAACTCCGGACGAGATGCGGCAGTTGTGCTGTCTTCCACCATACATATGCGATTACGACGATGCTGTGGTTAAGCATTTTGGAGATGTTGCGCCAGAGGCTGTCTACGACTTGATCAACGATATACTGGAATTTCAAGAGAACTTGAAAAAAGTACGACGAGAGTGCAATGAAGACATTTGTGCACAGTGTAAATGTTTGCATGAATCAATTAACATTATTGATAAACATATGCAGAGTCTACATCATGACGTCGATGAACTGAACACAAAATTGTTCCAAGTGAAACGTAAAATACAGAGCAATACGCTTTCAGAGGACGAAGCGGTTAATGATGTGATAGATCATACTCGAAATGTGCATAACATCGTGAAGGATGTGAAAGAGTTTATGGAGATAATACGCGATGTAAAGAAATAAATAAGAGAAATAAATATTGTTTTCACCAGAATTTTTTTATTCGCATAAGAATCTTACACCTACAAAAACCATTCATTTTTTATATCAATTTCTTAACATTACCATTGATCGGATTATATTCAACGATCCGATCATGTAAAATCACGTAGTATGCGGATGTTTGGGGTGGGAAAGGATTTTCCGATTCAAATTCCAAACGTATATCCACTGGTCTTGACTTGAGGAACTCGTTTTGTTTCGAACAATCGATAACAATGAGGGGAGCATTTATTATAAAATCGACTTTGCTCAACAATGGTTCGGACTCTTTGCCATAATAAAACGCTTGAAATTTTGTATACATATCGTACAGCAGAGCATATTGATTGTGATTAATGTCGATTCAAATTACCATAAGGATAACATTGAGAGTTCAAAAACAGCTTAACATCGCGAATATTACAATGATCAAAATGACTCGCATTTTTAGTTGCATTATTTTTTCTCGCAGTCTGAAATCCTAGAATGACATAGCGAGGTTTTTCAAGTTGCGTCGATGTTTTCACGACCCAGACGTGTTTCGAGGTGGCCGGCAATAATGGATACTCGTACAGTTCCCATGTACGAAAACTCATGGCGATGGATGGATCTTTGGCAATGTAATTCAGCAACTGAACTTTTCGTTGATCCGATACTCTGATGTAGGGGATAATCCATTCCATTTTGAGCAATGAAAGCTTGAATTGTTCAGCAGCCCCATCTGCGATCTGTACAATGGCATTCACGTCGTTGTTCGATCTCGTAAGAATCAGCTCGTGTTTAGCATTGATGACAATTTGATTGTAATCCTCGGCGAATCCGAGAATTAAATTGAGCGGCATCAAAAGGTCAAAATATCCGCTGTTATCCGTCAATGTTGTAGTATCATTGACAAGCCAGCCAGCATTTTCCATCAGAGTCTTTTGCCCAGGACTCTGCAATACGTAATTTTTCATGAGTATCGCGAGACCAGGGTTTTTGCTACGTTCGATCTCAATAGCGTTTAGCTCGTAACGTTTCTCTTCAAACAAATGACAGATGGCATTATTAACGAGTCGTGTGTGTTCGACCGGAGTTCCATCTATTTTCGTTAATTTTCCAAGTACCTGCAATGAGCTTTTACTCGGTAGCAAGCACAAGTCTTGATGTTGAACGGAAATGCGAATTTCATCGTTGTTATTGAAAGTTGCCGACGCGAACGCTTGATGCGCATGAGTCTCGTAGTGGGCGATAGACTCATCAAAGATAATTAGTTTTTGTATATTCAGGATTTCTTCCATGGTACGAAGCAAGCAATTACAATACAGCAGCAGATCCACTTTTTCCCCTTAGTTTCAATCCCAAACTCTTCAAAAGCTGAATGTTTTGGTGTGTCAGCTTCTTGAGAGCTGCTCGACGATTGACTGCTTTCACCTTGAGAGCTGCTCGACGACTGATTGCGTTCGGACATATTGATTCGCTCTTATAGCTTCGTCCAACTTTCGCATGAAACACAATTCCCATTACGCCGATTTAATGTGTAATCTTATCGTTATCATTTCTCCACGGAAATTCACCGAGTCACCGTCTTGATCGACAAGTTTGAGCTGAAGATGATCTATTGACTCTGCGGCAATCGGATGGTAAATGATGTGAGAAGGTACTTCAATGATCTTATATCCTGGTGGAACAACGGGGAAAAATTCATGGATGGTGTGTACTCGTTGTTCATTGATATACGCACCCGTGGTAATGTTGCACTCGACTCGCAGAGAATTGATTTTGAGAATGGCTACAGATAATTCGGACTTGTGCGTGATATTGGCTTCCAGTTTGCGTGCTGTGAATCCCAACAGTCGACCGATGGAAAACTCAGGCATAAAATTGAGCCGCTGATTGCACTCGATTTTGCTGCACAGAGTATTGTTGTTTGGTCTCAGGTTGATGGAGATATTTTTGCTAGACAGTGTAGTCTGTAAATAGTGCTCGATATCCTCAATTTCATAGTTCCCGGTCGGTATGGTAACGATTTCCTGCCCCACATAGAATTTAATGTTGCCCACATCGATGTTCGGTATGGAGTTGAACGTGAGCAATTCGACGAGTCCGAGGGTATAATGTTTGAATGGTGATAGTTCGATAGGGGGAAAGTAGCGAGCTTCCAAAGTAGAGCTCACCCCCGAAAGTGTCAACGTGAAAGAATCACCCATGGTAGTTAACGTTCAACTGATGATTCATGATACATGGGTATCTTTTTATAGATATCCAGATAAAAATTTTAAGTACAAGTTACCACATATGACAGTACCATAGTCCTGATATTTTTCATGATTGTATCTGATAGTGCTACGAGCACCGAAATATTTCAGCAAATCTTGAGGTGGTTGAAGATTACCAAAGCTGTCAAAGTACATGACGTTATCGTTGATTTTTTTGTATGCAATCCAATGTGTGCCTGGTCCGTCCTTATCGTCGAGATTCACAATAGCCGTTTCGCAATTTCGCGGTCCACTCTTGGGCAATTCGTTTCTCATGAAAATTCCACGAAAATGAGGAATTTTCATGGCTTTTGCATACTTCATTAAATCGAAATCAGTGAGTGCTCGATGTGGTAGCTTTATGTGTTTTTTGGCGAGTAGGGGCGTAGATGCATACCCATGCCTTTCTTGTAGGGTTTCAGGTAAAGTCCCTTGCCCAACGCAATAGCCTCGATTGTCTCATTGTGTCGTTTAGTCTCGTCCAATTGACGTTTGGCGGCGCTTGCATCGTTCACAGCTTTCGCTATAACCGCCACACCACCAGCGAGAGCTCCGGTGGCACTCAGCCCGGCGAGAATAGGCACGAGAAATGGCAGAAAACCGCCAATTTTCGCTGGCACCGGTAGGATGCGAGGTACTTTAATTTTGCTTCTTCCACCGGCCTTTTTCACTGCGTCACGTGCACCCTTGAGGGCCGATTTGATAGGATTCACACCACCCATTGATGCTTTAGCTACATTGATAACCTGTCTCAGCGTCATCTTCGTCTTTCCATGCTTCCGTTCTATACCGAGCTTTCTCTTTACACCCATACCGAGCTTTGTTTTGGCGTTCATTGTATTCGCTATACCCCAAGCCGCTGCTTTTTCACCAATATCAGCGTCTTTTGCAATAACTCTTTTCCAGGCTTTTTCCGCAAGCACTCGGTCCGCTTCGTGTCGTGCTTGGAGATTTTCACGATTCTTCGAGTACGCTATATCGTGTTCCTTGCAAGCAGCGTCCAACGGATTAATACCACGATTACCTCGTGCAAGTCTCTTTGCCAATTTCGTGCCAGGGCCACAGTACTGATAGCCCGGTATATGTAGCTCAAAAGGGAGATTATTGATCAAATCGTTGACAAATCCTCTGCCACGTTTCTTCATGCGAACGACCATGATCCTCGTCAAGTTTTAACTGAGGAGATTCCGTTCACGTATAGCCTATTTATACTTTTTTTTCGTCGTATCGCCAACAGCACCGTATTTGCCAGAATGAACGTTCCCTGAAAATGCCTTACTTTCCCTAATTTTGTCAACCTTCTCGTCAGCGTTCTTGGATCCGCGAAAATATTGTTCTTGAGTGAATTTCTTCAAACTCTGAGTTATGGGATTTCTCGTATCGTCTCGGTTGCTCATTCTTGATGTGTGTGTATCGAAAGAAAGCTCGTTGACAACTGAGAGAGATACCTTTATAAGCATCCTACTTATACCCATCCTCATCAATCGTGATCAAGATGAGGTTCAAAGCACAACCTGATACATTGTCGGTCATGAATTTCGATGAGCTTGCACAGCGAGAGGAGAGGAAACGAAGCCATGGACCTCTGCTACCAAACCTTGTGCGTGCAGTGATTTGTGGCCCTTCCAATTGTGGTAAAACCAATGCTCTTCTTACCCTCATAACCCACCCTAATGGTTTGAGGTTCGAAAATGTTTATCTGTACTCGAAATCGTTGAATCAGCCAAAGTATAAGCTCCTCAAGCGTTTACTCGAATCTGTAAAAGGTATAGGGTATTTCCCTTTCGAAGATCACGAGCAAGTAATAAAACCTGAAGACGCTCGGCCAAATTCCGTGATGATTTTCGATGATGTGGCCTGTGAGAAGCAGGACAATATGAGAACTTTTTTTGCATGGGTCGACATCGGGATATTGACTCGTTCTATCTCTGTCAGACATACGCTCGTATCCCCAAACACCTAGTTCGTGATAATAACAATCTCATGGTACTTTTCCCCCAAGATGAAATGAATTTGCGGCATATCTATGACGATCATGTGAACACCGATGTGTCATACGTGCAATTCGAAGATTTGTGTTCGGCATGCTGGAACGAGGGTAAATATTCTTTCATAGTGATCGATAAGGACAGAGACTGGAATGCTGGTCGATATCGAAGAGGGTTCGATTGCTTTATAAATATACAAGCATCAGGGAGATGAGAACAGTCAGTGTGTGGCAGCTTAATGGTATCAACATGCAGAGCGCAAAATTCAACGAGGAAAAAAATGTATTGCGAAAAATCGCAAATGCGATTCGACGAAAGCATAAACTTATAAAATTAGGCAGAGAGACCACGGAACGGGTCATGGATGAAGTTTTCAGACCCGTAGTGACTCCTCTCCGTAAAATTGCCGATCAATCGGTAACGCTGGAAAATATTAAGAAAGAAAAACTGAAAAAAGAGGAACCAGCCTTGAAGGAAGAAAAGGATTTCGATAGCACATTCAGAACTGCGTATGATGATGATGAGCATGTATCAGATTCATTATCGGCGGAGGATTCATCTATTGTTCATGAAACATCCGATGAAGAAGTCGATCGACACGAACCACATACATCTGAGAAGGATTCATCTGTTGCGCAATCCGATCCACCCAGCGAATCACTTGCCCAGCAGTATTTGCAAATGTTTGGAACGAATAAAGGAAAAGAGTTGGATACCTTATACGGCGTTCGTAATTGGCAGGTTTTGAAAATCGGCGATTCACCGATGACTTTTGAAGACAAGCGCATATCAGTGCAGAACAATACTTACGAACTCTCCCCTGGTTTGCTCGAATTTATATTTAAAAAGTCGCCGAATAGACAGATCATAACTGCAGCAATGCTGTCATCGTCGAACTTTCTAGAACATTTGATGGCCATCATATCCAAGAACATCCGATGACATCATCATTGCTTGATGACCATCGAATGTTCTAGAAATTTCGACGATGACAGCATTGCTACAGTTATGATCTGTCTATTCGGCGACTTTTTAAATATCAATTCGAGCAAACCAGGGGAGAGTTCGTAAGTATTGTTCTGCACTGATATGCGCTTGTCTTCAAAAGTCATCGGTGAATCGCCGATTTTCAAAACCTGCCAATTACGAACACCGTATAAGGTATCCAACTCTTTTCGTTCATTCGTTCCAAACATTTGCAACTACTGCTCGGCAAGTGATTCGCTGGGTGGATCGGATTGCGGAACAAATGAATCCTTCTCAGATGTATGTGGTACGTGTCGATCGACTTCTTCATCGGATGTTTCACGAACAATAGATGAATCCTCCGCCGATAATGAATCTGATACATGCTCATCATCATCACACGCAGTTCTGAATGTGCTATCGAAATCCTTTTCTCCTTCAAGGCTGGTTCCTCTTTTTTCAGTTTTTCCTTCTTAATATTTTCCAGCGTTACCGATGGATCGGCAATTTTACGGAGAGGAGTCATTACGGGTCTGAAAACTTCATCCATGATCCGTTCCGTGGTCTCTTTGCCTAATTTTATAAGTTTATGCTTTCGTCGAATCGCGTCACTCGCGTTTGCGATTTTTCGCAATACATTTTTTTCCTCGTTGAATTTTGTGCTCTGCATGTTGATACCATTAAGCTGCCACACACTGACTCTTCTCATCTCCCTGATGCTTGTATATTTATAAAGCAATCGAACCCTCTTCGATATCGACCAGCATTCAGGTCTCTGTCCTTATAGATCACTACGAAAGAATATTTACCCTCGTTCCAGCATGCCGAACACAAATCGTTGAATTGCACGTATGACATATCGGTGTTCACATGATCGTCATAGATATGCCGCAAATTCATTTCATCTTGGCGGAAAAGTACCATGAGATTGGTATTATCACGAACTAGGTGTTTGGGGATACGAGCGTATGTCTGACAGAGATAGAACGAGTCAACATCCCGATGTCGACCCATGCAAAAAAAGCTCTCATGTTGTCCTGCTTCTCACAGGCCACATCATCGAAAATCATCACGGAATTTGGTCGAGCGTCTTCAGGTTTTATTACTTGCTCGTGATCTTCGAAAGGGAAATACCCTATACCTTTTACAGATTCGAGTAAACGCTTGAGGAGCTTATACTTTGGCTGATTCAACGATTTCGAGTCCAGATAAACATTTTCGAACCTCAAACCATTAGGGTGGGTTATGAGGGTAAGAAGAGCATTAGTTTTACCACAATTAGAAGGGCCACAAATCAGTGCACGCACACTGTTTGGTAGCAGAGGTCCATGGCTTCGTTTCCTCTCCTCTCGCTGTGCAAGCTCATCGAAATTCATGACCGACAATTTATCAGGTTGTGCCTTGAACCTCATCTTGATTACGACTGATGAGGATGGGTATAAGTAGGATGCTTATAAAGGTATCTCTCTCAGTTGTCAACGAGCTTTCGTTCGATACACACACATCAAGAATGAGCAACCGAGACGATACGAGAAATCCCATAACTCAGAGTTTGAAGAAATTCACTCAAGAACAATATTTTCGCGGATCCAAGAACGCTGACGAGAAGGTTGACAACATTAGGGAAAGTGAGGCATTTTCAGGGAACGTTCATTCTGGCAAATACGGTGCTGTTGGCGATACGACGAAAAAAAAGTATAAATAGGCTATACGTGAACGGAATCTCCTCAGTTAAAACTTGACGAGGATCATGGTCGTTCGCATGAAGAAACGTGGCAGAGGATTTGTCAACGATTTGATCAATAATCTCCCTTTTGAGCTACATATACCGGGCTATCAGTACTGTGGCCCTGGCACGAAATTGGCAAAGAGACTTGCACGAGGTGATCGTGGTATTAATCCGTTGGACGCTGCTTGCAAGGAACACGATATAGCGTACTCGAAGAATCGTGAAAATCTCCAAGCACGACACGAAGCGGACCAAGTGCTTGCGGAAAAAGCCTGGAAAAGAGTTATTGCAAAAGACGCTGATATTGGTGAAAAAGCAGCGGCTTGGGGTATAGCGAATACAATGAACGCCAAAACAAAGCTCGGTATTGGTGTGAAGAGAAAGCTCGGTATGGAACGGAAGCATGGAAAGACGAAGATGACGCTGAGACAGGTTATCAATGTAGCTAAAGCATCAATGGGTGGTGTGAATCCTATCAAATCGGCCCTCAAGGGTGCACGTGACGCAGTGAAAAAGGCCGGTGGAAGAAGCAAAATTAAATTACCTCGCATCCTACCGGTGCCAGCGAAAATTGGCGGTTTTCTGCCATTTCTCGTGCCTATTCTCGCCGGGCTGAGTGCCACCGGAGCTCTCGCTGGTGGTGCGGCGGTTATAGCGAAAGCTGTGAACGATGCAAGCGCCGCCAAACGTCAATTGGACGAGACTAAACCCTACAAGAAAGCCATGGGTTTGCATCTACGCCCCTACTCGCCAAAAAACACATAAAGCTACCACACCAAGCACTCACTGATTTTGATTTAATGAAGTATGCAAAAGCCATGAAAATCCCTCATTTTCGTGGAGTTTTCATGAGATTCATTGCCCAAGAGTAGACCGCGAAATTGCGAATCGGCTATTGTGAATCTCGACGATAAGGATGGTCCAGGCACACATTGGGTTGCATACAAAAAAATCAACGATGACGTCATGTACTTTGACAGCTTTGGTAATCTTCAACCACCTCAGGATTTGCTGAAATATTTCGGTGCTGGTAGCACTATCAGATACAATCATGAAAAATATCAGGACTATGGTACTGTCATATGTGGTCACTTGTGCTTAAAATTTTTATCTGGATATTTATAAAAAGATATCCATGTATCATAAAGCATCAGTTGAACGTTAACTACCATGGGTGATTCTTTCACGTTGACACTTTCGGGGGTGAGCTCTACTTTGGAAGCTCACTACTTTCCCCCTATCGAACTATCACCATTCAAACATTATACCCTCGGACTCGTCGAATTGCTCACGTTCAACTCCATACCGAACATCGATGTGGGCAACAATAAACTCTATGTGGGGCAGGAAATCGTTACCATACCGACCAGGAGCTATGAAATTGAGGATATCGAGCACTATTTACTGTCTAGCAAAAATATCTCCATCAACCTGAGACCAAACAACAATACTCTCTGCAGCGAAATCGAGTGCAATCAGCAGATCAATTTTATGCCTGAGGATTCCATTGGTCGACTGTTGGGATTCACAGCACGCAAACTGGAAGCCAATATCACGCACAAGTCCGAATTACCTGTAGCCATTCTCAAAATCAATTCTCTGCGAGTCGAATGCAACATTACCACGGGTGCTTATATCAATGAACAACGAGTACACACCATCCATGAATTTTTCCCCGTTGTTCCACCAGGATATAAGATCATTAAAGGACCTTCTCACATCATTTACTTTCCGATTGCCGCACAGTCAATAGATCATCTTCAGCTCAAACTTGTCGATCAAGACGGTGACTCGGTGAATTTCCGTGAAGAAATGATAACGATAAGATTACACATTAAATCGGCATAATGGAAATTGTGTTTCATGCGAAAGTTGGACGAAGCTATAAGACCGAATCAATATGTCCGAACGCAATCAGTCGTCGAGCAGCTCTCAAGGTGAAAGCAGTCAATCGTCGAGCAGCTCTCAAGGTGAAAGCAGTCAATCGTCGAGCAGCTCTCAAGAAGCTGACACACCAAAACATTCAGTTTTTGAAGAATTTGGGATTGAAACTGAGCGAAAAAAGTGGATCTGTTGCTGTATTGTAATTGCTTGCTTCGTACCATGGAAGAAATCCTGACTATACAAAAACCAATTATCTTTGATGAGTCTATCGCCCACTACGAGACTCATGCGCATCAACCGTTCGCGTCGGCAACTTTCAATAACAACGATGAAATTCGCATTTCCGTTCAACATCAAGACTTGTGCTTGCTACCGAGTAAAAGCTCATTGCACGTACTTGGAAAATTAACGAAAATAGATGGAACTCCGGTCGAACACACACGACTCGTTAATAATGCCATCTGTCATTTGTTTGAAGAAATACGTTACGAGCTAAACGCTATTGAGATCGATCGTAGCAAAAACCCTGGTCTCGCGACACTCATGAAAAATTACGTATCGCAGAGTCCTGGGCAAAAGACTCTGATGGACAATACTGGCTGGCTTGACAATGATACTACAACATTGACGGATAACAGCGGATATTTTGACCTTTTGATGCCGCTCAATTTAATTCTCGGATTCGCCGAGGATTACAATCGAATTGTCATCAATGCTAAACACGAGCTGATTCTTACGACATCGAACAAGGACGTGGATGCCATTGTACAGATCGCAGATGGGGCTGCTGAACAATTCAAGATTTCATTGCTCAAAATGGAATGGATGATACCCTATATCGGAGTATCGGATCAACGAAAAGTTCAGTTGCTGAATTACATTGCCAAAGATCCATCCATCGCCATGAGTTTTCGTACATGGGAACTGTACGAGTATCCATTATTGCCGGCCACCTCGAAACACGTCTGGGTCGTGAAAACATCGACGCAACTTGAAAAACCTCGCTATGTCATTCTAGGATTTCAGACTGCGAGAAAGAATAATGCAACTAAAAATGCGAGTCATTTTGATCGTTGTAATATTCGCGATGTTAAGCTGTTTTTGAACTCTCAATGTTATCCTTATGGTAATTTGAATCTCGACATTAATCACAATCAATATGCTCTGCTGTACGATATGTATACAAATTTTCAAGCGTCTTATTATGGCAAAGAGTCCGAACCATTGTTGAGCAAAGTCGATTTTATAAGATACGCTCCCCTCATTGTTATCGATTGTTCGAAACAAAACGAGTTCCTCAAGTCAGGACCAGTGGATATACGTTTGGAATTTGAATCGGGAAATCCTTTCCCACCCCAAACATCCGCATACTACGTGATTTTACATGATCGGATCGTTGAATATAATTCGATCAGTGGTATTGTTAAGAAATTGACGTAAAAAATGAATGGTTTTTGTAGGTGTAAGATTTTTATGCGAATAAAAAAATTTTGGTGCAAACAATATTTATTTCTCTTATTTATTTCTTTACATCGCGTATTATCTCCATAAACTCTTTCACATTCTCCACGATATTATGCACATTTCGAGTATGATCTATCACATCATTAACCGCTTCGTCCTCTGAAAGCGTATTGCTCTCTATTTTACGTTTCACTTGGAACAATTTTGTGTTCAGTTCATCGACGTCATGATGTAGACTCTGCACATGTTTATCAATAATGTTAATTGATTCATGCAAAAATTTACACTGTGCACAAATGTCTTCATTGCACTCTCGTCGTACTTTTTTCAAGTTCTCTTGAAATTCCAGTATATCGTTGATCAAGTCGTAGACAGCCTCTGGCGCAACATCTCCAAAATGTTTAACCACAGCATCGTCGTAATCGCATATGTATGATAGAAGACAGCACAACTGCCGCATCTCGTCCGGAGTTGGCTCGTTCATGATGACTCCAACGAGTCGATGCTCTTATTGTTGTTGGTACTGTTGTCGGATACTCAGACGAGAGGGCCTTTTGAACAGAATTTCGATGTCACTTTTCAATTGAATGAATTTTTCGCTAATGTCTTCCAGAAATAATTCAATTCTCGCTTTCTAATTTTTCCGCTTTATGATCTTGCATTCAGCGATTACTTCAAGACAACTGATGGAGCATCGCAGAAGCCAGCCCTTTATATGCCTAACCCCCACTCTCTAGAATATTCGAACATTCTAGAACATCTCTCCTTGACGATGGAGTTATGATTGATGGCCATCATTTATTATCCACTACAGTCGACTATAACCAAATCTTCTAGAAGGTTCGAGAACACACTCATATTACCCCGCAATTAAGTCAACAGTTTATAATTATTATTGTTATTATTATTATATAATAACTTAATCAACTGCGGAGTTCATTATTATTATTGTATATTTAACGAGGGATAAACAATTCCCGGAAATCTATCCCTGAAAATGCCCCCTACTGCGCCATCACATCGATGAATTGTCATCACTAAATCAATTGCGTAGTTTATTATATATATATATATATATATATATATATCCCAAGGTCATCGAGAACCTTCTAGAACATTCGAGAAGCTTCGTGATATCCCCCCTCCACCCCCCTCTACCCGCACCCCCCTCGCCGACATTTGAGCCAGAACCAGCCCTGTATATATAAGCCTGAAGTTTGCATCGTTGGATTCCAACGAAAATCTTTGAATTTTTTTTATTTTTAATTAATTTTTTTTCGGGTTCATTATGACTCCAGAATATCTGTACAGGCTATACAAAACGTTTAAAATAATGTGGGGGCCCAGAATCCACCCTTATTGAGGGGTTGAAAGTGAAAAAAAATTCTATCTCGGGTGATAATGACATTCCCGGATTTTTATTTGCGGCATCAGTTTCGGGCGTCTGCGAAAAGCCACCAAAAAATTAGCAACGATTTCCAACTTCCGGAACCCACCCTTAGGGGGGGGGGGGTGAAAGTCGAATGAAAATTGTTTCCGTTGGTAAAGAATTTCTCAATTTTTCTATTTGCGCTGATTGTTCCTAGTACCTAAAGAGACCTACAAAAAATTGGAAACGATTTTTATGTAACGGAACCCGCCCTTATCGGAGTGGGTGAGGGGGTGAAATTGGAATAAAAATTGTATTTCCGGCGACAAAGGGATTCCCGGTTTTTTTATTTGCGCCGATCGTTCCTAGTACCTAACGAAAGCCACAGAAAAATTGGCAACGATTTCCAACTTCCGGAACCCACCCTTATGGGGGGGTGAAAGTCGAATGAAAAGCGTATTTCCGCTGAGAAAGGATTTCTTAGTTTTTTCTTTGCGCTGATTGTTCGAAGTATCTAAAGAAACCCACAAAAAAATTGGGAACGATTTTCAACTTTCGGAAGCCGCCCTTATCGTGGGTGGGAGAGGGGATGAAATTCAAATAAAAATTGAATTTCCGGCGATAATGGGATTCCCGGTTTTTTTATTTGCGCCGATCGTTCCTAGTACCTAACGAAAGCCACAAAAAAATTGGCAACGATTTCCTAGTTCCGGAACCCACCCTTATCGGGGGTGGGAGAGGGGGTCAAATTCGAATAAAAATTGTATTTCCGGCGATAAAGGGATTGCCATTTTTTTTTATTTGCGCCGATCGTTCCTAGTACCTAACGAAAGCCACAAAAAAATTGGCAACGATTTCCAACTTCCGGAACCCGCCCTTATCGGGCGTGGGAGAAGGGGTGAAATTCGAATAAAAATTGTATTTCCGGCGATAAAAGGATTCCCGGCTTTTTTATTTGCGCCGATCGTTCCTAGTACCTAACGAAAGCCACAAAAAAATTGGCAACGATTTCCCACGTCCAGAACCCGCCCTCATCGGGGGTGGGAGAGGGGGTCAAATTCGAATAAAAATTGTATTTCTGGCGATAAAGGGATTCCCGGTTTCTTTATTTGTGCCGATCGTTCCTAGCACCTAACAATAGCCACAAAAAAATTGGCAACGATTTCCAACTTCCGGAACCCGCCCTTATCGGGCTTGGGAGAAGGGGTGAAATGCGAATAAAAATTGTATTTCCGGCGATAAAAGCATTCCCGGCTTTTTTATTTGCGCCGATCGTTCCTAGTACCTAACGAAAGCCACAAAAAAATTGGCAACGATTTCCCACTTCCGGAACCCGCCCTTATCGGGGAGGGAGAGGGGTTCAAATTCGAATAAAAATTGTATTTCCGGCGATAAAGGGATTCCCGGTTTTTTTTATTTGCGCCGATCGTTCCTAGCACCTAACAATAGCCACAAACAAATTGGCAACGATTTCCAACTTCCGGAACCCGCCCTTATCGGGCGTAGGAGAAGGGGTGAAATGCGAATAAAATTTGTATTTCCGGCGATAAAGGGATTCCCGGTTTTTTTATTTGCGCCGATCGTTCCTAGTACCTAACGCAAGCCACAAAAAAATTGGCAACGATTTCCAACTTACGGAACCCACCCTTATGGAGGATGAAAGTCGAATGAAAAGCGTATTTCCGGCGCTAAAGGGATTCCCGGTTTTTTTATTTGCGCCGATCGTTCCTAGTACCTAACGAAAGCCACAAAAAAATTGGCAACGATTTCCCACTTCCGGAACCCGCCCTTATCGGGGGTGAGAGAGGGGGTCAAATTCGAGTAAAAATTGTATTTCCGGCGATAAAGGGATTCCCAGTTTTTTTTGTTTGCGCCGATCGTACCTAGTACCGAACGAAAGCCACAAAAAAATTGGCAACGATTTCCAACTTCCGGAACCCGCCCTTATCGAGGGTAGGAGAGGGGGTCAAATTCTAATAAAAATTGTATTTCCGGCGATAAAGGAATTCCCGGCTTTTTATCTGCGCCGATCGTTGCTAGTACCTAACGAAAGCCACAAAAAAATTGGCAACGATTTCCCACTTCCGGAACCCGCCCTTATCGGGCGTGGGAGAAGGGGTGAAATTCGAATAAAAATTGTACTTACGGCGATAAAAGGATTCCCGGCTTTTTTATTTGCGCCGATCGTTCCTAGTACCTAACGAAAGCCACAAAAAAATTGGCAACGATTTCCCACTTCCGGAACCCGCCCTTATCGGGCGTGGGAGAAGGGGTGAAATTCGAATAAAAATTGTATTTCCGGTGATAAAGGGATTCCCGGTTTTTTTATTTGCGCCGATCATTCCTAGTACTTAACAAAAGTCACAAAAAAAATGGCAACGACTTCCCACTTCCGGAACCCGCCCTTATCATGGGCAGGAGGGGGGTCAAATTCGAATAAAAATTGTATTTCCGTCGATAAAGGGATTCCCGTTTTTTTTATTTGCGCCGATCATTCCTAGTACCTAACGAAAGCCACAAAAAAATTGGCAACGATTTCCAACTTCCGGAACCCGCCCTTATCGGGCGTGGGAGAAGGGGTGAAATTCGAATAAAAATTGTATTGCCGGCGATAAAGGGATTCCCGGTTTTTTTATTTGCGCCGATCGTTCCTAGTACCTAGCGAAAGCCACAAAAAAATTGGCAACGATTTCCAACTTACGGAACCCACCCTTATGGAGGATGAAAGTCGAATGAAAAGCGTATTTCCGGCGATAAAGGGATTCCCGGTTTTTTTATTTGCGCCGATCGTTCCTAGTACCTAACGAAAGCCACAAAAAAAATGGCAACGATTTTCCACTTCCGGAACCCGTCCTTATCGAGGGTCGGAGAGGGGGTGAAATTCAAATAAAAATTGTATTTCCGGCGATAAAGGGATTCCCGGTTTTTTTATTTGCGCCGATCGTTCCTAGTACCTAACGAAAGCCACAAAAAAATTGGCAACGATTTCCCACTTCCGGAACCCGCCCTTATCGGGCGCGGGAGAGGGGGTCAAATTCGAATAAAAATTGTATTTCTGGCGATAAAGGGATTCCCGGTTTCTTTATTTGTGCCGATCGTTCCTAGCACCTAACAATAGCCACAAAAAAATTGGCAACGATTTCCAACTTCCGGAACCCGCCCTTATCGGGCTTGGGAGAAGGGGTGAAATGCGAATAAAAATTGTATTTCCGGCGATAAAAGCATTCCCGGCTTTTTTATTTGCGCCGATCGTTCCTAGTACCTAACGAAAGCCACAAAAAAATTGGCAACGATTTCCCACTTCCGGAACCCGCCCTTATCGGGGAGGGAGAGGGGTTCAAATTCGAATAAAAATTGTATTTCCGGCGATAAAGGGATTCCCGGTTTTTTTTATTTGCGCCGATCGTTCCTAGCACCTAACAATAGCCACAAACAAATTGGCAACGATTTCCAACTTCCGGAACCCGCCCTTATCGGGCGTAGGAGAAGGGGTGAAATGCGAATAAAATTTGTATTTCCGGCGATAAAGGGATTCCCGGTTTTTTTATTTGCGCCGATCGTTCCTAGTACCTAACGCAAGCCACAAAAAAATTGGCAACGATTTCCAACTTACGGAACCCACCCTTATGGAGGATGAAAGTCGAATGAAAAGCGTATTTCCGGCGCTAAAGGGATTCCCGGTTTTTTTATTTGCGCCGATCGTTCCTAGTACCTAACGAAAGCCACAAAAAAATTGGCAACGATTTCCCACTTCCGGAACCCGCCCTTATCGGGGGTGAGAGAGGGGGTCAAATTCGAGTAAAAATTGTATTTCCGGCGATAAAGGGATTCCCAGTTTTTTTTGTTTGCGCCGATCGTACCTAGTACCGAACGAAAGCCACAAAAAAATTGGCAACGATTTCCAACTTCCGGAACCCGCCCTTATCGAGGGTAGGAGAGGGGGTCAAATTCTAATAAAAATTGTATTTCCGGCGATAAAGGAATTCCCGGCTTTTTATCTGCGCCGATCGTTGCTAGTACCTAACGAAAGCCACAAAAAAATTGGCAACGATTTCCCACTTCCGGAACCCGCCCTTATCGGGCGTGGGAGAAGGGGTGAAATTCGAATAAAAATTGTACTTACGGCGATAAAAGGATTCCCGGCTTTTTTATTTGCGCCGATCGTTCCTAGTACCTAACGAAAGCCACAAAAAAATTGGCAACGATTTCCCACTTCCGGAACCCGCCCTTATCGGGCGTGGGAGAAGGGGTGAAATTCGAATAAAAATTGTATTTCCGGTGATAAAGGGATTCCCGGTTTTTTTATTTGCGCCGATCATTCCTAGTACTTAACAAAAGTCACAAAAAAAATGGCAACGACTTCCCACTTCCGGAACCCGCCCTTATCATGGGCAGGAGGGGGGTCAAATTCGAATAAAAATTGTATTTCCGTCGATAAAGGGATTCCCGTTTTTTTTATTTGCGCCGATCATTCCTAGTACCTAACGAAAGCCACAAAAAAATTGGCAACGATTTCCAACTTCCGGAACCCGCCCTTATCGGGCGTGGGAGAAGGGGTGAAATTCGAATAAAAATTGTATTGCCGGCGATAAAGGGATTCCCGGTTTTTTTATTTGCGCCGATCGTTCCTAGTACCTAGCGAAAGCCACAAAAAAATTGGCAACGATTTCCAACTTACGGAACCCACCCTTATGGAGGATGAAAGTCGAATGAAAAGCGTATTTCCGGCGATAAAGGGATTCCCGGTTTTTTTATTTGCGCCGATCGTTCCTAGTACCTAACGAAAGCCACAAAAAAAATGGCAACGATTTTCCACTTCCGGAACCCGTCCTTATCGAGGGTCGGAGAGGGGGTGAAATTCAAATAAAAATTGTATTTCCGGCGATAAAGGGATTCCCGGTTTTTTTATTTGCGCCGATCGTTCCTAGTACCTAACGAAAGCCACAAAAAAATTGGCAACGATTTCCCACTTCCGGAACCCGCCCTTATCGGGCGCGGGAGAGGGGGTCAAATTCGAATAAAAATTGTATTTCCGGCGATAAAGGGATTCCCAGTTTTTTTTGTTTGCGCCGATCGTTCCTAGTACCGAACGAAAGCCATAAAAAAATTGGCAACGATTTCCAACTTCCGGAACCCGCCCTTATCGGGCGTGGGAGAAGGGGTGAAACTCGAATAAAAATTGTACTTACGGCGATAAAAGGATTCCCGGCTTTTTTATTTGCGCCGATCGTTCCTAGTACCTAACGAAAGCCACAAAAAAATTGGCAACGATTTCCCACTTCCGGAACCCGCCCTTATCGAGGGTAGGAGAGGGGGTCAAATTCTAATAAAAATTGTATTTCCGGCGATAAAGGAATTCCCGGTTTTTTATCTGCGCCGATCGTTGCTAGTACCTAACGAAAGCCACAAAAAAATTTGCAACGATTTCCCACTTCCGGAGGCCGCCCTTATCGGGCGTGGGAGAAGGGGTGAAATTCGAATAAAAATTGTATTTCCGGCAATAAAGGGATTGCCGGTTTTTTTATTTGCGCCGATCGTTCCTAGTACCTAACGAAAGCCACAAAAAAATTGGCAACGATTTCCCACTTCCGGCACCCGCCCTTATCGGGGGTGGGAGAGGGGGTCGAAGTCGAATACAAATTGTATTTCCGGTGATAAAGGGATTCCCGGTTTTTTTATTTGCGCCGATCGTTCCTAGTACCTAACGAAAGCCACAAAAAAATTGGCAACAATTTCCAACTTCCGGAACCCACCCTTATGGGGGAGTGAAAGTCGAATGAAAAGCGTATTTCCGGCGATAAAGGGATTCCCGGTTTTTTTATTTGCGTCGATCGTTCCTAGTACCTAACGAAAGCCACAAAAAAATTGGTAACGATTTTCCACTTCCGGAACCCGCCCTTATCGGGGGTGGGAGAGGGGGCGAAATTCGAATAAAAATTGTATTTCCGGCGATAAAGGGATTACCAGTTTTTTTATTTGCGCCGATCGTTCCTAGTACTTAACAAAAGCCACAATAAAATTGGCAACGATTTCCCACTTCCGGAATCCGCCCTTATCATGGGCGGGAGGGGGGTCAAATTCGAATAAAAATTGTATTTCCGTCGATAAAGGGATTCCCATTTTTTTTATTTGCACGATCGTTCCTAGTACCTAACGAAAGCCACAAAAAAATTGGCAACGATTTCCAACTTCCGGAACCCACCCTTATGGGGGAGTGAAAGTTGAATGGCCATAGTATTTCCCGCAGTGAACGGATTCCCAGTTTTTTTACAACGAAATTCGCAAGTAATTGTCCATGAAGAAACATGTACTTTTCCAGAACCGCGCCTTATTGGAGTATAAAAACATGGGGCGATTCCCCGCTCGCCCACGTCTTTTCCTAAGACGATTGATCCTTCTATCGTTAGAGTGCGATGCGAATTAATTTTTTGGTTGGCTGATGGTTTTTCTGGACAAAATTTCCAACGAGAATCGGTTACTTATTTTTCATGATGCTCATTTAGAGATCTACAATTGGAAATGCAAAAAATTTCATCATAGTAAAAATAAGGCAATACAAATTTAAACTAAATCATTCTTTACGTTCGAGCAATCCAAACAAACTCCACCACCATCCTTTCTATACACGGGTCATTCAAGCGTTTTTTTCACACTATTCTTGAGGTTGTACTGTTTTCTCACTCCCGCTTGAGCGTTTGCCTGCATTTCAAATCCGCTCTCATCTAGCTACAGTGCCACGCTTGATTTTTTTGGCATCCCAGGCGGCACCGGCAGTGCGTCTACGGGAAGGGACCGTATTACTTCGTGTGCGAGTAAATATGCCTCACTTCTTCAACGAGTTAGCGCTGCGTGCGAAGCCTTCCTCCACCGCTCTCAGCCAACAGACATAAGTCCCGCCGAATGAATAATTTCCGGGATAAACTTCCGAAAAGCGGAATCCGAATTACGATCTGAAATTTGGCATACACCTTCCTTTTAATACTTTAAGAGATCCCCTAAAAGGATTGGTGGCGAGGCGCCATAGTTGTCGAGATGTCGATTTTTGAACGTCACTTTTTTTAACGCGCTCCTACTATATCTAGCTGGCCGGCTAAGCTTTGTCTATACCTATATATGTTTTCGCGCGCTCCGTTTTGTGCGAATGGTACGTACGTGCGAATGGTACGTTTTGTGCGTAGGGTCCGTGGAACACTGGTATGGGCGCAGAGCACCTCGGATGTGCGTGTAGAATGGTAGGGTGCGTGAAACACTAGTGTAGGCGCGGATCACCGCGGATCTACGTGCAATATTGAGATAGACACAGAACGTCGTAAATTCATTTTTTGTTTGTTATTTCCCAGGGAATTTTTTGCAGGTGTAATAGTTTTTTGAGGTTCATTTATTAACTTTAAATCGTTTTGGGATTTTATATATTTTTTTGCTTGTCTAGTGGCTGATTTTTCCTTGTTTTTGCCTGTTTCTAATTATTGGGATTTTGCATGGCTTTTACCATTTTTTGGATTTTGTAGTTTTCAATTTTTGTTAAATTATATTTTACGTGGTACATCATTATAATGCTTGGTAACGGGGCGCTGCAGCGATGGAAAAAGGGTTTCTACCCTTTAGATAGTAATATAGACATAGTAGGAGCGCGGTAAAAAAACAACTTTCAAAAATTGATATCTCGAAAACTTTGGCGCGTCGCCAAAAATCCTTTTAAAGGATCTCTTTAAATATTAAAAGGAAGGTGTATGCCAAATTTCAGAACAAAATTCGGTTTCCGCTTTTCGTATGTTTAGCCAAACACATTATCAACAGGAGTCAGATGGACTTAGCTTTACAATTATTTTTTCCGTAATTCCCGGTTCTGAACAACGGTGGGTTCCGTGAATCTAATAGCATTGCGAACTTCAATTGAGGTCTCTCCCGAAGAATCCTCTCAAAAGCCTTTCGCGGCGTCATCGAAATATTGACCGACTCGGAGAAAATTGAATATGTACAAATCGGCTGTTTGTCCCACGCATTGCCTCTTGGTCGGTTCGACACTTCGCTTCAAATCGCATAGTATAGGAAGCGCGTATTACTAAACTCGGGTCTACTGTAATACTCGGGTCCAGTGCAGCCAGATCGCGCGTAAAAGTTACCCCCTCTCTAGTCTACAGCTACACGAAATACATGCAGCTACACGAATACATGAACGCTGAGCACGTTCATGTGCGGCCAAGCCGAAACGAAGGCTTCGAGGGAAAGAGCAATCTGAGCACGACTCGGGCGTGACGTCACCCGACGGCACGCGCGAGACTTTTAGATGATTTCAATGCTTATAAATAAGCTCTTGATTCTCTGCGTTGTTAATGCATACACAAAACTGTATCGCGCACTCTGATCGCTTATTTTTTTAGTTTATACGTTAATTTAAATATAATAAATCTAAATTACAACTTATTTATCTTCTAAAAAAATTGTTTACGCTTTACTCACACCCGTCCTTATTCCAAATAAATTATAATTCATAAAAGTAAGCGGAAATATATTTATATTCGTATTATTATATTAATTTTCATAGTTTCATCAAGCGATAAAGCATTATCCCCAAAAACAATCCAATCATCCATCCGGCCGCAAATCGTAAGTACCAGAAAGTGCACATATACTACAAGCGATGAGACGGTTCCGTTGGTAGCGTTCCTGGCTTCGGTCCGCAGGGGCGCGGGATCGTTCCCGCGCTCAGTGCTTTTTATTATTATTATATTATTACTATTAATTCTTATTTGATTAGTTATCATTATTATTTTAATTAGTTATCTTTAAGTGTCACATAATTTATCGCGCACTGTGATTGCTTATTTTATTAGTTTGTACGTTAATTTAAATATAATAATAAATCTAAATTACAACTTATTTATCTTCCAAAAAATTGATTACGCTTTACTCACACCGGTACTTACGATTCGCGGCCGGATAGATAATCGACTTGTTTTTGGGGATAGTGCTTTATCGCTTGATGAAAGTATGAGAATGAATATAATAATACGAATATAAATATATTTCCGCTTACTTTTATGAATGACAATTCATTTGGCATAGGGGCGGGTGTGAGTAAAGCGTAACCAATTTTCTAGAAGATAAATAAGTTGTAATTTAGATTTATTATTATATTCAAATTAACGTAAAAAATAATAAAGTAATCAGTCAGAGTGCGCGATAAATTTTTCGACACTAAAACATAACTAATTAAAATAATAATGATAACTAATAAAAATAACTAATTAAATAAGAATTAATAGTAATAATAATTAAAAAATAAAAAAAAGCACAGCGCAGGGAACGATCCCGCGCCCCTGCGGACCGAAGCCAGGAACGCTACCAACAGGACCATCTCATCGCTTGTAGAATATATGCACTTTCTGGTACTTACGATTCGCGGCCGGATGGATGATTGGCTTGTTTTTGGGAATAATGCTTTATCGCTTGATTAAAGTATGAGAATTAATATAATAATACGATTATAAATATATTTCCGCTTACTTTTATGAATTATAATTTATTTGGCATAAGAACGGGTGTGAGTAAAGCGTAAACAATTTTTTAGAAGATAAATAACAGTAGTATAGCTATGACAGTTCTAACCCAGGTCCTCTGAGGGGGGTGCGGGGCGGGGGGTTCACGCGGGGAGGGGTATGACGTCACGCGGGGAGGAGTATGACGTCACGCGGGGAGGGGTATGACGTCACGCGGGGCGAGGTATGATGTCACGCGGGGAGGGGGACTCGGCGGAGAGGCTGACGTCACGCGGGGAGGGGGAAATCGTTGGAGCGGAGGAGGGGGGTATATATCGATTATCGATTAATTGATCATCGATTATTGATCATCGATTATTGATCTTTATTTAAAATTTATTGTTGATTTATTTTGACTTATATTGTTTACTTTATCGATTTTATCATGTAGCGACTGTCGCCAGAGAGCCAAGTTGGTTGACCCGTGTCGCTGAGACAAGCGATCGGATTACACGTATGCATGAGAGAGAGCGAGAATGAGAGATGGAGCGACCGCATCGCATGCATGTGAGATAGAGCGACTCATCTGCATGTATATAGACATATACACTTTAGACATTCAACGATTAAAGCAATTGGGTTTGTTTGGGTGAAATCCCATAAAAAAACCGCCGCGCACGTCTTCGAACATCTATTGCATCTCAAGGCCAAAATGCCTGGGACATTCGCAAAAGAATAAAATTATGCGAATGATATTGCAAGCGCTTCGCGGATCTCGTCGAAAAAAAGTTGATGTCAGCAAAAATCTAAAAGTCTGTAGAAAAATATATAATGAACAAATGCACACGGCACCAAGGATGCAGCTGTTATAGAAATGGAATATAAATCGTGATTGAGAGGTACACACTTTCAGCGTACATAGGAAAAAAAGCACCGTTAAAATGTCGATTCAGCATCACGTGTCATCTCAAGGTCAAAATGCCTGAGATATTCACGAAAGAATAAAATTATGCGATTGATTCTGCGAGCGCTTCGTGAATCCCGTCGAAGAAGTTCATGTCAGCAAAATCGTGAAGTCTGCAGAAAAATATATAGCGAAAAAATGCACACGGCACCAAGGATGCAGTTGTTATAGAAATGGGATATAAATCGTGATTGAGAGGTACACACTTTCAGTCAATGTTTGAATTGATCGCGGAGTGCCTCGCGCAGAGACATGACGGATAATATTGAAAAAAATCTTTGCGAGCAAGGGGCTCAAATTAGTTCGGTCGAAGAGTACATTGTGTGGGAACAACGATGTGACGAGTATATCGAGTCGCTAGAAGAACAAAGTCGAATTAAACGACCGCGATTATCGATTGGAAATCGTCAATCGTTGGTAGCCCAAATTGCGCGACTTGAAGGCTTCAAGAATTCGGTGCGTCAGCGTTTCATACACACGGGTGCTGAACATGACAATCATGGATTCATATGGCGAGAAATTGATACGGCATTCGAGGGTCGTATCTTGACTGGTGTAGTCATAAATCACAACCACATCGAACCTCAACAATTTCTCAAAGACGCTGGTGATGTCGTGCTTTCACGCGTTCAAACCATTATCAACAATCATGGTAGTGTGAAAATTAATACCGTTTTTAACGGCGAATTTGTGGCGGGTGACAAGCGTGCAAATAAAAGCATTAATACTAAAAACTATGAACTTTTCAATACGTCTGATTTACGCGAGTGGTACGATCAAAGAGTTATTGAGCCCATTTCGACATCACTCGAAGAGTTTCAGGAACGCGACAGCGGGTGGACATTGTCACGAATATATAACTTGACTATGAATATAAATAAATATAATCCAATGCGTGCGGGATGCCACATAATGTTATCGCGGTCGATAATGCTGAAAAGAGCAGTTGTTAATGTGAAATCGAGTGATCAAGCATGTTTCGCATGGTCCGTAGTCGCTGCTCTTTATCCAGCCCAACGTCATGGTGCGCGTGAATCTTCATACCCGCACTACTCGACAGTGCTAAATGTTCAAGACATTGAGTTTCCAATGACTCTGAATCAAATTAAAAAATTTGAAATTCGTAATGATATTTCAATCAATGTATACACCATTGAGAACGATAGTACTCTTCCAATTCGCGTGAGTGAGCAAAAGAGAGAAAAGCATGTCAATTTGCTCTACGTGGAAGATCCGCAGCAAAACATCGTTGGACATTTCGCGTGGATCAAGAATTTATCAAGGCTCGTCAGCTCACAGTTGACTAAACACGATGGACAGAAATATATCTGTGATAGGTACGTAGATTTGATATGATTTAATGTATCAAAATAATTAGTTCGGAACTGATTTTTTTTGTTTATTTTCGCAGATGTCTACACTACTTTCATTCGGAGCAACAATTGCAAGGGCACACTGTGGACTGTGGCCAGATCAACGACTGTGCCGTCCGTCTACCCAACGATGCGAACAAGTGGCTCACTTTTAAAAACTTCAATCATAAGGAGCGACTTCCATTCGTAATATACGCCGATCTTGAGTGCGTTCTTGCGAAAACGAATGAACAAAACATGTACCAACACCACGAGGTTTCTAGTATCGCATACTACGTACATTGTTCATACGATCAATCGTTATGCAGATATGAATCGCACCGTAGTAGCGATTGCATTGCATGGTTCGTCGAAGAACGAAAAAATGCAGCTTTGCATGTAAAAGATATTTTATCTTCAAATATCCCCATGGTACAGTTAACATCCGACGAGGAGCTTGAATTTCGAAGCGCGATTAAGTATCACATATGTGAAGAAGATTTTGCACAAACCGATACACGAGTTCGCGATCATTGTCATTTAACTGGGCGTTACAGAGGCCCCGCCCATTCGAATTGCAATCTAAATTTCAAACAATCATTTTTCATCCCGGTAGTTTTTCACAATTTGTCTGGCTATGATGCGCATTTTATAATGAAGGAAGTGGCCACCGCGTTCGAAGGGAAAACTTACGTGCTTCCAATAACAAAAGAAAAATATATTTCGTTCACGAAAACTGTTCAAACTACCACCGAAGAAACAAAAAACCAAATTAAATTACGCTTCATCGATTCATATAAATTTCTAACCACAAGTCTTGAGAAATTGGCATCATTTTTAACGACGGACAAACTGAAAATTTTACGCTCACAATTTGGTGGCCTACCGATGGATGATTTTACATTATTAACACGAAAAGGTGTCTTCCCGTACGAATACATTGATCATGCCAGCAGATTGGAAGACACGTGTTTGCCGCCGCGCGACTCATTTTACAGTTCCTTGACCGGGGAAACGATCAGCGCGAGCGAGTACATTCACGCTGAGAATGTCTGGGAGCGGTTTTCCATTCAAACGCTTGGTGAATATAGCGATTTGTATTTGAAAACGGATGTCTTGTTATTAGCAGATATTTTCGAAAATTTCCGTGATACGTGTATTGAAAGTTATGGGCTTGATCCGGCGTATTATTACACCCTTCCGGGATATACTTGGGACGCCATGTTGAAATATACGCACATTACGTTTGAATTATTGACCGATATCGACATGATTTTATTCATCGAGCGAGGTATACGCGGAGGTTTAAGCCAATGTTCAAACAGATATGCACATGCCAACAACAAGTACATGCAATCGTACGATCCGTTGAAATCATCATCATACCTCATGTACTTCGATGTGAACAACTTGTATGGTTGGGCAATGTGTCAACCTTTGCCTTATGCTGATTTTCAATGGATCGACAACACATCGGATTTTGACGTATTATCCATAGCGCTAGATTCGCCTGTAGGCTACGTTCTCGAAGTCGATCTCGAATATCCACAACGTTTGCATGATTCGCACAGTGACCTTCCGTTTTGTCCTACACGCGACAAACCACCTGGGAAGCGCCAGGAGAAATTGCTCGCAACCGTATGTGATAAGAAGCGTTACGTGATACACTATCGTAATTTGCAGCAGTGTATGCATCATGGACTTAAAGTAGCGAAAATACACAGAATTTTGAAATTCACTCAATCCCCCTGGTTGCGTTCATACATTGAATTAAACACACAGTTTCGAACACGTGCAACAAATGATTTCGAGAAAAATTTGTATAAATTAATGAACAATGCAGTATTTGGTAAAACGATGGAAAACGTGCGAAACCGTGTAGACGTGAAACTTGTAACAAAGTGGGAGGGACGGTATGGGGCAGAGGCAATGATCGCTAAACCAAATTTTCACAGTCGAAGTGTCTTTTCGGAAAATCTTATTGCCGTCGAATTGCGAAATCTGGAGGTAAAATTTAACAAGCCGATTTATGTGGGTATGTGTATACTCGACATTTCGAAAACATGTTTATATGAGTTTCACCACGAATTCATGATTCCGCTGTATCAGCAAAACTATAAGGTCATGTATACCGACAACGATAGTCTCATATACCACATCAAGTCTGACGACGTTTACGACGATATGAAGCGTAACATTGACAAATTTGATGCGAGCGATTACCCGATGGAAAACGTGTACGGTTTACCATTAGTCAACAAGAAAGTGCCCGGTCTCATGAAAGATGAAAATAATGGTATGGTACTGACGGAATTTGTGGGATTGAGAGCAAAAATGTACGCTTTGCGAGTCGATGGTAAAAAAGACACGAAAAAGGTGAAAGGTGTGAAAAGTAATGTCGTCGCGCGAACAATAAATTTCAATGACTACACTCGCTGTTTACGGGAAGAAATTGAGATGACTCGTCAGCAGTCTTGCATAAGATCGAAGCTGCACGAAGTTTACACTATTTCAGAGTCAAAAATTGCTCCAAGTCCACACGATGATAAGCGGTATATCATGCCGAAAAGTACGGACACTCTACCCTGGGGTCATTATAAAATAGCATTGTAAATGTTAGGCTACATTGTATATATTGTTATAAAATAAAAATGGATAGATATAATGAATGTAGTAATGTAAATTTGATATATATTCGAAAATATGCATGTTATATATAATGCGAGTATGTTAATGTTTACAGGATATATTAATTTATTTTTATAAGGAATGGTGGATGTATACATAAATAAAATGGTATGCCTATTGTAAATAAACTTTATTGAATTTTTCATATACTTTATAAAAGTTATTACAATATGTTATTTTTGTGTATCCACGAGTTTTGAGATTTATCCATTCCCAACCATTTAACATAAACATCATTGCCCTTTTTGCGTATTATCTTCTCCACGAGATATATGTTCGGATTGGCAACACGTTGCAGTTCGTATTCGTAGAATCCTCCGGCTATTGGATTTCCACTTGAGTCCTCGACTAGGTACGTTACAGGATAAGTTTGCTGCACCTTGACGATTTTAAACACTTCGGTGGTCCAATTTGGTGTGAAACCTTTTTCAAATATTGTCTTGAATTTGCTCACGCGCACAAAATCATTGACTTTGAATCTTGCAGGAGCCGCAATTTTTACATTGCTGTATACGGTGGTTAAGAGTTTCTCCGCGATCACAGGAGTAACGTCGATGGGCCTCATGCCAATCGTACGATGCTTTCGAGCATTGTACTTCATAACGAGTTGCGGTAACGCATCGATCCACTTGTAATTACCATTGAGTGTAAACATTTTCCACATATTATTTTTGAGAGTGCGATTGAATCGTTCGACGACCGAGGCCTTCATAATAGAGTACGTCGAATAATGATTGATGTTGTATTTCTCCATGAGTAGTTGCACGTTTACATTGTAAAATTCTCTTCCTTTGTCGGTCTGAAGATTTTTCGGATATCTACCATGATCGTGTATGATTTTCGCGATCGTTGTACCCATTTCGTTGCCAGTTTTACTTTTCAAGGGTACGGCCCATGCATACTTGCTCAACACATCGATGACGGTGAGGATGTAATTGTAGCCTTTCTTGAAACGCGAATACGGCCGCATTTCGACTACGTCAGCCTGCCACAAATCATCATACCCACGTACGATGACACGTCTTCGCAGAAAGTTTTTTCTTGCTGGCGCATGTAATTCCTCCACGAGCTGCTTTTCTTCGGACGTTTTTTCTTCTCCGAGCATATCGTGTGTTTGACCAGACGATTTTTACAAATCTTCCTGCGTTGTGTCAGCTACAGCGTCGGTTACATACTGAATCGTTTTAGACGTATCGTTCATAGTTATTCGAAGCGTATTCTCTAGTGCGATGAATTTCTTCTCAAATTCATCCAGGCGTTCTGTTAACAGCTTGATTTTCATTTCCACGTAACGTTTATTAGCAGCATCGTAATCCCCTTCAGGTAGGGCTACGCCTCGTATTTTACGTGATCTTGCATCGAAGCCACTAGAGATTAGACAGAGAGCATTATCACGTGTATAATTTCTTATTAGCCCAGTCCACTGATAGTATGAATTATCCTGCGCTCCAAGCGATGATCCGAATTTATTGATCGACATCTCGGTATCAATAGCGATGAAGGAATGATCATTATCATCGATGCATAGGTTAATATATAATGAGACCCGCTTCGCGAAGTTCCTCAATAATCGACATTATCTCATTGTCGTGAGCGTTGTTACCCGCGTGTCGTGAAGCTTCCAACAAGCGCAAACGATCGACCAACTCATTGGGATCATTCCAATGCACGTAATCGACTTTGTTGTTATTTAACGTCATGGCGAGCGGTATTTCTATACCTCTTCCAGTTTTTCGGTCGAAAGTTAATGGTCCAATTATATATTTATACTTGAAGCCTTTGTTACCCAATACAGGATTGAGTATATTGCTACCACGTCGATGTGCATTTGTTGCCAACAATATACTTTTATATTTGTTTTTGTCTTCCTCGGTGTATATTGCATCGTCGGGAATTCTCTTGAAAATTAACTCATAGAGTCCAGGGGTTCCCAAGTATTTTATGCCATCGATGAATATATTATCATCATTATCCACATCGAAACGCTTATCGCCTAACATCATTCCTTCATTGGTAAATTTGACGCCATACACGTAATCCATGCTGGAATTTTTGTCTTGTGAAAGAATAGATGAAATATATTGTTGACCGAGTGGACCGAAATGTTGGCGCAATGTATTTTGACCTTCAGCCGTTTGTAATTGACGTTTAACTGTAGACACGAATGATTCGGGCGTGGTCTCAAAAACGTCTTCTTCAACAATGGTGGCTGGTTGCAAGGGTACTGCAGCCATCGACGTATCATCCAGAGATTCCTTTCGTCGCTTGCGTTTCACCTGATTCGGTGTAGACGTTACCAGCGAATCTTGAAATAACGAACGTGTGCGCTTTGTTCCGTGTTTCACATCCTTCTCTAGGTCCTTTGCTTCCGACATACTCAACGATTCAATTTCCAGCTCAAGAGATTCAACAGCGGCTGATTGCTCAACAATCTGCTTGAGAGGTTCGGTGATTGGCCTCAAGTGTCTCTCCAATGCAAGATCTTCTTCCATTTTTCCAGTCTTCAAAGCTTGATATTTTTTGCGTATTGAGTCGCTTGTTTTCGCAATTTCCCTGGCAATCTCTTCATCAGTATCAATTGTCGTCATCATGCCCACACGAAATTATTTGTCGGTCGTTGCACAGCTGATGTCTCAATGCCGACTGACTACATTACGGTATTGCAAACTCGTTAAATCCATTTCTATATCGACCACCGGACAATGAGCTATCTTTGTCAATCACCATGAAGCCATATTTGTGTTGCCAACATTTTTGACATAACACCAGAAAATCTTCATACGACATGTCCGTATTTACATGTTCATTGTAAACATGTTTCAAGTTTGTACGATCTTGTTTAAATAAAATAAGCACATTCACATTGTCGCGTGTAAGATGCTTGGTAACCTTGGCATATGTTTGGCAAAGGTAGAAACAATCAACGCTCGAATGTCTGCCCATCGCAAAGTACTCTCTTACTGTATTTTGCTTGTCACATGCTACGTCATCGAAAATAAAAATGGAGTTCGGAAGCGCTTCGTGCGGTGGGATAACATCACTATTATTTGAGAATTTAAAATAGCCAATTTCGTTAATCGATGTCAGCAGATTTTCCAAATATTGATATTTTGGCTGTTGAAGCGATTTCGAGTATACATATAGGTTTTCAAAACGTACACCATTTGGACTTTCTATTAAACTTAACAAAACATTGGTTTTCCCACAATTTGAAGGACCGCAAATAATGCTGCGTATCGTAAGTGGCAGCATGTCTCCATGCTTGCGTACTTGTTGGCTCTCCATTACTCTATCGTCGAAATTGGTCACTTGAATCACCGTCGCTTGTTGCACGAAACGCATGTTTTCTCTCTCGAATCCAAACACACATTCGCCCAAAATGAGTCGTGTGAGGAGTATTTATAGGAGTGCACCGAGCCAAATCCGCTCAGTACTGAGAATGTTTTTGTACCTATCGGACGACTGCACTATTCTCCGCTTAACGGCTCATCAATTACAGTTTATTCCAAAAATTGTTTTGCTACAAAATTTTTATCACTTCGTTGACATTTTGTGGGAGAGGCTTCCCGAACACATAAAGGCTGATTTGGAAGTACAGCAATATCGCCGATGCACGCGCCATTGGAATTTACCGGGACAGCTAATACACATTGACGGTCCAGCACCGTTTATAAATAATTGTGCCGAATGTCAAAGAGAAAAGGCAACGGTTTGTTAAATCGAGCAATAAATGCACTTCCGATCGAGTTACATATTCCCGGATACCAATTTTGTGGACCAGGCACTCAGTTAGAGCAGAGATTGGCACGGGGTGATCGTGGTATAAATCCATTGGATGCAGCTTGTCGCGACCACGATATAGCCTATTCTCGAAGCAATCATTTAGGCGAAAGACACGTTGCGGATAATATACTTGCAACAACGGCACGAAAACGTATTACTGCGAGAGATTCGACTTTTGGCGAGAAAACAGCAGCGACCGCTGTTTGGGCAGCTATGAAAGCAAAAACGAAATTCGGCATGGGAATGAAGACAAAGAACTCATCGACAAAGAAGAAAAAACCCGTTAAGAAGAGAATACTGCCGATAGCAAAGCGTGGCGGAATTTTGCCAATGTTACCATTGCTGGGAGTTCTTGGTTCATTGGCTGGTGGGGCAGCTGGGATAGCAAAGGCTGTGAATGATAGTAAAGCGGCGCAACGTCAACTTGAAGAAATACAACGTCATAATCGAGCTATAGAAGGCTATGGGCTCTATCTCGCGCCCTACAAGCGTGGACAAGGATGTTCAACTAAGAAAAAAAAACGCCAAAACTCGGTGAAAATGCCCATGGGTGTAACAACTAATGTACAATTGGAATGCTTAGCCAGGCGCATGCGCATACCATTCTTCAGAGGGGTCTTCATGCGCAATAATTTACCAGTTTATGGTGGCGTGCAACTAGATGAGAGCGGTATAGTAAATTTGGATGATGCCGATGGCCCCGGTAAGCATTGGGTAGCCTATGCCAAGAGGGGGAGTCATAATATATTTTGATAGTTTTGGAAATCTTCGACCGCTCAAGGAGTTGGTGCGATATCTTGGACCAAATACCACAAAAATACAATACAATCGAACATCTTATCAGAATTATAATCAGAGTATTTGCGGGCAATTGTGCTTGCAATTTCTCCAAAACGTCGATGATCAATATGTATTTAAGCCGTGACAATGTGTCAATCAACTCAGTATTCGAGGGAAACATGTCACTGACGCTTACGTTGACCGGCAAGAGTAGCCTTCTAACCGCAAATTACTTTCCCGCTATAGATTTCAATGATGGTTGTTATGAGCTCGGTTTGACGGATTTCGAAACTTATCACACAATACCAAATGTGAATTCATCAAACAACAAATTTTACTTTGACAATGATGACAAGGAAATTATAATCCCTGAAGGATCGTATGAACTGAGAGCCATAAATGCGTATCTGAATCGTGCAATTTTACTCAAAGGGGTTGATAGCGGTGATGATGCTGAAAATGAAATTGTTCCTCGAAAGGTTGATAACGATGACCTCGATGAAAATGGCGAATACCCAATCGTGCTACGCGCTAATCATAATACACTAAAGAGCGAAATCAAATGTGCGTACAGAATAAATTTCAGTAAACCTGACAACGTAGGATCCCTGTTGGGATTTTCATCAAATCGAATACTGCATCCCTGGAAATGGCAGGAATCTGATGTACCGATCAACATAATGAATGTCAACATTATCCGCATAGAATGTAGTGTCACCACTGGTGCGTACAGCAATGGCGAGTGTGTACACACGATACATGAATTTTCACCGAGCGTACCACCAGGATATAAAATATCGGAAACGCCTGCGCAAATCATTCATCCTCCGATCGTTCTGCGGAGCATTACGGATCTAACGATACGTATCGTGGATCAGAAGGGAAAACTACTCGATTTTCGAGGAGAAGAAATTACGGTGAGATTGCACATACGAAAGCGACGCTTGTGATGCTCGTTCTGTACGACACGGAATACGCCAGAAACAATATTTCTACGCGAGATAATACGATCCCACACGGTAATACTCTTGCAAGAAGACAAGCGGCATTGAGTGTTAAATTACCCGCAAAGAAGAAACTCAGTGCAGCGAATCGTGAATTTTTAGAATCTCTGGGATTTATTGTACGACATACTTGAGGCAAAAGAATGACTGACGTTTTGAATATCAGTGGGGAGCCAATCTTTGACGATCGTATCATCAAAATTGAGACTCATACGTACAATCCGTATGCCAACTCAACGTTTGGACACAGCGATGAAATACGAATTCCTATACAACACCAAGACTTGTACACCCTACCACCTGAAAGTTTTCTCTACGTTGAGGGAAAGTTCACGGTGCTTAAAAAACCAGATGATCAAGCAATAGTAGTATTGGGAAACAATTGCGTTGCATTCATGTTTGATGAAGTTCGTTATGAGCTCGATGGTGTGGAGATTGATCGCAATCGAAACGTTGGAATAACAACCACGATTAAAAACTACATCTCTCTAAGCCCTGAGAGGAGTCATACTTTGAAAAATGCTGCGTGGGATGTAACACATAATAATGGGGGAAAATATTTCAATTTTTGTGTACCTCTCAACATATTGCTAGGATTCTGTGAAGATTACAAGCGCGTAGTTATCAATGCTCGTCATGAGCTAATTCTGATACGTTCGCGCAATGATAACAATTGTGTATTCGGTCAGCATCCATTAGTAGAGGCAGAAGTTGAATTGCTCAAGATACAATGGCGTATGCCTCACGTAATATTAAATGAGATAACTAAATTGTCATTACTTCGAACATTGGAGAGTGGGCGATACTTGAATATGAGCTTTCGCTCTTGGGATCTATACGAGTATCCACTGCTTCAAAGCACAACGAAACACTCATGGACTGTGAAAGCTGCCTCCCAGCTAGAGAAACCAAGATATGTAATATTTGCGCTGCAGACTGGCAAAAAAAATTCTATGGCAAAGGACATTACACTATTCGACGACTGCAAGCTCGCCAATGTTAAACTTTATCTCAACTCGGAATCCTATCCTTACGATGACTTGAATTTGGACTTTGACAAAAACAGATTCGCCATTTTGTTCAATATGTACTCTCGATTTCGTAAATCTTATTACGGCTGTAATAGTGATAATTCTTTGCTCACCATTGCAAAGTTTCAATATAACGGTCCTCTCACGGTTATCGATTGCTCGCGCCAGAACGATTCTGTGAAAAATGCTACCGTGGATGTGCGAATAGAGTTTGAATGTAAGGAAGATTTGCCACCAAATACTACTGCCTATTATTTGATCTTGCACGATCGCGTTGTTGAATATTGTCCATTGACAAACATGGTTCGTAAAATTGTATAGATCAGCAAGTAACCCCCCGCTCGATAAATAAATTATTTAAAGACGAGTTTCTTAAATAATGACGTCAGTCATTAATTGATCTTGCTATCGACTTGATCGAGCCATATTCGTTATGTCTGTACCTACATTTGTCGATCTACAAGGATTCATTGTTGGGAGAAACTTTGTCGTGAAGGAAGTAGCGATTCTGAGAGCGGAATGTGTGCTCTCTCATTACATTTTCGCGAGTATCATACCATGGAGACTTCTCACAAAATCTGAGAGATACGAAGCCTCATGGCTGATTCGGAATCATCATGGTCTAAAGTGGGCCTATGGAAACGTTCCATATAGCATGGCTCAAGGTTTAATAACGGCTGCAGTTGTGGGCCCAACGGAAGTCGATATGTATCCCATTGTATATGTTGACGGCCATGAAAAACGAGAATGGCTAGCTGATATAATAAATATGAAAAATGATTTAGTTATTGAAACGTTGGACTTTGGCGATATGGATACCTTAAGTAAATTAGGCGTAAGCTATACTCTACGATGCGAAAAGCATGAAAAAATTGTGCATTACAAAATGTATGTAAAATGTTTAATTGGTGGTTGAATCATAAAGATTCATGCAAATAAACGAAATGTGACATTATGTGATTTTTTAATTCTCCTCACCCCTTTCTTTGTTACATTATCTGTTATGAGATTACACAGTTGTATAAAATATTGCTCTCAAACATTCGAGAGACGTACGTGAGACGTTCGTGAGACGTTCATGAGACGTTCGGAGACGTTTGTGAGACGGTCGGAGACGTTCGTGAGACGTTCGTAAGACGTTCATGAGACGTTCGGAGACGTTCGTGAGACGTTCGGAGACGTTCGAGAGACGTTCAAGAGACGTTCGGAGACGTTCGGAGACGTTCGTGAGACGTTCATGAGACGTTCGAGAGACGTTCAAGAGACGTTCGGAGACGTTCGTGAGACGTTCATGAGACGTTCGTGAGACGTTCGGAGACGTTCATGAGACGTTCGGAGACGTTCGAGAGACGTTCAAGAGACGTTCGGAGACGTTGGTGAGACGTTCGTGAGACGTTCGTGAGACGTTCATGAGACGTTCGGAGACGTTCGTGAGACGTTCGGAGACGTTCATGAGACGTTCGGAGACGTTCGAGAGACGTTCAAGAGACGTTCGTGAGACGTTCATGAGACGTTCGTGAGACGTTCGGAGACGTTCGAGAGACGTTCAAGAGACGTTCGGAGACGTTCGTGAGACGTTCATGAGACGTTCATGAGACGTTCGGAGACGTTCGTGAGACGTTCAACAGACGTTCATGAGACGTTCGAGAGACGTTCATGAGACGTTCGAGAGACGTTCATGAGACGTTCGAGAGACGTTCATGAGACGTTCGAGAGACGTTCATGAGACGTTCGGAGACGTTCGTGAGACGTTCGGAGACGTTCGAGAGACGCTCAAGAGACGTTCGGAGACGTTCGTGAGACGTTCGGAGACGTTCGGAGACGTTCGTGAGACGTTCGGAGACGTTCGTGAGACGTTCATGAGACGTTCGAAGACGTTCGAGAGACGTTCAAGAGATGTTCGGAGACGTTCGTGAGACGTTCATGAGACGTTCGGAGACGTTCGTGAGACGTTCGGAGACGTTCGTGAGACGTTCATGAGACGTTCGGAGACGTTCGAGAGACGTTCAAGAGACGTTCAGAGACGTTGGTGAGACGTTCGTGAGACGTTCATGAGACGTTCGGAGACGTTCGTGAGACGTTCGTGAGACGTTCGTGAGACGTTCGTGAGACGTTCGGAGACGTTCGTGAGACGTTCAACAGACGTTCATGAGACGTTCGGAGACTTTCATGAGACGTTCATGAGACGTTCGGAGACGTTCATGAGACGTTCGGAGACGTTCGAGAGACGTTCAAGAGACGTTCGGAGACGTTCGAAAGCGTTCAATAGATGTTCGAAGACGTTCGTGGGTTTGTTTGGGTTTGTTTGGGATTTCGCCCAAACAAACCCAACTGCTTTAGTCGGTGAATGTCTGAAGTTAAATGTATATCTCGCTCTATCTCACATGCATGCGATGCGGTCGCTCCATCTCTCATTCTCGCTTTCTCTCATGCATACGTGTAATCCGATCGCTTGTCTCAGCGACACGGGTCAACCAACTTGGCTCTCTGGCGACAGTCGCTACATGATAAAATCGATAAAGTAAACAATATAAGACAAAATAAATCAACAATAAATTTTAAATAAAGATCAATAATCGATGATCAATTAATCGATAATCGATATATACCCCCCTCCTCCGCTCCAACGATTTCCCCCTCCCCGCGTGACGTCAGCCTCTCCGCCGAGTCCCCCTCCCCGCGTGACGTCATACCTCGCCCCGCGTGACGTCATACCCCTCCCCGCGTGAACCCCCCGCCCCGCACCCCCTCAGAGGACCTGGGTTAGAACTGTCATAGCTTTACTACTAATAAGTTGTAATTTAGATCTATTATTGTATTTGAATTACCGTATAAACTAAAAAAATAAGCGATCAGAGTTCGCGATACATTTTTTTGTATACATTAAGAACGCAGAGAATCAAGAGCTAAATAAGCATTGAGATCATCTAAAAGCCTCGCGCGTGCTGTCCGGTGACGTCACGCGCGAGTCGTGCTCAGATTGCTTTTTCCCTCGAAGCCTTTGTTTCGGCTAGGCCGCACATGAACGTGCTCGGCGTCCATGTATTGGTGTAGCTGCCGAAGGCGCGTTCGGGAACTTCGACCGCGCTCAGCTCTTTCCGAAGATGCCTGAGCGTCGCTCGCTCACGGACACGTGCTACTATGATTGTATGGTGGGCGTGTAAGAGACTAGAGAGGGGGTAACTTTTACGCGCGATCTGGCTGCACTGCTCGGGTCTCTCCCATGTACGGCCGATGGTGCGTTCTCACTCGCACCCGCGCGCTGCGCTACGTTTTGCAAAGCGACTATTCTCCCTGTTGCAAAGGACTGATAGGATCCTGTAGCGAACGATACAAATCCGATACATTGCTGTTTGGTCTATTGGCAGCACAGATAGCGGATTTTCGTAATTTATCTGGACTCATTGGAATGTTCGCATATACGGTTTCTATTTGGATAAACCGATATGGAATGTATCAGATTCTATTTTTTTTATGAGCAAGATGGAATCTATAGGGAATAACGTATGTGCGATCTACTGCATCAAATCTGCATTTTACACTGATCGACAAGTTACGTGCATTTATCAGCAGCTACGGATTTGATTTGAATATTTTTCTAATTGTATTTCCACAAGTTATACATTTATGAGTTTCAAATGGACTTGACCGTTTGGAAGCGAATGTGCATAAAACGGGAAAGTCCACGATTTTTAGCTATCAGATCTCGAATGCAAAAACTGATACGTATGAAACTGTACTTATTTCGCCTTATGAGAAATGACAGATATATTAGGACCAAGTTTTGTATGGGACAGAATTTGTGATTCCATGGACAAAAACGCATCATTTTCCGATAAAAATGTACGTTTTCAATATGGATGAATCAGATATTTCAGATAAGTCACTTCATCAGCAGTAATTGGTATTGACTGATTAACATTAAATGGGGATATACAGATTCAACGATCTTATTGATACATATGGGTTTAACCTGTATATGTTTTAATGAGAGTTTTCAAACTTATCCAGGGTGAAGAGAGAATATTTCAGATAGGGCTCTATATGGATTATCTAATGCAAAACTGATCTTTAAGTCTATGCGAATGCATATGTTGATGCAGATTATAATGTATTGGCCCATCTCGGCATTTATTCGTACAGTCAAAGATTCAGCTTAATAATGAAGCTCAGGTGCTTGTATGCAAATATGAGTCAAACTTATACCCGTTCGAATCCTGTATCTTTTTTAAATTGGTGTTTTCCAACCTATGCAGATTTGAGTGATAATGCTTCGGTCGGTCTATATATGGATATCCAATAAAAAATGGCATCTGCGTCTATGGTAATGTATACGTAAGTACAAAACTAGTCTATTTGTGCATATATGTATTTATTTGTATTGTAAAAGATTCAGCCTCAGAATCGGGTCTGCCTTACGTGAAATAGCCTCTTTGTTACACAAAACACAGAAAGCGTTTACGGTTTTCATTGTTTTGTTTACATTTTTTGCATTTTGAAAAATGTTTAAAAAAATAGAAAGAGACGGCAGTTCACACTAGTACGTGGGTATACTTCCGAAAAGCCAATACCCTTTGTCTATCTAAAATTTTGCACAGATTTTTGTTGCTACATTTCCCGGTCAAGATTTTTACCGTAACATTTTGTTTCTACTGAATATCCAGTGCATGCTAGGAAATGCAATAAAAAATTCAAAGACTAGACTAATCCGAAGAGTAATACGAAAACTAAAAAAAAATCACAATACTGCCTCTACAGTGTAACTGAGTGTTAACCGATTTAATGAATCCGCACTCTGAGTTATGTGCATAGGAAAAAACCGATTTACACAGTTAAATGATTGGCCCGTATTTACTGATGAAAACCGACGCCTCCTCTTGAGAGTGAAACATTTACAATATTAGTACATTCCGATAGGTGCGGATAAAAAATAATTTGGAGACACACATACATTCTCATACAACAAAGGATTATTGTTGGATTGTAGAATCCATATAGAAAACGATTGAATGGATCCCACCCTTATAAGTACCAGACCCGTATTTACTGATAAAAAACCGTGCCACGTTCTGAGGACGAATCTTTTATACTACAAGTACATGCAAACAGGTGCGGATATCAAATCATCTCCAAATACGAATACATTCTCCTACAGTAAAAGGTAAGTTTTCGATCTGAAAAGTCGAGTAGGTTCAGACAAAAAATAATTGCGAATACGTATACATTCTCGTACAGCTAAAGATAAGTTTTCGATCTGAAAAGTCACATACAAACTGATTGCTGTCAAATTTCGATTGTAGCATATAACTTCCTATACGAACTATAATTGGATTCTGTCGATTAGTACCAATAGAATTCCAGTTTGTAAGTGCAAGTTCATTCCGTTAGAATGTAATGGACATTTTAAAGTAATCTGCTGTTGCAGATTAATTACGATTGAAATTTAAAAGGTATCTGCATTTACAAATTGAACTACGCGGAACCGTTTTCGGATTTTATAGGTAATCTATGGGCACCGTAGATACGTACAAAACCCGATAGAATCATATATTTCAAAAAGTCGTCATTCCTATCGGAATTCATAAGCGTTTCCGAGGACAAAAACACATCATTTTCCGATAGTATTTCTTTTTTTATTGGTTTGTGTTGGTTCTTTGCAACAGGGCTCCTCTCGCGTGCGCGTATATTTACATTTTCTATTCATTCGTTTCTGTTTCAAAGCAGTGCTGGAGGGCCTTCGGGTGTCTTCGGCTTCCTTCGACAATTGCGACCGTGCGAAAGTATATGCATGCGATTCACCGAGTTCCTTCATGTTCGACTATGGGTATCCCACTATTACTAGTCGGCGCATTACGTCGGGCTTAACCTCACCACTTTTATCCAGCAAATCTTTCATCTAAGTTGGGAATATATTTCGCGCCGGCTAATTTTCTCAAAATGAAGAAAATGACTTCTTTACAGGAAAGAGCCTCATATTAATCACTTTTTTATGCGTTAATTATTCCACATTTTTTATATGTTAAAATTATCCGACAACGTTGGTAAAGGATATTCTTTAGGAAAGGACCTTTTTCGTAATATTGGCGTTTCCATCGATGGTATGAAACGATTGTTTTTCTTCATTTTTTGTTTCTTTTCTTTTTGGCATTATAGAAACAGGTTTGGGTTGTTACCCAAATTGGAAGTTTTTAGAAATTTTTTACAATATTTCAATTTTATACTTTCCAAATTTCAGTTATGCAGGCATATTGAGAAATGTTGAAAGCATATCCCTGATTTTTTTAAATAAACACCGTCGAATTGTCCCACAGTGTCACAATCGTGGCAAGAAATAAATTTGTCATTGTCATTGTCAATAATATTTTCCCGTAAATCGAGATTTACACTACCAACCACCTCCCCGCCCCCTAATAAAAAAAAATCGACCCCCCGAATTAATTCCAGGTGAAATCCTATTTCGACTGGACTACTTGCAGTAAACCCTTGCGCCGTGCTCATTAAATAGCATAAACATACGAAGCGCGCCCTACTATATTTGGGATTATGGTGCTTTCTCGATTGGGCATTGCCCCGTCCTACGGACGATGTTGAGTTTGCACTCGCACCCGCGCGTATTGTTATGCTTGGTGAGGCCAACCCTTCTCCTCTCGCCTGATCGTCTGCTCGTTCGGTTATTGCTGGAGTGACGTCGGTTAAGTTCGGGTACCTTCAAGAGCTCTAGTGGGACCGACAAAAAAACGGAACACCACCTTTACTCACTCTCGTGCGTACATAGCGTGCGATACAGCGAGTGCGATAATGTGACGCTATGCGTGTTTCACTACTACAAACCAGCCTGTCTAGCCGAAGCTACCCCCACTACTCTTTTTCAGGTCGCGTCTCGTTAACGCGGACTTAGTCCGCGTCTAATCGTCGATTATTGATCATTTTTGTCGAGATTTTTTACTATCCATTGACCCGCGTAAAGAAAAGATAGTGTTGGAGTTTGTGTGGACTGCTCGAACGTAAAGAATGATTTAGTTAATATTTTTCTGACTTATTTTCACTCATCAAATTTTTTTGAATTTTTGAATGATAGATCTTTAAATGAGCATCTTGAAAAATGAGCAAACGATTTTTTAGGCAAAGTTTTCCAGGAAAACCTTGAGCATATCCAAAAACTAATTTGCATCTCACTCTAACGATGGTAGTTTCAATCTTCTTAGAAAAAGAAGTGGAAAAAGAGGGAAATCGCCTCATGTTGTTTACTCCAATAAGGTGGGGATCTGAAAAAGTGCATGTTTCTTCGTTGACAATTATTTGCGAATTTCACTGTGAAAAAAGCCGAGCAATTTTCTCAAATGAGTAGCCCGATAGTGATAAAGCCTCGCGAGGTTATCGATTCGGCATAATGCGCCCATAGGGGTGGGTTCCGGAAGTTGGAAATCGTTGCCAATTTTTTTGTGGCTTTCGTTGGGTACCAGGAACGATCGGCGCAAATAAAAAAAATTGGGAGTCCCTTTATCGCCGGAAATACAATTTTTAATCGAATTTGACCCCCTCTCCCGCCCCCGATAAGGGCGGGTTCCGGAAAGGGGAAATCGTTGCCAATTCTTTTGTGGCTTTCGTTAGGTACTAGGAACGATCGGCGCAAATAAAAAAAAACCGGGAATCCCTTTATCGCCGGAAATACAATTTTTTATCGAAATTCACTCCCTCTCCGACCACCGATAAGGGCGGGTTCCGGAAGTGGGAAATCGGTGCCAATTTTTTTGTGGCTTTCGTTAGGTACTAGGAACGATCGGCGAAAATAAAAAAAAATCGGGAATCCCTTTATCGCCGGAAATACAATTTTTATGCGAATTTCACCCCTTCTCCCAAGCCCGATAAGGGCGGGTTCCGAAAGTGGGAAATCGTTGAAAAAATTTTTTGTGGCTTTCGTTAGGTACTAGGAACGATCGGCGCAAATAAAAAAACCAGGAATCCCTTTATCGCCGAAAATACAATTTTTATTCGAATTTCACCCCTTCTCCCACGCCCGAAAAGGGCGGGTTCCGGAAGTGGGAAATCGTTGCCAATTTTTATGTAGCTTTCGTTAGGTACTAGGAACGATCGGCGCCAATAAAAAAAACGGGAATCCTTTGATCGCCGGAAATACAGTTTTTATTCGAATTTGACCACCTCTCCCACCACCGATAAGGGCGGATTCCGGAAGTGGGAAATCGTTGCAAATTTTTTTGTGGCTTTCGTTAGGTACTAGGAACGATCGGCGCAAATAAACAACCGGCAATCCCTTTATCGCCGGAAATACAATTTTTATTCGAATTTCACCCCTTCTCCCACGCCCGATAAGGGCGGGTTCCGAAAGTTGGAAATCGTTGCCAATTTTTTTGTGGCTTTCGTTGGGTACTAGGAACGGTCGGCGCAAATAAAAAAACCGGAAATCCCTTTATCGCCGGAAATACAATTTTTTATCGAATTTCACTCCCTCTCCCACCCCCGATAAGGGCGGGTTCCGAAAGTGGGAAATCGTTGCCAATTTTTTTGTAGCTTTCGTTAGGTACTAGGAACGATCGGCGCAAATAAAAAAATCGGGAATCCTTTTATCGCCGGAAATACAGTTTTTATTCGAATTTGACCCCCTCTCCCACCACCGATAAGGGCGGGTTCCGGAAGTGGGAAATCGTTGCCAATTTTTTTGTGGCTTTCGTTAGGTACTAGGAACGATCGGCGCAAATAAAAAAGCCGGGAATCCCTTTATCGCCGGAAATACAATTTTTATTCGAATTTGACCCCCTCTCCCGCCGCCGATAAGGGCGGGTTCCGGAAATAAGAAATCGTTGCCAATTTTTTTGTGGCTTTCGTTCGGTACTAGGAACGATTGGCGCAAATAAAAAAGCCGGGATTCCTTTTATCGCTGGAAATACAATTTTTATTCGTATTTCACCCCTTCTCCCACGCCCGATAAGGGCGGGTTCCGGAAGTGGGAAATCGTGGCCAATTCTTTTGTGGCATTCGTTAGGTACTAGGAACGATCGGCGCAAATAAAAAAACCGGGAATCCCTTTATCACCGGAAATACAATTTTTATTCGAATTTGACCCCTTCTCCCACCACCGATAAGGGCGGGATCCGGAAGTGGGAAATCGTTGCCAATTTTTTTGTGGCTTCCGTTAGGTACTAGGAACGATCGGCGCAAATAAAAAACCGGCAATCCCTTTATCGCCGGAAATACAACTTTTATTCGAATTTCACCCCTTCTCCCACGCCCGATAAGGGCGGGTTCCGAAAGTTGGAAATCGTTGCCAATTTTTTTGTGGCTTTCGTTGGGTACTAGGAACGGTCGGCGCAAATAAAAAAACCGGGAATCCCTTTATCGCCGGAAATACAATTTTTTATCGAATTTCACTCCCTCTCCCACCCCCGATAAGGGCGGGTTCCGAAAGTGGGAAATCGTTGCCAATTTTTTTGTAGCTTTCGTTAGGTACTAGGAACGATCGGCGCAAATAAAAAAATCGGGAATCCTTTTATCGCCGGAAATACAGTTTTTATTCGAATTTGACCCCCTCTCCCACCACCGATAAGGGCGGGTTCCGGAAGTGGGAAATCGTTGCCAATTTTTTTGTGGCTTTCGTTAGGTACTAGGAACGATCGGCGCAAATAAAAAAGCCGGGAATCCCTTTATCGCCGGAAATACAATTTTTATTCGAATTTGACCCCCTCTCCCGCCACCGATAAGGGCGGGTTCCGGAAGTAAGAAATCGTTGCCAATTTTTTTGTGGCTTTCGTTCGGTACTAGGAACGATTGGCGCAAATAAAAAAGCCGGGATTCCTTTTATCGCTGGAAATACAATTTTTATTCGTATTTCACCCCTTCTCCCACGCCCGATAAGGGCGGGTTCCGGAAGTGGGAAATCGTTGCCAATTCTTTTGTGGCATTCGTTAGGTACTAGGAACGATCGGCGCAAATGAAAAAGCCGGGAATCCTTTTATCGCTGGAAATACAATTTTTATTCGAATTTCACCCCTTCTCCCACGCCCGATAAGGGCGGGTTCCGGAAGTGGGAAATCGTTGCCAATTCTTTTGTGGCTTTCGTTAGGTACTAGGAACGATCGGCGCAAATAAAAAAAAACCGGGAATCCCTTTATCGCCGGAAATACAATTTTTATGCGAATTTCACCCCTTCTCCCAAGCCCGATAAGGGCGGGTTCCGAAAGTGGGTAATCGTTGTAAATTGTTTTGTGGCTTTCGTTAGGTACTAGGAACGATCGGCGCAAATAAAAAAACCAGGAATACCTTTATCGCCGAAAATACAATTTTTATTCGAATTTCACCCCTTCTCCAACGCCCGATAAGGGCGGGTTCCGGAAGTGGGAAATCGTTGCCATTTTTTTTGTGGCTTTCGTTAGGTACTAGCAACGATCGGCGCAAATAAAAAAAACCGGGAATCCTTTCATCGCCGGAAATACAGTTTTTATTCGAATTTGACCCCCTCTCCTACCACCGATAAGGGCGGGTTCCAGAAGTGGGAAATCGTTGCCAATTCTTTTGTGGCTTTCGTTAGGTACTAGGAACGATCGGCGCAAATAAAAAAACCGGGAATCCCTTTATCACCGGAAATACAATTTTTATTCGAATTTCACCCCTTCTCCCACGCCCGATAAGGGCGGGTTCCGGAAGTGGGAAATCGTTGCCAATTCTTTTGTGGCTTTCGTTAGGTACTACGAACGATCGGCGCAAATAAAAAAAAACCGGGAATCCCTTTATCGCCGGAAATACAATTTTTTCTCGAATTTCACTCCCTCTCCCACCCCCGATAAGGGTGGGTTCCGGAAGTGGGAAATCGTTGCCAATTTTTTTGTGGCTTTCGTTAGGTACTAGGAACGATCGGCGCAAATAAAAAAGCGGGAATCCCTTTATCGCCGGAAATACAATTTTTATTCGAATTTCACCTCTTCTCCCACGCCCAATAAGGGCGGGTTCCGGAAGTTGGAAAACGTTGCCAATTTTTTTGTGGCTTTCGTTGGGTACTAGGAACGATCGACGCAAATGAAAAAGCCGGGAATCCTTTTATCGCTGGAAATACAATTTTTATCCGAATTTCACCCCTTCTCCCACGCCCGATAAGGGCGGTTTCCGGAAGTGAGAAATCGTTGACAATTCTTTTGTGGCTTTCGTTAGGTACTAGGAACGATCGGCGCAAATAAAAAAAAAACGGGAATCCCTTTATCGCCGGAAATACAATTTTTTATCGAATCTCACTCCCTCTCCCACCACCGATAAGGGCGGGTTCCGGAAGTGGGAAATCGTTGCCAATTTTTTTGTGGCTTTCGTTAGGTAGTAGGAACGATCGGCGAAAATAAAAAAAAATCGGGAATCCCTTTATCGCCGGAAATACAATTTTTATGCGAATTTCACCCCTTCTCCCAAGCCTGATAAGGGCGGGTTCCGAAAGTGGGAAATCGTTGTAAATTTTTTTGTGGCTTTCGTTAGGTACTAGGAACGATCGGCGCAAATAAAAAAACCAGGAATCCCTTTATCGCCGAAAATACAATTTTTATTCGAATTTCACCCCTTCTCCCACGCCCGAAAAGGGCGGGTTCCGGAAGTGGGAAATCGTTGCCAATTTTTATGTAGCTTTCGTTAGGTACTAGGAACGATCGGCGCCAATAAAAAAACCGGGAATCCTTTGATCGCCGGAAATACAGTTTTTATTCGAATTTGACCCCCTCTCCCACCACCGATAAGGGCGGGTTCCGGAAGTGGGAAATCGTTGCCAATTTTTTTGTGGCTGTCGTTAGGTACTAGGAACGATCGGCGCAAATAAACAACCGGCAATCCCTTTATCGCCGGAAATACAATTTTTATTCGAATTTCACCCCTTCTCCCACGCCCGATAAGGGCGGGTTCCGAAAGTTGGAAATCGTTGCCAATTTTCTTGTGGCTTTCGTTGGGTACTAGGAACGGTCGGCGCAAATAAAAAAACCGGGAATCCCTTTATCGCCGGAAATACAATTTTTTATCGAATTTAACTCCCTCTCCCACCCCCGATAAGGGCGGGTTCCGAAAGTGGGAAATCGTTGCCAATTTTTTTGTAGCTTTCGTTAGGTACTAGGAACGATCGGCGCAAATAAAAAAATCGGGAATCCTTTTATCGCCGGAAATACAGTTTTTATTCGAATTTGACCCCCTCTCCCACCACCGATAAGGACGGGTTCCGGAAGTGGGAAATCGTTGCCAATTTTTTTGTGGCTTTCGTTAGGTACTAGGAACGATCGGCGCAAATAAAAAAAAACCGGGAATCCCTTTATCGCCGGAAATACAATTTTTATGCGAATTTCACCCCTTCTCCCAAGCCCGATAAGGGCGGGTTCCGAAAGTGGGTAATCGTTGTAAATTTTTTTGTGGCTTTCGTTAGGTACTAGGAACGATCGGCGCAAATAAAAAAACCAGGAATCCCTTTATCGCCGAAAATACAATTTTTATTCGAATTTCACCCCTTCTCCAACGCCCGATAAGGGCGGGTTCCGGAAGTGGGAAATCGTTGCCATTTTTTTTGTGGCTTTCGTTAGGTACTAGCAACGATCGGCGCAAATAAAAAAACCGGGAATTCTTTTATCGCCGGAAATACAGTTTTTATTCGAATTTGACCCCCTCTCCCACCACCGATAAGGGCGGGTTCCAGAAGTGGGAAATCGTTGCCAATCCTTTTGTGGCTTTCGTTAGGTACTAGGAACGATCGGCGCAAATAAAAAAACCGGGAATCCCTTTATCACCGGAAATACAATTTTTATTCGAATTTCACCCCTTCTCCCACGCCCGATAAGGGCGGGTTCCGGAAGTGGGAAATCGTTGCCAATTCTTTTGTGGCTTTCGTTAGGTACTACGAACGATCGGCGCAAATAAAAAAAAAACCGGGAATCCCTTTATCGTCGGAAATACAATTTTTTCTCGAATTTCACTCCCTCTCCCACCCCCGATAAGGGTGGGTTCCGGAAGTGGGAAATCGTTGCCAATTTTTTTGTGGCTTTCGTTAGGTACTAGGAACGATCGGCGCAAATAAAAAAGCGGGAATCCCTTTATCGCCGGAAATACAATTTTTATTCGAATTTCACCTCTTCTCCCACGCCCAATAAGGGCGGGTTCCGGAAGTTGGAAAACGTTGCCAATTTTTTTGTGGCTTTCGTTGGGTACTAGGAACGATCGAGGCAAATGAAAAAGCCGGGAATCCTTTTATCGCTGGAAATACAATTTTTATCCGAATTTCACCCCTTCTCCCACGCCCGATAAGGGCGGGTTCCGGAAGTGGGAAATCGTTGCCAATTCTTTTGTGGCTTTCGTTAGGTACTAGGAACGATCGGCGCAAATAAAAAAAAACCGGGAATCCCTTTATCGCCGGAAATACAGTTTTTATTCGAATTTGACCCCCTCTCCCGCCACCGATAAGGGCGGGTTCCGGAAGTGGGAAATCGTTGCCAATTTTTTTGTGGCTTTCGTTAGGTACTAGGAACGATCGGCGCAAATAAAAAAGCCGGGAATCCCTTTATCGCCGGAAATACAATTTTTATTCGAATTTGACCCTCTCTCCCGCCACCGATAAGGGCGGGTTCCGGAAGTAAGAAATCGTTGCCAATTTTTTTGTGGCTTTCGTTCGGTACTAGGAACGATTGGCGCAAATAAAAAAGCCGGGATTCCTTTTATCGCTGGAAATACAATTTTTATTCGTATTTCACCCCTTCTCCCACGCCCGATAAGGGCGGGTTCCGGAAGTGGGAAATCGTTGCCAATTCTTTTGTGGCATTCGTTAGGTACTAGGAACGATCGGCGCAAATGAAAAAGCCGGGAATCCTTTTATCGCTGGAAATACAATTTTTATTCGAATTTCACCCCTTCTCCCACGCCCGATAAGGGCGGGTTCCGGAAGTGGGAAATCGTTGCCAATGCTTTTGTGGCTTTCGTTAGGTACTAGGAACGATCGGCGCAAATAAAAAAAAACCGGGAATCCCTTTATCGCCGGAAATACAATTTTTATGCGAATTTCACCCCTTCTCCCAAGCCCGATAAGGGCGGGTTCCGAAAGTGGGTAATCGTTGTAAATTGTTTTGTGGCTTTCGTTAGGTACTAGGAACGATCGGCGCAAATAAAAAAACCAGGAATACCTTTATCGCCGAAAATACAATTTTTATTCGAATTTCACCCCTTCTCCAACGCCCGATAAGGGCGGGTTCCGGAAGTGGGAAATCGTTGCCATTTTTTTTGTGGCTTTCGTTAGGTACTAGCAACGATCGGCGCAAAGAAAAAAAACCGGGAATCCTTTCATCGCCGGAAATACAGTTTTTATTCGAATTTGACCCCCTCTCCTACCACCGATAAGGGCGGGTTCCAGAAGTGGGAAATCGTTGCCAATTCTTTTGTGGCTTTCGTTAGGTACTAGGAACGATCGGCGCAAATAAAAAAACCGGGAATCCCTTTATCACCGGAAATACAATTTTTATTCGAATTTCACCCCTTCTCCCACGCCCGATAAGGGCGGGTTCCGGAAGTGGGAAATCGTTGCCAATTCTTTTGTGGCTTTCGTTAGGTACTACGAACGATCGGCGCAAATAAAAAAAAACCGGGAATCCCTTTATCGCCGGAAATACAATTTTTTCTCGAATTTCACTCCCTCTCCCACCCCCGATAAGGGTGGGTTCCGGAAGTGGGAAATCGTTGCCAATTTTTTTGTGGCTTTCGTTAGGTACTAGCAACGATCGGCGCAAATAAAAAAGCGGGAATCCCTTTATCGCCGGAAATACAATTTTTATTCGAATTTCACCTCTTCTGCCACGCCCAATAAGTGCGGGTTCCGGAAGTTGGAAAACGTTGCCAATTTTTTTGTGGCTTTCGTTGGGTACTAGGAACGATCGACGCAAATGAAAAAGCCGGGAATCCTTTTATCGCTGGAAATACAATTTTTATCCGAATTTCACCCCTTCTCCCACGCCCGATAAGGGCGGGTTCCGGAAGTGGGAAATCGTTGCCAATTCTTTTGTGGCTTTCGTTAGGTACAAGGAACGATCGGCGCAAATAAAAAAAACCGGGAATCCCTTTATCGCCGGAAATACAATTTTTTATCGAATTTCACTCCCTCTCCCACCACCGATAAGGGCGGGTTCCGGAAGTGGGAAATCGTTGCCAATTTTTTTGTGGCTTTCGTTAGGTAGTAGGAACGATCGGCGAAAATAAAAAAAAATCGGGAATCCCTTTATCGCCGGAAATACAATTTTTATGCGAATTTCACCCCTTCTCCCAAGCCTGATAAGGGCGGGTTCCGAAAGTGGGAAATCGTTGTAAATTTTTTTGTGGCTTTCGTTAGGTACTAGGAACGATCGGCGCAAATAAAAAAACCAGGGATCCCTTTATCGCCGAAAATACAATTTTTATTCGAATTTCACCCCTTCTCCCACGCCCGAAAAGGGCGGGTTCCGGAAGTGGGAAATCGTTGCGAATTTTTATGTAGCTTTCGTTAGGTACTAGGAACGATCGGCGCCAATACAAAAACCGGGAATCCTTTGATCGCCGGAAATACAGTTTTTATTCGAATTTGACCCCCTCTCCCACCACCGATAAGGGCGGGTTCCGGAAGTGGGAAATCGTTGCCAATTTTTTTGTGGCTTTCGTTAGGTACTAGGAACGATCGGCGCAAATAAAACAGCCGGGAATCCCTTTATCACCGGAAATACAATTTTTATTCGAATTTCACCCCTTCTCCCACGCCCGATAAGGCCGGGTTCCGGAAGTGGGAAATCGTTGCCAATTCTTTTGTGGCTTTTGTTAGGTACTAGGAACGATCGGCGCAAAAAAAAAAAACCGGGAATCCCTTTATCGCCGGAAATACAATTTTTTATCGAATTTCACTCCCTCTCCCGCCCCCGATAAGGGCGGGTTCCGAAAGTGGGAAATCGTTGCCAATTTTTTTGTAGCTTTCGTTAGGTACTAGGAACGATCGGCGCAAATAAAAAAATCGGGAATCCTTTTATCGCCGGAAATACAGTTTTTATTCGAATTTGACCGCCTCTCCCACCACCGATAAGGACGGGTTCCGGAAGTGGGAAATCGTTGCCAATTTTTTTGTGGCTTTCGTTAGGTACTAGGAACGATCGGCGCAAATAAAACAGCCGGGAATCCCTTTATCGCCGGAAATACAATTTTTATTCGAATTTGACCCCGTCTCCCGCCACCGATAAGGGCGGGTTCCGGAAGTAAGAAATCGTTGCCAATTTTTTTGTGGCTTTCGTTCGGTACTAGGAACGATCGGCGCAAATAAACAACCGGCAATCCCTTTATCGCCGGAAATACAATTTTTATCCGAATTTCACCCCTTCTCCCACGCCCGATAAGGGCGGGTTCCGAAAGTTGGAAAACGTTGCCAATTTTTTGTGGCTTTCGTTGGGTACTAGGAACGATCGGCGCAAATAAAAAAACCGGGAATCCTTTTATCGCCGGAAATACAGTTTTTATTCGAATTTGACCCCCTCTCCCACCACCGATAAGGGCGGGTTCCAGAAGTGGGAAATCGTTGCCAATTCTTTTGTGGCTTTCGTTAGGTACTAGGAACGATCGGCGCAAATAAAAAAACCGGGAATCCCTTTATCACCGGAAATACAATTTTTATTCGAATTTCACCCCTTCTCCCACGCCCGATAAGGGCGGGTTCCGGAAGTGGGAAATCGTTGCCGATTCTTTTGTGGCTTTCGTTAGGTACTAGGAACGATCGGCGCAAAAAAAAAAACCGGGAATCCCTTTATCGCCGGAAATACAATTTTTTATCGAATTTCACTCCCTCTCCCACCCCCGATAAGGGCGGGTTCCGGAAGTGGGAAATCGGTGCCAATTTTTTTGTGGCTTTCGTTAGGTACTAGGAACGATCGCGAAAATAAAAAAAAATCGGGAATCCCTTTATCGCCGGAAGTACAATTTTTATGCGAATTTCACCCCTTCTCCCAAGCCCGATAAGGGCGGGTTCCGAAAGTGGGAAATCGTTGTAAATTTTTTTGAGGCTTTCGTTAGGTACTAGGAACGATCGGCGCAAATAAAAAAAACCAGGAATCCCTTTATCGCCGAAAATACAATTTTTATTCGAATTTCACCTCTTCTCCCACGCCCAATAAGGGCGGGTTCCGGAAGTTGGAAAACGTTGCCAATTTTTTTGTGGCTTTCGTTGGGTACTAGGAACGATCGACGCAAATGAAAAAGCCGGGAATCCTTTTATCGCTGGAAATACAATTTTTATCCGAATTTCACCCCTTCTCCCACGCCCGATAAGGGCGGGTTCCGGAAATGGGAAATCGTTGCCAATTCTTTTGTGGCTTTCGTTAGGTACTAGGAACGATCGGCGCAAATAAAAAAAAACCGGGAATCCCTTTATCGCCGGAAATACAATTTTTTATCGAATTTCACTCCCTCTCCCACCACCGATAAGGGCGGGTTCCGGAAGTGGGAAATCGTTGCCAATTTTTTTGTGGCTTTCGTTAGGTAGTAGGAACGATCGGCGAAAATAAAAAAAAATCGGGAATCCCTTTATCGCCGGAAATACAATTTTTATGCGAATTTCACCCCTTCTCCCAAGCCTGATAAGGGCGGGATCCGAAAGTGGGACATCGTTGTAAATTTTTTTGTGGCTTTCGTTAGGTACTAGGAACGATCGGCGCAAATAAAAAAACCAGGAATCCCTTTATCGCCGAAAATACAATTTTTATTCGAATTTCACCCCTTCTCCCACGCCCGAAAAGGGCGGGTTCCGGAAGTGGGAAATCGTTGCCAATTTTTATGTAGCTTTCGTTAGGTACTAGGAACGATCGGCGCCAATAAAAAAACCGGGAATCCTTTGATCGCCGGAAATACAGTTTTTATTCGAATTTGACCCCTTCTCCCACGCCCGATAAGGGCGGGTTCCGAAAGTTGGAAATCGTTGCCAATTTTTTTGTGGCTTTCGTTGGGTACTAGGAACGGTCGGCGCAAATAAAAAAACCGGGAATCCCTTTATCACCGGAAATACAATTTTTCATCGGATTTCACTCCCTCCCCCACCCCCGATAAGGGCGGGTTCCGAAAGTGGGAAATCGTTGCCAATTTTTTTGTAGCTTTCGTTAGGTACTAGGAACGATCGGCGCAAATAAAAAAATCGGGAATCCTTTTATCGCCGGAAATACAGTTTTTATTCGAATTTGACCCCCTCTCCCACCACCGATAAGGACGGGTTCCGGAAGTGGGAAATCGTTGCCAATTTTTTTGTGGCTTTCGTTAGGTACTAGGAACGATCGGCGCAAATAAAAAAGCCGGGAATCCCTTTATCGCCGGAAATACAATTTTTATTCGAATTTGACCCCCTCTCCCGCCACCGATAAGGGCGGGTTCCGGAAGTAAGAAATCGTTGCCAATTTTTTTGTGGCTTTCGTTCGGTACTAGGAACGATTGGCGCACATAAAAAAGCCGGGATTCCTTTTATCGCTGGAAATACAATTTTTATTCCTATTTCACCCCTTCTCCCACGCCCGATAAGGGCGGGTTCCGGAAGTCGGAAATCGTTGCCAATTCTTTTGTGGCTTTCGTTAGGTACTAGGAACGATCGGCGCAAATAAAAAAACCGGGAATCCCTTTATCACCGGAAATACAATTTTTATTCGAATTTGACCCCTTCTCCCACCACCGATAAGGGCGGGTTCCGGAAGTGGGAAATCGTTGCCAATTTTTTTGTGGCCTCCGTTAGGTACTAGGAACGATTGGCGCAAATAAAAAACCGGCAATCCCTTTATCGCCGGAAATAGAACTTTTATTCGAATTTCACCCCTTCTCCCACGCCCGATAAGGGCGGGTTCCGGAAGTTGGAAAACGTTGCCCCATTTTTTTTGTGGCTTTCGTTGGGTACTAGGAACGATCGGCGCAAATGAAAAAGCCGGGGATCCTTTTATCGCTGGAAATACAATTTTTATTCGAATTTCACCCCTTCTCCCACGCCCGATAAGGGCGGGTTCCGGAAGTGGGAAATCGTTGCCAATTCTTTTCTGGCTTTCGTTAGGTACTAGGAACGATCGGCGCAAATAAAAAAAAACCGGGAATCCCTTTATCGCCGGAAATACAATATTTATGCGAATTTCGCCCCTTCTCCCAAGCCCGATAAGGGCGGGTTCCGAAAGTGGGTAATCGTTGTAAATTATTTTGTGGCTTTCGTTAGGTACTAGGAACGATCGGCGCAAATAAAAAAAACCAGGAATCCCTTTATCGCCGAAAATACAATTTTTATTCGAATTTCACCCCTTCTCCAACGCCCGATAAGGGCGGGTTCCGGAAGTGGGAAATCGTTGCCAATTCTTTTGTGGCTTTCGTTAGGTACTAGGAACGATCGGCGCAAATAAAAAAACCGGGAATCCCTTTATCACCGGAAATACAATTTTTATTCGAATTTCACCCCTTCTCCCACGCCCGATAAGGGCGGGTTCCGGAAGTGGGAAATCGTTGCCATTTTTTTTGTGGCTTTCGTTAGGTACTAGGAACGATCGGCGCAAATAAAAAAACCGGGAATCCTTTTATCGCCGGAAATACAGTTTTTATTCGAATTTGACCCCCTCTCCCACCGCCGATAAGGGCGGGTTCCAGAAGTGGGTAATCGTTGCCAATTCTTTTGTGGCTTTCGTTAGGTACTAGGAACGATCGGCGCTAATAAAAAAACCGGGAATCCCTTTATCACCGGAAATACAATTTTTATTCGAATTTCACCCCTTCTCCCACGCCCGATAAGGCCGGGTTCCGGAAGTGGGAAATCGTTGCCAATTCTTTTGTGGCTTTCGTTAGGTACTAGGAACGATCGGCGCAAAAAAAAAAAACCGGGAATCCCTTTATCGCCGGAAATACAATTTTTTATCGAATTTCACTCCCTCTCCCACACCCGATAAGGGAGGGTTCCGGAAGTGGGAAATCGTTGCCAATTTTTTTGTGGCTTTCGTTAGGTACTAGGAACGATCGCGAAAATAAAAAAAAATCGGGAATCCCTTTATCGCCGGAAATACAATTTTTATGCGAATTTAACCCCTTCTCCCAAGCCCGATAAGGGCGGGTTCCGAAAGTGGGAAATCGTTGTAAATTTTTTTGTGGCTTTCGTTAGGTACTAGGAACGATCGGCGCAAATAAAAAAACCAGGAATCCCTTTATCGCCGAAAATACAATTTTTATTCGAATTTCACCCCTTCTCCCACGCCCGATAAGGGCGGGTTCCAGAAGTGGGAAATCGTTGCCAATTTTTTTGTGGCTTTCGTTAGGTACTAGGAACGATCGGCGCCAATAAAAAAACCGGGAATCCTTTGATCGCCGGAAATACAGCTTTTATTCGAATTTAACCCCTTCTCCCAAGCCCGATAAGGGCGGGTTCCGAAAGTGGGAAATCGTTGTAAATTTTTTTGTGGCTTTCGTTAGGTACTAGGAACGATCGGCGCAAATGAAAAAGCCGGGGATCCTTTTATCGCTGGAAATACAATTTTTATTCGAATTTCACCCCTTCTCCCACGCCCGATAAGGGCGGGTTCCGGAAGTGGGAAATCGTTGCCAATTCTTTTCTGGCTTTCGTTAGGTACTAGGAACGATCGGCGCAAATAAAAAAAAACCGGGAATCCCTTTATCGCCGGAAATACAATATTTATGCGAATTTCGCCCCTTCTCCCAAGCCCGATAAGGGCGGGTTCCGAAAGTGGGTAATCGTTGTAAATTATTTTGTGGCTTTCGTTAGGTACTAGGAACGATCGGCGCAAATAAAAAAAACCAGGAATCCCTTTATCGCCGAAAATACAATTTTTATTCGAATTTCACCCCTTCTCCAACGCCCGATAAGGGCGGGTTCCGGAAGTGGGAAATCGTTGCCAATTCTTTTGTGGCTTTCGTTAGGTACTAGGAACGATCGGCGCAAATAAAAAAACCGGGAATCCCTTTATCACCGGAAATACAATTTTTATTCGAATTTCACCCCTTCTCCCACGCCCGATAAGGGCGGGTTCCGGAAGTGGGAAATCGTTGCCATTTTTTTTGTGGCTTTCGTTAGGTACTAGGAACGATCGGCGCAAATAAAAAAACCGGGAATCCTTTTATCGCCGGAAATACAGTTTTTATTCGAATTTGACCCCCTCTCCCACCGCCGATAAGGGCGGGTTCCAGAAGTGGGAAATCGTTGCCAATTCTTTTGTGGCTTTCGTTAGGTACTAGGAACGATCGGCGCTAATAAAAAAACCGGGAATCCCTTTATCACCGGAAATACAATTTTTATTCGAATTTCACCCCTTCTCCCACGCCCGATAAGGCCGGGTTCCGGAAGTGGGAAATCGTTGCCAATTCTTTTGTGGCTTTCGTTAGGTACTAGGAACGATCGGCGCAAAAAAAAAAAACCGGGAATCCCTTTATCGCCGGAAATACAATTTTTTATCGAATTTCACTCCCTCTCCCACACCCGATAAGGGAGGGTTCCGGAAGTGGGAAATCGTTGCCAATTTTTTTGTGGCTTTCGTTAGGTACTAGGAACGATCGCGAAAATAAAAAAAAATCGGGAATCCCTTTATCGCCGGAAATACAATTTTTATGCGAATTTAACCCCTTCTCCCAAGCCCGATAAGGGCGGGTTCCGAAAGTGGGAAATCGTTGTAAATTTTTTTGTGGCTTTCGTTAGGTACTAGGAACGATCGGCGCAAATAAAAAAACCAGGAATCCCTTTATCGCCGAAAATACAATTTTTATTCGAATTTCACCCCTTCTCCCACGCCCGATAAGGGCGGGTTCCAGAAGTGGGAAATCGTTGCCAATTTTTTTGTGGCTTTCGTTAGGTACTAGGAACGATCGGCGCCAATAAAAAAACCGGGAATCCTTTGATCGCCGGAAATACAGCTTTTATTCGAATTTGACCCCCTCTCCCACCACCGATAAGGGCGGGTTCCGGAAGTGGGAAATCGTTGCCAATTTTTTTGTGGCTTTCGTTAGGTACTAGGAACGATCGGCGCAAATAAAAAAGCCGGGAATCCGTTTATCCCCGAAAATACAACTTTTATTCGAATTTTTCCCCTTCTCCCACGCCCGATAAGGGCGGGTTCCGGAAGTGGGAAATCGTTGCCAATTTTTTTGTGGCTTTCGTTAGGTACTAGGAACGATCGGCGCAAATAAACAACCGGCAATCCCTTTATCGCCGGAAATACAATTTTTATTCGAATTTCACCCCTTCTCCCACGCCCGATAAGGGCGGGTTCCGAAAGTTGGAAATCGTTGCCAATTTTTTTGTGGCTTTCGTTGGGTACTAGGAACGGTCGGCGCAAATAAAAAAACCGGGAATCCCTTTATCGCCGGAAATACAATTTTTCATCGGATTTCACTCCCTCCCCCACCCCCGATAAGGGCGGGTTCCGAAAGTGGGAAATCGTTGCCAATTTTTTTGTAGCTTTCGTTAGGTACTAGGAACGATCGGCGCAAATAAAAAAATCGGGAATCCTTTTATCGCCGGAAATACAGTTTTTATTCGAATTTGACCCCCTCTCCCACCACCGATAAGGACGGGTTCCGGAAGTGGGAAATCGTTGCCAATTTTTTTGTGGCTTTCGTTAGGTACTAGGAACGATCGGCGCAAATAAAAAAGCCGGGAATCCCTTTATCGCCGGAAATACAATTTTTATTCGAATTTGACCCCCTCTCCCGCCACCGATAAGGGCGGGTTCCGGAAGTAAGAAATCGTTGCCAATTTTTTTGTGGCTTTCGTTCGGTACTAGGAACGATTGGCGCACATAAAAAAGCCGGGATTCCTTTTATCGCTGGAAATACAATTTTTATTCCTATTTCACCCCTTCTCCCTCGCCCGATAAGGGCGGGTTCCGGAAGTCGGATATCGTTGCCAATTCTTTTGTGGCTTTCGTTAGGTACTAGGAACGATCGGCACAAATAAAAAAACCGGGAATCCCTTTATCACCGGAAATACAGTTTTTATTCGAATTTGACCCCTTCTCCCACCACCGATAAGGGCGGGTTCCGGAAGTGGGAAATCGTTGCCAATTTTTTTGTGGCCTCCGTTAGGTACTAGGAACGATTGGCGCAAATAAAAAACCGGCAATCCCTTTATCGCCGGAAATAGAACTTTTATTCGAATTTCACCCCTTCTCCCACGCCCGATAAGGGCGGGTTCCGGAAGTTGGAAAACGTTGCCCCATTTTTTTTGTGGCTTTCGTTGGGTACTAGGAACGATCGGCGCAAATGAAAAAGCCGGGGATCCTTTTATCGCTGGAAATACAATTTTTATTCGAATTTCACCCCTTCTCCCACGCCCGATAAGGGCGGGTTCCGGAAGTGGGAAATCGTTGCCAATTCTTTTCTGGCTTTCGTTAGGTACTAGGAACGATCAGCGCAAATAAAAAAAAACCGGGAATCCCTTTATCGCCGGAAATACAATATTTATGCGAATTTCGCCCCGTCTCCCAAGCCCGATAAGGGCGGGTTCCGAAAGTGGGTAATCGTTGTAAATTATTTTGTGGCTTTCGTTAGGTACTAGGAACGATCGGCGCAAATAAAAAAAACCAGGAATCCCTTTATCGCCGAAAATACAATTTTTATTCGAATTTCACCCCTTCTCCAACGCCCGATAAGGGCGGGTTCCGGAAGTGGGAAATCGTTGCCAATTCTTTTGTGGCTTTCGTTAGGTACTAGGAACGATCGGCGCAAATAAAAAAACCGGGAATCCCTTTATCACCGGAAATACAATTTTTATTCGAATTTCACCCCTTCTCCCACGCCCGATAAGGGCGGGTTCCGGAAGTGGGAAATCGTTGCCATTTTTTTTGTGGCTTTCGTTAGGTACTAGGAACGATCGGCGCAAATAAAAAAACCGGGAATCCTTTTATCGCCGGAAATACAGTTTTTATTCGAATTTGACCCCCTCTCCCACCGCCGATAAGGGCGGGTTCCAGAAGTGGGAAATCGTTGCCAATTCTTTTGTGGCTTTCGTTAGGTACTAGGAACGATCGGCGCTAATAAAAAAACCGGGAATCCCTTTATCACCGGAAATACAATTTTTATTCGAATTTCACCCCTTCTCCCACGCCCGATAAGGCCGGGTTCCGGAAGTGGGAAATCGTTGCCAATTCTTTTGTGGCTTTCGTTAGGTACTAGGAACGATCGGCGCAAAAAAAAAAAACCGGGAATCCCTTTATCGCCGGAAATACAATTTTTTATCGAATTTCACTCCCTCTCCCACACCCGATAAGGGAGGGTTCCGGAAGTGGGAAATCGTTGCCAATTTTTTTGTGGCTTTCGTTAGGTACTAGGAACGATCGCGAAAATAAAAAAAAATCGGGAATCCCTTTATCGCCGGAAATACAATTTTTATGCGAATTTCACCCCTTCTCCCAAGCCCGATAAGGGCGGGTTCCGAAAGTGGGAAATCGTTGTAAATTTTTTTGTGGCTTTCGTTAGGTACTAGGAACGATCGGCGCAAATAAAAAAACCAGGAATCCCTTTATCGCCGAAAATACAATTTTTATTCGCATTTCACCCCTTCTCCCACGCCCGATAAGGGCGGGTTCCAGAAGTGGGAAATCGTTGCCAATTTTTTTGTGGCTTTCGTTAGGTACTAGGAACGATCGGCGCCAATAAAAAAACCGGGAATCCTTTGATCGCCGGAAATACAGCTTTTATTCGAATTTGACCCCCTCTCCCACCACCGATAAGGGCGGGTTCCGGAAGTGGGAAATCGTTGCCAATTTTTTTGTGGCTTTCGTTAGGTACTAGGAACGATCGGCGCAAATAAAAAAGCCGGGAATCCGTTTATCCCCGAAAATACAACTTTTATTCGAATTTTTCCCCTTCTCCCACGCCCGATAAGGGCGGGTTCCGGAAGTGGGAAATCGTTGCCAATTTTTTTGTGGCTTTCGTTAGGTACTAGGAACGATCGGCGCAAATAAACAACCGGCAATCCCTTTATCGCCGGAAATACAATTTTTATTCGAATTTCACCCCTTCTCCCACGCCCGATAAGGGCGGGTTCCGAAAGTTGGAAATCGTTGCCAATTTTTTTGTGGCTTTCGTTGGGTACTAGGAACGGTCGGCGCAAATAAAAAAACCGGGAATCCCTTTATCGCCGGAAATACAATTTTTCATCGGATTTCACTCCCTCCCCCACCCCCGATAAGGGCGGGTTCCGAAAGTGGGAAATCGTTGCCAATTTTTTTGTAGCTTTCGTTAGGTACTAGGAACGATCGGCGCAAATAAAAAAATCGGGAATCCTTTTATCGCCGGAAATAGTTTTTATTCGAATTTGACCCCCTCCCCCACCACCGATAAGGACGGGTTCCGGAAGTGGGAAATCGTTGCCAATTTTTTTGTGGCTTTCGTTAGGTACTAGGAACGATCGGCGCAAATAAAAAAGCCGGGAATCCCTTTATCGCCGGAAATACAATTTTTATTCGAATTTGACCCCCTCTCCCGCCACCGATAAGGGCGGGTTCCGGAAGTAAGAAATCGTTGCCAATTTTTTTGTGGCTTTCGTTCGGTACTAGGAACGATTGGCGCACATAAAAAAGCCGGGATTCCTTTTATCGCTGGAAATACAATTTTTATTCCTATTTCACCCCTTCTCCCACGCCCGATAAGGGCGGGTTCCGGAAGTCGGAAATCGTTGCCAATTCTTTTGTGGCTTTCGTTAGGTACTAGGAACGATCGGCACAAATAAAAAAACCGGGAATCCCTTTATCACCGGAAATACAGTTTTTATTCGAATTTGACCCCTTCTCCCACCACCGATAAGGGCGGGTTCCGGAAGTGGGAAATCGTTGCCAATTTTTTTGTGGCCTCCGTTAGGTACTAGGAACGATTGGCGCAAATAAAAAACCGGCAATCCCTTTATCGCCGGAAATAGAACTTTTATTCGAATTTCACCCCTTCTCCCACGCCCGATAAGGGCGGGTTCCGGAAGTTGGAAAACGTTGCCCCATTTTTTTTGTGGCTTTCGTTGGGTACTAGGAACGATCGGCGCAAATGAAAAAGCCGGGGATCCTTTTATCGCTGGAAATACAATTTTTATTCGAATTTCACCCCTTCTCCCACGCCCGATAAGGGCGGGTTCCGGAAGTGGGAAATCGTTGCCAATTCTTTTCTGGCTTTCGTTAGGTACTAGGAACGATCAGCGCAAATAAAAAAAAACCGGGAATCCCTTTATCGCCGGAAATACAATATTTATGCGAATTTCGCCCCGTCTCCCAAGCCCGATAAGGGCGGGTTCCGAAAGTGGGTAATCGTTGTAAATTATTTTGTGGCTTTCGTTAGGTACTAGGAACGATCGGCGCAAATAAAAAAAACCAGGAATCCCTTTATCGCCGAAAATACAATTTTTATTCGAATTTCACCCCTTCTCCAACGCCCGATAAGGGCGGGTTCCGGAAGTGGGAAATCGTTGCCAATTCTTTTGTGGCTTTCGTTAGGTACTAGGAACGATCGGCGCAAATAAAAAAACCGGGAATCCCTTTATCACCGGAAATACAATTTTTATTCGAATTTCACCCCTTCTCCCACGCCCGATAAGGGCGGGTTCCGGAAGTGGGAAATCGTTGCCATTTTTTTTGTGGCTTTCGTTAGGTACTAGGAACGATCGGCGCAAATAAAAAAACCGGGAATCCTTTTATCGCCGGAAATACAGTTTTTATTCGAATTTGACCCCCTCTCCCACCGCCGATAAGGGCGGGTTCCAGAAGTGGGAAATCGTTGCCAATTCTTTTGTGGCTTTCGTTAGGTACTAGGAACGATCGGCGCAAATAAAAAAACCGGGAATCCCTTTATCACCGGAAATACAATTTTTATTCGAATTTCACCCCTTCTCCCACGCCCGATAAGGCCGGGTTCCGGAAGTGGGAAATCGTTGCCAATTCTTTTGTGGCTTTCGTTAGGTACTAGGAACGATCGGCGCAAAAAAAAAACCGGGAATCCCTTTATCGCCGGAAATACAATTTTTTATCGAATTTCACTCCCTCTCCCACACCCGATAAGGGAGGGTTCCGGAAGTGGGAAATCGTTGCCAATTTTTTTGTGGCTTTCGTTAGGTACTAGGAACGATCGCGAAAATAAAAAAAAATCGGGAATCCCTTTATCGCCGGAAATACAATTTGTATGCGAATTTCACCCCTTCTCCCAAGCCCGATAAGGGCGGGTTCCGAAAGTGGGAAATCGTTGTAAATTTTTTTGTGGCTTTCGTTAGGTACTAGGAACGATCGGCGCAAATAAAAAAACCAGGAATCCCTTTATCGCCGAAAATACAATTTTTATTCGAATTTCACCCCTTCTCCCACGCCCGATAAGGGCGGGTTCCAGAAGTGGGAAATCGTTGCCAATTTTTTTGTGGCTTTCGTTAGGTACTAGGAAAGATCGGCGCCAATAAAAAAACCGGGAATCCTTTGATCGCCGGAAATACAGCTTTTATTCAAATTTGACCCCCTCTCCCACCACCGATAAGGGCGGGTTCCGGAAGTGGGAAATCGTTGCCAATTTTTTTGTGGCTTTCGTTAGGTACTAGGAACGATCGGCGCAAATAAAAAAGCCGGGAATCCGTTTATCCCCGAAAATACAACTTTTATTCGAATTTCTCCCCTTCTCCCACGCCCGATAAGGGCGGGTTCCGGAAGTTGGAAAACGTTGCCCCATTTTTTTGTGGCTTTCGTTGGGTACTAGGAACGATCGGCGCAAATGAAAAAGCCGGGAATCCTTTTATCGCTGGAAATACAATTTTTATTCGAATTTCACCCCTTCTCCCACACCCGATAAGGGCGGGTTCCGGAAATGGGAAATTGTTGCCAATTCTTTTGTGGCTTTCGTTAGGTACTAGGAACGATCGGCGCAAATCAAAAGAAAACCGGGAATCCCTTTATCGCCGGAAATACAAATTTTATGCGAATTTCACCCCTCCTCCCAAGCCCGATAAGGGCGGGTTCCGAAAGTGGGAAATCGTTGTACATTTTTTTGTGGCTTTCGTTAGGTACTAGGAACGATCGGCGCAAATAAAAAAACCAGGAATCCCTTTATCACCTGAAATACAATTTTTATTCGAATTTGACCCCTTCTCCCACGCCCGATAAGGGCGGGTTCCGAAAGTGGGAAATCGTTGTACATTTTTTTGTGGCTTTCGTTAGGTACTAGGAACGATCGGCGCAAATAAAAAAACCAGGAATCCCTTTATCGCCGGAAATACAGTTTTTATTCGAATTTGACCCCCTCTCCCGCCACCGATAAGGGCGGGTTCCGGAAGTGGGAAATCGTTGCCAATTCTTTTGTGGCTTTCGTGAGGTACTAGGAACGATCGGCGCAAATAAAAAAACCGGGAATCCCTTTATCACCGGAAATACAATTTTTATTCGAATTTGACCCCTTCTCCCACGCCCGATAAGGGCGGGTTCCGGAAGTGGGAAATCGTTGCCAATTCTTTTGTGGCTTTCGTGAGGTACTAGGAACGATCGGCGCAAATAAAAAAACCGGGAATCCCTTTATCACCGGAAATACAATTTTTATTCGCATTTCACCCCTTCTCCCACGCCCGATGAGGGCGGGTTCGGAAGTTGGAAATCATTGCCAATTTTTTTGTGGCTTTCGTTGGGTACTAGGAACGATCGGCGCAAATAAAAAACCGGCAATCCCTTTATCGCCGGAAATACAGTTTTTATTCGAATTTGACCCCCTCTCCCACCACCGATAAGGCCGGGTTCCGGAAGTAAGAAATCGTTGCCAATTTTTTTGTGGCTTTCTTTCGGTACTAGGAATGATTGGCGCAAATAAAAAAGCCGGGAATCCTTTTATCGCTGGAAATACTATTTTTATTCGAATTTCGCCCCTTCTCCCACGCCCGATAAGGGCGGGTTCCGGAAGTGGGAAATCGTTGCCAATTTTTTTGTGGCTTTCGTTAGGTACTAGGAACGATCGGCGCAAATAAAAAACCGGCAATCCCTTTATCGCCGGAAATACAGTTTTTATTCGAATTTGACCCCCTCTCCCGCCGCCGATAAGGGCGGGTTCCGGAAGTAAGAAATCGTTGCCAATTTTTTTGTGGCTTTCGTTCGGTACTAGGAACGATTGGCACAAATAAAAAAGCCGGGATTCCTTTTATCGCTGGAAATACAATTTTTAATCGTATTTCACCCCTTCTCCCACGCCCGATAAGGGCGGGTTCCGGAAGTGGGAAATCGTTGCCGATTCTTTTGTGGCTTTCGTTAGGTAGTACGAACGATCGGCGCAAATAAAAAAAAACCGGGAATCCCTTTATCGCCGGAAATACAATTTTTTCTCGAATTTCACTCCCTCTCCCGCCCCCGATAAGGGTGGGTTCCGGAAGTGGGAAATCGTTGCCAATTTTTTTGTGGCTTTCGTTAGGTACTAGGAACGATCGGCGCAAATAAAATAGCGGGAATCCCTTTATCGCCGGAAATACAATTTTTATTCGAATTTCACCCCTTCTCCCACGCCCAATAAGGGCGGGTTCCGGAAGTTGGAAAACGTTGCCAATTTTTTTGTGGCTTTCGTTGGGTACTAGGAACGATCGACGCAAATGAAAAAGCCGGGAATCCTTTTATCGCTGGAAATACAATTTTTATCCGAATTTCACCCCTCTCCCACGCCCGATAAGGGCGGGTTCCGGAAGTGGGAAATCGTTGCCAATTCTTTTGTGGCTTTCGTTAGGTACTAGGAACCATCGGCGCAAATAAAAAAAAACCCGGGAATCCCTTTATCGCCGGAAATACAATTTTTTATCGAATTTCACTCCCTCTCCCACCACCGATAAGGGCGGGTTCCGGAAGTGGGAAATCGTTGCCAATTTTTTTGTGGCTTTCGTTAGGTACTAGGAACGATCGGCGAAAATAAAAAAAAATCGGGAATCCCCTTATCGCCGGAAATACAATTTTTATGCGAATTTCACCCCTTCTCCCAAGCCTGATAAGGGCGGGTTCCGAAAGTGGGAAATCGTTGTAAATTTTTTTGTGGCTTTCGTTAGGTACTAGGAACGATCGGCGCAAATAAAAAAACCAGGAATCCCTTTATCGCCGAAAATACAATTTTTATTCGAATTTCACCCCTTCTCCCACGCCCGAAAAGGGCGGGTTCCGGAAGTGGGAAATCGTTGCCAATTTTTATGTAGCTTTCGTTAGGTACTAGGAACGATCGGCGCCAATACAAAAACCGGGAATCCTTTGATCGCCGGAAATACAGTTTTTATTCGAATTTGACCACCTCTCCCACCACCGATAAGGGCGGATTCCGGAAGTGGGAAATCGTTGCCAATTTTTTTGTGGCTTTCGTTAGGTACTAGGAACGATCGGCGCAAATAAAAAAACCAGGAATCCCGTTATCGCAGAAAATACCATTTTTATTCGAATTTCACCCCTTCTCCCACGCCCGATAAGGGCGGGTTCCGGACGTGGGAAATCGTTGCCAATTTTTTTGTGGCTTTCGTTAGGTACTAGGAACGATCGGCGCCAATAAACAAACCGGGAATCCTTTGATCGCCGAAAATACAGTTTTTATTCGAATTTGACCCCCTCTCCCACCACCGATAGGGGCGGGTTCCGGAAGTGGGAAATCGTTGCCAATTTTTTTGTGGCTTTCGTTAGGTACTAGGAACGATCGGCGCAAATAAAAAAGCCGGGAATCCGTTTATCCCCGAAAATACTACTTTTATTCGAATTTCTCCCCTTCTCCCACGCCCGATATGGGCGGGTTCCGGAAGTTGGAAAACGTTGCCCCATTTTTTTGTGGCTTTCGTTGGGTACTAGGAACGATCTGCGCAAATGAAAAAGCCGGGAATCCTTTTATCGCTGGAAATACAATTTTTATTCGAATTTCACCCCTTGTCCCACACCCGATAAGGGCGGGTTCCGGAAATGGGAAATCGTTGCCAATTCTTCTGTGGCTTTCGTTAGGTACTAGGAACGATCGACGCAAATAAAAAGAAAACCGGGAATCCCTTTATCGCCGGAAATACAATTTTTATGCGAATTTCACCCCCTCTCCCACCACCGATAAGGGCGGGTTCCGGAAGTGGGAAATCGTTGCCAATTCCTTTGTGGCTTTCGTTAGGTACTAGGAACGATCGGCGCAAATAAAAAAACCGGGAATCCCTTTATCGCCGGAAATACAATTTTTATTCGAATTTCACCCCTTCTCCCACGCCCGATAAGGGCGGGTTCCGGAAGTGGGAAATCGTTGCCAATTCTTTTGTGGCTTTCGTTAGGTACTAGGAACGATCGGCGCAAATAAAAAAAAACCGGGAATCCCTTTATCGCCGGAAATACAATTTTTTATCGAATTTCACTCCCTCTCCCACCCCCGATAAGGGCGGGTTCCGGAAGTGGGAAATCGCTGCCAATTTATTTGTGGCTTTCGTTAGGTACTAGGAACGATCGGCGAAAATTAAAAAAAATCGGGAATCCCTTTATCGCCGGAAATACAATTTTTATGCGAATTTCACCCCTTCTCCCAAGCCCGATAAGGGCGGGTTCCGAAAGTGGGAAACCGTTGTAAATTTTTTTGTGGCTTTCGATAGGTACTAGGAAAGATCGGCGCAAATAAAAAAACCAGGAATCCCTTTATCGCCGAAAATACAATTTTTATTCGAATTTCACCCCTTCTCCCACGCCCGATAAGGGCAGGTTCCGAAAGTTGGAAAACGTTGCCAATTTTTTTGTGGCTTTCGTTGGGTACTAGGAACCATCGGCGCAAATAAAAAAACTGCGAATCCCTTTATCGCCGGAAATACAATTTTTTATCGAATTTCACTACCTCTCCCACCCCCGATAAGGGCGGGTTCCGGAAGTGGGAAATCGTTGCCAATTTTTTTGTAGCTTTCGTTAGGTACTAGGAACGATCGGCGCAAATAAAAAAATCTTTTATTCGCAATTCACCCCTTCTCCCACGCCCGATAAGGGCGGGTTCCGGGAGTTGGAAACCGTTGCCAATTTTTTTGTGGCTTTCGTTGGGTACTAGGAATGATCGGCGCAAATAAAAAAACCGGGAATCCCTTTATCGCCGGAAATACAATTTTTATTCAATTTGACCCCCTCTCCCGCCACCGATAAGGGCGGGTTCCGGAAGTAAGAAATCGTTGCCAATTTTTTTGTGGCTTTCGTTCGGTACTAGGAATGATTGGCGCAAATAAAAAAGCCGGGAATCCTTTTATCGCTGGAAATACTGTTTTTATTCGAATTTCACCCCTTCTCCCACGCCCGATAAGGGCGGGTTCCGGAAGTGGGAAATCGTTGCCAATTTTTTTGTGGCTTTCGTTAGGTACTAGGACCGATCGGCGCAAATAAAAAACCGGCAATCCCTTTATCGCCGGAAATACAGTTTTCATTCGAATTTGACCCCCTCTCCCACCACCGATAAGGGCGGGTTCCGGCAGTGGGAAATCGTTGCCAATTTTTTTGTGGCTTTCGTTAGGTACTAGGAACGATCGGCGCAAATAAAACAGCCGGGAATCCGTTTATCCCCGAAAATACAACTTTTATTCGAATTTCTCCCCTTCTCCCACGCCCGATAAGGGCGGGTTCCGGAAGTTGGAAAACGTTGCCCCATTTTTTTGTGGCTTTCGTTGGGTACTAGGAACGATCGGCGCAAATGAAAAAGCCGGGAATCCTTTTATCGCTGGAAATACAATTTTTATTCGAATTTCACCCCTTCTCCCACACCCGATAAGGGCGGGTTCCGGAAATGGGAAATTGTTGCCAATTCTTTTGTGGCTTTCGTTAGGTACTAGGAACGATCGGCGGAAATAAAAAGAAAACCGGGAATCCCTTTATCGCCGGAAATACAAATTTTATGCGAATTTCACCCCTCGTCCCAAGCCCGATAAGGGCGGGTTCCGAAAGTGGGAAATCGTTGTAAATTTTTTTGTGGCTTTCGTTAGGTGCTAGGAACGATCGGCGCAAATTAAAAAACCAGGAATCCCTTTATCGCCGAAAATACAATTTTTATTCGAATTTCACCCCTTCTCCCACGCCCGATAAGGGCGGGTTCCGGAAGTGGGAAATCGTTGCCAATTTTTTTGTGGCTTTCGTTAGGTACTAGGAGCGATCGGCGCAAATAAAAAAACCGGGAATCCTTTTATCGCCGGAAATACAGTTTTTATTCGAATTTGACCCCCTCTCCCACCACCGATAAGGGCGGGTTCCGGAAGTGGGAAATCGTTGCCAATTCTTTTGTGGCTTTCGTGAGGTACTAGGAACGATCGGCGCAAATAAAAAAACCGGGAATCCCTTTATCACCGGAAATACAATTTTTATTCGAATTTGACCCCTTCTCCCACGCCCGATAAGGGCGGGTTCCGGAAGTGGGAAATCGTTGCCAATTCTTTTGTGGCTTTCGTTAGGTACTAGGAACGATCGGCGCAAATAAAAAAAAACCGGGAATCCCTTTATAGCCGGAAATACAATTTTTTATCGAATTTCACTCCCTCTCCCACCCCCGATAAGGGCGCGTTCCGGAAGTGGGAAATCGTTGCCAATTTTTTTGTGGCTTTCGTTAGGTACTAGGAACGATCGGCGAAAATAAAAAAAAATCGGGAATCCCTTTATCGCCGGAAATACAATTTTTATGCGAATTTCACCCCTTCTCCCAAGCCCGATAAGGGCGGGTTCCGAAAGTGGGAAATCGTTGTAAATTTTTTTGTGGCTTTCGTTAGGTACTAGGAACGATCGGCGCAAATAAAAAAACCAGGAATCCCGTTATCGCAGAAAATACCATTTTTATTCGAATTTCACCCCTTCTCCCACGCCCGATAAGGGCGGGTTCCGGACGTGGGAAATCGTTGCCAATTTTTTTGTGGCTTTCGTTAGGTACTAGGAACGATCGGCGCCAATAAACAAACCGGGAATCCTTTGATCGCCGAAAATACAGTTTTTATTCGAATTTGACCCCCTCTCCCACCACCGATAAGGGCGGGTTCCGGAAGTGGGAAATCGTTGCCAATTTTTTTGTGGCTTTCGTTAGGTACTAGGAACGATCGGCGCAAATAAAAAAGCCGGGAATCCGTTTATCCCCGAAAATACAACTTTTATTCGAATTTCTCCCCTTCTCCCACGCCCGATAAGGGCGGGTTCCGGAAGTTGGAAAACGTTGCCCCATTTTTTTGTGGCTTTCGTTGGGTACTAGGAACGATCTGCGCAAATGAAAAAGCCGGGAATCCTTTTATCGCTGGAAATACAATTTTTATTCGAATTTCACCCCTTGTCCCACACCCGATAAGGGCGGGTTCCGGAAATGGGAAATCGTTGCCAATTCTTTTGTGGCTTTCGTTAGGTACTAGGAACGATCGACGCAAATAAAAAGAAAACCGGGAATCCCTTTATCGCCGGAAATACAATTTTTATGCGAATTTCACCCCTTCTCCCAAGCCCGGTAAGGGCGGGTTCCGAAAGTGGTAAACCGTTGTAAATTTTTTTGTGGCTTTCGTTAGGTACTAGGAACGATCGGCGCAAATAAAAAAACCAGGAATCCCTTTATCGCCGAAAATACAATTTTTATTCGAATTTCACCCCTTCTCCCACGCCCGATAAGGGCGGGTTCCGGAAGTGGGAAATCGTTGCCAATTTTTTTGTGGCTTTCGTTAGGTACTAGGAACGATCGGCGCAAATAAAAATACCGGGAATCCTTTTATCGCCGGAAATACAGTTTTTATTCGAATTTGACCCCCTCTCCCACCACCGATAAGGGCGGGTTCCGGAAGTGGGAAATCTTTGCCAATTCTTGTGTGGCTTTCGTGAGGTACTAGGAACGATCGGCGCAAATAAAAAAACCGGGAATCCCTTTATCACCGGAAATACAATTTTTATTCGAATTTCACCCCTTCTCCCACGCCCGATAAGGGCGGGTTCCGGAAGTGGGAAATCGTTGCCAATTCTTTTGTGGCTTTCGTTAGGTACTAGGACCGATCGGCGCAAATAAAAAAAAACCGGGAATCCCTTTATCGCCGGAAATACAATTTTTTATCGAATTTCACTCCCTCTCCCACCCCCGATAAGGGCGGGTTCCGGAAGTGGGAAATCGTTGCCAATTTTTTTGTGGCTTTCGGTAGGTACTAGGAACGATCGGCGAAAATAAAAAAAAATCGGGAATCCCTTTATCGCCGGAAATACAATTTTTATGCGAATTTCACCCCTTCTCCCAAGCCCGATAAGGGCGGGTTCCGAAAGTGGGAAACCGTTGTAAATTTTTTTGTGGCTTTCGATAGGTACTAGGAACGATCGGCGCAAATAAAAAAAACAGGAATCCCTTTATCGCCGAAAATACAGTTTTTATTCGAATTTCACCCCTTCTCCCACGCCCGATAAGGGCGGGTTCCGGAAGTGGGAAATCGTTGCCAATTTTTTTGTGGCTTTCGTTAGGTACTAGGAACGATCGGCGCCAATCAAAAAACCGGGAATCCTTTGATCGCCGGAAATACAGTTTTTATTCGAATTTGACCTCCTCTCCCACCACCGATAAGGGCGGGTTCCGGAAGTGGGAAATCGTTGCCAATTCTTTTGTGGCTTTCGTTAGGTACTAGGAACGATCGGCGCAAATAAAAAAACCGGGAATCCCTTTATCACCGGAAATACAATTTTTATTCGAATTTGACCCCTTCTCCCACGCCCGATAAGGGCGGGTTCCGAAAGTTGGAAAACGTTGCCAATTTTTTTGTGGCTTTCGTTGGGTACTAGGAACGATCGGCGCAAATAAAAAAACCGGGAATCCCTTTATCGCCGGAAATACAATTTTTTATCGAATTTCACTCCCTCTCCCACCCCCGATAAGGGCGGTTTCCGAAGATGGGAAATCGTTGCCAATTTTTTTGTAGCTTTCGTTAGGTACTAGGAACGATCGGCGCAAATAAAAAAATCGGGAATCCTTTTATCGCCGGAAATACAGTTTTTATTCGAATTTGACCCCCTCTCCCACCACCGATAAGGGCGGGTTCCGGAAGTGGGAAATCGTTGCGAATTTTTTTGTGGCTTTCGTTAGGTACTAGGAACGATCGGCGCAAATAACAAAGCCAGGAATCCCTTTATCGCCGGAAATACAATTTTTATTCGAATTTGACCCCCTCTCCCGTCGCCGATAAGGGCGGGTTCCGGAAGTAAGAAATCGTTGCCAATTTTTTTCTGGCTTTCGTTCGGTACTAGGAACGATTGGCGCGAATAAAAAAGCCGGGATTCCTTTTATCCCCGAAAATAAAACTTTTATTCGCATTTCACCCCTTCTCCCACGCCCGATTAGGGCGGGTTCCGGAAGTTGGAAGTCTTTGCCAATTTTTTTGTGGCTTTCGTTAGGTGCTAGGAACGATCGGCGCAAATAAAAAAAACCAGGAATCCCTTTATCGCCGGAAATACAATTTTTATTCGAATTTGACCCCCTCTCCCGCCGCCGATAAGGGCGGGTTCCGGAAGTAAGAAATCGTTGCCAATTTTTTTGTGGCTTTCGTTCGGTACTAGGAACGCTTGGCGCAAATAAAAAAGCCGGGATTCCTTTTATCGCTGGAAATACAATTTTTATTCGTATTTCACCCCTTCTCCCACCCCTGATAAGGGCGGGTTCCGGAAGTGGGAAATCGTTGCCAATTCGTTTGTGGCTTTCGTTAGGTACTAGGAACGATCGGCGCAAATAAAAAAACCGGGAATCCCTTTATCACCGGAAAAACAATTTTTATTCGAATTTGACCCCTTCTCCCACCCCCGATAAGGGCGGGTTCCGGAAGTGGGAAATCGTTGCCAATTTTTTTGTGGCTTCCGTTAGGTACTAGGAACGATCAGCGCAAATATAAAACCGGCAATCCCTTTATCGCCGGAAATACAATTTTTATTCGAATTTCACCCCTTCTCCCACGCCCGATAAGGGCGGGTTCCGAAAGTTGGAAAACGTTGCCAATTTTTTTGTGGCTTTCGTTGGGTACTGGGAACCATCGGCGCAAATAAAAAACCGCGAATCCCTTTATCGCCGGAAATACAACTTTTATTCGCATTTCACCCCTTCTCCCACGCCCGATAAGGGCGGGTTCCGGAAGTTGGAAATCGTTGCCAATTTTTTTGTGGCTTTCGTTGGGTACTAGGAATGATCGGCGCAAATAAAAAAACCGGGAATCCCTTTATCGCCGGAAATACAATTTTTATTCGAATTTGACCCCCTCTCCCGCCACCGATAAGGGCGGGTTCCGGAAGTAAGAAATCGTTGCCAATTTTTTTTGTGGCTTTCGTTCGGTACTAGGAATGATTGGCGCAAATAAAAAAGCCGGGAATCCTTTTATCGCTGGAAATACTATTTTTATTCGAATTTGACCCCCTCTCCCACCCCCGATAAGGGCGGGTTCCGGAAGTGGGAAATCACTGCCAATTTTTTTGTGGCTTTCGTTAGGTACTAGGAACGATCGGCGCAAATAAAAAACCGGCAATTCCTTTATCGCCGGAAATACAGTTTTTATTCGAATTTGACCCCCTCTCCCACCACCGATAAGGGCGGGTTCCGGAAGTGGGAAATCGTTGCCAATTTTTGTGTGGCTTTCGTTAGGTACTAGGAACGATCGGCGCAAATAAAAAAGCCGGGAATCCGTTTATCCCCGAAAATACAACTTATATTCGAATTTCTCTCCTTCTCCCACGCCCGATAAGGGCGGGTTCCGGAAGTTGGAAAACGTTGCCCCATTTTTTTTGTGGCTTTCGTTGGGTACTAGGAACGATCGGCGCAAATGAAAAAGCCGGGAATCCTTTTATCGCTGGAAATACAATTTTTATTCGAATTTCACCCCTTCTCCCACGCCCGATAAGGGTGGGTTCCGGAAATGGGAAATCGTTGCCAATTCTTTTGTGGCTTTCGTTAGGTACTAGGAGCGATCGGCGCAATTAAAAAGAAAACCGGGAATCCCTTTATCGCCGGAAATACAATTTTTATGCGAATTTCACCCCTTCTCCCACGCCCGATAAGGGCGGGTTCCGGAAGTGGGAAATCGTTGCAAATTTTTTTGTGGCTTTCGTTAGGTACTAGGAACGATCGGCGCAAATAAATAAACCGGGAATCCTTTTATCGCCGGAAATACAGTTTTTATTCGAATTTGACCCCCTCTCCCACCACCGATAAGGGCGGGTTCCGGAAGTGGGAAATCGTTGCCAATTCTTTTGTGGCTTTCGTGAGGTACTAGGAACGATCGGCGCAAATAAAAAAACCGGGAATCCCTTTATCACCGGAAATACAATTTTTATTCGAATTTGACCCCTTCTCCCACGCCCGATAAGGGCGGGTTCCGGAAGTGGGAAATCGTTGCCAATTCTTTTGTGGCTTTCGTTAGGTACTAGGAACGATCGGCGCAAATAAAAAAAAACCGGGAATCCCTTTATAGCCGGAAATACAATTTTTTATCGAATTTCACTCCCTCTCCCACCCCCGATAAGGGCGCGTTCCGGAAGTGGGAAATCGTTGCCAATTTTTTTGTGGCTTTCGTTAGGTACTAGGAACGATCGGCGAAAATAAAAAAAAATCGGGAATCCCTTTATCGCCGGAAATACAATTTTTATGCGAATTTCACCCCTTCTCCCAAGCCCGATAAGGGCGGGTTCCGAAAGTGGGAAATCGTTGTTAATTTTTTTGTGGCTTTCGTTAGGTACTAGGAACGATCGGCGCAAATAAAAAAACCAGGAATCCCGTTATCGCAGAAAATACCATTTTTATTCGAATTTCACCCCTTCTCCCACGCCCGATAAGGGCGGGTTCCGGACGTGGGAAATCGTTGCCAATTTTTTTGTGGCTTTCGTTAGGTACTAGGAACGATCGGCGCCAATAAACAAACCGGGAATCCTTTGATCGCCGAAAATACAGTTTTTATTCGAATTTGACCCCCTCTCCCACCACCGATAAGGGCGGGTTCCGGAAGTGGGAAATCGTTGCCAATTTTTTTGTGGCTTTCGTTAGGTACTAGGAACGATCGGCGCAAATAAAAAAGCCGGGAATCCGTTTATCCCCGAAAATACAACTTTTATTCGAATTTCTCCCCTTCTCCCACGCCCGATAAGGGCGGGTTCCGGAAGTTGGAAAACGTTGCCCCATTTTTTTGTGGCTTTCGTTGGGTACTAGGAACGATCTGCGCAAATGAAAAAGCCGGGAATCCTTTTATCGCTGGAAATACAATTTTTATTCGAATTTCACCCCTTGTCCCACACCCGATAAGGGCGGGTTCCGGAAATGGGAAATCGTTGCCAATTCTTTTGTGGCTTTCGTTAGGTACTAGGAACGATCGACGCAAATAAAAAGAAAACCGGGAATCCCTTTATCGCCGGAAATACAATTTTTATGCGAATTTCACCCCTTCTCCCAAGCCCGGTAAGGGCGGGTTCCGAAAGTGGTAAACCGTTGTAAATTTTTTTGTGGCTTTCGTTAGGTACTAGGAACGATCGGCGCAAATAAAAAAACCAGGAATCCCTTTATCGCCGAAAATACAATTTTTATTCGAATTTCACCCCTTCTCCCACGCCCGATAAGGGCGGGTTCCGGAAGTGGGAAATCGTTGCCAATTTTTTTGTGGCTTTCGTTAGGTACTAGGAACGATCGGCGCAAATAAAAATACCGGGAATCCTTTTATCGCCGGAAATACAGTTTTTATTCGAATTTGACCCCCTCTCCCACCACCGATAAGGGCGGGTTCCGGAAGTGGGAAATCTTTGCCAATTCTTGTGTGGCTTTCGTGAGGTACTAGGAACGATCGGCGCAAATAAAAAAACCGGGAATCCCTTTATCACCGGAAATACAATTTTTATTCGAATTTCACCCCTTCTCCCACGCCCGATAAGGGCGGGTTCCGGAAGTGGGAAATCGTTGCCAATTCTTTTGTGGCTTTCGTTAGGTACTAGGACCGATCGGCGCAAATAAAAAAAAACCGGGAATCCCTTTATCGCCGGAAATACAATTTTTTATCGAATTTCACTCCCTCTCCCACCCCCGATAAGGGCGGGTTCCGGAAGTGGGAAATCGTTGCCAATTTTTTTGTGGCTTTCGGTAGGTACTAGGAACGATCGGCGAAAATAAAAAAAAATCGGGAATCCCTTTATCGCCGGAAATACAATTTTTATGCGAATTTCACCCCTTCTCCCAAGCCCGATAAGGGCGGGTTCCGAAAGTGGGAAACCGTTGTAAATTTTTTTGTGGCTTTCGATAGGTACTAGGAACGATCGGCGCAAATAAAAAAAACAGGAATCCCTTTATCGCCGAAAATACAGTTTTTATTCGAATTTCACCCCTTCTCCCACGCCCGATAAGGGCGGGTTCCGGAAGTGGGAAATCGTTGCCAATTTTTTTGTGGCTTTCGTTAGGTACTAGGAACGATCGGCGCCAATCAAAAAACCGGGAATCCTTTGATCGCCGGAAATACAGTTTTTATTCGAATTTGACCTCCTCTCCCACCACCGATAAGGGCGGGTTCCGGAAGTGGGAAATCGTTGCCAATTCTTTTGTGGCTTTCGTTAGGTACTAGGAACGATCGGCGCAAATAAAAAAACCGGGAATCCCTTTATCACCGGAAATACAATTTTTATTCGAATTTGACCCCTTCTCCCACGCCCGATAAGGGCGGGTTCCGAAAGTTGGAAAACGTTGCCAATTTTTTTGTGGCTTTCGTTGGGTACTAGGAACGATCGGCGCAAATAAAAAAACCGGGAATCCCTTTATCGCCGGAAATACAATTTTTTATCGAATTTCACTCCCTCTCCCGCCCCCGATAAGGGCGGTTTCCGAAGATGGGAAATCGTTGCCAATTTTTTTGTAGCTTTCGTTAGGTACTAGGAACGATCGGCGCAAATAAAAAAATCGGGAATCCTTTTATCGCCGGAAATACAGTTTTTATTCGAATTTGACCCCCTCTCCCACCACCGATAAGGGCGGGTTCCGGAAGTGGGAAATCGTTGCGAATTTTTTTGTGGCTTTCGTTAGGTACTAGGAACGATCGGCGCAAATAACAAAGCCAGGAATCCCTTTATCGCCGGAAATACAATTTTTATTCGAATTTGACCCCCTCTCCCGTCGCCGATAAGGGCGGGTTCCGGAAGTAAGAAATCGTTGCCAATTTTTTTCTGGCTTTCGTTCGGTACTAGGAACGATTGGCGCGAATAAAAAAGCCGGGATTCCTTTTATCCCCGAAAATAAAACTTTTATTCGCATTTCACCCCTTCTCCCACGCCCGATTAGGGCGGGTTCCGGAAGTTGGAAGTCTTTGCCAATTTTTTTGTGGCTTTCGTTAGGTGCTAGGAACGATCGGCGCAAATAAAAAAAACCAGGAATCCCTTTATCGCCGGAAATACAATTTTTATTCGAATTTGACCCCCTCTCCCGCCGCCGATAAGGGCGGGTTCCGGAAGTAAGAAATCGTTGCCAATTTTTTTGTGGCTTTCGTTCGGTACTAGGAACGCTTGGCGCAAATAAAAAAGCCGGGATTCCTTTTATCGCTGGAAATACAATTTTTATTCGTATTTCACCCCTTCTCCCACCCCTGATAAGGGCGGGTTCCGGAAGTGGGAAATCGTTGCCAATTCGTTTGTGGCTTTCGTTAGGTACTAGGAACGATCGGCGCAAATAAAAAAACCGGGAATCCCTTTATCACCGGAAAAACAATTTTTATTCGAATTTGACCCCTTCTCCCACCCCCGATAAGGGCGGGTTCCGGAAGTGGGAAATCGTTGCCAATTTTTTTGTGGCTTCCGTTAGGTACTAGGAACGATCAGCGCAAATATAAAACCGGCAATCCCTTTATCGCCGGAAATACAATTTTTATTCGAATTTCACCCCTTCTCCCACGCCCGATAAGGGCGGGTTCCGAAAGTTGGAAAACGTTGCCAATTTTTTTGTGGCTTTCGTTGGGTACTGGGAACCATCGGCGCAAATAAAAAACCGCGAATCCCTTTATCGCCGGAAATACAACTTTTATTCGCATTTCACCCCTTCTCCCACGCCCGATAAGGGCGGGTTCCGGAAGTTGGAAATCGTTGCCAATTTTTTTGTGGCTTTCGTTGGGTACTAGGAATGATCGGCGCAAATAAAAAAACCGGGAATCCCTTTATCGCCGGAAATACAATTTTTATTCGAATTTGACCCCCTCTCCCGCCACCGATAAGGGCGGGTTCCGGAAGTAAGAAATCGTTGCCAATTTTTTTTGTGGCTTTCGTTCGGTACTAGGAATGATTGGCGCAAATAAAAAAGCCGGGAATCCTTTTATCGCTGGAAATACTATTTTTATTCGAATTTGACCCCCTCTCCCACCCCCGATAAGGGCGGGTTCCGGAAGTGGGAAATCACTGCCAATTTTTTTGTGGCTTTCGTTAGGTACTAGGAACGATCGGCGCAAATAAAAAACCGGCAATTCCTTTATCGCCGGAAATACAGTTTTTATTCGAATTTGACCCCCTCTCCCACCACCGATAAGGGCGGGTTCCGGAAGTGGGAAATCGTTGCCAATTTTTGTGTGGCTTTCGTTAGGTACTAGGAACGATCGGCGCAAATAAAAAAGCCGGGAATCCGTTTATCCCCGAAAATACAACTTATATTCGAATTTCTCTCCTTCTCCCACGCCCGATAAGGGCGGGTTCCGGAAGTTGGAAAACGTTGCCCCATTTTTTTTGTGGCTTTCGTTGGGTACTAGGAACGATCGGCGCAAATGAAAAAGCCGGGAATCCTTTTATCGCTGGAAATACAATTTTTATTCGAATTTCACCCCTTCTCCCACGCCCGATAAGGGTGGGTTCCGGAAATGGGAAATCGTTGCCAATTCTTTTGTGGCTTTCGTTAGGTACTAGGAGCGATCGGCGCAAATAAAAAGAAAACCGGGAATCCCTTTATCGCCGGAAATACAATTTTTATGCGAATTTCACCCCTTCTCCCAAGCCCGATAAGGGCGGGTTCCGAAAGTGGGAAATCGTTGTAAATTTTTTTGTGGCTTTCGTTAGGTACTAGGAACGATCGGCGCAAATAAAAAAACCAGGAATCCCTTTATCGCCGAAAATACAATTTGTATTCGAATTTCACCCCTTCTCCCACGCCCGATAAGGGCGGGTTCCGGAAGTGGGAAATCGTTGCCAATTTTTTTGTGGCTTTCGTTAGGTACTAGGAACGATCGGCGCAAATAAATAAACCGGGAATCCTTTTATCGCCGGAAATACAGTTTTTATTCGAATTTGACCCCCTCTCCCACCACCGATAAGGGCGGGTTCCGGAAGTGGGAAATCGTTGCCAATTCTTTCGTGGCTTTCGTTATGTACTAGGAAAGATCGGCGCAAATAAAAAAGCCGGGAATCCCTTTATCGCCGGAAATACAATTTTTATTCGAATTTGACCCCCTCTCCCGCCACCGATAAGGGCGGGTTCCGGAAGTAAGAAATCGTTGCCAATTTTTATGTGGCTTTCGTTCGGTACTAGGAACGATTGGCGCAAATAAAAAAACCGGGATTCCTTTTATCGCTGGAAATACAATTTTTATTCGTATTTCACCCCTTCTCCCACGCCCGATAAGGGCGGGTTCCGGAAGTCGGAAATCGTTGCCAATTTTTTTGTGGCTTTCGTTGGGTACTAGGAACGATCGACGCAAATGAAAAAGCCGGGAATCCTTTTATCGCTGGAAATACAATTTTTATTCGAATTTCACCCCTTCTCCCACGCCCGATAAGGGCGGGTTCCGGAAGTGGGAAATCGTTGCCAATTCTTTTGTGGCTTTCGTTAGGTTCTAGGAACGATAGGCGCAAATAAAAAAAAACCGGGAATCCCTTTATCACCGGAAATACAATTTTTTATCGATTTTCACTCCCTCTCCCAACCCCGATAAGGGCGGGTTGCGGAAGTGGGAAATCGTTGCCAATTTTTTTGTGGCTTTCGTTAGGTACTAGGATCGATCGGCGAAAATAAAAAAAAATCGGGAATCCCTTTATCGCTCGAAATACAATTTTTATGCGAATTTCACCCCTTCTCCCAAGCCCGATAAGGGCGGGTTCCGAAAGTGGGAAATCGTTGTAAATTTTTTTGTGGCTTTCGTTAGGTACTAGGAACGATCGGCGCAAATAAAAAAACCAGGAATCCCTTTATCGCCGAAAATACAATTTTTATTCGAATTTCACCCCTTCTCCCACGCCCGATAAGGGCGGGTTCCGGAAGTGGGAAATCGTTGCCAATTTTTTTGTGGCTGTCGTTAGGTACTAGGAACGATCGGCGCCAATAAAAAAAACCGGGAATCCTTTGATCGCCGGAAATACAGTTTTTATTCGAATTTGACCCCCTCTCCCACCACCGATAAGGGCGGGTTCCGGAAGTGGGAAATCGTTGCCAATTTTTTTGTGGCTTTCGTTAGGTACTAGGAACGATCGGCGTAAATAAACAACCGGCAATCCCTTTATCGCCGGACATACAATTTTTATTCGAATTTCACCCCTTCTCCCACGCCCGGTAAGGGCGGGTTCCGAAAGTTGGAAAACGTTGCCAATTTTTTTGTGGCTTTCGTTGGGTACTAGGAACGATCGGCGCAAATAAAAAAACCGGGAATCCCTTTATCGCCGGAAATACAATTTTTTATCGAATTTCACTCCCTCTCCCACCCCCGATAAGGGCGGGTTCCGGAAGTGGGAAATCGTTGCCAATTTTTTTGTAGCTTTCGTTAGGTACTAGGAACGATCGGCGCAAATAAAAAAATCGGGAATCCTTTTATCGCCGGAAATACAGTTTTTATTCGAATTTGACCCCCTCTCCCACCACCGATAAGGGCGGGTTCCGGAAGTGGGAAATTGTTGCGAATTTTTTTGTGCCTTTCGTCAGGTACTAGGAACGATCGGCGCAAATAAAAAAGCCGGGAATCCCTTTATCGCCGGAAATACAATTTTTATTCGAATTTGACCCCCTCTCCCGCCACCGATAAGGGCGGGTTCCGGAAGTAAGAAATCGTTGCCAATTTTTTTGTGGCTTTCGTTCGGTACTAGGAACGATTGGCGCAAATAAAAAAGCCGGGATTCCTTTTATCGCTGGAAATACAATTTTTATTCGTATTTCACCCCTTCTCCCACGCCCGATAAGGGCGGGTTCCGGAAGTGGGAAATCGTTGCCAATTCTTTTGTGGCTTTCGTTAGGTACTAGGAACGATCGGCGCAAATAAAAAAACCGGGAATCCCTTTATCACCGGAAATACAATTTTTATTCGAATTTGACCCCTTCCCCCACCCCCGATAAGGGCGGGTTCCGGAAGTGGGAAATCTTTGCCAATTCTTGTGTGGCTTTCGTGAGGTACTAGGAACGATCGGCGCAAATAAAAAAACCGGGAATCCCTTTATCACCGGAAATACAATTTTTATTCGAATTTCACCCCTTCTCCCACGCCCGATAAGGGCGGGTTCCGGAAGTGGGAAATCGTTGCCAATTCTTTTGTGGCTTTCGTTAGGTACTAGGACCGATCGGCGCAAATAAAAAAAAACCGGGAATCCCTTTATCGCCGGAAATACAATTTTTTATCGAATTTCACTCCCTCTCCCACCCCCGATAAGGGCGGGTTCCGGAAGTGGGAAATCGTTGCCAATTTTTTTGTGGCTTTCGGTAGGTACTAGGAACGATCGGCGAAAATAAAAAAAAATCGGGAATCCCTTTATCGCCGGAAATACAATTTTTATGCGAATTTCACCCCTTCTCCCAAGCCCGATAAGGGCGGGTTCCGAAAGTGGGAAACCGTTGTAAATTTTTTTGTGGCTTTCGATAGGTACTAGGAACGATCGGCGCAAATAAAAAAAACAGGAATCCCTTTATCGCCGAAAATACAGTTTTTATTCGAATTTCACCCCTTCTCCCACGCCCGATAAGGGCGGGTTCCGGAAGTGGGAAATCGTTGCCAATTTTTTTGTGGCTTTCGTTAGGTACTAGGAACGATCGGCGCCAATCAAAAAACCGGGAATCCTTTGATCGCCGGAAATACAGTTTTTATTCGAATTTGACCTCCTCTCCCACCACCGATAAGGGCGGGTTCCGGAAGTGGGAAATCGTTGCCAATTCTTTTGTGGCTTTCGTTAGGTACTAGGAACGATCGGCGCAAATAAAAAAACCGGGAATCCCTTTATCACCGGAAATACAATTTTTATTCGAATTTGACCCCTTCTCCCACGCCCGATAAGGGCGGGTTCCGAAAGTTGGAAAACGTTGCCAATTTTTTTGTGGCTTTCGTTGGGTACTAGGAACGATCGGCGCAAATAAAAAAACCGGGAATCCCTTTATCGCCGGAAATACAATTTTTTATCGAATTTCACTCCCTCTCCCACCCCCGATAAGGGCGGTTTCCGAAGATGGGAAATCGTTGCCAATTTTTTTGTAGCTTTCGTTAGGTACTAGGAACGATCGGCGCAAATAAAAAAATCGGGAATCCTTTTATCGCCGGAAATACAGTTTTTATTCGAATTTGACCCCCTCTCCCACCACCGATAAGGGCGGGTTCCGGAAGTGGGAAATCGTTGCGAATTTTTTTGTGGCTTTCGTTAGGTACTAGGAACGATCGGCGCAAATAACAAAGCCAGGAATCCCTTTATCGCCGGAAATACAATTTTTATTCGAATTTGACCCCCTCTCCCGTCGCCGATAAGGGCGGGTTCCGGAAGTAAGAAATCGTTGCCAATTTTTTTCTGGCTTTCGTTCGGTACTAGGAACGATTGGCGCGAATAAAAAAGCCGGGATTCCTTTTATCCCCGAAAATAAAACTTTTATTCGCATTTCACCCCTTCTCCCACGCCCGATTAGGGCGGGTTCCGGAAGTTGGAAGTCTTTGCCAATTTTTTTGTGGCTTTCGTTAGGTGCTAGGAACGATCGGCGCAAATAAAAAAAACCAGGAATCCCTTTATCGCCGGAAATACAATTTTTATTCGAATTTGACCCCCTCTCCCGCCGCCGATAAGGGCGGGTTCCGGAAGTAAGAAATCGTTGCCAATTTTTTTGTGGCTTTCGTTCGGTACTAGGAACGCTTGGCGCAAATAAAAAAGCCGGGATTCCTTTTATCGCTGGAAATACAATTTTTATTCGTATTTCACCCCTTCTCCCACCCCTGATAAGGGCGGGTTCCGGAAGTGGGAAATCGTTGCCAATTCGTTTGTGGCTTTCGTTAGGTACTAGGAACGATCGGCGCAAATAAAAAAACCGGGAATCCCTTTATCACCGGAAAAACAATTTTTATTCGAATTTGACCCCTTCTCCCACCCCCGATAAGGGCGGGTTCCGGAAGTGGGAAATCGTTGCCAATTTTTTTGTGGCTTCCGTTAGGTACTAGGAACGATCAGCGCAAATATAAAACCGGCAATCCCTTTATCGCCGGAAATACAATTTTTATTCGAATTTCACCCCTTCTCCCACGCCCGATAAGGGCGGGTTCCGAAAGTTGGAAAACGTTGCCAATTTTTTTGTGGCTTTCGTTGGGTACTGGGAACCATCGGCGCAAATAAAAAACCGCGAATCCCTTTATCGCCGGAAATACAACTTTTATTCGCATTTCACCCCTTCTCCCACGCCCGATAAGGGCGGGTTCCGGAAGTTGGAAATCGTTGCCAATTTTTTTGTGGCTTTCGTTGGGTACTAGGAATGATCGGCGCAAATAAAAAAACCGGGAATCCCTTTATCGCCGGAAATACAATTTTTATTCGAATTTGACCCCCTCTCCCGCCACCGATAAGGGCGGGTTCCGGAAGTAAGAAATCGTTGCCAATTTTTTTTGTGGCTTTCGTTCGGTACTAGGAATGATTGGCGCAAATAAAAAAGCCGGGAATCCTTTTATCGCTGGAAATACTATTTTTATTCAAATTTGACCCCCTCTCCCACCCCCGATAAGGGCGGGTTCCGGAAGTGGGAAATCACTGCCAATTTTTTTGTGGCTTTCGTTAGGTACTAGGAACGATCGGCGCAAATAAAAAACCGGCAATTCCTTTATCGCCGGAAATACAGTTTTTATTCGAATTTGACCCCCTCTCCCACCACCGATAAGGGCGGGTTCCGGAAGTGGGAAATCGTTGCCAATTTTTGTGTGGCTTTCGTTAGGTACTAGGAACGATCGGCGCAAATAAAAAAGCCGGGAATCCGTTTATCCCCGAAAATACAACTTATATTCGAATTTCTCTCCTTCTCCCACGCCCGATAAGGGCGGGTTCCGGAAGTTGGAAAACGTTGCCCCATTTTTTTTGTGGCTTTCGTTGGGTACTAGGAACGATCGGCGCAAATGAAAAAGCCGGGAATCCTTTTATCGCTGGAAATACAATTTTTATTCGAATTTCACCCCTTCTCCCACGCCCGATAAGGGTGGGTTCCGGAAATGGGAAATCGTTGCCAATTCTTTTGTGGCTTTCGTTAGGTACTAGGAGCGATCGGCGCAAATAAAAAGAAAACCGGGAATCCCTTTATCGCCGGAAATACAATTTTTATGCGAATTTCACCCCTTCTCCCAAGCCCGATAAGGGCGGGTTCCGAAAGTGGGAAATCGTTGTAAATTTTTTTGTGGCTTTCGTTAGGTACTAGGAACGATCGGCGCAAATAAAAAAACCAGGAATCCCTTTATCGCCGAAAATACAATTTGTATTCGAATTTCACCCCTTCTCCCACGCCCGATAAGGGCGGGTTCCGGAAGTGGGAAATCGTTGCCAATTTTTTTGTGGCTTTCGTTAGGTACTAGGAACGATCGGCGCAAATAAATAAACCGGGAATCCTTTTATCGCCGGAAATACAGTTTTTATTCGAATTTGACCCCCTCTCCCACCACCGATAAGGGCGGGTTCCGGAAGTGGGAAATCGTTGCCAATTCTTTCGTGGCTTTCGTTATGTACTAGGAAAGATCGGCGCAAATAAAAAAGCCGGGAATCCCTTTATCGCCGGAAATACAATTTTTATTCGAATTTGACCCCCTCTCCCGCCACCGATAAGGGCGGGTTCCGGAAGTAAGAAATCGTTGCCAATTTTTATGTGGCTTTCGTTCGGTACTAGGAACGATTGGCGCAAATAAAAAAACCGGGATTCCTTTTATCGCTGGAAATACAATTTTTATTCGTATTTCACCCCTTCTCCCACGCCCGATAAGGGCGGGTTCCGGAAGTCGGAAATCGTTGCCAATTTTTTTGTGGCTTTCGTTGGGTACTAGGAACGATCGACGCAAATGAAAAAGCCGGGAATCCTTTTATCGCTGGAAATACAATTTTTATTCGAATTTCACCCCTTCTCCCACGCCCGATAAGGGCGGGTTCCGGAAGTGGGAAATCGTTGCCAATTCTTTTGTGGCTTTCGTTAGGTTCTAGGAACGATAGGCGCAAATAAAAAAAAACCGGGAATCCCTTTATCACCGGAAATACAATTTTTTATCGATTTTCACTCCCTCTCCCAACCCCGATAAGGGCGGGTTGCGGAAGTGGGAAATCGTTGCCAATTTTTTTGTGGCTTTCGTTAGGTACTAGGATCGATCGGCGAAAATAAAAAAAAATCGGGAATCCCTTTATCGCTCGAAATACAATTTTTATGCGAATTTCACCCCTTCTCCCAAGCCCGATAAGGGCGGGTTCCGAAAGTGGGAAATCGTTGTAAATTTTTTTGTGGCTTTCGTTAGGTACTAGGAACGATCGGCGCAAATAAAAAAACCAGGAATCCCTTTATCGCCGAAAATACAATTTTTATTCGAATTTCACCCCTTCTCCCACGCCCGATAAGGGCGGGTTCCGGAAGTGGGAAATCGTTGCCAATTTTTTTGTGGCTGTCGTTAGGTACTAGGAACGATCGGCGCCAATAAAAAAAACCGGGAATCCTTTGATCGCCGGAAATACAGTTTTTATTCGAATTTGACCCCCTCTCCCACCACCGATAAGGGCGGGTTCCGGAAGTGGGAAATCGTTGCCAATTTTTTTGTGGCTTTCGTTAGGTACTAGGAACGATCGGCGTAAATAAACAACCGGCAATCCCTTTATCGCCGGACATACAATTTTTATTCGAATTTCACCCCTTCTCCCACGCCCGGTAAGGGCGGGTTCCGAAAGTTGGAAAACGTTGCCAATTTTTTTGTGGCTTTCGTTGGGTACTAGGAACGATCGGCGCAAATAAAAAAACCGGGAATCCCTTTATCGCCGGAAATACAATTTTTTATCGAATTTCACTCCCTCTCCCACCCCCGATAAGGGCGGGTTCCGGAAGTGGGAAATCGTTGCCAATTTTTTTGTAGCTTTCGTTAGGTACTAGGAACGATCGGCGCAAATAAAAAAATCGGGAATCCTTTTATCGCCGGAAATACAGTTTTTATTCGAATTTGACCCCCTCTCCCACCACCGATAAGGGCGGGTTCCGGAAGTGGGAAATTGATGCGAATTTTTTTGTGCCTTTCGTCAGGTACTAGGAACGATCGGCGCAAATAAAAAAGCCGGGAATCCCTTTATCGCCGGAAATACAATTTTTATTCGAATTTGACCCCCTCTCCCGCCACCGATAAGGGCGGGTTCCGGAAGTAAGAAATCGTTGCCAATTTTTTTGTGGCTTTCGTTCGGTACTAGGAACGATTGGCGCAAATAAAAAAGCCGGGATTCCTTTTATCGCTGGAAATACAATTTTTATTCGTATTTCACCCCTTCTCCCACGCCCGATAAGGGCGGGTTCCGGAAGTGGGAAATCGTTGCCAATTCTTTTGTGGCTTTCGTTAGGTACTAGGAACGATCGGCGCAAATAAAAAAACCGGGAATCCCTTTATCACCGGAAATACAATTTTTATTCGAATTTGACCCCTTCCCCCACCCCCGATAAGGGCGGGTTCCGGAAGTGGGAAATCGTTGCCAATTTTTGTGTGGCTTTCGTTAGGTACTAGGAACGATCGGCGCAATTAAAAAACCGGCAATCCCTTTATCGCCGGAAATACAATTTTTATTCGAATTTCACCCCTTCTCCCACGCCCGATAAGGGCGGGTTCCGAAAGTTTGAAAACGTTGCCAATTTTTTTGTGGCTTTCGTTGGGTACTAGGAACGATCGGCGCAAATAAAAAAACCGCAAATCCCTTTATCGCCGGAAATACAATTTTTTATCGAATTTCACTCCCTCTCCCACCCCCGATAAGGGCGGGTTCCGGAAGTGGGAAATCGTTGCCAATTTTTTTGTAGATTTCGTTAGGTACTAGGAACGATCGGCGCAAATAAAAAAATCGGGAATCCGTTTATCGCGGGTAATACAGTTTTTTTTCGAATTTGACCCCCTCTCCCACCGCCGATAAGGGCGGGTTCCGGAAGTGGGAAATCGTTGCCAATTTTTTTGTAGATTTCGTTAGGTACTAGGAACGATCGGCGCAAATAAAAAAATCGGGAATCCGTTTATCGCGGGTAATACAGTTTTTTTTCGAATTTGACCCCCTCTCCCACCGCCGATAAGGGCGGGTTCCGGAAGTGGGAAATCGTTGCCAATTTTTTTGTGGCTTTCGTTAGGTACTAGGAACGATCGGCGCAAATAAAAAAGCCGGGAATCCTTTAATCCCCGAAAATACAACTTTTATTCGCATTTCACCCCTTCTCCCACGCCCGATAAGGGCGGGTTCCGGAAGTTGGAAATCGTTGCCAATTTTTTTGTGGCTTTCGTTGGGTACTAGGAATGATCGGCGCAAATAAAAAAACCGGGAATCCCTTTATCGCCGGAAATACAATTTTTATTCGAATTTGACCCCCTCTCCCACCGCCGATAAGGGCGGGTTCCGGAAGTAAGAAATCGTTGCCAATTTTTTTTGTGGCTTTCGTTCGGTACTAGGAATGATTGGCGCAAATAAAAAAGCCGGGAATCCTTTTATTGCTGGAAATACTATTTTTATTCGAATTTCACCCCTTCTGCCACGCCCGATAAGGGCGGGTTCCGGAAGTGGGAAATCGTTGCCAATTCTTTTGTGGCTTTCGTTAGGTACTAGGAACGATCGGCGCAAATAAAAAAACCGGGAATCCCTTTATCACCGGAAATACAATTTTTATTCGAATTTGACCCCTTCTCCCACCCCCGATAAGGGCGGGTTCCGGAAGTGGGAAATCGTTGCCAATTTTTGTGTGGCTTTCGTTAGGTACTAGGAACGATCGGCGCAATTAGAAAACCGGCAATCCCTTTATCGCCGGAAATACAATTTTTATTCGAATTTCACCCCTTCTCCCACGCCCGATAAGGGCGGGTTCCGAAAGTTTGAAAACGTTGCCAATTTTTTTGTGGCTTTCGATGGGTACTAGGAACGATCGGCGCAAATAAAAAAACCGCAAATCCCTTTATCGCCAGAAATACAATTTTTATTCGAATTTGACCCCCTCTCCCGCCACCGATAAGGGCGGGTTCCGGAAGTAAGAAATCGTTGCCAATTTTTTTGTGGCTTTCGTTCGGTACTAGGAACGATTGGCGCAAATAAAAAAGCCGGGATTCCTTTTATCGCTGGAAATACAATTTTTATTCGTATTTCACCCCTTCTCCCACGCCCGATAAGGGCGGGTTCCGGAAGTGGGAAATCGTTGCCAATTCTTTTGTGCCGTTCGTTAGGTACTAGGAACGATCGGCGCAAATAAAAAAACCGGGAATCCCTTTATCACCGGAAATACAATTTTTATTCGAATTTGACCCCTTCTCCCACCCCCGATAAGGGCGGGTTCCGGAAGTGGGAAATCGTTGCCAATTATTGTGTGGCTTTCGTTAGGTACTAGGAACGATCGGCGCAATTAAAAAACCGGCAATCCCTTTACCGCCGGAAATACAATTTTTATTCGAATTTCACCCCTTCTCCCACGCCCGATAAGGGCGGGTTCCGAAAGTTTGAAAACGTTGCCAATTTTTTTGTGGCTTTCGTTGGGTACTAGGAACGATCGGCGCAAATAAAAAAACCGCAAATCCCTTTATCGCCGGAAATACAATTTTTTATCGAATTTCACTCCCTCTCCCGCCCCCGATAAGGGCGGGTTCCGGAAGTGGGAAATCGTTGCCAATTTTTTTGTAGATTTCGTTAGGTACTAGGAACGATCGGCGCAAATAAAAAAATCGGGAATCCGTTTATCGCGGGTAATACAGTTTTTTTTCGAATTTGACCCCCTCTCCCACCACCGATAAGGGCGGGTTCCGGAAGTGGGAAATCGTTGCCAATTTTTTTGTGGCTTTCGTTAGGTACTAGGAACGATCGGCGCAAATAAAAAAGCCGGGAATCCTTTTATCCCCGAAAATACAACTTTTATTCGCATTTCACCCCTTCTCCCACGCCCGATAAGGGCGGGTTCCGGAAGTTGGAAATCGTTGCCAATTTTTTTGTGGCTTTCGTTGGGTACTAGGAATGATCGGCGCAAATAAAAAAACCGGGAATCCCTTTATCGCCGGAAATACAATTTTTATTCGAATTTGACCCCCTCTCCCGCCACCGATAAGGGTGGGTTCCGGAAGTAAGAAATCGTTGCCAATTTTTTTTGTGGCTTTCGTTCGGTACTAGGAATGATTGGCGCAAATAAAAAAGCCGGGAATCCTTTTATTGCTGGAAATACTATTTTTATTCGAATTTCACCCCTTCTCCCACGCCCGATAAGGGCGGGTTCCGGAAGTGGGAAATCGTTGCCAATTCTTTTGTGGCTTTCGTTAGGTACTCGGAACGATCGGCGCAAATAAAAAAACCGGGAATCCCTTTATCACCGGAAATACAATTTTTATTCGAATTTGACCCCTTCTCCCACCCCCGATAAGGGCGGGTTCCGGAAGTGGGAAATCGTTGCCAATTTTTGTGTGGCTTTCGTTAGGTACTAGGAACGATCGGCGCAATTAAAAAACCGGCAATCCCTTTATCGCCGGAAATACAATTTTTATTCGAATTTCACCCCTTCTCCCACGCTCGATAAGGGCGGGTTCCGAAAGTTTGAAAACGTTGCCAATTTTTTTGTGGCTTTCGTTGGGTACTAGGAACGATCGGCGCAAATAAAAAAACCGCAAATCCCTTTATCGCCGGAAATACAATTTTTTATCGAATTTCACTCCCTCTCCCACCCCCGATAAGGGCGGGTTCCGGAAGTGGGAAATCGTTGCCAATTTTTTTGTAGATTTCGTTAGGTACTAGGAACGATCGGCGCAAATAAAAAAATCGGGAATCCGGTTATCGCGGGTAATACAGTTTTTTTTTCGAATTTGACCCCCTCTCCCACCACCGATAAGGGCGGGTTCCGGAAGTGGGAAATCGTTGCCAATTTTTTTGTGGCTTTCGTTAGGTACTAGGAACGATCGGCGCAAATAAAAAAGCCGGGAATCCTTTTATCCCCGAAAATACAACTTTTATTCGCATTTCACCCCTTCTCCCACGCCCGATAAGGGCGGGTTCCGGAAGTTGGAAATCGTTGCCAATTTTTTTGTGGCTTTCGTTGGGTACTAGGAATGATCGGCGCAAATAAAAAAAACCGGGAATCCCTTTATCGCCGGAAATACAATTTTTATTCGAATTTGACCCCCTCTCCCGCCACCGATAAGGGCGGGTTCCGGAAGTAAGAAATCGTTGCCAATTTTTTTGTGGCTTTCGTTCGGTACTAGGTATGATTGGCGCAAATAAAAAAGCCGGGAATCCTTTTATTGCTGGAAATACAACTTTTATTCGAATTTCTCCCCTTCTCCCACGCCCGATAAGGGCGGGTTCCGGAAGTTGGAAAACGTTGCCACATTTTTTTTGTGGCTTTCGTTGGGTACTAGGAACGATCGGCGCAAATGAAAAAGCCGGGAATCCTTTTATCGCTGGAAATACAATTTTTATTCGAATTTCACCCCTTCTCCCACGCCCGATAAGGGCGGGTTCCGGAAGTGGGAAATCGTAGCCAATTCTTTTGTGGCTTTCGTTAGGTACTAGGAGCGATCGGCGCAAATAACAAAAAACCGGGAATCCCTTTATCGCCGGAAATACAATTTTTATGCGAATTTCACCCCTTCTCCCAAGCCCGATACGGGCGGGTTCCGAAAGTGGGAAATCGTTGTAATTTTTTTTGTGGCTTTCGTTGCGTACTAGGAACGATCGGCGCAAATAAAAAAACCAGGAATCCCTTTATCGCCGAAAATACCATTTTGATTCGAATTTCACCCCTTCTCCCACGCCCGATAAAGGCGGGTTCCGGAAGTGGGAAATCGTTGCCAATTTTTTTGTGGCTTTCGTTACGTACTAGGAACGATCGGCGCAAATAAAAAAGCCGGGAATCCGTTTATCCCCGAAAATACAACTTTTATTCGCATTTCACCCCTTCTCCCACGCCCGATTAGGGCGGGTTCCGGAAGTTGGAAATCGTTGCCAATTTTTTTGGGGCTTTCGTTGGGTACTAGGAATGATCGGCGCAAATAAAAAAACCGGGAATCCCCTTATCGCCGGAAATACAATTTTTATTCGAATTTGACCCCCTCTCCCGCCACCGATAAGGGCGGGTTCCGGAAGTAAGAAATCGTTGCCAATTTTTTTTGTGGCTTTCGTTCGGTACTAGGAATGATTGGCGCAAATAAAAAAGCCGGGAATCCTTTTATTGCTGGAAATACTATTTTTATTCGAATTTCACCCCTTCTCCCACGCCCGATAAGGGCGGGTTCCGGAAGTGGGAAATCGTTGCCAATTCTTTTGTGGCTCTCGTTAGGTACTAGGAACGATCGGCGCAAATAAAAAAACCGGGAATCCCTTTATCACCGGAAATACAATTTTTATTCGAATTTGACCCCCTCTCCCACCCCCGATAAGGGCGGGTTCCGGAAGTGGGAAATCGTTGCCAATTTTTTTGTGGCTTTCGTTAGGTACTAGGAACGATCGGTGCAAATAAAAAACCGGCAATCCCTTTATCGCCGGAAATACAGTTTTTATTCGAATTTGACCCCCTCTCCCACCACCGATAAGGGCGGGTTCCGGAAGTGGGAAATCGTTGCCAATTTTTTTGTGGCTTTCGATAGGTACTAGGAACGATCGGCGCAAATAAAAAAGCCGGGAATCCGTTTATCCCCGAAAATACAACTTTTATTCGAATTTCTCCCCTTCTCCCACGCCCGATAAGGGCGGGTTCCGGAAGTTGGAAAACGTTGCCCCATTTTTTTGTGGCTTTCGTTGGGTACTAGGACCGATCGGCGCAAATGAAAAAGCCGGGAATCCTTTTATCGCTGGAAATACAATTTTTATTCGAATTTCACCCCTTCTCCCACGCCCGATAAGGGCGGGTTCCGGAAGTGGGAAATCGTTGCCAATTCTTTTGTGGCTTTCGTTAGGTACTAGGAACGATCGGCGCAAATAACAAAAAACCGGGAATCCCTTTATCGCCGGAAATACAATTTTTATGCGAATTTCACCCCTTCTCCCAAGCCCGATACGGGCGGGTTCCGAAAGTGGGAAATCGTTGTAATTTTTTTTGTGGCTTTCGTTAGGTACTAGGAACGATTGGCGCAAATAAAAAAACCAGGAATCCCTTTATCGCCGAAAATACAATTTTGATTCGAATTTCACCCCTTCTCCCACGCCCGATAAAGGCGCGTTCCGGAAGTGGGAAATCGTTGCCAATTTTTTCGTGGCTTTCGTTACGTACTAGGAACGATCGGCGCAAATAAAAAAACCGGGAATCCTTTTATCGCCGGAAATACAGTTTTTATTCGAATTTGACCCCCTCTCCCACCACCGATAAGGGCGGGTTCCGGAATTGGGAAATCGTTGCCAATTTTTTTGTGGCTTTCCTTAGGTACTAGGAACGATCGGCGCAAATAAAAAAGCCGGGAATCCGTTTATCCCCGAAAATACAACTTTTATTCGCATTTCACCCCTTTTCCCACGCCCGATTAGGGCGGGTTCCGGAAGTTAGAAATCGTTGCCAATTTTTTTGTGGCTTTCGTTAGGTGCTAGGAACGATCGGCGCAAATAAAAAAAACCGGGAATCCCTTTATCGCCGGAAATACAGTTTTTATTCGAATTTGACCCCCTCTCCCGCCACCGATAAGGGCGGGTTCCGGAAGTAAGAAATCGTTGCCAATTTTTTTGTGGCTTTCGTTCGGTACTAGGAACGATTGGCGCAAATAAAAAAGCCGGGATTCCTTTTATCGCTGGAAATACAATTTTTATTCGTATTTCACCCCTTCTCCCACGCCCGATAAGGGCGCGTCCCGGAAGTGGGAAATCGTTGCCAATTCTTTTGTGGCTTTCGTTAGGTACTAGGAACGATCGGCGCAACTAAAAAAACCGGGAATCCTTTTATCACCGGACATACAATTTTTATTCGAATTTGACCCCTTCTCCGACCCCCGATAAGGGCGGGTTCCGGAAGTGGGAAATCGTTGCCAATTTTTTTGTGGCTTTCGTTAGGTACTAGGAACGATCGGCGCAAATAAAAAACCGGCAATCCCTTTATCGCCGGAAATACAATTTTTATTCGAATTTCACCCCTTCTCCCACGCCCGATAAGGGCGGGTTCCGAAAGTTGGAAAACGTTGCCAATTTTTTTGTGGCTTTCGTTGGGTACTAGGAACGATCGGCGCAAATAAAAACACCGGGAATCCCTTTATCGCCGGAAATACAATTTTTTATCGAATTTCACTCCCTCTCCCACCCCCGATAAGGGCGGGTTTCGGAAGTGGGAAATCGTTGCTAATTTTTTTGTAGCTTTCGTTAGGTACTAGGAACGATCGGCGCAAATAAAAAAACTGGGAATCTCTTTATCGCCGGAAATAAATTTTTTATTCGAATTTGACCCCCTCTCCACCCCCGATAAGGGCGGGTTCCGGAAGTGGGAAATCATTGCCAATTTTTTTGTGGCCTTCGTTAGATACTAAGTACGATCGGTGAAAATAAAAAAACCGGGAATCCCTTTATCGCCGGAAATACAATTTTTATTTGAATTTGACCCCCTCTCCCACCCCCGATAAGGGCGGCTTACGAAAGTTGAAAATCGTTCCCAATTTTTTTGTGGGTTTCTTTAGGTACTAGGAACAATCAGCGCAAAAAAAACTAAGAAATCCTTTCTCAGCGGTAATACGCTTTTCATTCGACTTTCACTCCCCCATAAGCGTGGGTTCCGGAAGTTGGAAATCGTTGCTAATTTTTTTGTGGCTTTCGTTAGGTTCTAGGAACGATCGGCGCAAATAAAAAAAACCGGGAATCCCTTTATCGCCGGAAATACAATTTTTATTCGAATTTCACCCCCTCACCCACTCTGATAAGGGCGGGTTCCGTTAGTTAAAAATCGTTCCCAATTTTTTCGTTGGTCTCTTTAGGTACTAGGAACAATCAGCGCAAATAAAAAACTGAGAAATTCTTTACCAACGGAAATACAATTTTCATTCGACTTTAACCCCCCCCCCCCCCCCCCCCCCCCTTAAGGGAGGGTTCCGGAAGTTGGAAATCGTTGGTAATTTTTTTGTGGCTTTTCACAGAACCCAGAACTGATGCCGCAAATAAAAAATCCGGGAATGTTATTATCACCCGAGATATAATTTTTTTTCACTTTCAACCCCTCAATAAGGGTGGATTCTTGGCCCCCAAATTTTTTTAAACGTTTTGTATATCCTGTACAGATATTCTGCAGTCATAATGTGCCCGATAAAAATTAATTAAAAATAAAAAAAAATTCAAAGATTTTCGTTGGAACCCGACGATGCAAACTTCAGGCTCATCTGTATATCTACTAATATAATTATAATTCGGTTTCTTATTATGATAGTTAAATGGTATTCAAATGTTTTCATTTCCAATGTTCCAACGGATACCCTTGCGCCTTTTTACGTGTAACCCCTTTCCAATTGAACCCTTTCCTAATACTCCCTACCCGCACTTCGCTAATCTAAACTAAATTCCGTTGCGTCCACAGCCGTCTTGAGGTACACTATACCGCATTTGCCAAGGGTACCGGAAAACTGTGGAAAACCCGTACCGGTACAGACGGCCCTATATTTTTCTGATTTTTTGTGCAGAGACTTTAACTCAAACATCTACATTAAGGTATCAGAAGTATTGGCTTCCCACTCGCTGGTTGATGCGTCAGCCGATGCACAGCTAAGCGGTCACCGCTCCGAATATTGGCCGCGCACAATGCTGCTTAACTCGGAGCACCGCCAGAGCGGAACCCCGATCGCCCATGTACCAGTGTCGGTCCTGGTTTTAAATATAAAATGTTAAGAAAATATTGTTCTTAGGATTTGATAATCTTGTGCACGTGTTTACTAAACGTACTTGGCTTTTTCATTAAAAAAATATTTCACTTCTTTTGTACGTTTAAAATGAAAAAGTAATATTCTAAATAAAACCATTATTTGAAATAGAAGAAAAAATACTTCGAGTTTAATTAGAATTTTATAAATAGTAAAACACCTAATAATTTTCAAGGGAACTTTTTATTACTTGGCGTCCTTTTTAACTTTTCCAAGTTTTTTAGGGGCATTTCACATCTTTTTGAAACGGAAACAATTTTAAGAAATTGTTTGAAGTATTTATTTTTAACAGCAACTGTCGTGGTGTTTAACATTTTAAAGTTCTATATGTAGGTTATTTTTTTCATTTTTGTTGACGCACACGGTCAATACCACATACTATCTCAGAGTCCTGTCTCTAACAAGTAAATTAACACTACTGAGTTGAAAATCTACCATCATACAGAAAAGCTGCGTACACACCATCTTACATGAACTCTTGGCACAGAAATAATAGAGCGCATGATTGCGGATATAAATTTTTTGTATGATTACTGGTGCCGTATGAAAAATGTTTGAAAAGCGATGGACCATTTACTTATCCAATGTCCTGAACGATCACCATCAGGCCCACACATCCTTCCTCAAATTTTTCCGCTGACAACAACTATATTCGACTTTCTCTACTAATAACACTGTCCTTGTATTCAACATCGGAAAACTCTATTTGTCGATTATTCTTTTCAGTTCCTTAATGATGACAGTCACTACCGGGTGTTATTCCCCAAATCCCTTCTTTGTCAAGTAACATTCACACCCCTAATGTGTCGAAGAACTGTCGAAAGACTTATACTACACAGAACACATATACTGCACAAAATACACATAAATCCCGTCTTTGACAAGTAATATTCACACTACTACTGCGTCAAACAAAATATTAGAAAGCTTATACACCAAACTGTGTATGAATCCCTCTTTTGATGAGTTCTATTCCCACAGGTACAGTGCTGAAAGACTCATATGCCACCACGCATGAAACCCTCTTTTGACACGTGGCATTCACACTACTGTTATCAACGATGTCGAAAGACTCATGCGCCACATTACGCATGGAACCCTCCTTCAACCAGTGACATTCTCACTGGTACTGCATCGAAGAACTGTTACAAAGTTTATATGCCACAGTATGCATAAAGCCTTTCTTCGACAAGCGACATTCACACGACTATTAAAACCATCTGTCGAAAGAGTCATGTGCCACACCATGCATGAAACCCTCCTTCGTCAAGTAGCATTTACACCGCTGCTGTCCAAAACTCATTGGTACTGCTTCGATGACCTGTTACAAAGTTTATATGCCACAGTATGCATAATGCCTTTCTTCAACAAGCGACATTCAAACTACTATTCAAAATATCTGTCGAAAGAGTCATGCGCCACACTATGCATGAAACCCTCCTTCGACAAGTAGCATTTACACCACTGCTGTCAAAGATGTTGAAAGACTCATATGCCATACTGCGCATGGATACAGCACAGCACGCATAATCCCTTTTTTTGACAAGCAACATGCACACTGCTATTGAAGAACTGTCGAAAGACTCATGCGTCACACTACGCATGAAGCCTTCTTTTAACAAGTAATATTTGCTCTAGTATTGCATCAAAGAACTATTGAAAGGCTCATATGCCACATTACGCATAATCCCCTTCTTTAGCAAGTGATGGTAGCATATTTTTGAAGTAATAGAAACATATTTTTGAAGTAATAGATAAAGGCTACGAAAATTCTTCTGCTAGTCACATTTTTCTAGGTTAAATCATGAATATTTTCTTTGAACATTCGGCGATCCCGTTTTCTTTTAGTCGTTACCTAGAGTTATTTAATGTATAAATTAAATAAGTCACAATCAATTATTATACCAATGATAACGTAGAATGAAAAAAATCGCGCACATTTAGTGGATTTATATATTTTTACATTTTCTCTGAAACGTCACGGCTACGAAAATTCTTCTGCTAGTCACATTTTTCTAGGTTAAATCATGAATATTTTCTTTGAACATTCGGCGATCCCGTGTTTTTATAGTCGTTACCAAAGAACAGATATTACATGGAACAACACGGCTTATGGGACGATTTGGCAAGGTTTCTTGGGGGAGGTTCGTAGTTACTCCCCCAACCACCTAAAGCGCTGCCTGTGTCGATGTGCACGCACACATCCGCAGGCGCGCTTGGCTCCACCCAGCTCCACCTCTTCCTACGCTCGAGCCAACTACGCTTTAGGTGATTTCGCGTCTCGCTCGCTCTCTTGCAGATTCCAATGTTAACAGCAGCAACGGTCGAGCGGTCTAAGGCACGTGCTCGTTCTGCCGGGGAGCCCCGGCTTTAAATCGATCTGTTTTCGCTCCTTTCCATCTCACCCGTTCCATCTCTTTTTAGCATGTCCTCAGCGATTTCTTCCAAAGAACGTACTACGCGGTACAGAAATCTGTTGCTACTTTGCTTACATCTGTCAGAAATTTGACCGGCGTCGGACGTATTCGTGATTATTAATACTGAATATCAATCTAACTAGTTAATTAATCGTGTATTCGTATATTTCGCGCTTTTCTGTTAGACTCTTTGCCCACGGAAAATTGGCTGTTTAAAATTGTTTGTGAGTTGCAACATTGTTAATGATGCTATCGTGTAGCAGATGTGCCTATAATGGATGCAAAAATGTTCCTAAGACGAGTCCGTGGGTTTTGAAGCCAAAAGGCATATTTTCTTTATTCAAGAAAATATAATTGATAAATGATTTTATTCCAAATTATAAGCCGTAAAAGAGCAACATTGCAATAACCTTTTTTTTAAATGTCATTAAAAAAATTTGGGATATTCAGCCGGTGGGACCTGACTGCCGGTGACCCCTCGGAAAAAAGGTGGACACGATTTCTCGAAAACTAATGCACCAATCTTATTGAAATTTTGCACACTTCTTCAAAATAGCATTGACTAGTGATTGAGCGACGGTTTTTTTTCGATTACAACTAATTTTACAAGACTATGCGTAGCGTAAATTGTACCAAAAACTGAACTATTTTGCATCTAACTCTGCCGAATATCTAAATTTAATTTTTTTAAATGCTTCATTCAATCACTAGTCAATGCTATTTTGAAGAAGTGTGTAAAATTTCAATAAGATGGATGCGATAGCTTTTGAGAAATCGTGTCCACCGTTTTTTAGGGGTCTCCGGACACCAGGTCCCACCGGCTGGGTTTGTGTGTTGGTTTTGGTTGAATTGGTTTAGGTTATATAGATATACTTGCAGGGATAAGCGCGGCACGCTAGCCACCAGTGGAGTCGGAGGAGTGGGGATATCGATGGGCCGTGGCGAGCGATATAGATATACTCGTGCGGGCTAAAAAATAAACTTTAAAACTCGATTTCTATTGGAACGCGCCAAAAATCTCTTCAAGGGATTTTTCTATGTATATATACTATATATTTTTCTATTCTACTAATATATAAAGACATAAGGGACTATGTCTTTATATATTAAATGGAACATCTGTGCAAAATTTCGGCCGAATCGGGTGGAATAGCTTTTCGGGAGTTTATCCCGTAACGATAATAAAAAGGGGGGGGCGCCGAATGCTTAAAGGAAATATTTAAGATAAAATTTCGTAGCCGCAACCTTTCAGGAAAAATGCAAAAACGTCTGAATCTACAAAATTTGCGCAAACTTTTTTATTCCAGTTTATTGTTGGGTATAATAATGGATTGTGACTTATTTTTTACTAAGCGCCCCTATAATTTATCACTGATTCAGAAGGGCCCCCCCTTGTACCCCCCCCCAAATACGGCCGTCCGCGACAGAAATATCTCAACGTGATTTTAAATGATCCCAGCTAACCATGTACCGTAAATGTATCCCTCATGTGGAGTGCGCCGTACCGGTACTGTTACCACCTCGTACGTGCGTACGGTACTGGTACATGACCGATATGCCGTACGGTACGCTGTACCGCCAATGTACTAATACAGTACCGGTACAGTATCGCCACCGTGGAGCCACTGTAGACTGCAGTACGGTGTAACTCCAAGGTAGCGATATCTTGGAGGTACGAGTACGCTGGTATCCCGTAGCCTTACATTATCGATACTGTAGGGTACGGCGTACTCCACATTTGCGGTACGCTGTACTAATGGCTTGGTTAACTGCGGTACGTTGTACAGAGATTAGTAGGGAGATGCACAACGCTCCCCTTTTCGGCAGAGATTAGTAGGGAGATGTACAACGCGGCCCTTTTCGGCGTGCCTCGTAAATGGCGCTAAATCGCGGCGGCGAGTTCGGGAGTATGATTTCGTGATCATCGCCTCTGTCGAGGTTGCAGATTCCCTTGTAGCCGCGCGAGTCCGTGATCACCGTTCAAGTCGGTATCGCAGTCGCGTGAACACGAATGGGTAGCTCGGAGGGGGAAAAGTCTCTGCCCCTCGCAAATCGCGCTCGCTCGACGGGCGAACGGAGCGAGGTTTTCCGTCTGATCGAGCACGACATATATGTGTGGCCGTACTGCGGATTGGAATATGCATTAAATGAATGTCAATGTGAAAAACATGTATCGACATCATTGTTTTCTCTCGGTTGCCCGTTTATGCCGAAAATGCGGGTTAAAAAATTAACGACGAACCGCGTTGAGAAATAAAACGCCGAAATGACCGTGGAAGGTTCAAAAATAAATCTTGAGCTTTTGCCGCGATTGTTTCGGCATTTTTTTCAACAGTAAACATTATGGATAAGGGTATATCATAAATGTTTCTTTATCTGCAACGAGCGTTGTGGCTGAGTTGGCAGCGTGGCGGATTAACGATGCTTACGGTCCGAGTTCAATCCCCTGTGAATCAACTTTTTTTTCTTCATTTTATATTCAGAAAATTTCGAACATACACTCACTTTAGCTATTCTCGCCTGTTCAGGCATTATTTATGATATTTAATTCGCATATGCTTAATAAAAAAAAACGAGACATTGCTACCGGGGATCGAACCCGCGTCCAGTGCAGCCGGATCGCACGTAAAAGTTACCCCCTCTTTAGTCTCTTACGCGCCCATTACCCAATCATGGTAGCGCGTGACCGTGAGCGAGCGACGCTCGGATATCTTCGGAAAGAGCCGAGCACGGTTTAAGTTTCCCGACCGCGCCTTCGGCAGCTACATCACCATGGACGCTGAGCACGTTCATTTGCGGCCAAGCCGAAACGAAGGCTTCGAGGGAAAAAGGAATCTCAGCACGACTCAGGCACGCGCGAGGCTCTTAGATGATTTCAATGCTTGTTTAGTTCTTTTTCCTATTGAATAAAAGGTGCGGAGATATTCGGAGAAAAGTTATAGATAAAAAAAGAGAATTTCGTAAAAAAAACTTATTACATTTTTTTATCCCTCATAATTCTGAGAAATAATGAATTTCCGAAATTTTTGCAAACATTATTTTCCTTAAAGGGTAACACCACTGTAACGGCCTGCCACAAAGGGTTTTAGACAAATAATACTTGGGGTAATTATTAAGCATATATTAAAGTATATTGCAAAAAAATGTATGGGAAAATATTACAAAATGGCGACACTGCAGCAAGTTCTTCCGAGGCATGTTGAACTTAAGGTGCTCTGCGGCACGCAGTATAACTTGTGCCAATTTTAATCTGGCCAAATAATTTTTTTTTAATTAAATCTAGATGAGTGTTGCAAGTAAACCACGTAGGGGATTTTAGAAATATTGATTTTTGAGTAATTGACTTGTATTTGACTAAAAATGTTCAATTTTTTAAAGACAGTTATTTTTTAATAAATATTGTTTTAATTAACTTATGGAAAATCCCCTACGTGTTTCAGTAGCTACACTCATGTAGACTTAATAAAAAAGAAAACTCTTTCTTATACATTAAAAATGGCACAGTTATACTGCGTGCCACAGAGCTTCGACATGCTTCGGAAGAATTGCTGCAGTGTCGCCATTTTGTAATATTTTCGGATGACAAATTTATAGCAATATACTTAAATATATGCTCAATAAATACCGCAAGTATTATTTGTTTATCACATTTTCTTCCGCCAAAAAAATATCAAAAAATACGCTTCCTGTAAGGCCGTTACCAGTGGTGATACCCCTTAAAGAATGCATGTAATTTCCGAGATTTTTCCGTGATTGTAATAAAAATGATGAAATGTTCGGAAAAATTCGGATAAACTCGGATGTTTGCGTAAAAACAATTGTCCGCAAAACTCAGAATTCTTCATATTTGTTCCAATTCATAGAAAAATTCGGGAAATAATCGGAAAAATTTTCCGGAAAAATCGGAGTTTTTTGGACAAAAATTGCAATTCCGCTCATATACTTTCATCAAGCGATAAAGTATTATGATAATGCTTTATCGCTTGATGAAAGTATATGAGCGGAAATATATTTATATTCGTATTATATTCATTCAATAATTAACCAAATACTTTCATATACTATATGCTCATAGACTTTCATCAAGCGATAAAGCATTATCATAATGCTTTAGGGCTAAATAAATTTCCGCTTACTTTTATGAATTACAATTTATTTGGCATAGGGACGGGTGTGAGTAAAGCGCAATTTTTTCGAAGATAAATAAGTTGTAATTTAGATTTATTATTATATTTAAATTAACGCACAAACTAATAAAATAAGCGGTCAGAGTCCGCGAAAAATTTTTCGACACTAAAAGATAACTAATTAAAATAATGATGATAACTGATGTGTGTCATGTAAGTGTGACTGTAGTCTGTGAGTTATTTCTCGACGAAACGCGACTAGCTCCGAGACTGGGAAGCGAACTCGGGACCGGCTGTATTGGTATAGGTTTTCCGCAGTTTCCCTATACCCATGGCAGAAATGTCATGGTGAATGCAATACAGAGGGGGAAGTCGGCTGCGGCCGCAAGGTGGGGATATAAACGGGAATATGGGGTATGTATCAAGAGGGAAGAACCCTGTACAAGTGGAAGTTAAAAAAAATAAAAAAAGTGAATTATGATAACTAATAAAAATAACTAATCAAATAAGAATTAATAGCAATAATATAGGATTATAGAATAATAGGATCCCGCGCCCCTAGTGCAATTTTTTTTCCGAAAAACTCCGATTTCTTCCGAATTTTTCTATGAATTGGAACAAATATGAAGAATTCGGAGTTTTGCGGACAATTATTTTTACGCAAACATCCGAGTTTCTCCGAATGTCTCCGAATATTTCATCACTTTAATTACGATCACGGGAAAATCTCGGAAATTATATGAAGACTGTAAGGGGTAACACCACTGTAGCGGCCTTACAGGAAGCGTAGTTTTTAATATTTTTTTCCGGAAGAAAATGTGATAAACAAATAACACTTGCAGTATTTATTGAGCAGATACTTAAGTATATTGCTTGAAATTTTTATCCGAAAATATTACAAAATGGCGACACTGCAGCAATTCTTCCGAAGAATGACGAACCTTTGCGGCATGCAGTATAACTAGGCCAATTTTAACCTAAAAAAAATAATTTTGTTTTATTAAGTCTAAATGAACATTTTTAGTCAAATACTCGGCAATTACTCAAAAATCAATATTTCTAAAATCCCCTACGTAGTTCACTAGCTACACTCATCTGGATTTAATTTTAAAAAAAGATGGTTTTTACCAGATTAAAATTGACACAAGTTATACTACGTGCCGCAGAGCACCTTAAGTTCAACATGCCTCGGAAGAATTGGCTGCAGTGTCGCCATTTTGTAATATTTTCCCGTCCATTTTTTTTGCAATATACTTCAATATATGCTTAATAATTACCCCAAGTATTATTTGTCTAAAACACTTCGTGGCAGGCCGTTACAGTGGTGTTACCCCTTAACAATGTTTGCAAAAATTTCGGAAATTCATTATTTCGCAGAATTATGAGGGATAAAAAAATGCAATAAGTTTTTTCTACGAAAATCTCATTTTTTTTCATCTATAACATTTCTCCGAATATCTCCGCAGCCTTTCACTCAATAGGAAGAAGAAAAAGTTCCGAAAAAAATAAGAACAAGTTTGTTTTACGAAAATCTCATTTTTTTAATCTTCAAATTTTCTGTTAAATTTATCTTTAAAAATCTCATTTCTTTTCATCTTTAACTTCACTCCGAATATCGCCGCAGCCGTTCACTCAGGTCATAGGAAAAAGAGAAATTTCCGGGAAAAAAAATGAGAAATCATGAATTTTGAGTGAAAAAAAATGTGTTTTTGGGAAATAGACCAGAACTTGAATCGGTTTTAAATCATTTTTTCTCTGAAAATCTCAAATACGATTAAAATATGAAAAATTATGAAAAATTTGGAGAAAAATTTGCACCACGGGCCCCTGCGGGCCGAAGCCAGGAACGCTACCAACATGACCATCTCATCGCTTGTAGAATATGTGCATTTTCTGGTACTTACGATTCGCGGCCGGATGGATGATTGGCTTGTTTTTGGGGATAATGCTTTATCGCTTGATGAAAGTATGAGAATTAATATAATAATACGAATATAAATATATTTCCGCTTACTTTTATGAATTATATTTTATTTGGCATAAGGACGGGTGTGAGTAATTTTATTATCATATTTAAATTAACGTATAAACTAAAAAAAATAAGCAATCAGAGCGCGGGATTCATTTTTTGTATACATTAATAACGCAGAAAATCAAGAGCTAAATAAGCATTGAAATCATCTAAAAGCCTCGCGCGTGCCGTCGGGTGACGTCACACGCGAGTCGTGCTCAGATTGCTTTTTCCCTCGAAGCCTTCGTTTCGGCTTAGCCGCACATGAACGTGCTCAGCGTCCATGGATTGGTGCAGCTGCCGAAGGCGCGGTCGGGATACTTCGACCGTGCTCGGCTCTTTCCGAAGATGTCAAGCGTCGCTCGCTCACGGACACGCGCTACCATGATTGGGTGATGGCGCATAAGAGACTAAAGAGGGGGTAACTTTTACGCGCGATCTGACTGCACTGATCCCCGGTAGCAATGTCTTGTTTTTTTTATTAAGCATATACGAATTAAAAATCATAAATAATGCCTGAACAGGCGAGAATAGCTAAAGCGAGAGTGAGTTCGACATTTTCTGAATATAAAATGAAGAAAAAAAATGTTGATTCACCAGGGATTGAACTCGGACCGTAAGCATCGTTAATCCGCCACGCTGCCAATTCAGCCACAACGCTCATTGCAGATGTAGAATCATTTATGATACACCCTGATCCATAATGTTTACTGTTGAAAAAAAAAATGTCGAAACGATCGCGGCAAAGGCTCAATATTTCTTTGTGAACCTCCCACGGTCGTTACGGCGTTTTATTTTTCAACGCGGTTCGTCGTTAATTTTTTTAACCTGCATTTTCGGCATAAACGGGAAACCGAGAGAAAACAATGATCTCGATACATGTTTTTCACATTGAAATTCATTTAATGCATATTCCAATCCGCAGTACGGCCATACATATATGTCGAGCTCGATCGGACGGAAAACCTCGCTCCGTTCGCCCGTCGAGCGAGCGCGATTTGCGAGGGGCAGAGACTTTTCCCCTTCCGAGCTACCCATTCGTGTTCACGCTGACTGCGATACCGACTTGAACGGTGATCACGGACTCGCGCGGCTACAAGGGAATCTGCAACCTCGACAGAGGCGATGATCACGAAATCATACTCCCGAACTCGCCGCCGCGATTTAGCGCCATTTACGAGGCACGCCGAAAAGGGCCGCGTTGTACATCTCCCTACTAATCTCTGTTTTCGGCGTGCCTCGTAAATGGCGCTAAATCGCGGCGGCGAGTTCGGGAGTATGATTTCGTGATCATCGCCTCTGTCGAGGTTGCAGATTCCCTTGTAGCCGCGCGAGTCCGTGATCACCGCTCAAGTCGGTATCGCAGTCAGCGAGAACACGAATGGGTAGCTCGGTGGGGGAAAAGTCTCTGCCCCTCGCAAATCGCGCTCGCTCGACAGACGAACGGAGCGTGGTTTTCCGTCCGATCGAGCTCGACATATATGTGTGGCCGTACTGCGGATTGGAATATCCATTAAATGAATTTCAAAATGAAAAACATGTATCGAGATTATTGTTTTCTCTCGGTTGCCCGTTTATGCCGAAAATGCGGGTTAAAAAAATTAACGACGAACCGCGTTAAAAAATGAAACGCCGAAACGACCGTGGAAGGTTCAAAAACAAATCTTGAGCCTTTGCCGCGATCGTTTCCACATTTTTTTTCAACAGTAAACATTGTGGATAAGGGTGTATCATAAATGTTTCTATATCTGCAATGAGCGTTGTGGCTGAGTTGGCAGCGTGGCGGATTAACGATTTTACGGTCCGGGTTCAATCCCCGGTGAATCAACTTTTTTTTTTTTTTTTTCATTTTATATTCAGAAAATTTGGAACTTACTCTCGCTTTAGCTATTCTCGCCTGTTCAGGCATTATTTATGTACTTAATTCGTATATGCTTAATAAAAAAAACAAGACATTGCTACCGGGGATCAGTGCAGCCAGATCGCGCGTAAAAGTTACCCCCTCTCTAGGCTCTTACACGCCCTTCACTCATCATAGTAGCGCGTGTCCGTGAGCGAGCGACGCTTGGACATCGTCGGAAAGAGCCGAGCACGGTCGAAGTTTCTCGACCGCGCCTTCGGCAGCTACACCAACACATGGACGCTGAGCACGTTCATGTGCGGCCAAGCCGAAACGAAGGCTTCGAGGGAAAAAGCAATCTGAGCACGACTCACGCGTGACGTCACCCGACGTCACGCGCGAGGCTTTTAGATGATTTCAATGCTTATTTAGCTCTTGATTCTCTGCGTTATTAATGTATACAAAAAATATACCGCGCACGATAATCGCTTATTTTTTTAGTGTATACGTTAATTTAAATATAATAATAAATCTGAATTACAACTTATTTATCTTATATAAAATTGTTTACGCTTTACTCACATCCGTCCTTATGCCAAATAAATAATAATTCATAAAAGTAAGCGGAAATATATTTATATTCATATAATTATATTAATTCTCATACTTTCATGAAGCGATAAAGCATTATCCCCAAAAACAAGCCAATCATCCACCCGGCCGCGAATCGTAAATACCAGAAAGTGCACATATTCTACAAGCGATGAAATGGTCCCGTTGGTAGCGTTCCTGTCTTCGGTCCGCAGGGCCCCGTGGCGCAAATTTTTCTCCAAATTTTTCATAATCTCTCATATTTCAGTCATATTTGAGATTTTCGGAGAAAAAATGATTTAAAACCGATTCAAGTTCTGGTCCATTTCCCAAAAACACTTTTTTTTCACTGAAAATTCATGATATCTCATTTTTTTCCCGGAAATTTCTCTTTTTCCTATGACCTGAGTGAACGGCTGCGGAGGAATTAAGAGAGAAGTTAAAGATGAAAAGAAATGAGATTTTCGTCAAAAAAACTGATTATTATTTTTTTTCCGAAAATTTTCCTTTTTCCTATTACCTGAGTGAACGGCTGCGAAGATATTCGGGGAAAATTTAAAGATGAAAAAAATGAGATTTTCGTAAAAAAAAACTTGTTCTTATTTTTTTTCGGAACTTTTTCTTTTTCCTATTGAGTGAAAGGCTGCGGAGATATTCGGAGAAAAATTATAGATGAAAAAAAATGAGATTTTCGTAAAAAAAACTTATTACATTTTTTTATCCCTCATAATTCTGAGAAATAATGAATTTCCGAAATTTTTGCAAACATCATTTTCCTTAAGGGCTAACACCACTGGTAACACCACTAACGGCCTGCCACGAAGCGTTTTAGACAAATAATACTTGTGGTAATTATTAAGCATATATTGAAGTATATTCCAAAAAAAAATGTACGGGAAAATATTACAAAATGGCGACACTACAGCGAATTCTTCCGAGGCATGTTGAACTTAAGGTGCTCTGCGGCATGTAGTATAACTTGTGCCAATTTTAATCTGGACGGAATAATTATTTTAATTAAATCTAGATGAATGAAATCTAGACTTAATAAAACAAAATTCCTTTTTTAGTTTAAAATTGGCACAGTTATACTGCGTGCCGCAGAGGTTCGACATGCTTCGGAAGAATTGCTGCAGTGTTGCCATTTTGTAATATTTTCGGATGAAAAATTTATAGCAATATACTTAAGTATATGCTCAATAAATACCGTAAGTATTATTTGTTTATCGCATTTTCTTCGGCCAAAAAAAAATATCAAAAAATACGCTTCCTGTAAGGCCGTTACAGTGCTGTTACCCCTTAAAGTCTTCATATAATTTCCGAGATTTTCCCGTGATTGTAATTAAAATGATGAAATATTCGAAAAAATTCGAAGAAATTCGGAGAAACCCGGATGTTTGCGTAAAAATAATTGTCCGCAAAACTCCGAATTCTTCATATTTGTTCCAATTCATAGAAAAATTCGGAAAAATTTTCCGGAAAAAATCGGAGTTTTTCGGAAAAAAATTTGCACTAGGGGCGCGGGATCGTTCCCCGCGCTCAGTGCTTTTTTAAAATTATTATTACTATTAATTCTTATTTGATTAGTTATTTTTATTAGTTATCATCATCATTTTAATTAGTTATCTTTTAGTGTCGAAAAATTTATCGTGCACTCTGACCGCTTATTTTATTAGTTTGTACGTTAATTTAAATATAATAATAAATCTAAATTACAACTTATTTATCTTATAGAAAAAAGTAAAAAACAGTAGAGGAAAGAAACGGGCACAATGAAGGGAAAGAATAGGTGACAAACGCGAAAAGCGTGTACCTAAGAAAAAAAACCAATAACAAAAAAAAATTAGATTTTCGTAAAAAAAAATTATTACATTTATTATCCCTAATAATTCTGAGAAATAATGAATTTCCGAAATTTTTGCAAACATTATTTTCCTTAAGGGGTAACACCACTGTAACGGCCTGCCACGAAGCGTTTTAGACAAATAATACTTGGGATAATTATTAAGCATATATTGAAGTATATTGCAAAAAAATGTTATGGGAAAATATTACAAAATTGCCACACTGCAGCAAATTCTTCCGAGGCATGTTGAACTTAAGGTGCTCTAAGGCATGTAGTATAACTTGTGCCAATTTTAATCTGGACGAAATAATTTTTTAAATTAAATCTAGATGAATGAAATCTAGACTTAATGAAACAAAATTCCTTTTTTAGATTAAAATTGGCACAGTTATACTGCGTGTTGTAATTTAGATTTATTATTAAATATAGTAATAAGTCTAAATTACAACTTATTTATCTTTTAAAAGAATTGTTTGCGCTTTACTCACACCCGTCCCTATGCCAAATAAATTATAATTCATAAAAGTAAGGGGGCGTCCATTAATTACGTGAGGCATTTAGGGGAGGGGGGGAGGGGGTCGAGCGAAATCTCACCCAATCTCACGTGGGGGAGAGGGGGGGCTTCGGCAAATATCACGTAATTTTTAGTAGTTTTAGTAATTTTAGTAATGACGTAATTTTTATCACGTAGAGACAGTCTCCCTACTACTTTACATGGTGGAGTAAATGGTACTACAACCGCAGTTACTTCTACTACAATTTATTTTCCGTGAACGTATGCATTTTGAAAAATCTCACGTGAGATTAGGGGAGGTGGGAGGGGGTCGAGCTAAATCTCACGGCATCTCACCAGGGGGAGAGGGGGGGTCGAAAAATCGCCAAAATCACCTCACGTAATTAATGGATGCCCCCTAAGCGGAAATTTATTTATATTCGTATTATCATATTCATTCTCATATACTTTCATCAAGCGATTAAGCATTATGATAATGCTTTATCGCTTGATGAAAGTATATGAGAATGAATATAATAATAGGAATATATTTCCGCTTACTTTTATGAATTACAATTTCTTTGACATAGGGACGGGTGTGAGTGAAGCGCAAAAAAAATTTCAGAAGTAAAATAAGTTGTAATTTAGATTTATTATTATATTTAAATTAACATATAAACTAATAAAATAAGCGGTCAGAGTGCGCGGTACATTTTTCGACACTAAAAGATAACTAATAAAAATAATAATGATAACTAATAAAAATAACTAATCAAATAAGAATTAATAGTAATAATAATTTTTAAAAAGCACTGAGCGCGGGGAACGATCCCGCGCTCCTAGTGCAAATTTTTTTCCGAAAAACTCCGATTTTTTCCTGAAAATTTTTCCGAATTTTTCTATGAATTGGAACAAATATGAAGAATTCGGAGTTTTGCGGACAATTATTTTTACGCAAACATCGGGGTTTCTCCGAATTTCTTCGAATTTTTTCGAATATTTCATCATTTTAATTACAATCACGGGAAAATCTCGGAAATTATATGAAGACTTTAAGGGGTAACACCACTGTAACGGCCTTACAGGAAGCGTATTTTTTGATATTTTTTTTTGGCCGAAAAAATGCGATAAACAAATAATACTTGCGGTATTTATTGAGCATATACTTAAGTATATTGCTATAAATTTTTCATCCGAAAATATTACAAAATGGCGACACTGCAGCAATTCTTCCGAAGCATGTCGAACCTCTGCGGCACGCAGTATAACTGTGCCAATTTTAATCTAAAAAAGGAATATTGTTCCATTAAGTCTAGATTTCATTCATCTAGATTTAATTTAAAAAATTATTTCGTCCAGATTAAAATTGGCACAAGTTATACTACATGCCTTAGAGCACCTTAAGTTCAACATGCCTCGGAAGAATTTGCTGCAGTGTCGCCATTTTGTAATATTTTCCCGTACATTTTTTTTGCAATATACTTCAATATATGCTTAATAATTACCCCAAGTATTATTTGTCTAAAACGTTTCGTGGCAGGCCGTTAGTGGTGTTACCAGTGGTGTTAGCCCTTAAGGAAAATGATGTTTGCAAAAATTTCGGAAATTCATTATTTCTCAGAATTATGAGGGATAAAAAAATGTAATAAGTTTTTTTTACGAAAATCTCATTGTTGTTCATCTATAATTTTTTTCCGAATATCTCCGCAGCCTTTCACTCAATAGGAAAAAGAAAAAGTTCCGAAAAAAAATAAGAACAAGTTTTTTTTTACGAAAATCTCATTTTTTTTCATCTTTAAATTTTCCCCGAATAGCTTCGCAGCCGTTCACTCAGGTAATAGGAAAAAGGAAAATTTTCGGAAAAAAAATAATAATCAGTTTTTTTGACGAGAATCTCATTTCTTTTCATCTTTAACTTCTCTCTGAATTCCTCCGCAGCCGTTCACTCAGGTCATAGGAAAAAGAGAAATTTCCGGGAAAAAAATGAGATATCATGAATTTTCAGTGAAAAAAAAGGGTTTTTGGGAAATGGACCAGAACTTGAATCTGTTTTAAATCATTTTTTCTCCGAAAATCTCAAATATGACTGAAATATGAGAGATTATGAAAAATTTGGAGAAAAATTTGCGCCACGGGGCCCTGCGGACCGAAGACAGGAACGCTACCAACGGGACCATTTCATCGCTTGTAGAATATGTGCACTTTCTGGTATTTACGATTCGCGGCCGGGTGGATGATTGGCTTGTTTTTGGGGATAATGCTTTATCGCTTGATGAAAGTATGAGAATTAATATAATTATACGAATATAAATATATTTCCGCTTACTTTTATGAATTATTATTTATTTGGCATAAGGACGGATGTGAGTAAAGCGTAAACAATTTTATATAAGATAAATAAGTTGTAATTCAGATTTATTATTATATTTAAATTAACGTATACACTAAAAAAATAAGCGATTAGAGTGCGCGGTACATTTTTTGTATACATTAATAACGCAGAGAATCAAGAGCTAAATAAGCATTGAAATCATCTAAAAGCCTCGCGCGTGACGTCGGGTGACGTCACGCGTGAGTCGTGCTCAGATTGCTTTTTCCCTCGAAGCCTTCGTTTCGGCTTGGCCGCACATGAACGTGCTCAGCGTCCATGTGTTGGTGTAGCTGCCGAAGGAGCGGGCGAGAAACTTCGACCGTGCTCGGCTCTTTCCGAAGATGTCCAAGCGTCGCTCGCTCACGGACACGCGCTACTATGATTGGTTGGGCGTGTAAGAGACTAGAGAGGGGGTAACTTTTACGCGCGATCTGGCTGCACTGATCCCCGGTAGCAATGTCTTGTTTTTTTTATTAAGCATATACGAATAAAATATCATAAATAATGCCTGAACAGGCGAGAATAACTAAAGCAAGAGTAAGTTCGAAATTTTCTGAATAAAAAATGAAGAAAAAAAAAGTTGATTCACCGGGGATTGAACCCGGACCGTAAAATTGTTAGTCCGCCACGCTGCCAACTGAGCCACGATGCTCATTGAAGATAAAGAAACATTTATGATACACCCTTATCCATAATGTTTACTGTTGAAAAAAAATATGAAAACGATCGTGGCAAAGGCTCAAGATTTCTTTTTGAACCTTCCACGGTCGTTTCGGCGTTTTATTTTTCAACGCGGTTCGTCGTTAATTTTTTTAACCCGCATTTTCGGCATAAACGGGCAATCGAGAGAAAACAATGATCTCGATACATGTTTTTCACTTTGAAATTCATTTAATGGATATTCCAATCCGCAGTACGGCCACACATATATGTCGAGCTCGATCGGACGGAAAACCTCGCTCCGTTAGCCTGTCGAGCGAGCGCGATTTGCGAGGGGCGAGACTTTACCCCCACCGAGGCTACCCAGTCGTGTTCTCGCTGACTGCGATACCGACTTAAGCTGTGATCACGGAATCGCGCGGCTACAAGGGAACCTGCAACCTCGACAGAGGCGATGATCACGAAATCATACTCCCGAACTCGCCGCCGCGATTTAGCGCCATTTACGAGGCACGCAGAAAAGGGGAGCGTTGTACATCTCCCTACTAATCTCTGCGTTGTACGCTTGGTTAAGCGGTACGCTGTACGCTTGGTTAACTGGGATGCGCTGTCTCCTACCGAACCACCCAAAGCTTGGTCGGTCAGTCGACCATTAATACAAGCGGGACAGCGCTATAGCCCGATAGGCATACGCGAGAGAGAAACAACCGCGAGAGGCGTGCCTTGAACCTCTATCATTGTGTGTGGCACACCGATACATCGCCGCGCAGTCTACCGGCGGAAATACTAAGTACATTTTTTCTGCCAAATATTAACACGGGCCGTGGAGTTCCATGTAATATCTGTTCTTTGGTCGTTACCTAGATTTATTTAATGTATAAATTATTACCGCCGGCAAAACTCGTATCCACGAGCAGACGACTCGTCAGCTGGGACGAGAGCCGATAAACGCTGCCCTTCTCACGTTACTTTTTTTGGCGTGATGCTATGAAGTGTAATCTCGAACGAATCTCGAACAACAAGTGTGGAAGAATTTTCGTGTAAAAAATCGCCCGAAAATTCGGCCGAATATTATGAGATCTCAAGACTGAGTAGACGAATCGATAAATTACCCAAACAAAATCGATAGGAAAAAATAACATTTCTTTGGTAAAATGTCATTAGATTTTTTATTCATCCCCGTGTTTTCGCGTAATTTCGAATCCAAGTTAAAGCGTCGTCTGCTAAAGCCCATCTTATTGTATAAAGAGTCGCGGCGTGTCGTGAGTCCGTCAATGGCGTCGAGATCGGTGGGTCGACCAATGGCGTCAAATCGGTTTTTTTTATTACTTTGCGTCGAGACGCTGCCGCGTCTCTTGATCTAGTCCGAATAATCTTGCTTCCATGGCATTTTAATCATTTGTAAATTCTTTTCCTTCCCCTGGTTGAAATATCGGTTGAAGAGAAACCAAAGGCTTTAATAGTTTCATTTCACCCTTTCTAACGTACCCGAGTAGAAATTTGGCTAGTCTGAGTTACGACTAAGTAACTGGCTCGCTATGAGCTAGTAATATTGTGAATGTTTTGGTATCCAGCTCTTGTCTAGTTACTGCCTAGCTGATCTTGGTCACAAATGACAAAGTAAGGTTATGTGACTACGCGTTGTTCCATAGAGTGAGTGACTCATGGCTGGTTAACTAACTTGAGTTTCAGATGGCTTTGCAAAGTAAATAAATTCTCAAGTGGGCATGACGCCATGACCTAGCCAACACTAGCTAATTGCGGCTATGCACCCCTTGGCTAGTCACTACCCAGCCGATCTTGGTCACAAATTACAAAGTGTGGTTATGTGACTACATGTAGTTTCATCGAGCGATTGTCTGATGGCTGGCTAAGCAACTTGAGTTACAGATAGCGTTGCGAATGCAAGCATTCTCAAGTCGGTATCACGCCATGACCTAGCCAGCTATGCGACTGTGCACCCCTTGGCTAGTCACTGCCCAGCTGAGCTTGGCCATGACTGATAAAGTGTGGTTATCCGAGTGGAAAAAGTAACTCATCACCGCCTAGCCACAACCTAGTAAAGTGATGTTTCGAATCGCCATTAGCTAGCCGTCGTAGCGATTGACTACCCAGCCTTGTAACGCTTTGTTCCTCTAGTAACTGAATACAAAAATTAGATGGTGACTAGATAGAAAGAAATATCCCAGGGCTGTATTATATTTCTGACCTAGCCATGACATCGTTTTTTCAGATAGCGACTGGGAACAAAACATTACGTGGCGATAAGATAAAAAAAAGTTTGCGGCTATATATTTATATTTTCGTGGTTTTTTTTACATTATTTACATCATTGGACCCTTTTACGACATTCTTCGTCGTTCATTAAGGGGTTACCCCCACTTGCGATTTTGAAAAAATCGTTTTTTTTTATTGCATTTTTTTGAAGTATAAGTATCTGAGAATATTTCTTGAAAATTTCAAGTCGATCCGAACAAAATTGACTGAGATATGAGCGTTGAAAGAGAAGAATCCGTTGTGTAAACGACCGGAAATTGAAACTTTAAACGCGTTTTTCTCAAAATGGCATTTCTGAAGTCGGTGACCAAGATTACTCGAACACTAATGAACCGATCTTCTTGAAATTTTGCAGGCTTATTTAATACATAAAAATGTAGTCTTCAATTGTTCGATTTTTTTTCGAAAAAATGGCCGTTTTATAGCCAAAAAACGGCCGTTTTTTTTCGTTAATATCGAACCATTAACTTTGACTGTCCGCCATTTTGTGAAAAATGAATATTTTTTAAAATCCTTCGATTAAAGACTAGTTTATACTTATATTTGACTAAATCCATCCGCATTTTTTTTCAGATGATCCACTTCGCCGCAATGTTGGTCACCGCAAACCGTGTATATAAAAACATTATTTCATTGACGGCCATTTGCCACTAAACAATGTAATATTTTTCAATAAAAAAATTACTGAAAGTTCTTCAAGATGTGTTCTTTGAGATGGTATATTGATCGATTAAAAAAGTTTTGTAGTTTTCTTTTAAAAAATTCATGAAGAAGGCCTTTTTGCGCTACAAGTGGGGGTAACGCCTTAATTAGGGTTATGATATTTGTGCTGTAAATATATTAATGGTTCAATCTTAAATTATTTCAGAAAAACGCTTACACCGTAACATGGTTTCGATCAAGGGACCTCTGGATCATGAGTTGTGAAGTTGTCCGCTGAGCCAATTCTACTTGTTTAATTTCTGAATTTCCTAATCGTCTACATATGTTACATTACACAATGTCAGATTATTGAAAAATGGGTGGATGAACAAATGTAAATAACATTATCGAATCGATGACTCAATTGCGTTCGCATTGAGAGCGATAATCGCATAGAATTACATAACCTTAAATTGTATTTGTCCGATCATTTATTCCGGCCAGTGCGGCCGCAGTTGGAAAGTGTTGGCTAGGTCATCGCGAGATACCGACTTGAGGATTTTATTCATTCGCAACGTCATCTGTAACTCAAGTTGCTTAACCAACCATGAGCCAGTCGCTCGATGGAACTACACGTATTCATATAACCACACTTTGTCATTTGTCACCAAGATCGGCTGGGCAGTGACTAGCCAAGGGGTGCACAGCAGCAGTTAGCTGGCTAGGTCATGGCGAGATATCTACTTGACAATTGTTGCATTCGCAACGCCATCTATAACTCAAGTGGCTTAGCCAGCCATGAGCCAATCGCTCGATGGAACTACATGTAGTCACATAACCACACTTCGTAATTTGTGACCAAGATCGGCTGGGCCCCACTAGCCAAGGGGCGCATAGCGGCACTTATCTAGTGTTGGCTAGGTCATGGCGTCATGCCCACTTGAGAATTTTTTTCTTTTGCAAAGCCATCTAAAACTCAAGTAAGCTAGCCAGCCATGAGTCATTCGCTCGATGGAACTACACGTAGTCACATAACTTTACTTTGTAATTTGTGGCCAAGATCAGCTGGGCAGTGACTAGACAAGGGCTGGATAACAAAACATTCACAATATTACTAGCTCGTAGCGAGCCAACCATTGGTCAGTTCGTAGGAGCTCAATTGGGCGAGCCAGTTACTAGGTCGTAACTCAGACAGGCTAGAACAATTTCTACTCGGGTACCCGAGTGTAAAACGTAACTCATCACCGCCTACCCACAAGCTAGTAAAGTGATGTTTCGAATCGCCATTAGCTAGCCGTCTTAGCGATTGACTACCCAGCCTTGTAACGCTTTGGTCCTCTAGTAACTGAATACAAAAAATGAGATGGTGACTAAGAAAGAAAGAAAGAAATATCCCAGGCATGAATTTATATTTCTGACCTAGTCATGACATAGTTTTTTCAGCTAGTGACTGGGAACAAAAAATTAGGTGGCGATTAGATTGAAAAAAAATTGCGGCTATTTATCTTTTCGTGATTTTTTTTTCACATTATTTACATCATTGGACCCTTTTACGATATTCTTCGTCGTTCATTAATTAGGGTTATGATAATATTTGCGCTGTAAATATATTAATGGTTCAATTTTTAATTATCTCAGACAAACGCTTACGCCGTAACGTGGTTTCGAACCCGGGATCTCTGGGTGATGAGTTGTGACGTTGTTCACTGAGCCATTTCTACTTGTTTAATTTCTGAATTTTCCAATCGTCCACATATGTTACACTAGAAAATGTCAGATTATTGAAAAATGGGTGGATTAACAAATGTCAATAACATTATCGAATCAATGACTCAATTGCGTTCGCATTGAGAGCGATAATCGCATAGAATTACATAACCTTAAACTGTATTTGTCCGATCATTTATTCCGGCCAGTGCAGCCACAGTTGGGAAGTGTTGGCTAGGTCATCGCGAGATACCGACTTGAGGATTTTATTCATTCGCAACGTCATCTGTAACTCAAGTTGCTTAACCAACCACGAGCCAATCGCTCGATGGAACTACACGTATTCACATAACCACACCTTGCCATTTGTGACCAAGATCGGCTGGGCAGTGACTAGCCGTGGGGTGCACAGCAGCAGTTAGTTGGCTAGGTCATGGCGAGATACCTACTTGCAAGTAGGTATCTCGCTATGAGAATGCTTGCATTCGCAACGCCATCTGTAACCCAACTTGATCAGCCAGCCATGAGCCAATCGCTCGATGGACCTACATGTAGTCACATAACCACACTTTGTAATTTGTGACCAAGATCGGTTGGACAGTGACTCGCCAACGGGCGCATAGCCTCAGTTAGCTAGTGTTGGCTAGGTCATGGCGTCATTCCCACTGGAGAATTTTTTTTTTGCAAAGCCATCTAAAACTTAAGTTAGCTAGCCAGCCATGAGTCATTCGCTCGATGGAACTACACGTAGTCACATAACCTCACTTTGTCATTTGTGATCGAGATCAGCTGGGCAGTGACTAGACCAGGGCTGGATGACAAACCATTCATAATATTACTGGCTCATAGCGAGCCAACCATTGGTCATCTCGTATGAGCTGAATTGGGCGGGCCAGTTACTAGGTCGTAACTCAGACAGGCTAAAACAATTTCTACATATGTGAATACGTGTAGTTCTATCAAGCGAATGGCTCATGGCTGGCTAAGCAACTTGAGTTACAGATGGCGTTGCGAATTAAAAAATTATCAAGTAAGTATCTCGCCATGACCTAGCCAGCTAACTGCGGCTGTGAACCCCTTGGCTAGTCACTGCCCAGCCGATCTTGGTCACAAATGATAACGTGTGATTATGTGACTGCGTGTAGTTCCATCGAGCGACTGGTTCATAGTTGGTTAGCCAACTTCAGTTACAGATGACGTTGCGAATGAATAAAATCCTCATGTCGGTATCTCGCGATGACCTAGCCAACACTTCCCAACTGCGAAACCACTAGCTGGAATAAGTGATCGAGCAAATATAATTTAAGGTTATGTAATTCTATGCGATTATCGCTCTCAATGCGAACGGAATTGAGTCATTGATCCGGTAATGTTATTTACATTTGTTAATCCACCCATTTTACAATAATCTGACATTGTGTAATGTAACATATGTAGACATGAAAATTCAGAAATTAAACAAGTAGAACTGACTCAGTGGACAACGTCAAAACTTATCAACCAGAGGTCCCGGGATCGAAACCACGTTACAACGTAAGCGTTTGTCTGAGATAATTTAAAATTGAACCATTAATATATTTACAGCGCAAATATCGTAACCCTAATTAATGACAACGAAGAATATCGTAAAAGGGTCCAATGATATAAGTAATGTGCAAAAAAACCACGAAAATAAGAATATATAGCCGCAATTTTTAAAAATCTAATCGCCACCTAATTTCTTTGTTCCCAGTCGCTACCTGAAATGGCTAGGTCAGAAATATAATACAGCCGTGAGACATTTCTTTCTACCTAGTCACCATCTACTTTTTTATATTCAGTCACTAGGGAACCAAAGCGTTACAAGGCTGGGTAGTCAATAGCTAAGACGGCTAGCTAATGGCGATTCCAAATATCACTTTACCAGCTTGTGGCTAGGCGGTAATTTCCACTCGGGTAAATAGTGGTACGTTGTAAAATATTGAGGCTTTGCGATAGCTAGTATTCATCTTGCCCCATTACACGTTTAACGAATTAACAAAAAAACACGCAATGACCTTGAAAACTTTTGACAAACCGTTCTTATTATATTAATAATAAGTCCTTTCATTGTGATTGCGTACCTGTCTCGAATCAACGTCAGCAACTCAAATGAACTTAAACGATGTAAACTTGACCAAAAATTAGATCGTCTTCTCAAAAAATTGATATTGTTTTCTCACTCAAGACGCGTGCTCCGCCACAGTTAATACTTTGATACTCATTCACCTCCACGTCAGCCCGCCAAACTCCCACGGGAGCACTGTGCTCGCACACACTGATCAGTAGCGAGGCTTATGATCCATCTTACCCCGCGTATTGGTCTTGCCCCAAGTTCCCCTGTATATATTTGTATAGTCGTCCGTATTGTTCACAATGCTTGGCCATCCGGAAAATTAAGCAAATCGTTTTTTTTCTTTTCGTTTTATTATTCTACAGACTTTTTTGAATACGTCGATGAAAACTGTTTAATGATACTCATAAAATTAGCCGATTTAAAAAATTATACGGAGTATGCTCGGAAAGCGCAGTCGAAAAGCAACAACTTTAGACGCGTTTTTCTCAAAAATATGCCCGTCTCGAATCAACATCAGGAACTTAAATGAACTCAAACGATGGTAAACTTTACAAAAAATCAGATCGCTTTCTCAAACAAATCGATATTGTTTACTCACTCGAGCACTATGCTCGCACACAGCACACACTGCTTAGTAGCTGGCGTTGTGTGTGTGTGTGTGTGTGTGTGTGTGTGTGTGTGTGTGTGTGTGTGTGTGTAGCACATATAATGTAGCGTTAGAGCCCCCGCAGACTGCAGACTTTCCGTCGGCCGATAGTTTGGTCGGATTCTTAATCAGTATAAACATGTATGCAAGTGCGCACATTATAACGATTTGGTATCGGCCGATAAATAAGTTTGATAGGCTGAACGATTGCCTTCAAACTGAATTATATTTCGTGTCTCGTTCTCGATGATAAGAAATGTAGTCATGCTTGTCATGCCGAAAACTTCACAACGTTTAAAGCGTAACTCCAATATTAAATAAAGTAATAGAGAATAACAGCCTTCATCCCGCTATCGAGGCTGTCCTCTCTCCATATTATTTCGTTGTGTCAAAGCTTCATGACGTGACATTTTTTTTTTCGCGTAGTTTGTGAAAAAGTTTTTCCCTTTGCGTGCATTATGCCTGAGCATAAGAAAAGGAAACGTTCAAGATCACGCTCTCGTGATAATAATCATTCAAAACGAAAATTTGACGAAAAAATTTCGGATCTTCAACATCAGATTGACAATTTGACAAAGATAGTGGAAACGCTTATAAATGTTCAAAAAGAACAGATTTCTCAGCAAATTCCCAGTCAATCTGCCCCATTATCAGAAAAAATGCCTGATAATGATTCAATTGGTAAGTGATATATTCTCTTTTCTCCATACGAGATTCGAGAAACAATGCCCACACGGCTTGTCGGGTCCTCACGACCATTTCGGAATTTTTTTTCCTGGTGACTTGTTCAACAAGAACTTATTTAGTCACTCCTTTTCACAATAAGTGATTTTCCCAGACCTTGCTTCTTTTCTCTTCAGATTGTGAAGAAGTGGTGGAGAAAATTTCTCCACCTCCAAAAGCAATAACAGAGTCCGAAATTCTTAAAGATTCTGAGCCTCCTGTTGTTGATATTTCATCCAAGGACGAGGCTTTAAAGATTTTGGGAATGGATCTGAACGATTGCAATTTCAAAGAGGTCAATATCACTCTGAATTGACCAACACTTGGTTAAAATGGAAAAATGAGGGTTTTCCAGAGAAGAATAAAAAAGAAATATTGGGCTTGTACAACCGGAAAGGTTCTTTCTTCGTTGAAGCCGCAAAATTAAATTTGGAAATTGTACCTCTCCTCTCTGATATCGCCAAAAAAGAGATCTGCATTTTATCGACTCCCAAAATTGTGTGGGCACTGCTATAGCTGCTCTGGGTGCTGCAGTTTCTTTAATTCTCAATTCTCCTGACGAAGGAGTTGACGAGTCAATCCTTACGGACTACGTCAGCCATGCTGGACAAATGCTGACTGATGTTTTTTTTATCAACAGTCAGTTGCCAGGAAATCATTCATCACTTCACAGCTCAATAAAAATGTTAATCCAGTAGTGGAAAAAATACTTTCGGATATGTGGCTTTATGGCGATAATTTGAAAGAAAAAGTCAAGGATTTAAAAGAAATCGAAAAGGCCTGTTCGGACATCAAGGAGAAAGTTACTCCGAAATCTTTTCCACGATCACGGGATCGGGAAAACGTCAAATACCCACCTGCGAATTATCGCCAGGTGGGTCACAACAGAAGCGCCGTCATCTGAGGTTCAAAAAGAATTTCAAGAACCCACAGAACCCTCCCAAGACACCCTTCCAGACGACGAACCAATCTTTCTCGAAGAAGTAAAGGTGCTTAAACCTTCTGGTCGTCTTTGCCGCTTCATTGAAAGATGGAAACAGATTATGTCCGATAAATTTATTTTAGGCTGTGTAAATGGATATAAGATTCCTTTCACGGTAACCCCTGCTGCAAATTCCCACACAGGAACCTGTATAGGAACCCGTACGGGATCCCACGTGGTGTTTTCGTACAGGGAACCCGTACGGGTTCCTGTATGGGATCCCACGTGGTAACCCGTAAGGGTTCCTGTATGGGAACCCATACCGGATCCCACGTGGTGTTTTCGAACAGGGAACCCGTACGGGATCCTACGTGGTGACCCATACGGGTTCCAGTATGGGATCCCGTACGGGATCTCACGTGGTAACCTGTACGGGTTCCTGTATGGGAACCCATACGGGATTCCACGTGGTGTTTTCGTACAGGGAACCCGTACGGGATCCCAGGTGGTGACCCATACGGGTTTCTGTATGGGATTCCGTACGGGATGCCACGTGATAACCCGTACGGGTTCCTGTATGGGAACCCATACGGGATAAGTAGTAGGGCTATGCCGATTCTAACTCAAGTGGTGGCATCTCAGGGGGAGCGGGGGGAGGGCCCGCGGGCGGTGTCCAGGGGGGGTTCAGAGGGCGGGGTTTCGGGGGAGGGTCCAGCGTGGGGAAGCCAAGTGCGGTGGTACGGTGGAGGGGGATCATCGGGCGCGTGTGAGGGTGGGCGTTTAGGGGGGGGGTCCATGGCGGGGATCCAGGGGGTGGTGTGCAGGGGGGATCCGGGGGGGATGTCTAGGGGGGGAGGGTCCAGGGGCTATGTCCGGGAGGGGGCACTGGGCGCGAGTGACGTCACAGAGTGGCCTCTGTGGAGGGCCATGTGGTCCTTGGAGCGACTGGTGGGGACGCCATCTCAAAGCTCGCCGACAGACAGGTCCTGACAGGTTTCTCGGGAAAACTATAATCTTTAGGGATCAAAGGGACCGTAGATGGACCACTTGAGCGCAGCTCTTGTCGAGGCCTCCATTCCGAAGTATGACGTCAAGATGTTCGCATGTGCGAGTATGTACGCAGTGCATCCGGCCAAGCACCCCCTGGACTTGACCAAAAACGAGCTCGAACAGGTTCCAAAGGTCTTGCTCCTAAAATATTGGGGTAAATATGTTGGCTTATTGTGGGATCGTTTACCAGAATACCATCGGAATGACAGTGAAGTGATATCATATCTTCCATGCTTGGAGCATTATAATACGCCACAGATGAAAGATCACATCGATGGCCCCCCACCTCAACGTCGGGAGTGTAAAAAATGCTGTGAAAATTCTCCACGTATTGGGTTCTTCGAACGTGTTTGAACCTGTTTTTCGGGAGCGCGAAAAATGTCTGGGGAAAATTCTCCACGGTTCTTCGAACCTGTTTTTCACGATTGGAAAAGAGGGGAGAGGCTTCAAAATTTGAGAGGGAGGCTTACGAGGCAGATTATATTTCTGTGGACCAAGCTTAGACTGCACTATTCCACTGCACCATCAACATCTAAAAGAACTTTGAAAGTGCGCGGAAAATGGATCTCTCGAGTATCAACAAAGTCGGTCGCATGGTAGAATTCCTCCCAACGAAGAAGCTCTCAGAACTCCCCGTTGAAAGCCGGAGATTAGTCGGAACGACTAATCTCCGACATAAGGGCAGTACAAACCAAATTTGGGAAACGCTACATCGTAGAGATCGCGGATGAGTTCTCTGTCTTCTTACCGGCGCGACTTGTGAAGGCCGTAGACCAAGATCCGACAATGTTCGAGAGTATGCTGCAAGTGGCACGCGATGGTCAGCTCTGCATGCAGTATATTGGTGGAAAATACAACAGTGTCGAGTTCCGTCGTCTCTAAACATAGTGGACGGAAAAAAACTCGTTGGAACACCATCGTCAAACGGCTGTCCGCATCATCGAGAGTATGCTGCAACTGGTCAACTCAGTGGTTGGGAACTACAACAGCGTGCCATCGTCTCTAAGCGTGGAGACAAAATTGCGCACCGCCGTTTGCATGGTTTTTTTTTCAAAGTGCTGACTATGTAAAAATGTATCTGTTTAATCGAATTGTAAATGATAGATGTTTTCGTCGTAAAATAAAGAATACAATTGACATTTTCATCGAGATGTGTTTTATTCATTCAAAAAATCCCTCGCTCACGCTTCGTATACGGCCAACCAGCTTTTCACCGATTTTACACTCTCATGGGCGCAGTTCGTGTTGAAGGGATGATAGGGGCATTTGGAGTTTGTGATTTTGGGCAGCTTCTGCAGCGATGGACAGTCCAGAGTCTCCGAGTCGATAACGTTTGTCGCGGGATCCATGAATCTTGATAGCCATGCGCATTTTCCGAATCCCTTCGCATAGATGGTGGGGGCTCCTTGCAAGATTTCTCGAATTATCTTTCTAGCTGCCTCGTATGGTATGCCATTATGATCCCATCGAATTCCATGGAAATTGCGTTCCAGCCACTTGTTTGTCATTTTGTAATTGGCCGGTAAAGAGTCCCATGCAAATGGTGCGTCGAAGGCGAGCGTCAGCGGTTCAGCATTCTTCTCATGGAGTTTGACGATGGACATCTCCTGCAGGACAAATTCGTTGACGGGTCTCTTAAAGCCCTGCAGATCGACGATAAGCTCCATGTTGACTGAAGTGGATGTCCATTGGCATGATTTTATACCATTTTTTTAACTCCACCACTGATTGGATTGTACTCTTCGTGAGACGTTGCAGAGACTTCCGAAGACATTCATAAGACGTTCGAAGACATTCAAGAGACGTTCGAAAACATTCATAAGGCGTTTGAAGACATGCATGAGGGGTTCAAAGAGTTTCAATAGACTTTCTACGACGTCATGAGACGTTTGAAGGTATTCGTGAGGCCTTCAAGAGACTTTCGAAAACTTTTAAAGACATCCATGAGAGGTTCGAAGACATTCAAGATCTCTGACAATATTCATAATACGTTTGAAGACATCGATGAGGGGTTCGACGACGTTTTAGAGACTTTCAAAGACATTCACGAGGGGTTCGAAGACGTTCAAGAGAATTGCGACGACATTCATAATACGTTTAAAGACATTCATGAGGGGTTCGGAGACGCTTACGAGAGACTTTCAAAGACATTCGCGAAGGGTTTAAAGACGTTTAAAAGACTTTCGACGACACTCATAATACGGTTGAAGACGTTCAAGAGACTTTCAAAGACATTCGCGAGAGGTGCGAAGACGTTCAGAGACTTTCAAAGGTATTCACGAGGGTTTTGAAGACTTCCAGAGACATTCGCGAGAGGTGTGAAGACGTTCAGAGACTTTCGAAGACATGCAAGAGATCTTTGACAATATTCATAATACGTTTGAAGACATCGATGAGGGGTTCGACGACGTTTTAGAGACATTCGACGATATTCATGATACATTTGAAGACATTCATGAGAGGTTGCAAGACGCTTGAGAGACTTTCAAAGACATGCACGAGGCGTTCGAAGACGTTCAAGAGAATTTCAACGGCATTCATAATACGTTTCAAAACATTCATGAGAGGTTCGAAGACGCTTGAGAGACTTTCAAAGACATTCACCAGGCGTTTGAAGACGTTCAAGAGAATTTCAACGACATTCATAATACGTTTGAAGACATTCATGAGGGGTTCGAAGACGCTTAAGAGAGACTTTCAAAGACATTCACGAGAGGTTCGGAGACGTTTGAAAGACTTTCGACGACACTCATAATACGTTTGAAGACGTTCAAGAGACTTTCAGAGACATTCGTGAGAGGTGCGGAGACGTTCAGAGACTTTCGGAGACATTCAAGAGATCTTTGACAATATTCATAATACGTTTGAAGACATCGATGAGGGGTTCGACGACGTTTTAGAGACTCAAAGCCATTCACGAAGGGTTAGAAGACGTTCAAAAGACTTTCAACGACATTCGTCATACGTTTGAAGACATTCATGAGGGGTTCGAAGACCCTTAAGAGAGACTTTCAAAGACATTTACGAGGGATTCGGAGACGGTTAAAAGACTTTCGACAACACTCATAATACGTTTGAAGATGTTCAAGAGAATTTCAACGACATTCATAATACGTTTCAAGACATTCATGAGAGGTTCGAAGACGCTTGAGAGACTTTCAAAGACATTCACGCGGCGTTCGAACACGTTCAAGAGAATTTCAACGACATTCATAATACGTTTGAAGACATTCATGAGGGGTTCGTAGACGCTGAAGAGAGACTTTCAAAGACATTCACGAGAGGTTCGGAGACGTTTGAAAATCTTTCGACGACACCCATAATACGTTTGAAGACGTTCAAGAGACTTTCAGAGACATGCGTGAGAGGTGCGGAGACGTTCAGAGACTTTCGAAGACATTCAAGAGATCTTTGACAATATCCATAATACGTTTGAAGACATCGATGAGGGATTCGACGACGTTTTAGAGACTCAAAGACATTGACGAAGGGTTTGAAGACGTTCAAGAGACTTTCAACGACATTCGTGATACGTTTGAAGACATTCATGAGGGGTTGGAAGACTTGGAAAGACATTCACGAGGGGTTCAGAGACGTTTAAAAGACTTTCGACGACACTCATAATACGTTTGAAGACGTTAAAGAGATTTTCGAATACGTTCAAGAGACTTTCAGAGACATTCGTGAGAGGTGCGGAGACGTTCAGAGACTTTCGAAGACATTCAAGAGATCTTTGACAAAATGCATAATACGTTTGAAGACATCGATGAGGGGTTCGCCGACGTTTTAGAGACTCAAAGATATTCACGAAGGGTTTGAAGATGTTCAAGAGACTTTCAACGACATTCGTGATACGTTTGAAGACATTCATGAGGGCTTGAAAGACTTGGAAAGACATTCACGAGGGGTTCAGAGACGTTTAAAAGACTTTCGACGACACTCATAATACGTTTGAAGACGTTAAAGAGATTTTCGAATACGTTCAGGAGACTTTCAGAGACATTCGTGAGAGGTGCGGAGACGTTCAGAGACGTTCGAAGACATTCAAGAGATCTTTGACAATATACATAATACGTTTGAAGACATCGATGAGGGGTTCGCCGACGTTTTAGAGACTCGAAGATATTCACGAAGGGTTTGAAGATGTTCAAGAGACTTTCAACGACATTCGTGATACGTTTGAAGACATTCATCAGGGGTTCGAAGACGCTTGAGAGACTTTCAAAAGCATTCAGGGGGCGTTCGAAGACGTTCAAGAGAATTTCAACGACATTCATAAAACGTTTGAAGACATTCATGAGGGGTTCGAAGACGCTTAAGAGAGACTTTCAAAGACATTCACGAGAGGTTCGGAGACGTTTAAAAGACTTTCGACGACACTCATAATACGTTTGAAGATGTTCAAGAGACTTTCGAATACGTTCAAGAGACTTCCAGAGACATTCGTGAGAGGTGCGGAGACGTTCAGAGACTTTCGACGACATTCGTGATACGTTTGAAGACATTCATGAGGCGTTCGGAGAAGCTTAAGCGAGACTTTCAAAGATATTCACGAGGGGTTCGAAGACGTTCAAAAGACTTTCGACGACACTCATAATACGTTTGAAGACATTCATGAGGGGTTCGAAGATGCTTGAGAGACTTTCAAGATATTCACGAGAGGTGCGAAGACGTTCAGAGACCTTCGAAGACATTCAAGTGATCTTTGACAATATTCATAATACGTTTGAAGACATCGATGAGCAGTTCGACAACGTTTTAGAGACTTTCAGAAACATTCACGAGAGGTTTGAAGACGTTCAGAGACTTTCGAAGGCATTCAAGAGATCTTTGACAATATTCATAATACATTTGAAGACATCGATGAGGGGTTCGAAGACGCTTGAGAGACGTTGAAAGGCATTCACGAGAGTTTCGAAGACGTTCAAGAGACTTTCGACGATATTCATGATACGTTTGAAGACATTCATGAGGGGGTTCGAAAACGCTTAAGAGAGACTTTCAAAGACATTCACGAGGGGTTCGAAGCCGTCCAAAAAACTTTAGACAACATTTATAATACGTTTGGAGACATTCATGAGGGGTTTGAAGACGCTTAAGAGAGACTGTCAAAGACATTGATGAGGGGTTCGAAGACGTGAGGTGCGAAGCGAGACTTTCACAGCCATTCACGAGAGGTGTGAAGACGTTCAAAATACTTTCGACTATGTTCTAAAGACTTTCCACGACATTCATAATACGTTTGAACACATTCATGTGGGGTTCGGAGACGCTTAAGGGACTTTCAAAGACATTCACGAGGGGTTTGAAGACGTTCAAGAAACTTTCGAATACATTCAAGAGACTTTTGACGACATTCATAATACGTTTGAAGACGCTTAAGAGACTTTCAAAGACATTCAAGAGATCTTTGACCATATTCATAATACGTTTGAAGACATCGATGAGGGGTTCAACGGCGTTTCAGAGACTTTCAAAGACATTCACGAGGGGCTCCAAAACGTTCAAGAGATATTCGACGACATTCATAATCCTTTTTTCAGACATTCATGAGGGGTTCGAATACGCTGGAGAGATTTTCAGAGACATTCGCGGGAGGGTGAATCCCTTTTTGGCATGAATGATTGGGCGAATCCCAAACAAACCCAAACAATGCCAGCAAAACTCGAACGTCATGAAAGTCTTCGGTGACGTTTGAGATAATACGACTTTCGACGACATCCATAAACCAAAGACTTTCATGACATTTGAGATTTGCTGGCATTGTTTGGGTTTGTTTGGGATTCGCCCAAACATTCATGCCAAAAAGGGATTCACCCTCCCGCGAATGTCTCTGAAAGTCTCTCCAGCGTCTTCGAACCCCTCAAAAATGTCTGAAAAAAGGATTATGAATGTTGTCGAATGTCTCTTGAACGTTTTGGAGCCCCTCGTGAATGTCTTTGAAAGTCTCTGAAACGCCGTTGAACCCCTCATCGATGTCTTCAAACGTATTATGAATATGGTCAAAGATCTCTTGAATGTCTTCGAAAGTCTCTCTGAATGTCTTCGCACCTCTCGTGAATGTCTTTGAAAGTCTCTTAAGCGTCTTCAAACGTATTATGAATGTCGTCAAAAGTCTCTTGAATGTATTCGAAAGTTTCTTGAACGTCTTCAAACCCCTCGTGAATGTCTTTGAATGTCTCTTAAGCGTCTCCGAACCCCACATGAATGTGTTCAAACGTATTATGAATGTCGTGGAAAGTCTTTAGAACATATTCGAAAGTATTTTAAACGTCTTCAAACCTCTCGTGAATGGCTGTGAAAGTCTCGCTTCGCACCTCACGTCTTCGAACCCCTCATCAATGTCTTTGAAAGTCTCTCTTAAGCGTCTTCAAACCCCTCATGAATGTCTCCATACGTATTATAAATGTTGTCTAAAGTTTTAAAGTTTGAAAGTCTCTCAAGCGTCTTCGAACCCCTCATCGATGTCTTCAAATGTATTATGAATATTGTCAAAGATCTCTTGAATGTCTTCGAAAGTCTCTGAACGTCTTCAAACCTCTCGTGAATGTCTCTGAAAGTCTCTAAAACGTCGTCGAACTGCTCATCGATGTCTTCAAACGTATTATGAATATTGTCAAAGATCACTTGAATGTCTTCGAAGGTCTCTGAACGTCTTCGCACCTCTCGTGAATATCTTGAAAGTCTCTCAAGCATCTTCGAACCCCTCATGAATGTCTTCAAACGTATTATGAGTGTCGTCGAAAGTCTTTTGAACGTCTTCGAACCCCTCGTGAATATCTTTGAAAGTCTCGCTTAAGCTTCTCCGAACTCCTCATGAATGTCTTCAAACGTATCACGAATGTCGTCGAAAGTCTCTTGAACGTCTTCAAACCCGAATGTCTTTGAGTCTCTAAAACGTCGTCGAACCCCTCATCGATGTCTTCAAATGTATTATGAATATTGTCAAAGATCTCTTGAATGGCTTCGAGAGTCTCTGAACGTCTCCGCACCTCTCACGAATGTCTCTGAAAGTCTCTTGAACGTATTCGAAAGTCTCTTGAACATCTTCAAACGTATTATGAGTGTCGTCGAAAGTCTTTTAAACGTCTCCGAACCTCTCGTGAATGTCTTCGAAAGTCTCTCTTAAGCGTCTTCGATCCCCTCATGAATGTCTTCAAACGTATTATGAATGTCGTTGAAATTCTCTTGAACGTCTTCGAAGGCCTCGTGATTGTCTTTGAAAGTCTCTCAAGCGTCTTCGAACCCCTCATGAATGTCTTCAAACGTATCACGAATGTCGTTGACAGTCTCTTGAACATCTTCAAACCCTTCGTGAATATCTTTGAGTCTCTAAAACGTCGGCGAACCCCTCATCGATGTCTTCAAACGTATTATGAATATTGTCAAAGGTCTCTTGAATGGCTTCGAAAGTCTCTGAACGTCTCCGCACCTCTCACGAATGTCTCTGAAAGGCTCTTGAACGTATTCGAAAGTCAAACGTATTATGAGTGTCGTCGAAAGTCTTTTAAACGTCTCCGAACCTCTCGTGAATGTCTTTGAAAGTCTCTCTTAAGCGTCTTCGAACCCCTCATAAATGTCTTCAAACGTATTATGAATGTCGTTGAAATTCTCTTGAACGTCTTCGAACGCCTCCTGAATGCCTTTGAAAGTCTCTCAAGCGTCTTCGAACCCCTGATGAATGTCTTCAAACGTATCACGAATGTCGTTGAAAGTCTCTTGAACATCTTCAAACCCTTCGTGAATATCTTTGAGTCTCTAAAACGTCGGCGAACCCCTCATCGATGTCTTCAAACGTATTATGTATATTGTCAAAGATCTCTTGAATGTCTTCGAAAGTCTCTGAACGTCTCCGCACCTCTCACGAATGTCTCTGAAAGTCTCTTGAACGTATTCGAAAATCTCTTTAACGTCTTCAAACGTATTATGAGTGTCGTCGAAAGTCTTTTAAACGTCTCTGAACCCCTCGTGAATGTCTTTCCAAGTCTTTCAACCCCTCATGAATGTCTTCAAACGTATCACGAATGTCGTTGAAAGTCTCTTGAACGTCTTCAAACCCTTCGTCAATGTCTTTGAGTCTCTAAAACGTCGTCGAATCCCTCATCGATGTCTTCAAACGTATTATGGATATTGTCAAAGATCTCTTGAATGTCTTCGAAAGTCCCTGAACGTCTCCGCACCTCTCACGAATGTCTCTGAAAGTCTCTTGAACGTATTAGAAAGTCTCTTGAACGTCTTCAAACGTATTACGGGTGTCGTCGAAAGACTTTTAAACGTCTCCGAACCCCTCATGAATGTCTTCAAACGTATTATGAATGTCGTTGAAATTCTCATGAACGTCTTCGAACGCCTCGTGAATGTCTTTGAAAGTCTCTCAAGCGTCTTCGAACCTCTCATGAATGTCTTGAAACGTATTATGAAGGTCGTTGAAATTCTCTTGAACATCTTCAAACGTATTATGAGTGTTGTCGGAAGTCTTTTAAACGTCTCCGAATCCCTCGTGAATGTCTTTGAAAGTCTCTCTTAAGGGTCTTCGAACCCCTCATGAATGTCTTCAAACGTATGATGAATGTCGTTGAAATTCTTTTGAACGTCTTCAAACCCTTCGTGAATGGCTTTGAGTCTCTAAACCGTCGTCGAACCCCTCATCGATGTCTTCAAACGTATTATGAATATTGTCAAAGATCTCTTGAATGTCTCCGAAAGTCTCTGAACGTCTCCGCACCTCTCACGAAAGTCTCTGAAAGTCTCTTGAACGTCTTCAAACGTATTATGAGTGTCGTCGAAAGTCTTTTAAACGTCTCCGAACCTCTCGTGAATGTCTTTGAAAGTCTCTCTTAAGCGTCTTCGAACCCCTCATGAATGTCTTCAAACGTATTATGAATGTCGTTGAAATTCTCTTGAATGTCTTCGAACGCCTCGTGAATGTCTTTGAAAGTCTCTCAAGCGTCTTCGAACCTCTCATGAATGTCTTGAAACGTATTATGAATGTCGTCGAATATCTCTTGAACGTTTTGGAGCCCCTCGTGAATGTCTTTGAAAGTCTCTGAAACGCCGTTGAACCCCTCATCGATGTCTTCAAACGTATTATGAATATGGTCAAAGATCTCTTGAATGTCTTTGAAAGTCTCTTAAGCGTCTTGAAACGTATTATGAATGTCGTCAAAAGTCTCTTGAATGTATTCGAAAGTTTCTTGAACGTCTTCAAACCCCTCGTGAATGTCTTTGAAAGTCCCTTAAGCGTCTCCGAACCCCACATGAATGTGTTCAAACGTATTATGAATGTCGTGGAAAGTCTTTAGAACATAGTCGAAAGTATTTTGAACGTCTTCACACCTCTCGTGAATGGCTGTGAAAGTCTCGCTTCGCACCTCACGTCTTCGAACCCCTCATCAATGTCTTTGACAGTCTCTCTTAAGCGTCTTCAAACCCCTCATGAATGTCTCCAAACGTATTATAAATGTTGTCTAAAGTTTTTTGGACGGCTTCGAACCCCTCGTGAATGTCTTTGAAAGTCTCTCTTAAGCGTTTTCGAACCCCCTCATGAATGTCTTCAAACGTATCATGAATATCGTCGAAAGTCTCTTGAACGTCTTCGAAACTCTCGTGAATGCCTTTCAACGTCTCTCAAGCGTCTTCGAACCCCTCATCGATGTCTTCAAATGTATTATGAATATTGTCAAAGATCTCTTGAATGTCTTCGAAAGTCTCTGAACGTCTTCAAACCTCTCGTGAATGTCTCTGAAAGTCTCTAAAACGTCGTCGAACTGCTCATCGATGTCTTCAAACGTATTATGAATATTGTCAAAGATCACTTGAATGTCTTCGAAGGTCTCTGAACGTCTTCGCACCTCTCGTGAATATCTTGAAAGTCTCTCAAGCATCTTCGAACCCCTCATGAATGTCTTCAAACGTATTATGAGTGTCGTCGAAAGTCTTTTGAACGTCTTCGAACCCCTCGTGAATATCTTTGAAAGTCTCGCTTAAGCTTCTCCGAACTCCTCATGAATGTCTTCAAACGTATCACGAATGTCGTCGAAAGTCTCTTGAACGTCTTCAAACCCGAATGTCTTTGAGTCTCTAAAACGTCGTCGAACCCCTCATCGATGTCTTCAAATGTATTATGAATATTGTCAAAGATCTCTTGAATGGCTTCGAGAGTCTCTGAACGTCTCCGCACCTCTCACGAATGTCTCTGAAAGTCTCTTGAACGTATTCGAAAGTCTCTTGAACATCTTCAAACGTATTATGAGTGTCGTCGAAAGTCTTTTAAACGTCTCCGAACCTCTCGTGAATGTCTTTGAAAGTCTCTCTTAAGCGTCTTCGATCCCCTCATGAATGTCTTCAAACGTATTATGAATGTCGTTGAAATTCTCTTGAACGTCTTCGAAGGCCTCGTGAATGTCTTTGAAAGTCTCTCAAGCGTCTTCGAACCCCTCATGAATGTCTTCAAACGTATCACGAATGTCGTTGACAGTCTCTTGAACATCTTCAAACCCTTCGTGAATATCTTTGAGTCTCTAAAACGTCGGCGAACCCCTCATCGATGTCTTCAAACGTATTAGGGGCCGTCCATAAATTACGTCATTTTAAAATAGGGGGGGGGGGTCTGGTCGTTAGATGACGGTAACGTTAATTTGATCACAACGATATGACGGATAGGATGATTTCAGGGGGGGGGGGGGTCAAAAATCAGCAAAAGTCGATGACGTAATTTATGGACGGCCCCTTATGAATATTGTCAAAGGTCTCTTGAATGGCTTCGAAAGTCTCTGAACGTCTCCGCACCTCTCACGAATGTCTCTGAAAGGCTCTTGAACGTATTCGAAAGTCAAACGTATTATGAGTGTCGTCGAAAGTCTTTTAAACGTCTCCGAACCTCTCGTGAATGTCTTTGAAAGTCTCTCTTAAGCGTCTTCGAACCCCTCATAAATGTCTTCAAACGTATTATGAATGTCGTTGAAATTCTCTTGAACGTCTTCGAACGCCTCCTGAATGCCTTTGAAAGTCTCTCAAGCGTCTTCGAACCCCTGATGAATGTCTTCAAACGTATCACGAATGTCGTTGAAAGTCTCTTGAACATCTTCAAACCCTTCGTGAATATCTTTGAGTCTCTAAAACGTCGGCGAACCCCTCATCGATGTCTTCAAACGTATTATGTATATTGTCAAAGATCTCTTGAATGTCTTCGAAAGTCTCTGAACGTCTCCGCACCTCTCACGAATGTCTCTGAAAGTCTCTTGAACGTATTCGAAAATCTCTTTAACGTCTTCAAACGTATTATGAGTGTCGTCGAAAGTCTTTTAAACGTCTCTGAACCCCTCGTGAATGTCTGTCCAAGTCTTTCAACCCCTCATGAATGTCTTCAAACGTATCACGAATGTCGTTGAAAGTCTCTTGAACGTCTTCAAACCCTTCGTCAATGTCTTTGAGTCTCTAAAACGTCGTCGAATCCCTCATCGATGTCTTCAAACGTATTATGGATATTGTCAAAGATCTCTTGAATGTCTTCGAAAGTCCCTGAACGTCTCCGCACCTCTCACGAATGTCTCTGAAAGTCTCTTGAACGTATTAGAAAGTCTCTTGAACGTCTTCAAACGTATTACGGGTGTCGTCGAAAGACTTTTAAACGTCTCCGAACCCCTCATGAATGTCTTCAAACGTATTATGAATGTCGTTGAAATTCTCATGAACGTCTTCGAACGCCTCGTGAATGTCTTTGAAAGTCTCTCAAGCGTCTTCGAACCTCTCATGAATGTCTTGAAACGTATTATGAAGGTCGTTGAAATTCTCTTGAACATCTTCAAACGTATTATGAGTGTTGTCGGAAGTCTTTTAAACGTCTCCGAATCCCTCGTGAATGTCTTTGAAAGTCTCTCTTAAGGGTCTTCGAACCCCTCATGAATGTCTTCAAACGTATGATGAATGTCGTTGAAAGTCTTTTGAACGTCTTCAAACCCTTCGTGAATGGCTTTGAGTCTCTAAACCGTCGTCGAACCCCTCATCGATGTCTTCAAACGTATTATGAATATTGTCAAAGATCTCTTGAATGTCTCCGAAAGTCTCTGAACGTCTCCGCACCTCTCACGAAAGTCTCTGAAAGTCTCTTGAACGTCTTCAAACGTATTATGAGTGTCGTCGAAAGTCTTTTAAACGTCTCCGAACCTCTCGTGAATGTCTTTGAAAGTCTCTCTTAAGCGTCTTCGAACCCCTCATGAATGTCTTCAAACGTATTATGAATGTCGTTGAAATTCTCTTGAATGTCTTCGAACGCCTCGTGAATGTCTTTGAAAGTCTCTCAAGCGTCTTCGAACCTCTCATGAATGTCTTGAAACGTATTATGAATGTCGTCGAATATCTCTTGAACGTTTTGGAGCCCCTCGTGAATGTCTTTGAAAGTCTCTGAAACGCCGTTGAACCCCTCATCGATGTCTTCAAACGTATTATGAATATGGTCAAAGATCTCTTGAATGTCTTTGAAAGTCTCTTAAGCGTCTTCAAACGTATTATGAATGTCGTCAAAAGTCTCTTGAATGTATTCGAAAGTTTCTTGAACGTCTTCAAACCCCTCGTGAATGTCTTTGAAAGTCCCTTAAGCGTCTCCGAACCCCACATGAATGTGTTCAAACGTATTATGAATGTCGTGGAAAGTCTTTAGAACATAGTCGAAAGTATTTTGAACGTCTTCACACCTCTCGTGAATGGCTGTGAAAGTCTCGCTTCGCACCTCACGTCTTCGAACCCCTCATCAATGTCTTTGACAGTCTCTCTTAAGCGTCTTCAAACCCCTCATGAATGTCTCCAAACGTATTATAAATGTTGTCTAAAGTTTTTTGGACGGCTTCGAACCCCTCGTGAATGTCTTTGAAAGTCTCTCTTAAGCGTTTTCGAACCCCCTCATGAATGTCTTCAAACGTATCATGAATATCGTCGAAAGTCTCTTGAACGTCTTCGAAACTCTCGTGAATGCCTTTCAACGTCTCTCAAGCGTCTTCGAACCCCTCATCGATGTCTTCAAATGTATTATGAATATTGTCAAAGATCTCTTGAATGTCTTCGAAAGTCTCTGAACGTCTTCAAACCTCTCGTGAATGTCTCTGAAAGTCTCTAAAACGTCGTCGAACTGCTCATCGATGTCTTCAAACGTATTATGAATATTGTCAAAGATCACTTGAATGTCTTCGAAGGTCTCTGAACGTCTTCGCACCTCTCGTGAATATCTTGAAAGTCTCTCAAGCATCTTCGAACCCCTCATGAATGTCTTCAAACGTATTATGAGTGTCGTCGAAAGTCTTTTGAACGTCTTCGAACCCCTCGTGAATATCTTTGAAAGTCTCGCTTAAGCTTCTCCGAACTCCTCATGAATGTCTTCAAACGTATCACGAATGTCGTCGAAAGTCTCTTGAACGTCTTCAAACCCGAATGTCTTTGAGTCTCTAAAACGTCGTCGAACCCCTCATCGATGTCTTCAAATGTATTATGAATATTGTCAAAGATCTCTTGAATGGCTTCGAGAGTCTCTGAACGTCTCCGCACCTCTCACGAATGTCTCTGAAAGTCTCTTGAACGTATTCGAAAGTCTCTTGAACATCTTCAAACGTATTATGAGTGTCGTCGAAAGTCTTTTAAACGTCTCCGAACCTCTCGTGAATGTCTTTGAAAGTCTCTCTTAAGCGTCTTCGATCCCCTCATGAATGTCTTCAAACGTATTATGAATGTCGTTGAAATTCTCTTGAACGTCTTCGAAGGCCTCGTGAATGTCTTTGAAAGTCTCTCAAGCGTCTTCGAACCCCTCATGAATGTCTTCAAACGTATCACGAATGTCGTTGACAGTCTCTTGAACATCTTCAAACCCTTCGTGAATATCTTTGAGTCTCTAAAACGTCGGCGAACCCCTCATCGATGTCTTCAAACGTATTATGAATATTGTCAAAGGTCTCTTGAATGGCTTCGAAAGTCTCTGAACGTCTCCGCACCTCTCACGAATGTCTCTGAAAGGCTCTTGAACGTATTCGAAAGTCAAACGTATTATGAGTGTCGTCGAAAGTCTTTTAAACGTCTCCGAACCTCTCGTGAATGTCTTTGAAAGTCTCTCTTAAGCGTCTTCGAACCCCTCATAAATGTCTTCAAACGTATTATGAATGTCGTTGAAATTCTCTTGAACGTCTTCGACCGCCTCCTGAATGCCTTTGAAAGTCTCTCAAGCGTCTTCGAACCCCTGATGAATGTCTTCAAACGTATCACGAATGTCGTTGAAAGTCTCTTGAACATCTTCAAACCCTTCGTGAATATCTTTGAGTCTCTAAAACGTCGGCGAACCCCTCATCGATGTCTTCAAACGTATTATGTATATTGTCAAAGATCTCTTGAATGTCTTCGAAAGTCTCTGAACGTCTCCGCACCTCTCACGAATGTCTCTGAAAGTCTCTTGAACGTATTCGAAAATCTCTTTAACGTCTTCAAACGTATTATGAGTGTCGTCGAAAGTCTTTTAAACGTCTCTGAACCCCTCGTGAATGTCTTTCCAAGTCTTTCAACCCCTCATGAATGTCTTCAAACGTATCACGAATGTCGTTGAAAGTCTCTTGAACGTCTTCAAACCCTTCGTTAATGTCTTTGAGTCTCTAAAACGTCGTCGAATCCCTCATCGATGTCTTCAAACGTATTATGGATATTGTCAAAGATCTCTTGAATGTCTGCGAAAGTCCCTGAACGTCTCCGCACCTCTCACGAATGTCTCTGAAAGTCTCTTGAACGTATTAGAAAGTCTCTTGAACGTCTTCAAACGTATTACGGGTGTCGTCGAAAGACTTTTAAACGTCTCCGAACCCCTCATGAATGTCTTCAAACGTATTATGAATGTCGTTGAAATTCTCTTGAACGTCTTCGAACGCCTCGTGAATGTCTTTGAAAGTCTCTCAAGCGTCTTCGAACCTCTCATGAATGTCTTGAAACGTATTATGAAGGTCGTTGAAATTCTCTTGAACATCTTCAAACGTATTATGAGTGTTGTCGGAAGTCTTTTAAACGTCTCCGAATCCCTCGTGAATGTCTTTGAAAGTCTCTCTTAAGGGTCTTCGAACCCCTCATGAATGTCTTCAAACGTATGATGAATGTCGTTGAAAGTCTTTTAAACGTCTTCAAACCCTTCGTGAATGGCTTTGAGTCTCTAAACCGTCGTCGAACCCCTCATCGATGTCTTCAAACGTATTATGAATATTGTCAAAGATCTCTTGAATGTCTCCGAAAGTCTCTGAACGTCTCCGCACCTCTCACGAATGTCTCTGAAAGTCTCTTGAACGTCTTCAAACGTATTATGAGTGTCGTCGAAAGTCTTTTAAACGTCTCCGAACCTCTCGTGAATGTCTTTGAAAGTCTCTCTTAAGCGTCTTCGAACCCCTCATGAATGTCTTCAAACGTATTATGAATGTCGTTGAAATTCTCTTGAATGTCTTCGAACGCCTCGTGAATGTCTTTGAAAGTCTCTCAAGCGTCTTCGAACCTCTCATGAATGTCTTGAAACGTATTATGAATGCCGTTGAAATTCTCTTGAACGTCTTCGAACGCCTCGTGAATGTCTTTGAAAGTCTCTCAAGCGTCTTGCAACCTCTCATGAATGTCTTCAAACGTATCATGAATGTCGTCGAATGTCTCTAAAACGTCGTCGAACCCCTCATCGATGTCTTCAAACGTATTATGAATATTGTCAAAGATCTCTTGCATGTCTTCGAAAGTCTCTGAACGTCTTCACACCTCTCGCGAATGTCTCTGGAAGTCTTCAAAACCCTCGTGAATACCTTTGAAAGTGTCTGAACGTCTTCGCACCTCTCGCGAATGTCTTTGAAAGTCTCTTGAACGTCTTCAAACGTTTTATGAGTGTCGTCGAAAGTCTTTTAAACGTCTTCAAACCCTTCGCGAATGTCTTTGAAAGTCTCTCTTAAGCGTCTCCGAACCCCTTATGAATGTCTTCAAACGTATTATGAATATTGTCAGAGATCTCTTGAATGTCTTCGAACCTCTCATGGATGTCTTTAAAAGTTTTCGAAAGTCTCTTGAAGGCCTCACGAATACCTTCAAACGTCTCATGACGTCGTAGAAAGTCTTTTGAAACTCTTTGAACCCCTCATGCATGTCTTCAAACGCCTAATGAATGTTTTCGAACGTCTCTTGAATGTCTTCGAACGTCTTATGAATGTCTTCGGAAGTCTCTGCAACGTCTCACGAAGAGTACAATCCAATCAGTGGTGGAGTTAAAAAAATGGTATAAAATCATGCCAATGGACATCCACTTCAGTCAACATGGAGCTTATCGTCGATCTGCAGGGCTTTAAGAGACCCGTCAACGAATTTGTCCTGCAGGAGATGTCCATCGTCAAACTCCATGAGAAGAATGCTGAACCGCTGACGCTCGCCTTCGACGCACCATTTGCATGGGACTCTTTACCGGCCAATTACAAAATGACAAACAAGTGGCTGGAACGCAATTTCCATGGAATTCGATGGGATCATAATGGCATACCATACGAGGCAGCTAGAAAGATAATTCGAGAAATCTTGCAAGGAGCCCCCACCATCTATGCGAAGGGATTCGGAAAATGCGCATGGCTATCAAGATTCATGGATCCCGCGACTAACGTCATCGACTTGGAGACTCTGGACTGTCCATCGCTGCAGAAGCTGCCCAAAATCACAAACTCCAAATGCCCCTATCATCCCTTCAACACGAACTGCGCCCATGAGAGTGTAAAATCGGTGAAAAGCTGGTTGGCCGTATACGAAGCGTGAGCGAGGGATTTTTTGAATAAATAAAACACATCTCGATGAAAATGTCATTTGTATTCTTTATTTTACGACGAAAACATCCATCATTTACAATTCGATTAAACAGATACATTTTTACATAGTCAGCACTTTGAAAAAAAAAACCATGCGAACGGCGGTGCGCAATTTTGTCTCCACGCTTAGAGACGATGGCACGTTGTTGTAGTTGCCAACCACTGAGTTGACCAGTTGCAGCATACTCTCCATGATGCGGACAGCCGTTTGACGATGGTGTTCCAACGATTTTTTTTCCGTCCACTATGTTTAGAGACGACGGAACTCGACACTGTTGTATTTTCCACCAATATACTGCATGCAGAGCTGACCATCGCGTGCCACTTGCAGCATACTCTCGAACATTGTCGGATCTTGGTCTACGGCCTTCACAAGTCGCGCCGGTAAGAAGACAGAGAACTCATCCGCGATCTCTACGATGTAGCGTTTCCCAAATTTGGTTTGTACTGCCCTTATGTCGGAGATTAGTCGTTCCGACTAATCTCCGGCTTTCAACGGGGAGTTCTGAGAGCTTCTTCGTTGGGAGGAATTCTACCATGCGACCGACTTTGTTGATACTCGAGAGATCCATTTTCCGCGCACTTTCAAAGTTCTTTTAGATGTTGATGGTGCAGTGGAATAGTGCAGTCTAAGCTTCGTCCACAGAAATATAATCTGCCTCGTAAGCCTCCCACTCAGATTTTGAAGCCTCTCCCCTCTTTTCCAATCGTGAAAAACAGGTTCGAAGAACCGTGGAGAATTTTCCCCAGACATTTTTCACGCTCCCGAAAAACAGGTTCAAACACGTTCGAAGAACCCAATACGTGGAGAATTTTCACAGCATTTTTTACACTCCCGACGTTGAGGTGGGGGGCCATCGATGTGATCTTTCATCTGTGGCGTATTATAATGCTCCAAGCATGGAAGATATGACATCACTTCACTGTCATTCCGATGATATTCTGGTGAACGATCCCACAATAAGCCAATATATTTACCCCAATATTTTAGGAGCAAGACCTTTGGAACCTGTTCGAGCTCGTTTTTGGTCAAGTCCGGGGGTGCTTGGCCGGATGCACTGCGTACATACTCGCACATGCGACCATCTTGACGTTATACTTCGGAATGGAGGCCTCGACAAGAGCTGCGCTCAAGTGGTCCATCCACGGTCCCTTTGATCCCTAAAGATTATAGTTTTCCCGAGAAACCTGTCAGGACCTGTCTGTCGGCGACCTTTGAGACGGCGTCCCCACCAGTCGCTCCAAGAACCACATCGCCCTCCACAGAGGCCACTCTGTGACGTCACTCGCGCCCAGTGCCCCCTCCCGTACATTGCCCCCTGGACATCCCCCCCGGATCCCTCCTGGACACCACCCCCTGAACCCCCCCCCCATGGACCCCCCCCCCCCTAAACGCCCACCCTCACACGCGCCCGATGACCCCCCTCCACCGTACCCCCGCACTTGGCTTCCCCACGCTGGACCCCCCCCATTGACACTCCACCCTCTGAACCCCCCCCCCCTTATGAACACCCTCTGGACCCCCCCAAAGACCCCCCCCCCCTAAACGCCCACCCTCACACACGCCCGATGACCCCCCTCCATCGTACCCCCGCACTTGGCTTCCCCACGCTAGACCCCCCCCCGAAACCCCGCCCTCTGACCCCCCCCCCTGGACACCGCCCGTGGACCCTCCCTCCCTGAACACCGCCCCCTGTACCCCCCTGAGATGCCGCCACTTGAGTTAGAATCGGCATAGCCCTACTACTGGGATACCACGTGGTGTTTTCGCACAGGGAGCCCGTACGGGATCCCACGTGGTGTCCCGTACGGGTTCCCATACGGCATCCCACGTGGTGTTTTCGTACAGGGAACCCGTACGGCATCCCGTATAGGAACCCGTACCGGTTACTAATGTCAAAAATGAGAAAAGGCAAAATTAAAAATTGGTTTTTGCAGTTTTATTTATCTTCATTGTTACAAAAGTAACACGCTTTAACTAACTTAAACTAACTTCAACATGCTTTAACTAACTTAAACTAACTTCAACACGCTTTCGCGGTTGTTGACCTGTTATCACAGTCATCTTTATTAGTCATCTTGATTATCATGCACCTGCCACACTGTTATTTTTTTAACGGCCATTTTCCTTTTCGTAAAGGATCCGTTTCTGTTTTTTGTTGAAGTCGTTGATTTTTTCGGATATCGCACGACCGAACAGCGATACGGCTTTTTTGAACTCACGACCTGTCAGGCTTTGCTCATTTTTTAAGCGGTCGACATAGCAGTCTGAAAAAGCAAAAACAAATTCATTAAACAAAGGAAAAAATTGCAAATTGATAAGGGGTCGTCCATTAATCACGTGAGGCTCAAATAGGGGGGGGGGGGGGTTGGACAACATCACGATTGATCACGCTGGGGCGGGGGGGGGGGGGGTGTTGTGACATATTGCGTGTATTTTTTTTGTGCGACTACGCGAACAATGCCCTTTAAATATACTGACCATATATATTATTTCGTTATTCATAATAAAATACCGCACTCTATATAACTTGTGTCTGACGTTCCTTAACAAAAAATACTCGTGATGTTCCGGGCGGGGGGGGGGCTAGAAACCTCACCACATACCACCATGAGGGAGGGGGGGGGGGCTCAAAGAGTGGCAAAAAAAACCTCACATGATGAATGGACGACCCCTAATACACAAGCACATGTTCACCGGTGCAGAAGGCTTTATACTTACGATATATGGTCGATTTCTTGTTCGGAGTCAGCGGTTTTCTTATCTGCCCTGGTACCCTTGCAGTCGCTTTCTCGTCCAGACACCTGTTGACAAGGTCATCTCCCCACACCGCAAATACCAAATTTTTGATGAACTTAGAGTTAGAACTCCCTTGCATATCGTCCCAAACATCTCCTCGAATTCGGATTCCTCCGCCAAGATCAATCTACATATGACAAAATATTATTTCATAGCAGAAATGAAAATTGCATACATGGAAATAAAAAGTACAGATATATGGTACATTACCACACCATCCTTTGCCGAATATTTTGGAGCCAATGACGCGTCCACATTTTTTCCCAATTTGACCTCTGACAAAAACGTAGTATGAATATTAGATATTTATAAAATTATAAATTTCTTTACTTTTAACCTTGCGTATTAATGTGAAAGATTTTAAATATTTTCTAGATGTCTTTTTTGGATTTTTTAGATATTTTAAATGCTTATGTCATTTGCGATATTTTAATTGGCATAATAAATCATCTATAACAAAGCGGAAGTAAATGATTCGATTTTGACCGATCGATGGGATCTTTATACCTTTCTCCGTTTTTGTATCGTCTTCCTTTTGTTTCTCGATGGCGTGTTCGTTTCTTTCTTTCATTATCTCGTCCTCGTCGGAAGATGGAGACGATAGTTCCAATGTTCGCCTTTTTTCCATCAGATTGACAGTCCTATTTTCGTTTAAAATAGCTGCATTCGTGATCGCTTCTTTTTGTTCCTCGATGGCGAATTCGTTTTTTCCTTCCATCACCTCGTCCTCATCGGAAAATGAAGATGGCAGTTCCAATTTTTCTCTTTTTCTCATCAGATTTACTGCTTTATTTTTGTTTAAAATAGCGGCATTCGTGATTGCTTTACTTTTTTTCACGATTGCTTTTGTCGTTTTCTGGAACATATATGTTAATTTTTTTTATCCTGCACTTTCTTCCCGAACATCACAGAAATTATAGTGAAAAGAAATAGTAAAAAAATTGATACGACAAAACAAACACGTGACACAACTACATATAGGTGTTATAAATATAATGTATGCAGTTCTATCTTGCTCTTCAAATAAAAAGTTATTAACAATTCATTGGTAATATCTTTATAAAGTTCTAAAAAATTTGTTAAACATATTTTCTTAGAGTAGCGATTACCTTCTCTTCCTTTTTGTTTCGATGATGCGTTATCTTTTCGTCGTCTTCATCGGAACTCGATTTTCGTTTCATGTTTGGCAGTTTCACTCGGCCTATTGCTTTCATTTGATTTTCGATACAATTTTTACTTGCTGAAATTAAATAAAAAATCAATTATTAGGGGCATATATTGTTAGGTTATTGCATATTGTACTGCTAATACCTATGGACAAGGAAATATATCGATAAAAAGGATGGAGATTTCCAAGGGGCTGTAGAAAGAAAACTCTTTTTTGAACAGTACAGATTTTTTGCTGCATACAGTAATTGAATTAAACTGTACTTTACATCTTGACAAATATGTGCGTCGCACGTGTTTATATTATGTTGTGTATGTATTACGTTGAGCAAACAAAAATTTTTCTAAATGCAAAATGTCTTTTACGAGTGTAATGACACAATTTTATGGAAGAAAAAAACCTCAGTAAAACAGAGGGTTACAGAGTTAGAGAGAGATAGAGAAATATAGAACATCCTATGTAGTATATATGTTCATGATACGTGCCACTGCTGTGTTTTCGCCGCTGTATTTTCACCGAGAGTAAGAGAGAAAGAGAGAGAGAAAGAGAAATCACTATAGGGTGAACCGTTTTTTATTCTAAGATTCTACACAGAAATTATTATATTCATTGCACAATGACATAATTCATGTGTATATATTATAACTAACATGAAATAAGCTAAACTAAACAAATCGCGTTCTTCGATTATTATGACCTTTGTTATGCCCTCTGCGCGTGCGGCTATTTTCTACTCATGCAAATGCGGGAGAGAATTTTTCGGCTGTTATATGTACATATGCCACATTTACGCGTCCTTTGTGTCCTATATAAGCTATATGAAGCATTCCACACCAAGTGAAACACTAAAAAATCATGTGACTTTTAAATGGGCTCTTAATTTGTTTTTAAGTTCATTCGAGTGTCAAAAGCAACTACAATTTTTTTTAGAATTTTAAATTGGATTTTACACTGGAATGTGGATACCGGGAAATTTTTCTCGTTTTTTTTCGATTCATTATATTCAAAAAGTGATGCATTGTACAAAAAAAACGTCAAAGAATTAAACTTAGGTTTTCTAATGTACTTTTCAATCATATATGTTTCGTAACTGTTAAAAATTCTGCTAATGTATTTTTCAACCAAATAAAGTAAAAATAATTTTTTTCGTTAAGTTCGCCCACTTTTATTTTTCTATAAATTTAAGAGAACTTTTGTTGATGTCATAATAAACCACAGGAAAGTTGGCATGATGGAGAATTCATATCTTCCAATTATTTTTTAAGGTTAATTGATGAAGAATTTCATCGAACCATGGATATTGAATATCGACAATTGTTTTAGGCACAACAGTGGATTGCGACAAATATTTAGTGTTATCTAAAACTATTTTGTCTTCCTCCTTTAAATTCAATTATGGTTTTGTCTGCCTCGAAATTTTTCATTTTTGAATATTTTTATCGTTAAACAATGAGTGAATCATAATATGGTTAATCTATACTAATCGCAAAAGCCACCGATGAGAAAACCATATTGAATAAAAATGTATCGAATCGTTTTGACCGAGTTCTTCCGCAAAATCAATTGTATTAGCATTGAGAGTGAGCAAACCAAATCATTCAACAAACGAGAAGCAAGATTTCTGTTTGATACGAGAATAACGCTACGAAAACCGGTGAATAAATGAAAAATTTTGAGACAGACAAACAAAACCATAATTGAATTGAAAGGAGGAGGACACAATGATTCTAGATAACACTAAATATTCGTCGCAATCCACTGTTGTGCCCAAAACAACGGTCGATATTCAATATCCATTGTTCGACAAAATTCTTCATCAGTTAACGTTAAAAAATAATTGGAAGATATGAATTCTCCTCCATGCCAATTTTTCTGTGGTTTGTTATGACATAAACGAAAGTTCTATCAAATTTATAGAAAAATAAAAGTGGGCGAACTTGGCAAAAAAAAATGTTTTTACCTTATTTCGTTGAAAAATACATTAGCAGAATTGTTAACAGTTACGAAACATATATGATTGAAAAGTACATTCGAAAACCTAAATTTTCTTCTACAACGTTTTTTTTTGCACCATGCATCTCTTTTTGAGTATAATGAATCGAAAATAAACGAGAAAAATTTCCCGGTATCCAAATTCGAGTGTAAAATCCAATTTAAAAATCTAAAAAAAAATTGTAGTTGCTTTTGACACTCGAACGAACTTAAAAACAAATTATGATCCCATTTAAAAATTATATGATTTTTTAGTGTTTCACTTGGTGTGGAACCTTGGTGTGGCTTCATATACCAACAAATATTGAGTCCTGCCGAATATCCTTAAATACATCTTTAATAATTATAATAAATATATATATACTTACTGCCCAAGACAAGAACGTTTGCTTTGACGTATTCCAGCAATTCTTCATCCTCTTCGTCGTTTGAAGTATCAGCATTGAACTTGCGAACACTGTACTTTTTGTCCTTCTTAAAATCGTCTTTGTTTTTTGGTGAAAATTTAAAAAAATATTTTATTGGCATATCTATCGATAGCATTGGTAGTGAGGTACCTCACACGTGCATACATTATGCCATTGCTTCCGGTCGCTATATCGCCAAAATAATATATACGATCTGTATATAAATTGGGAAATTCGCACGCGCCACTTTTTTCGGTACACGTTGGACACTTGTTATCAGCAAGCTAAACACGAGACTACTGCGACTACGGACTGACCGTAGGTTGCACATGATGGTAGGTTGTATGCGCCGGCAACGTTACGCTGGCAACGCGCGTTGCTATAGACGCACGCGTATGTATAGCAAAATGTGGAGAGTCGTGTAATCTCATTGGTCTTATGATTCCCAGATTTTGCTACACATATGCGCGTTGCTACACATGCGGGTGTATGTGTAGCAAAATTTGGGAACCAAATGAGAGTCGCGGCACTACACATCTTTAGGTTCAGTGTACGGAGCAGGGGGCTGGCGTCTTTTGGAATTGTTGCTACACGAATTGTCCGCTGTTTGTAGTGTCCTATGCTCTGCCACTGGTACGGAGTAATAATATTATCACTTCGTGTGGTCCAGTTTAGGAAGTGAGTAACCTAAAATCTGAAGTTCATTTTGTTTGTGTTTTTCGTGCAAATTATCATGGACCGCACAGGTACAAGATATAAAGAGTACCTGCTACCAAACTCGAAAGATCGTATTCCCAGAAGTACCCAGACTAGCAAGAAGAGGCGATTAGAGAATCAAGTGATGAAAAAGGTAATTTGATTGCACATATGTGTACATTAATAAACAAAATTTCTGCATGCTTTTTGTTTTAAGGGGTTACAACTAGTTGGCGGCCGGAAAAAAGCATGTTGTGATTTTTTTGTGGGAAAATGGTTGTAGGTTTTCAACTGTTTTTTTTCACAGTAAATGGTAAATCTTTGCGTATATTTAATAATTTTTTATTGAAAAAAATTCATAAATGTTAAAGATACGCGTTTTTTCTCAAAACGACTTTTTCAGAATTGGTGACAACGATATCATGACTCAAAAAAAGAGTGGACCGATTCATTTGAACTTTTGCACATATTTTTGTATATCAAAAGGCAGTCTTTAATCGAAAGATTTTTCTTTCGATGCATACTTTTTTTGTGTCAAAGAAAATGGGGTGATTTTGTCACCAAGACTCACTTTCAATCAGCGACCTTTTTTTTTAAATTAATATTCTATTGAATTCTTCGATTAAAGACTAGATAATGCGATGCAAAAACTGAATTCATTTGTTTTTTTGAGTCGTATGATTAGTTGGAAACGTACAGTTGGCCACCGTGGAAGACCTTTTTTGAACAGCGGTCCGAGTGATACACTATATCTTTTACATTTATGAATTGATTTCAATAAAAAAATCATGAAACATATTCAAAAATATACTCTTTACTGTGAAGAAAAACAGTTCAAAATCTGCAACCATTTTCCCCAAAAAAATCACAAAAACACGCCTTTTTTCGGCCGCTAACTAGATGTAACCCCTTCAATTAAATTTTATAAACAAAAAATAATATACCGTTTTCCATATGAATTGCGTGCTGCATAAATGATATGAACAAATCTTGTTATGATTATAATATATAAGAAAAAAATTGTTGAAATCGAAAAAAATGATTCTAAACACTCTAATAAGTACATGATATGTATTATTTATCAAATTGGCCATTTCTGAACCTTATATTTTTAGTTCATTCATACTAGTGAATGGACAAAATATATTATCTTTAATCAAGAAATGTTCTTGCGATAGGCATAACAATTTTTTAAAAATGTTACGCTATAAATGAAAATGTACGGTTCACAAATGGCTCTTTTGGCGTGAAATGTCTTATATATATTTTCATATGTTTTATGACACGTTTTCTCTTCTAATAGGCTTACCATTCTCCTGTGGGCATGGGCAACGCTCCAGATGTTCGAAATAATGATTCGAAGGATAAAACGCAAGGAACTGTTGATACCGAGTCTATACTGATGTGCGGTACAGAAATGTCCGAACAGCGGCTAAATGAAATTCAATCAGTCGTTCAAGTGCAAGCTGCTGAATGGAATTTCGAGCGCACTGCGGAGGGTTCATACACAGTAACAGCAATGAATTGCATGGTAAGACATCATTATTGTATCTAATCTCGAATATATCATATCTATTTCAGAGTTTCCGTAATATGAAATTTGAATTCTTGTAATTTTGAGAATAACTAATTCAACAAACCACTTGAAGTTTAGAATTTGTTATCGTTCGAAAATGTTGACATTCGCATCGCAAAAGAAGCTTTCGCAAAGGTACAAAATTAGTACGGTCAGTTGAATGTAGATTGTAGAAAAAAGTATATTTTCGAAAGTTTACAAATGCATACATTTAAAAACTATAGCGTATAATTAGCGAGTTGTATATATCAGTCTGTATACAGGGTGATCCAGAATAGGTGTATCAGCGGGAAATGCCGGGTTCGGCAGGTTACTCCGAAGATTTCTACCGAGCCGTTTTCTTTTTTTCGCCTCCGTCATCAAATGGGAAGCATTAGAAAATAGGCATTCGATCTTCGAAATTAACGCTCGAATCCGCCATGTTGGACGTTTGTTTGACAAATGCCAGCGCGCATGATCTGACGTTTAGCGAATCATTCGCTGCGTTGCCTGTCAACCTATTCGGCCCGAGAATCGTGACACACGATTTGACGTTTCACCTGTCGTCTGCTATCGCTCGGCGTATTGCGTGCCAAAGCGTGAAGCGCGCTGCAATTAATGACATTTACGAATTTCGCGATTATCCATCGAGTGCGCCTGTTCTTTTTGCTTCCTTGAGAAATAAAAATTAACAAAACCAAAGAATTGTCAATGATTATCGACTTTCGATATCATTGACAATTCATCAATCTTTGCGATAAACCGACAAATCATCTCTTTGCGATATTATCGGTATGGAGATGAAATCAACCGCGAACTCGTTGTAACGTTGTCGAGTATGTCCTATGGATAATGCACGGATCGTTGTCCGAACTGATTTCATCTCCTATCGCGATCGGGAACGAGATGAATTTATCTCGTTTCAATATCACGGAAAGGAGATGAAATCAATGGTGAACTCGTCGTGACGGCTTCGAGTATGTCCTACGGACACTAGAAGAATCATTGACAGAATTGATTTCATCTTCGTTCGCGATCGGGAACGAGATGAAATCATCTATTTGCGATATTATCGGAATGGAGATGAAATCAACCGCGAACTCGTTGCGACCTTGTCGAGTATGTCGTATGGATAACGCACGAATCGTTGTCCGAATTGATTTCATCTCCTATCGCGATCGGGAACGAGATGAATTTATCGTGTTTCAATATAATCGGAAAGGAGATAAAATCAATGGCGAACTCGTCGTGACGGCTTCGAGTATGTCCTACGGACACTAGAAGAATCATTGACAGAATTGATTTCATCTCCGTTCGCGATTGGGAACGAGATGAAATCATCTCTTTGCGATATTATCGGAATGGAGATGAAATCAACCACGAACTCGTTGCGACCTTGTCGAGTATGTCGTATGGATAATGCATGAATCGTTGTCCGAATTGATTCCATGTGCTCTCGCGATCGGGAACGAGATGAATTTATCTTGTTTCCATATCATCGGAAAGGAGATGAAATCAATAGCGAACTCGTCATGACGGCTTCGAGTATGTCCGACGGACACTAAAAGAATCATTGACAGAATTGATTTCATCTCCATTGGCGATCGGGAGCGAGATGAAATCATCTCTTTGCGATATTATCGGAATGGAGATGAAATCAATCGCGAACTCGTTGTGACGTTGCCGAAAATGTCCTATGGATAATGCACGAATCGTTGTCCGAATTGATTTCATCTCCTGTCGCGATCGGAAACGAGATGAATTTATCTCGTTTCAATATCATCGGAAAGGAGATGAAATCAATGGCGAACTCGTCGTGACGGCTTCGAGTATGTCCTACGGACACTAGAAGAATCATTGACAGAATTGATTTCATCTTCGTTCGCGATCGGGAACGAGATGAAATCATCTCTTTGCGATATTATCGGAATGGAGATGAAATCAACCGCGATCTCGTTGTGACGTTGCCGAGTATGTCCTATGGATAATGCACGAATCGTTGTCCGAATTGATTTCATCTCCTATCGCGATCGGGAACGAGATGAATTTATCTCGTTTCAATATCATCGGAAAAGAGATGAAATCAATGGCGAACTCGTCGTGACGGCTTCGAGTATGTCCTACGGACACTAGAAGAATCATTGACAGAATTGATTTCATCTCCGTTCGCGATCGGGAATGAGGTGAAATCATCTCTTTGCGATATTATCGGAATAGAGATGAAATCAACCGCGAACTCGTTGTGACGTTGTCGAGTATGTCCTATGGGTAATGCACGGATCGTTGTCCGAACTGATTTCATCTCCTATCGCGATCGGGAACGAGATGAATTTATCTCGTTTCAATATCACCGGGAAGGAGATGAAATCAATGGTGAACTCGTCGTGACTTTGTCAAGTGTATCCTATGGATACTGCACGAATCACTGACAGAATTGATTTCATCTCCGTTCGCGATCGGGAACGAAATGAATTGATCTCGTCGAGATATTATCGAATAGGAGATGAAATCAATGGCGAACTCGTCGTGACGTTGTCGCGTGTATCCTATGGATACTCCACGAATCACTGACAGAATTGATTTTATCTCCGTTCGCGATTGGGAACTAGATGGATTCATCTCGTTCCGATATAATCGGAAACGCGATGAAATCAAAGGCAAACTCATCGTGATGGCTTCGAGTATGCCTTACGGACACGAGAAGAATCATTGACAGAATTGATTTCATCTCCGTTCGCGATTGGGAACGAGATGAAACCATCTATTTGCGATATTATCGGAATGGAGATGAAATCAACCGCGAACTCGTTGCGACCTTGTCGAGTATGTCGTATGGATAATGCATGAATCGTTGTCCGAATTGATTCCATGTCCTATCGCGATCGGGAAGGAGATGAATTTATCTTGTTTCCATATCATCGGAAAGGAGATGAAATCAAGGGCGAACTCGTCGTGACGGCTTCGAGTATGTCCTACGGACACTAGAAGAATCATTGACAGAATTGATTTCATCTCCGTTCGCGATTGGGAACGAGATGAAATCATCTCTTTGCGATATTATCGGAATGGAGATGAAATCAACCGCGAACTCGTTGCGACCTTGTCGAGTATGTCGTATGGATAATGCATGAATCGTTGTCCGAATTGATTCCATGTCCTATCGCGATCGGGAACGAGATGAATTTATCTTGTTTCCATATCATCGGAAAGGAGATGAAATCAATAGCGAACTCGTCATGACGGCTTCGAGTATGTCCGACGGACACTAAAAGAATCATTGACAGAATTGATTTCATCTCCATTGGCGATCGGGAGCGAGATGAAATCATCTCTTTGCGATATTATCGGAATGGAGATGAAATCAATCGCGAACTCGTTGTAACGTTGCCGAAAATGTCCTATGGATAATGCACGAATCGTTGTCCGAATTGATTTCATCTCCTGTCGCGATCGGGAACGAGATGAATTTATCTCGTTTCAATATCATCGGAAAGGAGATGAAATCAATGGCGAACTCGTCGTGACGGCTTCGAGTATGTCCTACGGACACTAGAAGAATCATTGACAGAATTGATTTCATCTCCGTTCGCGATCGGGAACGAGATGAAATCATCTCTTTACGATATTATCGGAATGGAGATGAAATCAACCGCGATCTCGTTGTGACGTTGCCGAGTATGTCCTATGGATAATGCACGAATCGTTGTCCGAATTGATTTCATCTCCTATCGCGATCGGGAACGAGATGAATTTATCTCGTTTCAATATCATCGAAAAGGAGATGAAATCAATGGCGAACTCGTCGTGACGGCTTCGAGTATGTCCTACGGACACTAGAAGAATCATTGACAGAATTGATTTTATCTCCGTTCGCGATTGGGAACTAGATGGATTCGTCTCGTTCCGATATAATCGGAAACGCGATGAAATAAAAGGCAAACTCATCGTGATGGCTTCGAGTATGTCTTACGGACACTAGAAGAATCATTGACAGAATTGATTTCATCTCCGTTCGCGATTGGGAACGAGATGAAATCATCTCTTTGCGATATTATCGGAATGGAGATGAAATCAACCGCGAACTCGTTGCGACCTTGTCGAGTATGTCGTATGGATAATGCATGAATCGTTGTCCGAATTGATTCCATGTCCTATCGCGATCGGGAACGAGATGAATTTCTCTTGTTTCCATATCATCGGAAAGGAGATGAAATCAATAGCGAACTCGTCATGACGGCTTCGAGTATGTCCGACGGACACTAAAAGAATCATTGACAGAATTGATTTCATCTCCATTGGCGATCGGGAGCGAGATAAAATCATCTCTTTGCGATATTATCGGAATGGAGATGAAATCAATGGCGAACTCGTTGTGACGTTGTCGAGAATGTCCTATAGATAATGCACGAATCGTTGTCCGAATTGATTTCATCTCCTGTCGCGATCGGGAACGAGATGAATTTATCTCGTTTCAATATCATCGGAAAGGAGATGAAATCAATGGCGAACTCGTCGTGACGGCTTCGAGTATGTCCTACGGACACTAGAAGAATCATTAACAGAATTGATTTCATCCCCGTTCGCGATCGGGAACGAGATGAAATCATTTCTTTGCGATATTATCGGAATGGAGATGAAATCAACCGCGATCTCGTTGTGACGTTGTCGAGTATGTCCTATGGATAATGCACGAATCGTTGTCCGAATTGATTTCATCTCCTATCGCGATCGGGAACGAGATGAATTTATCTCGTTTCAATATTATCGGAAACGAGATGAAATCAATGGCGAACTCGTCGTGACGGCTTCGAGTATGTCCTACGAACACTAGAAGAATCATTGACAGAATTGATTTCATCTCCGTTCGCGATCGGGAACGAGATGAAATCATCTCTTTGCGATATTATCGGAATGGAGATGAAATCAACCGCGAACTCGTTGTGACGTTGTCGAGTATGTCCTATAGATTATGGACGAATCGTTGTCCGAATTGATTTCATCTCGGACGGCAACAACCGGCAACAACGAGTTCGCGGTTGATTTCATCTCCATTCCGATAATATCGCAAAGAGATGATTTCATCGGGTTCCTAATCGCGAACGGAGATGAAATCAATTCTGTCGACGATTCTTCTAGTGTCCGTAGGACATACTCGAAGCCGTCACGACGAGTTCGCCATTGACTTCATCTCCTTTCCGATTATATTGAAACAAGATAAATTCATCTCGTTCCCGATCGCGATAGGAGATGAAATCAATTCGGACAACCATTCGTGCGTTATCCATACGACATACTCGACAAGGTCGCAACGAGTTCGCGGTTGATTTCATCTCCGTTCCAATAATATCGCAAAGAGATGATTTTATCTCGTTCACAATCGCGAACGGAGATGAAATCAATTCTGTCAATGATTCTTCTAGTGTCCGTAGGACATACTCGAAGCCGTCACGACGAGTTCGCCCTTGATTTCATCTCCTTTCCGATTATATTGAAACAAGATAAATTCATCTCGTTCCCGATCGCGATAGGAGATGAAATCAATTCGGATAAAGATTCATGCATTATCCATTCGACATACTCGACAAGGTCGCAACGAGTTCGCGGTTGATTTGATCTCCATTCCGATAATATCGCAAATAGATGATTTCATCTCGTTCCCAATCGCGAACGGAGATGAAATCAATTCTGTCAGTGATTCGTGCAGTATCCATAGGATACACTTGACAACGTCACGACGAGTTCACAATTGATTTCATCTCCTTTCCGGTGATATTGAAACAAGATAAATTCATCTCGTTCCCGATCGCGATAGGAGATGAAATCAATTCGGACAACGATCCGTGCATTATCCATAAGACATACTCGACATCGTCTCAACGAGTTTGCGGTTGATTTCATCTCCATTCCGGTAATATCGCAAAGAGATGATTTCATCTCGTTCCCGATCGCCAGTGGAGATGAAATCAAATCTGTCAATGATTAATATCGCAAAGAGATGAAATCAATTCTGTCAATGATTCTTCTAGTGTCCGTAGGACACACTCGAAGCCGTCACGACGAGTCCGCCATTGATTTCATCTCCTTTCCGATGATATTGAAACGAGATAAATTCATCCCGTTCCCGATCGCGACAGGAGATGAAATCAATTCGGACAACGATTCGTGCATTATCCATAGCACATTCTCGACAACATCACAACGAGTTCGCTATTGATTTCATCTCCATTTCGATAATATCGCAAAGAGATGATTTCATCTCGTTCCCGATCGCCAGTGGAGATGAAATCCCTTCTGTCAATGATTCTTTTAGTGTCCGTCAGACATACTCGAAGCCGTCACGACGAGTTCGCTATTGATTTCATTTCCTTTCCGTTAATATGGAAACAAGATAAATTCATCTCGTTCCCGATCGCGATAGGAGATGGAATCAATTTGGATAAAGATTCATGCATTATCCATTCGACATACTCGACAAGGTCGCAACAAGTTCGCGGTTGATTTCATCTCCATTCCGATAATATCGCAAAGAGATGATTTTATCTCGTTCCCAATCGCGAACGGAGATGAAATCAATTCTCTCAATGATTCTTCTAGTGTCCGTAAGACATACTCGAAGCCATCACGATGAGTTTGCCTTCGATTTTATCTCGTTTCCGATTATATCGGAACGAGATGAATTCATCTCGTTCCCGATCGCGAACGGAGATGAAATAAATTCTGTCAGTGATTCGTGCAGTATCCATAGGATACACTCGACAACGTCACGACGAGTTCGCCATTGATTACATCTCCTTTCCGATGATATTAAAACGAGATAAATTTATCTCGTTCCCGATCGCGATAGTAGATGAAATCAATTCGGACAACGATTCGTGCATTATCCATAGGACATACTCGACAACTCCACAACGACTTCGCAGTTGATTTCATCTCCATTCCGATAATATCGCAAAGAGATGATTTCATCTCGTTCTCAATCGCGAACAGAGATGAAATCAATTCTGTCAATGATTCTTCTAGTGTCCGTAAGACATACTCGAAGCCGTCACGACGAGTTCGCTATTGATTTCATCTCCTTTCCGATGATATTGAAACGAGATGAATTCATCTCGTTCCCGATCGCGATAGGAGATGAAATCAATTCGTTTGTCAAACGACGTTGACAGTTGCACGGAAACGTTAAGGGCAGTGCAGCCAGATCGCGCGCAAAAGTTACCCCCTCTCTAGTCTCTTGCGCGCCCATCACACAATCATAGTAGCGCGTGTCCGTGAGCGAGCGACGCTCGGACGTATTCGGGAAGAGCCGAGCGCCACCGAAGGTTCCCGACCGCGCCTTCGGCAGCTACACAAATACATGGACGCTGAGCACGTTCATGTGCGGCCAAGCCGAATCGAAGGATTCGAGGGAAAAAGCAATCTGAGCACGACTCGCGCGTGACGTCACCCGCCGGCACGAGCGAGGCTTTTAGATGATTTCAATGCTTATTTAGCTCTTGATTCTCTGCGTTATTAATGTATGCAAAAATGTATCGCACACTCCCGCCGCTTATTTTTTTCAGTTTATACGTTAATTTAAATATAATAATAAATCTAAATTACAACTTATTTATCTTCTAAAATATTGTTTACGCTTTACTCGCACCCGTCCTTATGCCAAATAAATTATAATTCATAAAAGTAAGTGGAAATATATTTATATTCGTATTATTATATTAATTTTCATAGCTCTCATAAGAAAACTCTCATATAAAAAACTCTCATATGAAAAAAACTTCAAAACCTTAGATTTCAACGAACCAAGAACATACATCTTCACATTTTACATCATGACGAATTTTTAAGAACAATATCATCACAAACACATCTGAACCAAAACAATATACATCACGTAAATTATCAAAACATAAATCAAACAACACAAAATCACAACATGTTATACCAGGTGTATAAGTATGAAACCGGAATTTTTGTACAGAAAAAACACGTTTATTGTAATGATATGATACAAAGTATCATATCATTACCGTAGGTACATCCGCCAGTTGTTGTTGTGTTTGAGCGTCGTCTTCGTCCAACAAGGCTTGCTGGTCAGCGTCTCCAAACTTTTTCGGTGGTCTTCCACGTTCTTCGTTCCTCACGTCAAAATCGCCACTTTTGAACCGTTTGAACCACTCGAAACACTGTGTTTTACCGAGAGCATGCTCACCAAACGCCTCCACAAGCAATCGATGCGATTCGGCTGCGGTTTTCTTCAGATGAAAACAGAAAAGTAGTGCTGTCGGCAAATCGTAATTTGTTGGCACAAAACTCGACATGTTTATCTCTAATAAACTAATGCTACTGAATAAAACTCGTGTTATTGTGAGTTTGAAATCTTTGTCGGATATCAATACAATAACAAGACACAGCTGACGTGATGTGTCGGTAACTGCATCGACATCTAGCGCCACCTATGGGCAAATTCCAGTTTCGTACTTACAAACCTGGTACTCAACCCTTACTAATAGACATCAGGACATAAATAATAATCTTTCCACTGATCCTCTGAATAATATAAATTCGACAATCACATAAAATAAAACGAAAGAATGGCTTATAAATCTCTCCAACATTGATACTCCGCTACACATTTCCACATTCTTGTCTCTAGGTGAAAAGTTTCGTTTTCTTTACCTCAAACTCTCGAACATAAAAACTCATATCCATAAATCAATCTCCGAACTTGAGTCCAAATTAGATTTTTTACTCCACAAACCTAGACAAATCGAAATTAGAACCAGATTTACTAAAATCTTAAACAAAATAAATATTCAACCTCATTTTCCAACACTAATCAAATTATAAAACACACGTCCTCATTCTTAAAAAACAACCCTCAACTTTTAGTTACACGAGCTGACAAAGGAAATTCAACAGTCATTCTTAACAAATCAGATTACATTACAAAAACTCATAATTTACTCGCAGATTCCTCAACTTACAAATTAACAAATAGAAATCCCATCAAAACTCTACATCTAAAATTTCTGCATTAACCAGTATCCCCAAAAACAAGCCAATTATCCACCCGGCCGCGAATCGTCAGTACCAGAAAGTACGCATATTCTACAAGCGATGAGATGGTCTCGTTGGTAGCGTTCCTGGCTTCGGTCCGCAGGGGCGCGGGATCGTTCCCCGCGCTCAGTATTTATTTATTTATTATTACTATTAATTCTTATTTGATTAGTTATTTTTATTAGTTATCATTATTTTAACTAGTTATCTTTTAGTGTCGAAAAATTTATCGCACACTCCGACCGCTTATTTTATTAGATTGTACGTTAATTTAAATGTAATAATAAATCTAAATTACAACTTATTTATCTTCTAAAAAATTGTTTATGCTTTACTCACACCCGTACCTATGCCAAATAAATTGTAATTCATAAAAGTAAGCGGAAATGTATTTATATTTGTATTATTATATTCATTCTCAAACTTTCATTAACCGATAAAGCTTTATCCCCAAAAAACAAGTCAATCATCTATCCGGCCGCGAATCGTAAGTGCCAGAAAGTGGCATTTTTGTATGTTTTTACATTTACAGGTAATTTTCATTGTAATGGGGTGAATTGTTTATTTGTGAACACTCACCATTGACAGAACAAAACAAATTTAATCGTAAAATATCATGAGCAGTTTTCCTATTTTCAGAATAATATTCTTTCAATGAGCGTGTTTCACGTATAAACAATTCGCCCCATACAAAAAGAAAATAATAATTTAAAAAAAACAGAAAAGCTCTGAGCGCGGGAAACGATCCGGCGCCCCTAAGCTAGGAACGCTACTAACGGGAGCATCTTATCGCTTGTGTTAAAAATGCACTTTCTGGCACTTACGATTCACGGCCGGATAGATGATTGACTTGTTTTTGGGGATGATGCTTTATCGCTTGATGAAAGTATGAGAATGAATATGATAATACGAATATAAATATATTTCCGCTTACTTTTGTGAATTACAATTTATTTGGCATAGGGACGGGTGTGAGTAAAGCGCAAACAATTTTTTAGAAGTTAAATAACTTGAAATTTAGATTTATTATCACATTTAAATTATCGTACAAACTAATAAAATAAGCGATCGGAGTGCTCGATAAATTTTTCGACACTAAACGATAACTAAATAAAATAATAATGATAACTAACAAAAATAATCAAATAAGAATAAATAGTAATAATAATTTAAAAAAGCACTGAGCGCGGGGAACGTCCGCGTCCCGCGCCCCTGCGGACCGAAGCCAGGAACGCGACCAACGAGACCATCTCATAACTTGTAGAATATGTGCACTTTCTGGTACTGACGATTCGTAGCCGGATGGATGATTGGCTTGTTTTTGGGGATAATGCTTTATCACTTGATGAAAGTATGAGTATTAATGAGTCAAAGATGTGTGCGGTCGTGTTGGTGACAAGTTGCTAGTTGAAGATTCGGCTTCAGTCCGGCCAATAGAGGTTTTCCAAGGTCAGCGATGGACATAAATGATGCTTTCTTACGTTTCGACCCTTTGGTTCGGGTCCTCTTTAGAAATTATATTTTTTTCTATAAATTTTGATACACAAATTTGACAAATCAAGTTTGAAGGAATTAAATACACGAATGTTTTATGTTATGATTGTGTTATAAAATTGTTGTGTCGTTTTGTATAACTGTTATGTTAATTCTGTTTTGGTTATAACTATATTGATTTGATATGCATAAGTTCCTGTATTGCGTTAATTCTTCTTATTCATCGGTGTTTGAAATGGGTGATGCGTGAGAGTGTGGTTTATTATACTATGGAGTTATAGAGAAATGAAATATGAGAAACTACTAACCTCGATGTTGTTGATGTTTCTAGCTTTTGCTTATATTTGGAAGGTTATTTCAGAAGACAGTATTTGTGGAAGTAAATACTGTTTTGCTGGAGTATACTCAATAGATGGAAGAATTTATCGTTTTTTGCGATTTTTATCATCTGTAAGGGATTAATAACTATAAGAAAGTTTTGTGTTTTATTTGTGAAAATTTAATGTACGTGATTGATTTAAAAGAAATTTTAATCAAGTATTAAATGACTGTGATGATTACCTATTGAGTTTAAGATTTTAAAAATTTTCTTCCAAAATAAACAAAAACTCGAAATTTACATTTCTCAGTTACATATTGAGTTGTGTGATCACGGAGAGTTTGAGAGAAACTGAGTGGTGTCTTAATTTCGTCAAGCTTATTAGAGTCTTTATTTTGCGAATCGGGGGAGAAAGATCCTTTAGGCAGTGACGTGTCAAGAGAAATAAAATTGGTGCGTCATGTTAAGAGTAAAAATTGTTATGTCAAGTAAAGTACTGTAAAATATTTTAATAGTTATATAATAGTTATAGATCGAGCTTAGTTATTGTATGTCAGTTCTAAAATTTAAGGCGTTGGAGTGTGCCTTAATTTGGATCATTTCTAGGATTAGTCTTTTTTGAGCCAATTTTCATTGTTTAAAATTTTTACATTGTCGAATTGAAAGTCATGTTTTTGTTCTATTGCATGTGTGTATTGTGGTAGTATGTTTAAGGCTATTTTTATGTTCTTTTATTCTGGTTTCGAGGTATCTTTTGGTTTGGCCGATATATGTGGCATTGCAATCCTTACAATCGATTTTGTAAACTATGTTGGATTTTTGGTTCTTATTTATTTTGTCTTTGGTGGAGCCAGTAATCGATGAAATGTTGTGTTTATTGTTTGTGAATAATGTTATGTTGTATTGTTGGAAAACACGAATTAGTTGATGATGGATGTTTTTTTTGTGTAAGGAACATTTATTAGTCTGGAAGAATCAAAATTGTTGTTATTCTTTTTTTGATTGTTGAGTGTGGAATGTTGCCGATGTTTGCCGAATGCCGATGTTTTATTATTTCTTCTGTGAAAGAGATCGGATAGCAATTTTGTGTCATCGTGTTACTAATAAGTTTGAGGTTTTCTTTGTGAAATGAAGGACGAGATAATTTTATTGCTCTGTCAACTAGCATGTAAATTATGGCTTTTTTGGGAAAGTGGGTGGTGTGAAAAGAAATTTATGAATCTGCCTGACCGGGTTGGTTTCCTATACGAATTTGTGATAATTGAATTTTGTTTATGGATTAAAAGTATATCAAGAAACGGGATTTTTTTATCTACTTCATTTTCTGATGTAAATTGTAATTTTGAGTTATATGAGTTAAAAATCTTTTTGGTGGATTCAGTTTTGTCTGTTGGTAGAGCAATAATAATATCATCAACATATCTTTTATATAGTGGTAACGAATATTTTAATTTTTCCAGACAATTTATTTCAAGATAAATCATGACGATGTTAGATAGTATTGGAGCCAGAGGTGAGCCCATTGGTAACCCTGAGATTTGTTGGTAAATTTTATTTTGAAATGTAAAGAAAGTTGAGAACATGATGTATTCTATGGCTTTAATTATTTCGTTTAAAGGAAATGTTTTTGAAAATAGATTTGATCTTTTTTTAAGGCTTTGAATAACAAGTTGTAATGGGATGTTGGTATAGAGAGAAACAACATCAAACGAGACCAATTTGTAGTTGAGCGGAATTGAGATGTTAGAAAGTGAATGTTTTAGGTGGAAACTATCTTTGAGGTGTGAATTAGTCGTATTGATTAATTTAGAAAGTTTAGATTGTATAAATTCAGCTAGTTTATGTGTTGGACTATTTATTGTTAATGCCTTTTTGTAGAGTTTTGATGGGATTTCTATTTGTTAATTTGTAAGTTGAGGAATCTGCGAGTAAATTATGAGTTTTTGTAATGTAATCTGATTTGTTAAGAATGACTGTTGAATTTCCTTTGTCAGCTCGTCTAACTAAAAGTTGAGGGTTGTTTTTAAAGAATGAGGACGTGTGTTTTATAATTTGATTAGTGTTGGAAAATGACGTTGAATATTTATTTTGTTTAAGATTTTAGTGAATCTGGTTCTAATTTCGATTTGTCTAGGTTTGTGGAGTAAAACATCTAATTTGGACTCAAGTTCGGAGATTGATTTATGGATATGAGTTTTTATGTTTGAGAGTTTGAGGTAAAGAAAACAAAACTTTTCACCTAGAGACAAGAATGTGGAAATGTGTAGCGGAGTATCAATGTTGGAGAGATTTATAAGCCATTCTTTCGTTTTATTTTATGTGATTGTCGAATTTATATTATTCAGAGGATCAGTGGAAAGATTATTATTTATGTCCTGATGTCTATTAGTAAGGGTTGAGTATAAATGTTGTGATTTTGTGTTGTTTGATTTATGTTTTGATAATTTACGTGATGTATATTGTTTTGGTTCAGATGTGTTTGTGATGATATTGTTCTTAAAAATTCGTCATGATTGAAAATGTGAAGATGTATGTTCTTGGTTCGTTGAAATCTAAGGTTTTGAAGTTTTTTTCATATGAGAGTTTTTTATATGAGAGTTTTCTTATGAGAGCTATGAAAATTAATATAATAATACGAATATAAATATATTTCCGCTTACTTTTATGAATTATAATTTATTTGGCATAAGGACGGGTGCGAGTAAAGCGTAAACAATATTTTAGAAGATAAATAAGTTGTAATTTAGATTTATTATTATATTTAAATTAACGTATAAACTGAAAAAAATAAGCGGCGGGAGTGTGCGATACATTTTTTGCATACATTAATAACGCAGAGAATCAAGAGCTAAATAAGCATTGAAATCATCTAAAAGCCTCGCTCGTGCCGGCGGGTGACGTCACGCGCGAGTCGTGCTCAGATTGCTTTTTCCCTCGAATCCTTCGTTTCGGCTTGGCCGCACATGAACGTGCTGAGCGTCCATGTATGGGTGTAGCTGCCGAAGGCGCGGTCGGGAAACTTCGGTGGCGCTCGGCTCTTCCCGAATACGTTCGAGCGTCGCTCGCTCACGGACACGCGCTACTATGATTGTGTGATAGGCGCGCAAGAGACTAGAGAGGGGGTAACTTTTGCGCGCGATCTGGCTGCACTGGTTACGGGCAATGTTGATTTCATCTTTATCGAGTAAATAATGCGTCATACCCGCAGTTCACAGCAGTGCCTGAATTGCCCACTAGCTCTGGCCGGAAATAAGATGAAATCGAAAACCATTTTGAATGGAGCATTTCAGGAATGTCCGATAGATGCTCCGAAAAGGAATCACAGCATCGATTTAATCTTTGCTTGGTTTATAGAAGCTGTTAGACGCTCGAGCTGCGGGTCAATTTGCCCGTCTCCGGAATCCTTGACTTGATCGAAGATGAAATCGACAAATGCCATTACGGGGATGGTCGAACAACATTGGAAGTTGCGCGGAAACGTCAAGGGCTATGTTGATTTCATCTTTATTACGTAAAGAATACGTCCTACTTGCAGCTTGCAGCACCGCATGAATTGTCCATTTGCTCTGATCACAAGTGAAATGAATAAATAAATAACATTTTATTATAAAGCAGCACAAATGTTGACCCTTTACATATCGCTGGTATTCTAATATTCTTAAGGGGTAACATCACTCTAGCGGCAGAAAATAAGGCCTAACTTTGACAATTTGTTTTGGGAGTTTGATAAAAGGATAGGATTTCTTTTTAGAGGGTTTATTTAACACATACTAAAGGATAAAACAAATGTATTATAATTTTCATGCAAAATGGCGGCAACAGAGCCCATCCTGAAAAACATGTTTTTTAAAACTAGGAGAACGGAGTACACGAACACCTTTGCAACGGATCGATTTGAAATGTTGATAATAGCTTCACAATTACATTCTCTATGAGACGACGTAGGGATTTTTCGATCAAATTTTGAAAAAAATGGCGAACATTGAAAGAAATAAATCGATTTTTTGTCCAAAAGATAAGCGATAAATTGTTTATAAAGAAAAAGTTTACATTTAATGTAAAAAACGGCTACGTCTGCTCATAGAGAATGTAATTATGAAGCTGCGATCAAAATTCATATCGATTCATGCAAAGGGTCCGCGTATTCCGGCCTCCCAGTTTGAAAAACAAGTTTTTCAAGATGGGCTCTGTCGTCGCTATTTTGTATGAAAATTACAATAATTTTTACATACTTTAATATGTCTTACATAAACCCTCTCATAAGAAACCCTATTCGTTTTTTCATAATGCCAAAATAAATTGTCACAGTTAGGCCTAATATTCTGCCGCTCGAGTGGTGTTACCCCTTAAGAGAAACCGCAAGCAGAGTCGCAACGCTTTGGGATTTCCAGAATCAACCCGTATCGGTACGTGACAAATTGTATCTCAGGCGGTGCAGAAGATCTTCTCATCTATTGTCAATCCTAAAAAAACGTCGTATCGATTTTCGTCTGCCGGAACCGACAGATTTCGTCTCCCCTAATGAGGAAATGGAAATCTTCTCCTCATGTTTCCTAACCCAGCTCGAACACACTTTGAGATGATATTCGTACAGAAAAATGTATTTTTGGAGATCAATCCGACTATGATACTGAACGGAGTGGTCGAATGAGAAATGGAATCCCGAAAACATCCAATTCTCGAAAATGTAGCGTCAAGTTATTGAGAGTTTGTTAATAAAAACTTACGTATTGATTTTTTTTCAATACGCAAGAAAAATCGCTCGGTATATCGAAAGTCGATAATCATTGACAATTCTTTGGTTTTGTTAATTTTTATTTCTCAAGGAAGCAAAAAGAACAGGCGCTCTCGATGGATAATCGCGGCAAAATTCGTAAATGTCATTAATTGCGGCGCGCTTCACGCTTTGGCACGCAATACGCCGACCCATAGCAGACGACAGGTGAAACGTCAAATCGTGTGTCACGATTCTCGGGCCGAATAGGTTGACAGGCAACGCAGCGAATGATTCGCTAAACGTCAGATCATGCGCGCTGGCATTTGTCAAACTCTGCTGTTTCGCAGAACCTTCTCGACGCCTGCTACGACTTCGTGGCCCTTCGTCTACTCTTCTGCCCTTTTCGGTCGTCCAACATGGCGGATTCGAGCGTTAATTTCGAAGATCGAATGCCTATTTTCTAATGCTTCCCATTTGATGACGGAGGCGAAAAAAAGAAAACGGCTCGGTAGAAATCTTCGGAGTAACCTGCCGAACCCGGCATTTCCCGCTGATACACCTATTCTGGATCACCCTGTATATGTATGAAGAAAAAAATGGTACAATTACAAATAAATTATTCGTTATTCGCGACAAAAATGTTTCAATATTTAATTCGAAAATGCATACATACTTTTGAGATTATAAAAAAAAACGATTGAAAAGCATATCAAAAAGCTACCATTGTTTCTATACTTAAGGTAGTACTATCACAAATTTACTTTATTTAGGATTCTTTTAAAATTTTGTATGAACCTTTTTGTCATTAAAACTAACAATATTCCCTTATGAAGAAATATTTTCTAAAGTCGAGAATTTGAGATATTTAATTTCCAATTTTTAATTTTCCCCATCTGAACGCGTGTAAGTTAAAGTCGTGTTTTGTTTATAATGAGTTGCAAAAAAATGTATTTAGGATTTTTTTTCAGATATAGCCAGGAAGGCTTGGCCAAAATTTGTTTAAAAACACTGTGATAACATTTTTTTTGCAACTCATAAACGAAACTCGGCTTCAATTTACACGCGTTTAGATAGGAAAACCCAAAAATTGGAAATTAAATATCTCAAATTCTAGACGTTAGAAAAATTTTCTTCATAGGGGAAAATTGTTAGTTTTGATGTCAAGAACACTCATTCAATATTTTGGAAGAATACTAAACGAAGTCATTTTGTCATAGTAATACCTTAAGAAAAAAATATATATAAAATCAATATAATCTAGTCCTTAAGCACAAAAATACTCAAAGATCATTTTCAAAACTTATTTCTGGTAAAAACAATGAATTTACAGTTTTAACAATAATTAACGATTAAAAAAAAAAGAAATCTCATTTATACAAATGTATTTAAAAAATTTGCATAATGTTATAAATGTTTTAGTTTTTTCCAACATTTTTTAAATTTAATATCTTATTCATACATGGAATATCAAAATAATTGAAAATTCAATTGGTTTTTGTAATTTACATAGGTTAGATTTAGACTATATGATATTAAGATATTGTATTTTTTCTATAAATGAACACGAAGATAATAATGGACCAATACACAGTGTCGTACTTATGTGGGTAGATGCGAAATAGACTTTAACGTTCATGATTCTGCGTACACAGACTTTTTCATAACTATGGATACGTCATCTGCCATCTCTGAATTAAGTATGGCTAACAGTGAATATTATCAAAGTGTTGTAAACGGAACAAGAACCGACAGTAAAAATATTCGAGATATTTATGATGGTAAGGAATACCGGAAATTTGTCAAAAGTTTGGATTCAGCTGATAGATACCGATACGTAACTACTACTTTCAATACCGATGGAGCACCTGTATTTCAAAGTTCATCGTATTCGATATGGCCCATTCAATTCATGATAAACGAATTACCTTTTCACGTCAGGAACACTGAGTTATTGGTGGCTGGATTGTGGTTTGGAAAAAACAAACCTGACATGAATGTTTTTTTAGCTCCTTTCGTAGAAAATATGAACAGACTCTCCGAAAAAGGTGTGAAATGTAATATAAGTGAAGACGAATGTGTCATAAAAATTTTCACGCTGATAGCTTGTGTAGATTCTGTAGCCCGTGCTCCAATGCAAGGGTTAACACAATTTAATGGTCGTTATGGTTGCAATTGGTGTCTTCATCCTGGTGAGTGGGTAACTAACAAGAAAAAACCGAACTCCGGAACTGTCAAATATCCTTTGCTAGACACACCTCCGAAATGTAGAAATGCATATGATACTATCAGACACATGGAGCAAGTTTCAGACACAGGCGACAAAGTGTTCGGTGTGAAGAATCCGTCAGAATTGATAAATCTCAATAAGTTCGATATCATCAGAGGTTTTGTGCCTGATAATATGCATTGTTGTTCAGGAGTTACAAAGCTATTCGCAAAAATGTGGTTTGGTAGCAGCACAGAAACTTCTAGTATATTAAAGAAAAATGAAATTGACGAAGTTAACACTATTGTATCAGCCATTAAAGCTCCAAATCAAGTTGCTCGATTGACCCGTCCAGTCACGGATAAAGAATATTGGAAATCTCGTGAATGGGAAAACTGGATCTTGTACTTCAGTCTACCAACTCTTAAACCTTTTCTACATACTAAATTGATAGAACACTGGGCTTTATTCGTTGAGGTGTTGTACATCCTTCTTCAAGAAGCAATTCCAATTTCAGAAATCGATCGAGCTGATTATTTATTGCACCAGTTTGTGGCGGATACAGAAAAAATATATTCAAAGTTGGCAATGACATTCAATGTGCATATTTTATTACATCTTGCAAGAAGTGTCTTAGACTGGGGACCATTATGGGCCCACTCAGCGTATGGATTTGAATCGGGAAATGGAAAATTATTGAAAATCATATTTGCTGCGAAAGGAGTTCATCAACAAATATGCCGTAATATGAGTCTACAATATGCCCTGTTTAAATTAAAAGAATACGCATTTCCCGTCAGCTCAGCAGTCGTGCAAAAATTTTACATGAGTCTTGACTCTAAAACCGTTAAGAAAACGTTAAAAACGACTAACGCCAGGTATTTTTTTCCTGCAAAAATAAATCACGCAGAGTGGTCAGAGCAATTATTACAAGTGCCATTGGCGACGGCAACAGGATATATTAAAATGGTCAAAAATGGATGCTTGTACTTGTCTTCGACAAAGATTAATCGAAGTTCAGACAATAGTTTTGCACAATTGCGTGATGGATCTTACATCAAGATTGTAAAGTTCGCAGTAATAAGAGAGACACTTGATGAATATACTATAGCACGAAAGATACGTGTAAGTAAAGTGTTTCGTGGTCTTTCGGTGTTAAGAAAAATTGTGGAGATAAAGAGAAATTTAATTGCAGTCCCCACTGCCAACATTTATAGGGTGTGTTTCCACACTAAGGTACACGAGGATGTATATATTGTACCGCTAACGAACTTGTATTTCTATTAATAACCATAATAAAAACATTTATTAAAAAAAGCATTACGATATTACGTTTAATTAAGTTAAACTAAGAACTTTGTATTAAATATTTCACGCCATTTTGCGAGGCTGGGACCCACGTTGAAAAACAATACTATTGACGTCAGATAAAACATTTTCAAAACAACGTTGACAGTAGTGCTTAATGATATATTATCTCACGAAAGTGTAGATACAAATTTAAAAAATTAGAAGTTTCACATTTGTTTTGATTCAATCGTGATTAGCTTATTAAGCGTTGTCTCAAAAAATAAGCTACCCACATTGGCCCACACAGGTTCCCATGTAGGTTCCTGTACAGGAATTTATTTTCTGCATTCTCCCGTACAGGATTCAGCATCCAACGTTGCCTCACACCGGTTCGCATGCAGGTTCCTGTACCGGAATTTATTTCCTGCGTTCTCCCGTACAGGATTCCGTACAGGATTCAGCTTTCCACGTCGCCCCACACAGGTTCCCATGCAGTTTCCCGTACAGGAATTTATTTTCTACGTTCTCCCGTACAGGATCCCGTACAGGATTTAGCTTCCCACGTTCCCCTACACAGGTTCCCATGCAGGTTCCCGTACAGGAATTTATTTCCTGCGTTCTCCCGTACTGGATCCCGTATAGGATTCAGCTTCCCACGTTGCCCCGCATAGGTTCCCATGCACGTTCCCGTACAGGAATTTATTTCCTGCGTTCTCCCGTACAGGATCCCGTACAGGATTCAGCATCCCACGTTGCCCCACACCGGTTCGCATGCAGGTTCCTGTACAGGAATTTATTTCATGCGTTCTCCCGTACAAGATCCCGTACAGGATTCAGCTTCTCACGTTGCCCACACAGGTTCCCATGCAGGTTCCCGTATAGGAATTTATTTCCTGCGTCCTCCCGTACAGGATCCTGTACAGGATTCAGCTTCCCACGTTGCCCCACACAGGTTCCCATGCAGGTTCCCGTACAGGAATTTATTTCCTGCGTTCTCCCATACAGGATCCCGTACAGGATTCAGCTTCCCACGTTGCTCCACACAGATTCCCATGCAGGTTCCCGTACAGGAATTTATTTCCTGCGTTCTCCCGTACAGGATCCCGTACAGGAATTTATTTCCTGCGTTCTCCCGTACAGGATCCCGTACAGGATTCAGCCTCCCACGTTTCCCCACACAGATTCCCATGCAGGTTCCTGTACAGGAATGTTCATCCTGTACAGGAAACCGTACAGGATCCCACACTTTCCTTGGCTGTCCCATGCTTTCCCACACATTCCCGCACTAAAACCCGTACGGGAATTTGCAGCAGGGACGCCTTATAAAAAAATGTCTCCTAAAGAAAACATTTTTGCTATAAAAGAATCAAGTAAAATTAAATTTGAAATTGAAGAGCTTATAAACAAAGGTGCTCTAGAGGAATGTGAGGAATGTGAGTTTGTCTCTCCTTTCTTCCTTATTGCAAAACCTGATGGCGCATCACGCTTTATCTTTAACCTTAAAAAGTTGAATGAGTTTATCGATCCTCCTCATTTCAAGTTGGAGGATATTCGTTCTGCAATGAACTTGATTTCTCAAGGGGACTTTCTGGGAACAATAGATCTCAAAGACGCTGATTTTGTTGTCCCAATTCACGAATCCCATGGGAAACACTTAAGACTCAGATTTGATGGAAAAATTTATCAATTCACGTGCCTCCCCTTTGGTCTCTGCTCAAGCCCCTATGTTTTCACAAAAATCATGAAGTCTGTTATCTATCATTTAAGGCTTCAGGGGATTTTCCTTACTGTTTATCTAGACGATTTTCTTGTTATTCACAAATCAAAAAATGTATGTGAATCTAATTTGAGGAAAACAATCGGCCTGTTGGAGCATTTGGGTTTCTTGGTAAATTATGACAAAAATTTTCATTCCGCAAACCAAAAATGCAAATTTTTAGGTTTTATTCTGGACACGGTCAATTTTTCCTTAAATCTGACCGATAAAAAGACAGTTCGTATAACGGAACTTGTCAATAGTTTCCAAATCGGAAAACCTTATAAAATCAGAACATTCGCAGAATTTTTAGGCGTTTTAACCTTTTGCTGTCCGGCGGTGGTATATGGTTTTATTCACTGTAAACGCCTTGAGAGACAAAACTTTTTGGCATTAAAATTTAATGGCGGTGATTACAATGGAAAAGTATGGCTTAATGATTCTTTATCAGACGATCTCAATTGGTGGAAAATTAATGCCCAAATTGGTTCAAACCCAATCAGGTGTCTTAATTTTACACGCGAAATTTTCTCGGATTCTTCTCTTTCGGGATGGGGTTGCGTTTGCAATAATAAGAGAGTTTTAGGTTTTGGAATAGGGAGGAAAGAAAAAACCATATAAATTACCTGGAATAATTGGCGGCTTTTTTCGCATTAAAATGTTTCGCATCAGATTTATCTAATTGCGAAGTATTACTTCGTTTAGATAATAATACTGCCGTTTCTTATGTAAACAGGTGATGTACGTTTCCCACATCTTAGTGAACTTTCAAGGAAAATTTGGGAATGGTGCGAATCGAGAAAAATTTGGTTAAGGGCTTCTTATATTCCATCATCAGAGAATACAGAGGCTGATAATGCTTCTCGAATTCTAAATATTGATTCAGAATGGGAGCTTAATCAATCAGTGTTTATTCAAATTGAAAAACGATTTGGCCCTTTTTCAATGGATCTTTTTGCAACACGAATAAATTCAAAATGTAAACATTTTTTCTCGAGGTATCCTGACCCTGAAGTTCTGGCCGTAGATGCCTTTACTGTTCCGTGGGACAATTTACTATTTTATGCCTTTCCTCCTTTCGCACTTATTTTGCGTACATTGAGAAAGATTATTAATGATAAAGCGGTTGGGGTTATGGTGGTGCCCCTTTGGCCATCACAGCCTTGGTATCCTCTTTTTAACTCGCTTTTGATCGGACCGGTTATTACTTTTGAACGTAATTGTTCATTGTTATCGTCTCCTTTCAGAAACAAGGTACATCCTCTAGCCTCCCACCTTTTATTGGTGGTCGGGAAATTGTCAGGTCGGCGTTTATAAAAAGAGGACTTTCCGAAGAGGCTGTAAATGTGATGGTTAAATCTATAACTGATTCTACACTAAAAAAATACGAATCCAGCTTAAAATGTTGGTGGGAATTCGCCTTTTCAAGAAATATTGATGTTTTTAATGCAACATCAACCGAGATTATCGATTTTATAAATTTTCGATTTAGAAAAAGTTCGAGTTATACAACTTTAAATACTTCTCGTTCCACTATTTCTCTAATATCGATGCATAACATCAATGAAGATTTATTAATCTCTCGTTTCTTGAGAGGGGTATTTAAACAAAGTCCATCAAAACCTAAATATTCTTCCACTTGGGATGTAACTCCGATTTTTAATTTTATCAAACAATTGAACCCTTTATCTGATTTGAAGTAAAAAGAGGCTACTGAAAAATTGGCAACCCTACTTGCTCTTACATCAGCTCAAAGACTTCAAACTTTAGCTTTAATTAATATTGACAATATTGTGAAATCTGATTCAGGAATAACAATTAAAATTCCTGATCAGATTAAAACGTCAAGACCCGGAGTTTTTCAGCCAGAATTGTTTCTGCCTTCTTTCAAAGAAAAACCGGGTCTCTGCGTTGCTTCTGCTGTTATTGACTATATTAAGTTAACATCTCAATTGAGAAAGTGCACTAAAAGTTTGTTTATTTCGACGGTAAAGCCTTTCGGTGCAGCCTCCTCGCAGACTATTAGTCATTGGATCAGAGCTTTACTGAAGAAAGCCGGTATCGATACCAACCAGTTTTCAGCCTACAGTACACGACATGCAGCAGTGTCCTTGGCTTTTAAACGAGGAGTGGCTATATCCACTATTCGGCGAACAGCTAGTTGGTCTTCTGGTTCTCAGGTTTTCTTCAAATTTTATAATAGACCTATTCAAGTTTCTAACGACGACTTTGCGCAAGCGATATTGAGTTAATTCCTTGCATACTGTTGAAAATTGTTACATTTTCCGAATTTATGAAATAAAATTATTTCAAGAATTATGAATTATCACTTTTACTCTAAAAATCTACATTTCTTATCATCGAGAACGAGACACGAAATATAATCGATCGATCAAATGAGCCCGCCGAAGGCGGGCGATGTTTGATCACGATTATATGTTAGTGTCTCGTTCGAAGATGATAAGTTCCCTCCCTCCCTGATTTTCTCGGAGTTTTTGTTTCCCCATTATCATCTCAGATGGTCGTGATAATTCATTATATTTCACACACAAAACAATATGAAGAGAGGATAGCCTCGATAGCGGGATGAAGGCTTGAATTCCCTCGATAGCGGGATGAAGGATTCACTATTCTTTTATTTAATATTGGAGCTACGCTTTGAACGTTGTGAAGTTTTCGGCATGACGAGCATGACTACATTTCTTATCATCTTCGAACGAGACACTAACATATAATCCTGATCAAACTTCGCCCGCCTACGGCGGGCTCGTTTGATCGATCGATTATCGGCGAACTATCGGCCGACTGCTAAATCGGTATGGCACTCTTGCCATGCGCGCACAATTGCCGATTTTCTAGTCGGCCGACTCGGCCGAAAACTTCAATTCGCTCCGAAGTTTGGCGCGGGACGGTCGTGCGTATGATATGTTTCATCATGGCGCTGCTTGTCGAAACGTCTATCATAAATTTGATGGAGGAAGTAGAAAGAAGACCCGCGCTCAAAAAAAAAAAACTTAAATGAATACTCTGATGCGAATCAGAAGAAAAAACAATGGGAGGAAGTATGTGAAGCAGTTGTTCCTGATTGGAATCGGCTTAGTGCCAAGGATAAAACATAACAAGGTACGCATCGATAGAGGTGTAATTTTGTTTATTTACCTATAACTAGGGCATTATTACACTTCGCCATATTGTCACAGAATCGCGCCTTCAGGACAAATAAAATATGACGACATGTACTGCCGGACATCATTGATATTATTTCTCCCTTGGTCATCGTCCTTTATCGCCAAGTTATCCATGGGACAATTATAGATAGTATCTGTTAATTTATAGATAGTCCATCTTTAATTCGTACATAATTATGAAGGACACAGCAAGCTTTAATAATTCGAACACAAAAATTGATATTCACCGTCAATTCGGTGGTGAAAAATACGCCACTTATTTGCGAGAATGCCGAAAGTACATTCAACCATATGCGTCGAACTCTGGTATGTCTACAGTTAAAAATTCGCTTGGTGTAGTTTACACTTCTTCTTGCATGAGGGCGTAATATGTGATTGCGAAGTCCAAACGCTTCATCGCCTACGACAGAAAATGGAATAACATTTCCGTCATCATGATTGGGCAAATACCTTCCAGAGGGAATATCAAGCCGGTTGTCAGAAAGTCGTTTACCCATTTCAGATGTTTTAAATATTTCTGAATCACTAGCTGTTCCATAAGAATCAACATCTATGTATATAAATTTATAATCATCTCCTCTCCAAGCCATTAAAGCGCAAGAGAAGAACTTTTTGTACTTAAAATTTGATGATCCGGAATGTTCTGGTTGTATCATCCGCATATGCTTGCCACCTATCGCTCCAATGACGTTTGGAAAATTTGTGCGACTATAGAATTCACCAGCCATTTTAATCCAGTCATCTTCTTGTTTGGTTCCCATATACAACGATTGAAGTATGTTCCACTTTGCTCACATGTAGTTTTAGTAATATCTCGTATTGTAGAAGCTCCCATCAGATAATCAAAAGACAATGTATTGAAACTAGCTCCGGTAGCCAGATATCTGTAAATAATTAATTATGTTGTTTTCCAGATCACGATGTGCAAAAAATGGGCTAACTTACGGACTTTCTTTCACAGGGAATAGAAGGTACCAAAGAACACAAGGTCGGGTCAAGCTGCGACCAAGAAGCGTAAATATGTCTACTTTCAGCAATCATTATTTTCACTTCCATGTATGGAAAATCGGTGAACGGCAGGTAACCTGGAACTGGATGATTTTCAAGAAAATGCTGACGGCGCTAAAGAATCTGACCCTTCCACCTCCACACCTATTCCTCAACGAAAGAATAGGACTAATGTACCGAAGCAAACTGATTTGGATGAAGCATTATTAAAAGCATCGAAAGAGGCCAATACTGTTGATGAAGATACAAACGTTGCTTTATCTCTTGTCCCTTTACTCCAGAATTCAACCGCAGAAGAAAAACTAGATGCTAAGATTGGTATTCTTAATATTTCTAAACAGGCAAGACTAGTCAAGCGCGTTCAGACTACTTCTTAATCAACATGTAGCTACAACATATTACAGCAACCTTTGTCCTCTTTTCCTGTATATCATCGAACGACTCACATGTTGCCACCACCACACCATTACAGCCTTCTCATTACACACCCAGTTCTACTCCATCGCCCGGGAAAAAAGTTCATATCTGAATATATCTGAATGTATCTGAATCATATCTATAGAATCTGATATGATCAGACAAGAAAAATGGCCAGATCTGATCATGCAATGTCATGACAGATCATGTATGCTTATATCTGAGCATGTATGATCATATCAGAGCCATTTTTATAATTTTGACAGCAGACCCGTCCATATCACAGCAGGTCTGACCAGATCCAATCCCCAGGCAAGATCTGATTTTGTTAGACCAGATCTGAATGTAGAATAATAAAATACCGTGGATCCCAGTAGACGTGGATATCTCAGTGCAGCCAGATCACGCGCAAAAGTTACCCCCTCTCTAGTCTCTTCCGCGCCCATCACACAATCATAGTAGCGCGTGTCCGTGAGCGAGCGACGCTCGGACATCTTCGGAAAGGGCCGAGCGCCGTCGAAGTTTTCCGACCGCGCCTTCGGCAGCTACACCAATCCATGGACGCTGAACACGTTCATGTGCGGCCAAGCCAAAACGAAGGCTTCGAGGGAAAAAGCAATCTGAGCACGACTCGCGCGTGACGTCACCCGACGGCACGCCCGAGGCTTTTAGATGATTCCAATGCTTATTTAGCTCTTCATTCTCTGCGTTATTAATGTATACAAAAAAATGTATCGCGCACTCTGATCGCTTATTTTTTAGTTTATACGTTAATTTAAATATAATAATAAATCTAAATTACAATTTATTTATCCTCTAAAAAATTGTTTACGCTTTAATCATACCCGTCCTTATGCCAAATAAATCATAATTCATAAAAGTAAGCGGAAATATATTTATATTCGTATTATTATATTAATTCTCATACTTTCGTCCAGCGATAAAGCATTATCCCCAAAAACAAGCCAATCATCCATGCGGCCGCGAATCGTCAGCACCAGAAAGTGCACATATTCTACAAGCGATAAGATGGTCCTGTTGGTAGCGTTCCTGGCTTCGGTCCGCAGGGGCGTGGGACAGTTCCCCGCGCTCAGTATTTTTTTTTAAATTTATTATTACTATTTATTCTTATTTGATTAGTTATTTTTATTAGTTATCATTATTATTTTAATTAGTTATCCTTAACCCCTTCCCAGCCAGGCGAAAACTAGATTTTCGTGCCACTTTTGTGTGGAAAAAAAATCTTCACAGATTTACACTAAAATTTCAGTGTGCAGGTTTTTAGGGTCGCTGAATCTGAATCTGAAATCGGATTTACAAAATTAAAAATGGCGGATCCAATATGGGAGACGCAAATTTAAAAAATGGTTTGATTCCGACGAAAGTGAGCATTATAGGGTTTTCAAGGTCGCTGCGTCCAAATTTGAAATCAGATTTCAAAAATTCAAAATGGCGGATCGAATATGGCGGACGCAAATTTGAAAAATGGTTTGATTCCGACGAAAGTGAGTACTTTAGGGTTTTCGAGGTCGCTGGATCCAAATCTGAAATCGAATTTCCAAAATTCAAAATTGTGGCTCCAATATGATAGGAAAGGTTTTCAGTTTTAGTATGACTGAGTTGATTTGAATTCGAGAGACTAAATGCGAGAAATCATTTAACATAATATTAATAATAATATAAACAATGTGAATGTCTAGAAAGAATTTTGACATGGACTAAAGACTCACCAAGGCTCACCAAGGCTCACCAAGAAACAGATCATGAATGTTATTTCTTATAATAACAATATGGGAGATGTAGACAAAACAGATCAGTCTATTTCTTCTTACGAAACAATTCACACGACAGTGAAGTGACATCACAAATTATACCTTCATTTATTCGATCCTGCTATTTATAATGCTTCTGTCGTCTACAATCATCTCTAAACTGACTCGAGAAAAATGACTTCTTTACACTTTCGTTGTGCACTGGCAACAGTTTTGTTAGAAGATCATTATGATGAACACACATCATCTAAAGAGTATGTTTGTAAACCCAAAAATCCTCTGCACTCGTCACGAGTCACCATTCATTCTATATTTCAGACGATAAGTAGATAAGAAAGCGTTGCACTGAATGTTGTTCCAAAAAACAAAGGAAGGCAACATTCTTTGTGTGCAAAGATTGTTCCACTGTATGCGGTACCTTGCTTCCAAAAATACCACGAATAACGGTATGATCAGGTGAAATACCGAAATTCTTTTTCATTTGTTGTCCAAACATAAAATAAAAGATATAAATTGATGAACAAAAATCCACAAAGAATGAAAAAAAAATAGATACAGACAACAAAAAAAGAATAAAATAAAAATCGAAAAAAATGAAATCTACAAAAGAAATGCAAATTTTTTAAGTTGCAAAAATACAAAAACGATTGAATACAAGAAATACGAGAAAAAAAAGAAAATATGAATAGTAACAAGAAATTTGAAAAAATACAAAAAGCACATAAACAACGAAAATACAAAAAGCACAATAAGTACAAAAAAAATACATAATCGGAGTCAATGACCGCCACGACCTCGATTCGGGGCTCTGAGTTCGGCGGAGAGCGGGATATGAAACCAAAAAAGTATTTTTTTACATTTGTTACTATAGATAGATTGTCATACATGATTTGCTAAATTTTTATTCATCATATTGTATCCGAGCGTCAGATACTTGAAGTTAGGACACAAATTCGAAATTCCCGACCATAAACATTCTAAAGATACAAATTTTTGCCGAAATCAAACTACTTGTCGAATTTGCGTCTGCCATATTGGATCCGCCATTTTGAATTTTGGAAATCCGATTTTAAATTCGGTTTCAGCGACCTCAAAAACCATACGGTACCTACTTTCGTCGGAATCGAATCATTTTTCGAATTTGCGTCCGCCATATTGGATCCGCCATTTTGAATTTTGAGAATCCAATTTCAAATTCAGTTTCAGCGACCTCAAAAACCATACGATACATACTCTCGTCGGAATCGAACCATTTTTCGAATTTGCGTCCGCCATATTGGATCCGCCATTTTGAATTTTAAAAATCTGATTTCAAATTCGGATTTAGCGACCTCAAAAACCCTCAAACACTCACTTTCGTCGGAATCAAATCATTTTTTGAATTTGCGTCCGCCATATTGGATCCGCCATTTAGAATTTTGGAAATCTGATTTCAAATTCCGATTCAGCGACCTCACAACCTATGATTTACCAAATTATAGTCAAATCGCTGTAGTAGGAATATGTTTTTTTTTTCAAATGCCCACATGTGTGTCATGACAGAAAAATGGCACGACTTTTTTGCCCATATGTGTGTCACTGACAGTCGAAGGGTTAAGTGTCAAATAATTTATCGCGCACTGTGACCGCTTATTTTATTAGTTTGGATGTTAATTTAAATATAATAATCAATGTAAATTACAACTTATTTCTCTTCTAAAAAATTATTTACGCTTTACTCACCCGTCCCTATGCCTATGCTCACTTTTATGAATTACAAATAAATTGTAATTCATAAAAGTGAGCGGAAATATATTTATATTCGTATTATTATATTAATTTTCATACTTTCATTAAGCGATAAAGCATTATCCCCAAAAACAAGCCAATTATCCATCTGGCCGCGAATCGTAACTTACGAGAATGAACATAATAATACGACTATAAATATATTTCGCTTATTTTTATTAATTACAATTTATTTGGCACAGGGACGGGTGTGAGTAAAGCGCAAACAATTTTTTAGAAGATAAATAAGTTGTAATTTAGATTTATTGTTACATTTAAATTAACGTACAAACTAATCAAATGAGCGATAAATTTTTCGACACTAAAAGATAACTAATTAAATTAATAATGATAACTAATAAAAATAACTAACCAACTAAGAATTAATAGTAATAATTAAATAAATTAAAAACATACTGAGCGCGGAGAACGATCCCGCGCTCTTGCGGACCGAAGCCAGGAATGCTACCAACGGGACCATCTCATCGCTTGCAGAATATGTGCAATTTCTAGTACTGACGATTCGCGGCCGGATAGATGATTGGCTTGTTTTTGGGGATAATGCTTTATCGCTTGATGAAAGTATGAGAATTAATGTAATAATACGAATATAAATATATTTCCGCTTACTTTTATGAATTATAATTCATTTGACATGAGGACGGGCGTGAGTAAAGCGTAAACAATTTTTTAGAAGATAAATAAGTTGTAATTTACATTTATTATTATATTTAAATTAACGTGTAAACCAAAATAATAAGCGATCAGAGTGCGCGATACATTTTTTGTATACATTAATAACGCAGAGAATGAAAAGCTAAATAAGCATTGAAATCATCTAAAAGCCTCGCGCGTGCCGTCGGATGACGTCACCCGCGAGTCGTGTTCAGATTGCTTTTTTCTTAGAAGCCTTCGTTTTGGCTTGGCCGCACATGAACGTGCTCAGCGTCCAAGGATTGGTGCAGCTGCCGAAGGCGCGGTCGGGAAACTTCGACGGCGCTCGGCTCTTTCCGAAGATGTCCGAGCGTCACTCGCTCACGGACACGCGCTACTATCATTGTGTAGTGGGCGCGCACGAGACTAGAGAGGGGGTAACTTTTGCGCGCGATTCGGCTGCACTGGGACATCTATGAATCTGAACTATCAGACCAGGTATGACTCCGACTATATCAGAGCAAATCTTACCCTGCTGAAACAGAGCAAACCTTGTTAGAGCAGTCCTGAAGATATTAAAATGTTTACATATATAGAGCGCGGTTATTAACACGTCATCAGTTGACGTGTTAATAATTAACGATATTATAATAACTCACATGATCCCATATAATACAATCAGGTGAGGTGCCATATCTGATCGGATATCGTCTCATATCCTCATATATCGTTTAATATATTTACAAGGAGATGGTACGACCGTGGGGTCGGGGATTTTGCCGAATTTTTTGTGGTGAAAGAGGATCTCTAGCACCTCACGTGGTTAAAGTAGTAGGAAAGTACTCAGAAAATTCTGAGAATAATCGATTCAATGTTTCTTAGGCGCGTTATAGGTTTAAAATTTCAGAATTTTGTCGAGCAATCGTCTAGTCTAGACGGTTAGGGCTCGACTTTTGTGCAGGAGGTCTCGAGTTCGATTCCTTCTCCGGATCTTTTTTTTGTTATTTTTTTTTTGTTATCTCAACAATTATTCAAATCGATTCTGATTCCTACACTATTTTGTAAAATTTATTTACATTATTTTTCTTAACTATTTTCATAACGGTGGGGTTTTTATTTATCATTGTAAAGTATATAAGGAGGACGTTGGATTTTTAATGAGAATAACAAAGTCGATGAAGAAAAATTCAATTTTGATTCGTATAATAATTATATACAAAAACCGCAGTGGTAATTATCGTAGAAACAAACAAGGCTGTGGCTAGTCGTCCGGTTATCGGACGAATAAGCGTATGTTATTCGTCCGGATAGCGGCTCGGTTCACGCTGCTTTTTGAGGAGGCATACATATTATTGCGATTCGGGTCAGCTAGTATCCGGACGAATAACATATATATAATCGTTCGGATAGGATGTATTAAATTGTTAAACAAACTATCCGGACAAATAATTTACACGTATTCGTCCGAATTAAATCTTTATAATTTCGTAGTACGTAATCCGGACGAATACCATATATATAATCGTCCGGAGAAAATTAGCAAAATCGTTAAACAAGCTATCCGGACGATTAATATACATTTATCCGTCCGGGTAAGTATGGGAATCATCTAAAAGCGGTTCCGGACGAATAATATACGTTTATTCGTCCGGATTAATTCCAGAACTCTGTAGAAACGAATCCGAATGAGTTATATACGCTTTTTTGTCCGGGTAAGTAATTGAATCGGCTAGATGCGTCTAGAAGATCATTTCAAAACTATGTTTGGTGTCCTTGGTGGGTTCCACCCCCCCCCCCCCCCCCACCCCCTGGGGGGCTCCGCCCCCTCCACCCCCGCAAGGGGCTCCGCCCCTGGACCCCGTCGGGGGGTTGCACCCCCCGCCCCCCGCGGACGCCTTCTGTCTACGACACAGTTTCCGCGTACGTATGACCGGTCGACGAAAACCTTCTAATCAAAGGGTATCGATGACATTTAAAACACACAATGACAATACTAATATTTTATTATGGAACACTGAAAACGTATGAACTACAATAACAATTTTATAGTACCTTTTATAATTTTACACTTTGTATTTACTTTAGGAATACTGGAAAAAAACTTAACATAAACTTTTAAACTATGTCCTTAGAAATACTGGAAACGAACATTATATACGGTGTTCCAGAACTGATGGTAGTCCCTGAATTGAGGGGTTGGCGGTGAAATTGTGAGTCGATTGATATAAGTATGTATGGGTCTGGGATAAACCCCTGAATTATTATAGATTTTTTAAGGCGTACCAATCAGCTGTGCTCAATGAACCAGCGTACGTCGGTGAGCGATACGCGTAAGTAGTGATGCCGGTAGATGCGGTGCTCCCGCCAGCTACCACTGCACGCGCATATCGTTCACCGACGCACGCTGGCTCATCGAGCACACCTGATTGGCCCGTCTTCAAAAATGGATCATAATTCAGAGGTCGATCTGAGATCCATATATACTTATGTCAATCGACTCAGAATTTCACCGCCAACCCCCCAATTCAGGGACTACCATCAGTTCGGGGACACCCTATATACAGTTTCTGAAACCTATATAGTAATTTTTTTTAATGAATTAGTTCACAGCCTTTTTGGAAATTTGTTCACAGCCGGGGCCTACCACAGGATAGTATTATTAGCAACCGAGACATTTCCAGAATTTTGCTTTCGGTACTTTTTTTAAAGCGACGCACGGCAAATGATACCAAATGAAGCAATAATCACATCTTATGACTAATTGATGGTCGCTCCTTTGGTTTTGTTTGCTCTGGCGGGACTCACCTACCCTTTCATCCAAATCTACACAACAATATCCACAGAGGAAGACCTCATTTTGTTTTTTCGTTTCTAAAACTTTCTCGACCGTCTTTCACGCTTGAACGGAGAAATACTTTTTGACTAAAAGTAAATTAACTTCGTCGTCGATCAATGAATGTGGAACACGGTTGTGATCGGTTTGCATAAACTCATCTCCGACCAGTGTCCCTTTTTTATGACTAATTCTGCGTCAACATTATCCTCTAGTAACCATTCTAAAATTCTCGTTGCTTTCCCCTCTTCTCTGAGTTTACAAAAAGGAAAGTTTTTGTCATCGATATTTTTTTTGTTTCTTTGCCAATCCAATAACTGTTTTATCGCATCCCTTTGGCCTCCCTCTTCGCTTTAATACTGGCGGAACTTGGAGGTGAGAACAATCGACCTGGTCTTGATTATCTGGGGTTATTTTCGAAGTATCATCTTGTTGATCTGTTGATTCGTTATTTTCAACGAGTAAAGCGTTAGTTGAATTGCATAGGTCGTTTGAATTTACGCAGGGATCTACAATACAACCCGCAACTGTATCGCGATTATGCTCCCACATAGCTTTCAAATTGACCATTCCCTGCAAACGCTCGAGGACCGCGGTGCCCGTTACTTCTGAAGCCAAACTTGCCATCGTTTTTGCCACGATAAAAGCTTTTCTATACCGCTCGTTCTGCGACAAAATCCGGAGGCGAAAGACTTGAGAGGTAAGCGTGACCAAGAGGACATCTACTTCTTCGGATTCTTCCGATTGAAAAACACGTTGCTGATTCTGAAAGTACTTCCGCGTCCATCTTTGATCGCACATCGATGCATCGCAAAGGGATATTCTCAAGCGGCTTCTGATAGCGAAGATATGCCTATAATCATATGTAACCAAAAAACAAGTTAAAAACGGCATATACGCTACAATCATAGACCAAAAAAAACTCATCAGGAATTAATGCGAGAAATGAAAAATGTATGTATGGAACAATAACCGGCACTGCAATTTCATGGACGAATAGGCCGGACAATCACAAGACTTCGACGTTGAGTAGATTCGCGATCCGCGACACTGCGATTGAAAAATATCTCCCGCCTCTAGCTCAACGAACTCGCTATCGCCTTTATATTGAAGTTCCGTTTTAATGAACCGGAAAGCATGTCGTGTGAGCAAATTCGAGTAAAAACGTTCCGGAGAAATATCTTCGAATGAAGTAACAAGCGCTTTTTGGTAGTTATATGCCGCTCTATGATCCCGTTCGGAATTAAGGCAAACAATCAGAACGAATAAATGTTCGACGAATTCCTCTAGAGTACTGAATCGCTTGACAACACTTTTAATTTTGCCATTCAGTGACTCTATTCGATTGTTGGTGGTATTGAGGAAATTGCTCTGCATGAATTCTTTCGTTAAAGTCCATTCATGTCGTGTAGGATGCCAATTTTTCTCGAAATACGTCAAAACGGCATGTGGCACTTCTTCCTTAAGCCGATCATACAATTGCGTGTAGGTATGTTCCGAGGATGCATATACCATCTTTTGGAATATGTCTTTTGCCTGATCTCTTTGACCCGTTGTAATTCCAAGCTTGTCACACGTAATTTCGCGGTTAAAAGTACGTAATGCATGGAATATGCAAATTAACACGTTGACCATAGAAAATTGTTGCCTTATGATTTCTCTTTCGAGGAGATCCTTGTCGGCCATGACTGTTCTAATTCGCGTCCAAGCTGGCTGCGTTTTCTTGAACATATCGAGAAATCATCGCATGCTATCTGCATCCTCAGTGGTCAATATTGAAACAGCTACGATCTCAGTGGACCCCTCAGAGTCTTCGACAATCATTATGTAAGCCGGTGCTCGTATATTCAGCAATTTGAATGTTGCGTCGGTACCCACAAATTCAGGGAATGCATTCATCGATTTTTGCATTTGTTTCGTTAAAAAAAACAAACCCTTGAATACCCCATGTTCCTCGTAAACGTGGCATTCAGCATCTACAAAGATCATATATCATAATATAATATAATAATTTTATTATGAGATATCATATACACGCGCGCGCACACACACACAGACAAGCGCGCGCGCGCACACGCGCACACGCACGCATGCACAATGCTTACCATACGTTTCACGAAGCATCTTGATGGTGTTATGTAAATTGTTGGGGGTCCCTTGTTGTGCCGAGATATTCGAAAGATCCTTAAGTAAGACTTGTTGACCGGTTTCGGCTAGAACTTTAGCCTTTATTTGTTTTCGATTGGCACCCATTTTCAACAACTCAGCACTCAGCACCCATTTTCAACAACTCAGTCTTTTTTCTCTTTCATAGGCAGTGACCTTACGTGAGGCAAATGCTGATAAAGCTTCTAAAAAAGTAATAAAAAATATGTATATATATATATATATATATATATATATATATATCAAGATCAGAAACCAACGGAACAATAAATAATAAAAAGGCACAATATCTTTAAAAATACTTAATACTTTTCAACATAGATGATTGTGGGTCGTATTCATTTCAGCAACTATCAATGTCTTGCCATCTTCACTCAGCGCTAAACGAACATATGCCGAGCATTGCTTCTGAAAAGTCCTACAATACATACATTTTTTAAATATGTAATTTTCATTCAAATATAATTGAAGTTATATGAAACTTACGAGGATGATCTCTCGCCTGTAGATATTGACTTGAACCGTTTCCCACCATGTATGCAATGGTATCGAAGCGAATAATATTTTAACATTTCATTCATGTACCTCGAAATACCCTTTTTTCGGCTTTGCGTTATCAGCACACAATCGCGTGTATAGAAAACAACATTCATTTGTTGCTGATATTTCTCGATCTCTTCCTTCAGATCATCGTACGAAGAAAAAGAATCGCCAACTTGTAGACCACTCCTTGAAGCCTCTATAGCTACCGTAGACGTTTTATCGTCCACTACCTTCGCAGATACTGCAATGTCTTCGAAGTCACTATCATCTGACAGTTCGAACGAAAATTTTGAACAAGTAGGCTGCTCTGAACTCTTTGAGGCAGCTACGAGAAATAAACAATTACAAAAGACTCATAAATATCGGTTACATGAAAAATATTTAAAAATGAAATATAACCTCCTATTTGGCCGAATCAAAATTTTCATCACAATCACAGGTCGTGATTGTCACAAATGTTTACTTTCACTATCACTTTTTATTTGATACAAACATTTTCGACAAATACGACATAAAGAACAAAATAGCAATCTTGATTCGGCTCGAATAGATTACGCAAATAACAAATCAATCGAACCTAACCTTCTTTCGACTTGCAATTCCAACAATTATTTATATCATTATTGGCTATACGATAATAACGGAATATACTTACACATGTATGCAAACACCTTTTCAGCACAAGTTTTTACACCTTTTTGCAACGACACTGAATTACGAATGAAAAATATAGAAATTGCACCCAAGGCCTGCTAGACTAACCGGCAATACTCGTTGGTCGAGCCTCAGCCAACGCAAGCGTAGGCAAATTGATACAAGCAAGTGTTACCATGGCACCAGCAATGGCAAACCCAAACACTCGCGCACTACCCGGACGTTTAACGAACACTTATTCGCCCGGCTACCTTTTAACAGGGAACTCCGAGGAAGCTGCCACACGGGGTCGATCCGGACGAGTATCCTACTCTTATTCGTCCAGATAATTCAGTAAATAATTGTAACGATTTTATTCGGAAGATTACATATATATTAATCGCCCGGATATCTTGCTACACGATTGCGCATATTTTATCCGGACGAATACATGAGTTATTCGTCCGGATAACCTACTAAAAATTATAAAAATTCAAAGATTTGTATACGGACGAAAAACTACAAATTATTCGTCCGGATAGCTCGTTCAATAGTAATACAGGTTTTATCCGGACGAGTATACATACGTTATTAGTCCGGATAGCTAGTTTAACGATGTCGCTAATTTTATCCCGGATTATATATATGTTATTTGTCTGCATAACCTACTACAAAATTATAAAGATTTTATTCGGACGAATACGTGTGAATTATTCGTCCGGATGTTTGTTTAACAATGTAACTCATTTTATCCGGACGATTATTTATATGTTATTCGTCCAAATACTAGCTCATACGAATTACAATAATATGTACACCTCCTCGAAAAGCAGCGTGAACTGCGCCGCTATCCGGACGAATAACATACGCTTATTCGTCCGATAACCGGACGGGTAGACACTCTGAACAAACAAAGCAATAATTTTTGCGACGTCTTGCGCAACATATAAAAGCGGATTTTTTACAATCGCAGGGAGTTTGCAATACATCCGTACAAAAACATGTTTCATTAACATTCATAAAAAAATATTTCTAGTAAATTGCAGCGAATTGTTAGAGCAGAATCGTGAAATTAATTCGCGGGAAGATTGCATAAAAATCCATTCAGTAATTCACCATCAATTATACTTTAACAAGGAAGAATTTAAAAAAACCCACCGTTATGAATTGTTTTATTGGAAAAAAAAGAAAATAATTTTAAAAAAATAATGTAAATAAATTTTTTTAAATAATTTAGGGATGAGAAACATTTTGAATAATTGTTGGGATAGAAATAAAGAAAAAAAATAAGATCCGAAGGAGGAATCGAACTCGAGACCTCCGGCGCAAAAGACCGAGCCCTAACCGTCTAGACTAGACGGCTGCTCGACAAGTATTTGACATTTTTAACTCACAAGGCGCCTAAGCAACTTTGAATCAATTTTCCGAGTAGTGTGTTCCACTACTTTAACTACGTGAGGGGCTAGAGGGCTTGTTTCACCACCAAAAATTCGGCCAAATCCCCGACGTCCTACCACGGTCGTGCCGTCTCCTCGTTAGACGTTGTCATGTGTGAACAACAGAACTGCATATACGATAAGGTATGGGCGTATAAGACTTCATATTTTTTCCAGGTTTGATATCGTATCTGATGGGATACAATTTTATATGAACGTACCTGCTCATATATCGCATTATATATGTTCAGATATGGTTTCACGCTGACAACTCGCCTTGGCACCTGATCAGATGAAAACATATATAAGATCTATATAGCAGAGTCTGGTACCGTATTTGATCGGATATGATTTTATACGAACAGATACGTTCACATATTGCGTCATGTATGTTCAGATACGAATTTACGGTACCAACTCGCCTTGGTACTTACCCAGATATAAAGAGATATGAGTTCATGTATTGTCAGGCCAGATACCGTATTTGATCAGATATGATCTTATATATGCATGTATGAAGTGGAATATGATCAGACCTAATATATATGATACTGTAAAATGTCAGATATGAATATATCTGATACATATATGACAATATCTGAAACATATATGAACATATCCACTCAGACATGAACTTTTTTTCCCGGGCGCCCAATTGCCTATGGTTCAGAACATTCAGAACACTCCATCACCAGGTAATTCCAACGATACAGCACGGACTTAATATTCGAATTTGTCAGATGATCCGCAAATGTACGACTTGTAAACAATTCAAGTTCTAAAAATACTTAACTTTGTGATATTCATTTTAATAAAAGATAATTAATAGTATTTGTGGTTTATGTTGCCGTATCGTAACGCTCAATTTCTCCTTCACAGGTATCGAAAGTCTAATGTTTGTATCCTTTTTCGCTATTGCTGGTCCAATTCATTTGACAGGTTCATTGAAGCCGGTTATGCTCATTCGATAAAATGCGATTTTTTTTTTCGGGAAATCTAGTAATTTCGAAAGCGTCGTGCAAAACTTTCCTTGCAATAATCTATCTTTGTAGGTGGGATGCACCCAATACTCCCGGTTTCTCTTCTTGACTCTTCTCGTCCGCTGTGGAGCGTCGCATGAGAGGCTGCCTGGTTGAAGCACATATAATAAAACAAAATATTAAACACACACAATAGCCGATAGGCGCTTAGGCACACAAACATTTCCAAAACCTATATAAAATAAAGGTTCAGCTATTTTTTGTATTACTTGAAATATCGCGTATCCTCAAAGAATCGTACAATCTAGTATACCCGTATGCTTTCTAATCCTTAGAATTACAAAACTCATTTAGAGCCGGGAAAATACGTTGATTTGTCTGGCGACCAGATGGTTTATTATCCGAAAGGATCCACGAGTCTCTCTGCCAGTCGCGCCAACGAATGGTTGGCTGAACTGAATAGTGGTCAGTTTTCTCGCCAACATTTTATTGCGGTTTTTTTTCTCGCTAAGGGTTCTTCCGGTCGCAGATGCGGACCCACGTATCGTGGCCGACTCGCCAATACCTGTAGAGGGTGTTAACCCTTAAATGAACCACCACTCAATAGGTGATTTCTTCCAGGAATTTAAAGATCCAATGAGGATGCGTAAATTATTTCGGTGGGCGTCTCCTTCAAACTTTGGAAAGAGGGGGGCAAGTTCAAGAATTGTCTATCGCTGAAAAATAAGAGTCAGTGCAACACTCGAACTCAACGCGAACAACTCTCAACAAACCCGAATGGTTGCCGAGTCAACCATATCTTACATTTACACATCAAAGCAAAGTCATTTCACATTTTTCATAGTACACACCAACAACTGTATTATTTATTAAGTTTCAAATTTACCATTAAAGTCTTGGATCCTTATAAATTTACGCGAAACCAGTTGTCATTGATTAATTTTGATGCCAACGTGTCGTATCATAAACGCGCTGGAATGTACAACTCCAGTGGATTACAACAAATCGCAAGTTCATCGTGACATAACACGCTGTATAAAAGCAATAATAACATTTCTGAACAATATTACATTGGTGTTCATTACGCGACCGCTTTCTTCAAGCGCAGCTTACCAATTAGCAAATTGTTCCAGAACAATCGGCCGACTGTTGGCTGGTCTGCGCACTCACCATCAACCAGACTGTTTAGTTGGCCCAGTGTGCGCGCTAGCAGCCCAACCCGACTCAACTATCGGCCGATAGAATCTGCAATCTGCGACATAAGAGCCCCTCTTATAGAGAAAAAGCGCGTTGGCTAAGGTAAATCCGGAGCAAAAATCCGGAACCACATTTGCCGCAGCCGTATGAGTGCGATTAAATGATATCTCCGATTAATGAAATGGAAAATTGAGAAATCGGTGCACTTGCATAAAATAATGTATAGATTATACACGTAAATGCGTATTCTATCAAATTTCGATACATCCGATCAACACGTGCTCTAACTTCCTACTTCGTTAACAAATGAAGGATCGTTGAAAGATATACGGAGGAATAATGAGGGGTAGGTGTAAGTCGACGAAGAAAATCTAACGAAGTTGACCAAAAATTGTGGAATGTAGTGGAGGATTCCTACGACAAAATTGGGTAACTTGTATCCTGGTTTTTATTTATGTTTTATTTAGGTTTTATTTTATTTTATTAGGATATGAACTTATGTAATATACACTGACTCGTCATCCATGGCCCATATGGTTATTTGCCTATGACATATTTTAGGACTTACAGCAAGAAGAAATCGCTGCATACTACCCTACGATTCTCAAAGACTTCCGGTTTCTTCCGCTCCATGAAGAATTATACAAAAACTGTAGCACACGAAACAATCGATCTTTGACTATGCCAACATTTAGCAAAACTCTCCTTCAAATTCAGGACGCCATTTTGAGGAAGCTCAAATGTTCTATAGGTACTGAACAGAAATGACAGAACATTTCTCTGTTGTTGTTCGCACACGAATCGGTCAGCTGTATCCTGCGACATACATTACGGGTTTTTTAACGTCATTACGATTCGATTCCAACCTCAAAAAAGCGCTGATCGTTTATTAAAACTTTTGAATCGTGCGAAGTGTCTAAAAGGTGGGGCTGGGAGGTGACGTTCGAGCAAAGCGACAGAAATAAGACATTTATATATATATATATATATATATATATATATATATATATATATATAAATGTCTTATTTCTGTGAGGATTCTCTGAGGATTTCTGTTGCTAGTGAGGATATGAGGGGGAAAAAACGTGAAATAATCGACGTAAAACTTCTCCGTTCGAGGGAGAAAAAGGAAAAGATAGAGTAGTAGAAAATAGATATCTGGATTATACGACGAGAGAGGATTGCTAAGAAATAAGGGAGGCAGGTTTGGGTTGCGAGAGGGATAAATTATGTTGGGGTGTGCGAACAATAATAACGAGCGCGTCGCTATATATATTTCGCTATCGCACGGGACAAAATTCCCATCCGTTACGGCGCGATATGGTACTGTCGAATATAATACTAGAGGCGTATTCGGTGAGTGCAAGAAAAGACAGTTTAAGGGGTGCAAGCTATCATCAGTAATGGGGACTGTTCGACGAAATATTCCCGTTATATAACGCGTTAACTTGTAAGCAGAATATCTGCAAAACGGTGCTTTGGCAACGCGATATAATTGGCGATTCATTGTTGAGTATATGAATAAATATGTGGAGAATGTTTACATTCTGCAGCTGCACCGTTGCATTATTTCCTTGGCTACTTTCGCGAGTACTCCTCATGCAGGGGAATAATTAGATCGAACGAGGAGGCCTCGGATCAAACTGGTTTGGCTGAACTAATCTCGATGAGCCTTCGGTAAGAAACAAACAGGGGGGGTCGGTACTGTAGTGGACGAGCAGCGTGGCAAATCAAGAACGGGCGTGCGGTGTACGTACGTGCATATACACATGTATATGCACGTACATACATAGCACGTATATGTGTGCGTATATTTTATGTTATAAGACGGGTGGAACTGAGAACGAATCACGATCGGCACGCAGGCGTGTAAACCCGAAAATGCTACCGGAATTCGTTACGGAACGCATACAACACACACACATAGATCAAGGGAGGTGAAATGCATATATATATATATAGTTTGTGGATGGTCTTGTTGCCCCGACGCAAATTGCGCCCATAGATTATCGTTCTACCTAAACGAGGCACGGATTGTAATTATTTAAATGTGGAGCGAGGAAAAACGCATCGACCCACTATCATGAACGATGACGGGCGGAGATTCAATGATTTTACTGAAAACACGTGACACGTGGGTCTCGCACAGGGTTGGGGTGTCAGGAGTCTATTTTACTGTGAACTGCACAATCCATTACTGCTTATCCCCCCTCCCCCAAGTTCTTCGATGGAGCATCCATTGCCACATTGATTCTTCGTTTCAAAATGAAATATATATTATTCTATTGCGAAAGGTATTTTTTCTTTACGTGATACCTTTAAACGATCTTTATATCTTCTGATAAACTTATTCACAATGAACTGAGGTGCATCATTTTTTTGACATACCGTTAGTCGGGATTTTTTTAGAAGCTTTGTTACAAGCGTGTTCTGTGAAACGGTTCATATTTCATTGATGAGAAAAGTGATCGATTTTGCTGGCTCTTTGGAACCTAATCGAAGACAATTTGCCTCTCGCAAACAAACGATTGTTGAAAAGACTTTCCCGAGATAAGACTCAGTTTCCTCATGGCATAACGTATTTCCTTGATCAAGCGACAAATAGTACGTTGATCTGAGATGATAAACTGATTCAAGGGGTGTGCGTGAACTAACAATTTCAAAAACATGATTCCTTGTTAAATCCTAGCGAATGTCCAGGAGGTGTCTTCTCTCGCTTATTCCCAATATCCTCATTTGCCGTCATAAGCTTATTAAATGTATAAATCTAAGAATAAAACAAATAACAGCATAAAAGGGAATGTGCGTACGTTCCACACGCATATTCGAACCACAGCGATGTAAATGCACGCTAGCAGCACCGTCAGTCATCGAATTTTCCTATCACCTTGGCTTTTAACAAAATCCAGAGCCTTACCGCAATACACTTGTAGAAGCCTCGACCCTAGATTATTTGAACATAACATAGACTAGACGGCTTTGACGAATTTATAACTCTGATTAAAAAATAAGGCATCCGGTCTTGCAGCGTAGTCCGATATATAAACTTCTCGATATGCGAAGTCACCAGAGCCATAAATTCACACAACACAAACCATGCGCATGCTTAGGTTTCAGATATCGAACTCTATACCCCATGCGCTTTTTCGCCGAAACACCGGAGTCTCGGTCTCCCGTTCTCTTCATACGCATATTAGTCAGAACCGATGCCCTGGAATAAGGCCACGCACGTGACTAACGAATCTGTAAGGTATTCGCACACTATACCTCGACCAATAACGCTAATCAACCGATATCTTCACGACCAATGGTCCAATCCCTGAAGAACTGGATGAGTAAAACCGCACTATCCCTAAGGTTCCTTCTCCCACCATTGAACTCCTCCTAATTTTCATGTCAAGAAATATTTACTTCCTGAAGCCAGTCTCCCGTCAACTACCACCGAATCAAGTTCTTCTATCGAGGTTCAATCTCAGACTCCCGTCAACTACCGACGAATCAAGTTCTTCTGTAGAGTCTCAATCTCAGTCTCCCGTCAACCAACTTCGAATCAAGTTCTTTTATCGTGTCTTGAAGTCCGATCTCCGTAAGAGCAATATTATTGCAAGTCGTTCTTTCGAATTGATTAAACGTATAAGTTCGACCCACAGCCCGCGTAGAAAAGTCAAACCCGGTTGTCGCACTCTAAAATCGTATAGAGCCTCAAGTAGCTCTCGTCGGACACACATATATTTATATACAGTCCGACCTCCGAATAAGAAACCCGGCAATAAGAAACTTTCCCCAGTTTCTCACTCGAGCGCTTCCCCCACTCCGACTCGAACTCCGAGCTCGAGAATTTTGTGCGCGGAACCTCTGGTTAAGAAACCAGCCTGGGACAGATTATTTGGGCAAAATAGAGTGAACGTTGTAGTGTAAATTGATGTGTGCATGCGTGCGTGAGCATGTGTGTGCGTGTGTGAATGTAACAAAAAATCTACAAGTTTATTAGAAATTTTTTGTATTCATTAAAAAGACACATATATGTGTTGACAAGACTTCATATAAAATAAAAACAAAGATAATGGCGTTTAAATATTTTCATATAAAACAGCAAAAGTTTCCGAGATGTAATGAAAAGCGTTTTCGTCTTGTTGCGTATTATTTTGATCCGCAACGCACTCAACTGACGGTGGAATATTTTCGAGAGAGTCGAACTCTATCAGTGAGGATGAATCCTCAGAGATATTGACTTCTTCTATTATATAAATGGGATAAAAAAATATGGACATAAAATAAAACGTTTATACTCACCAGGCGATGGCATAACGAGAATAGCTTGTGGCCAATTTTAAAGAAAAAGAAGAAGAAAATAATATTTTACGTTTTTTCTGTTTTTTGAATCCAATTTAATACGCTTGCTGCGTCTACCTTTTCATAACCGTCGACTTTTTTCAAGAGATTCAATGAGTCGGTTACGTCTCGATCGTCTGCTGTTAACGATTTGAAAGTGACGCCAGTACCCACGGAAATATCGAGATTATCGATAATAAGAGGGTCATCTGTTGGAGTCGACGCATCTTTAATTTATTTGGGCCATACATTCTTCCAACATTGCTGGATCGTCGTGGGTTTGACTTTTTTCCATGCATCAGCAATCCAGAAAATTACTTTGTGCACGTCAATTTTCTTCGAAAACTCGATCAGCGTCACGTTTTTATTTTGAGCCTCAATGATTGAATTTACGAGGTTGATCTCGTAGTTTAATTTGACAGTTTGAATGATGCCTTGGTCCATAGGCTGGATGACAGAGGTGACATTTGGCGGAAAAAAGTATATTTCGATGTCGTTAATTTTTACGTATCGATGAGATCGACAATTGTCGGCGAGAAGTACTGCCGTCTTTGGCAAGTTCTTAGAGTTGAGAAAAATTTCAACTTTTGGAACAAAAACATCTTTGAACTATTCTTCAAAAATCTCTTTATTCATCCACGCATTTGTCTGACTGCGGTACTATACAGGCAATGCATTTTTGTTCACGTTTCTCAAACAGCGTGGATTTTTTTATTTTCGATGAAGATTAGAGGTAAGATGAAAGAGCCATCGGCATCACAACACGTGGCTATAGTAACCCGTTCCAACTGGTTTTTCCCACCGGGAGCTTGTGACTGATCGGCTGCAACAAATGTCCTCTTCGGGGTACTTCTATACATGAGCCCACTCTCGTCCATATTGAACATTGGGGACTTTTCAAGTTTTTTTGCAGCCACCATTTCGGCAAATTCTGCTTTAAACAGATTAGCTGCTTCCTCATCGGCTGATAGCTTCTCCCCTTTCTAATCCATAAGGCAAATATCATAATACACTTCGCACAAAAATTTAGGGAGCAAGAAAAAAATCCAAATTTTTGGGGGATTTTCAACAGGCTGTAACTCATACAAAAATGGTCGTACACCAAAAATAAAAAAAGCAAATTGTAGCTCTAAGTGTCTAGTTTTCGGATCTGAGTTTGAAAATGTTTTTTTGAATTTTTTTTTCGAGTAATCATAAGAAAACCACCGAAAAAAAAATATTCGAAATTTTTTTGGTTTTTTTTTTAAATCTACGGACGTGGAATTTTTTTTTTCGACTTAACCTCTATATGGATCGGATAGCGTGTTTATTCAGCTTTAATTTGGTTTTTTAAAAATCTCGATACGAGCATTTCTCGCTGAGATATCGGTGTTTGAATGGAAAAAGATCATTTTGTCTTTGATTACCAATATCTCAGCAACCAATGATCGCACAGAAATTTTGAGGTTGGTTTCAAAAACTTGAATAAATTCTCTATAAGGATTGGCAATTGAATTTTGAAAAAAAATTTTTTTTTCAATCATTACATGAATTTGAAAAAGCGACCAAAAAAGGGCTTTTTGTGGTTTTTTGGAAAATCAAGCGCCCAATCAAAAATATTGCGGAAACCACTAATGTTAAGTGTGCCTTTTACTGTTCAATATACCCACAAAAACCCTACGAAGTTTCAATTTAATCCAGCCAACCGTTTTTTTTCCCACTTGATCGAATTTTTGAAAAAATTAAAGGAGCAAGAATTTCGCTCTGAAAATGTCATAATTTTTATCAAAAATGAAAAAAAAAAAAAAAATTCATTTTTCTCTCAATTCTGTATTAGTGACTTGGAAAATTTAAGAAAAAAAAAATCGAAAATTTTTGAAAAAAAAAAATTCCAAAATTGTTGAAAACAAAAAATTTTTTAATTTTTTTTTTTCAATTGGCTCTTTAATTTATTAAAGAAATGTAGCGACTCACTTTCTCACCGATTTTCCTCTTCCGCACTTTAATTTTCCTAGTCACAAATTAATTGAATAAATTAAAAGTTGACCCCCAAGGCAAGTTTTTTTTTCAAAAATTTTCGATTTTTTTTTTTTCTTAAATTTTCCAAGTCACTAATACAGAATTGAGAGAAAAATGAATTTTTTTTTTTTTTTTCATTTTTGATAAAAATTGTGACATTTTCAGAGCGAAATTCTTGCTCCTTTAATTTTTTCAAAAATTCGATCAAGTGGGAAAAAAAAACGGTTGGCTGGATTAAATTGAAACTTCGTAGGGTTTTTGTGGGTATATTGAACAGTAAAAGGCACACTTAACATTAGTGGTTTCCGCAATATTTTTGATTGGGCGCTTGATTTTCCAAAAAACCACAAAAAGCCCTTTTTTGGTCGCTTTTTCAAATCCATGTAATGATTGAAAAAAAATTTTTTTTTCAAAATTCAATTGCCAATCCTTGTAGAGAATTTATTCAAGTTTTTGAAACCAACCTCAAAATTTCTGTGCGATCATTGGTTGCTGAGATATTGGTAATCAAAGACAAAATGATCTTTTTCCATTCAAACACCGATATCTCAGCGAGAAACGCTCGTATCGAGATTTTTAAAAAACCAAATTAAAGCTGAATAAACAAGCTATCCGGTCCATATAGAGGTTAAGTCGAAAAAAAAAATTCCACGTCCGTAGATTAAAAAAAAGAACCAAAAAAATTTCGAACATTTTTTTTTCGGTGGTTTTCTAATGATTATTCGAAAAAAAATTTCAAAAAAAAATTTTCAAACTCAGATCCGACAACTAGACACTTAGAGCTACAATTTGCTTTTTTTATTTTTGCTGTACGACCATTTTTGTATGAGTTACAGCCTGTTGAAAATCCCCGAAAAATTTGGATTTTTTTCTTGCTCCCTAAATTTTTGTGCGAAGTGTATATTGGACAATTTTATTTAACAATTTAGTATAGTTTTTTTATCATTCATTTAAAAAAAAAAAAATTTCTGTTTATAGGGGAGACCGGAGCAAAAAGGTCAAAGAAAATTCAGAATCAAGTAAAAAGATATAGATTGAGTAAAAAGTAGAATCGATCAATGCAAATTCAATTTTAAAAAACCCGAAACACGATCCTCATAAGATAAAACAGATGAAGCTAAAGAAGGCCAGGTTTCTAATCTAAATAAAAAAGTCGCATTTTTCGCAATACTATCGAGTAAAACACAAAGATATTTCTCAATTAGGAGTAAAAAAGAAGAAGATAAAGTGAAAAAGTTTTTTTACTAAAACAATATTTTATTAGGTGCCCCTGTTTTTTTATCTCCCCTATATTTCAGATTAATGATTTTACTCACCTGTAATCTTTAACTTTTTAATGTGGGTTCGTCTCTTCCATTTCTCTAGCCACCCGTGGCTTGCTTTGAAATTTTCTGGTCCCCCGATTCGAGAGTTTATCACGAGTGCTTGTCGGCATAGCATTGGCCCAGAATCTGGAATGCCTTTACAGCGACAATCGGAAAGCCACGTGAATCATTCGGCGTCGAGTTCATTTGTTTCGGAAACTTTTTTCAATGTTCTGGTATGGCTCGTTTTCAGGCATTCTTTATTACCTCCTCATTGGATCTCTATTTCCTGAGAACACTTTTATTTAGGCCGTATTTGACACAAAGTTCTCGGGAGTTTAGGGTTTTACACTCTCCCAAAATTTTCTTCTTTTCCTCAAACGTATATCGATTACGTTTGGCCACAGCCAGCTCTTTGTTCAAATTATCACCTTGTAGCGCAGATTCTGTAATATTTTCTTCGACTTGTGTTTCGGTCATTTTATGACAGTTAATAGTGATTAGGATACAGTAGTACACAATAATAGTCAATAGTATGTATATTAACGTGAAACAAAAATTCGCTAAATAAATGTCCACCCGCAGTCGAAAACGTTTTTGCATGGGCGATGTGAATACTAAGTTGCAACTCGTTCGAGCGAGTTTCTTGTTGAGAGGATCGCATGCGGAAAAACGTGAGAGAGACAGAGGTAGCGAACGCGGAGCGCGCGCCTGGTGGGGGTATGCAATATATAAGAAAAACTCTTCCCCTTGGGGGCTTTTGTTTTCTTATTCAGAGGTCGGACTGTATATAAAGACATATATCTCTGCGCGGACCGAAAACCTTGTGCGCGTGTCACCGACCTACTCCAACAGCATCTGGCCACGAGCAAAGGACCATATTCATAAGAACGTCTACCAATATCTTAACGAGCGAATGCACACCGACAAATGTAAACGAACCACATAATTTTGTTATTTTTCTGTATTATCCCTTGACTCTTTTGTTATAATTAATCCACATTCAAATCTACCAACCCATCTGTAATAAACGCCAGTTAAATTTATATGAGCTTGTCCAATTATTCCTCAGTTCCGGGACCTCGCGTCAATTCCTTGATTATATTCTTTCCCACGCACTACCCCTTTTTACCCTCCTTCCGTGCTGTTACGCTAGGCGTAGGCAACAAAGAGAAGACGAAAATGTTGTGCTCGCATCCCTTCCGGATGTGACATCCTTCATTGTATAGCGTTATGGCCTAAGGTCTAAAGTTTAATTTGCGACCAATTTTTTTTACAATTTCCAAAAATTGACCATTATTGTAGCACGTATTGGCAAGAGTACGTGTTTACTGTGTAAAATTCTGACCCGTCATCCAAATACTCAGAAAATCAGAGAACAAAATTGAAAACCTACCTGTTTTTGGGCCTACGTACGTGGGGGAGGGGGGGCGTCAAACTTTGCGTTACGTCACGATTTAAGAACTACCAGAAATAGCAACATTTCTGCATGTTCAAGTTTTTATTTTAAAAGTCGCGGGCAATTTTACCGCGGAACGTTGACAGCTTTCAAAACAAAATATCAGTTGAGGGGGGAAGTCACTGGGTAGAACTTGCACAGTAGCTTTCCCACTTTCCCCAAGCAAAATTAGAATTAAAAAAAGGTTTGTTTTTTTATAATTCTTGAAAGTGCATATATTGAAAAATGCATTGGCAACATTTTTATTCACAAGTCCGAAAATTGACCAAGTTACGGTCGCTTCAGTGAGAACAGGTAGAGCGACTGGGTAGTGCTCTTAGTCCCTACACGTATGGCATCGTTCACAATAGATGAAGTGCAGACTCTTATTATTATGTGAAATATAATGAAGGTGAAGAACCGTAATATAGTCCGCGACTAGATACTTCAATGTAAGTATCAATATTCTTGAAAAAACATAACTTCATATCAAGAAAAACGGAACGAATACTTTGAACGCGTTTTTCTCAAAACTACTTTTTTTCACCTTGTCCCAGCGAATACTCAAAAACTTATCAACTAATTATCAATTTTTGTTTCTAATTTTTGTAATCGCAGTGACTAAGGTTCTACGTAGCCGATTTTTGAATTTGTGAAAATTACTATTTTTAAAGACTGCTTGAATACAAAAAAGGCCCTTGAAAACAGAAAAAATGTCCAACCTCTCGGCATTTTGTAAAAAAAAAACAAAATAAAGAAACAGCTACGCATACCGATAGCTACATTTGTATGCATATTGATATATTATTGACTTTTTATTTACAGATAACCTTTCATAAAGATATCCATGGAACAATGAAGAGACATTTGCGTCGTCAAATGAAGACAGATATCTCGATTAATTTGAAATATTTTTTCATAAAATTTGAAATAAAATTAGATGAATATATACTTCATAAAATGAGTCTAAACCCGATCCTTTCATAACTAGTTATGTCTATGGAAAAAACCGTGATTATTGACGACAAAGCACCCATTACGTAACGGAACAGAGGGGCGGGGAGATCCCGGCCAAGCGTTACGGTCCTGGTACGGGGGAGGGGTGTAAAAAAAAGGGAATTTGGCGTTACGTAATTTGTGTACGACCCCTTACGCGTTAAAGCGTGTTGGTCGAATATAACGTGTGTTTGTCGTTTCGATTACCAGTTATATTCTTTCTAAACGTATATATATCCATGACACCTGGAAAATGAGGAGGATTCGTATCTTTAGCATGCTTGTCAACGGCGCGCGAGGAGTATCCCAATGAGACACACCGGGAAATATTATACGAGGGTGGGGTGAAAAGTTTCCGGCCTGACCAAGAAAAATGATGTTTCAAAATTTTTTTTGCTTTATTTTTCAACATAATCTCCATCAACACTGATACATTTCTCATAACGGTGTTCTCATTTAGTTATACGAGTTTTAAACGTAGATTCGTCAAGCTCCTCAAAATACTGATTTTTACAGCTTCGATAACTTCTTCGTTGCTCTTAAATCTTTTTCCGCCAACCCATTTTTTTAGGTTAGGAAACAGGTAATCGTCGCTGGGGGCTAAGTCTGGAGAGTAGGGAGGATGCGGCATCAATTCAAACTTCAATTCGCGGATTTTGGACATGGCAACAATCGACGAATGCGCTGGTGCGTTATCGTGATGAAACAAAACTTTTTTCTTCGCCAAATGAGGTTGTTTAATTTGCACCTCATGCTTCAAACGTTGCAATAACTCTGCGTAGTATTGACCAGTGATAGTCTTACCCTTTTCAAAGTAATCAATGTATACAATTCCTCTCGCATCCCAAAAAACAGTAGCCATAACCTTGTTTGCCGATAAAATTGTTTTTGCCTTCTTTGGGGTTGGTCCCCTTTTTCCAACCCACTGTTGTGACTGTTCTTTATTTTCAGGAGTGTAGTGGTGGACCCATGTCTCATCAACAATTATGAATCGACGCAAAAATTCGTTTGGATTACGCCTATACAGCGCTAAATTGTCGGTAGAAATGGTTTTTCAAAGCAGTTTTTGGTCGAGCGTTAGCAAACGCGGCATCCACCTTGCACACAGCTTTTCCATGTTCTAATGGTTGTGCAAAATATTTCGCACACGTTCAGCTGACATCCTACAGGTCTCAGCTATCTCATGCACTTTCAACCTGCGGTCTTCCAACACTATTTTATGGATTTTTTCAATCATCTCTGAAGTTGTGACTTCAACGGGCCGTCCTGAGCGAGGCTCGTCAGAGGTGCTCACACAACCCATTTTAAATTCAGAAACCCACTGCTTAATAGTTGAATATGATGTGTAGGAGTCTCCTAGTGCTGAATCCATCTCTTCTTTTATTTGTTTTGATGTAGAACCTTTCAAATGGAAATATTTGATGACAGCACGTTTTTCCAATTTTTCCATTTTTACGAAAACAACGGCAGCGTCTTGCGCAATGTGCTCTCAAACGCAAACTAACGTAGCGATTGGGCTGAAACTGTACATACAAGCTCAATAGGAATGGTACTGTAGGACGCCGCTCCAAAACTAGACCTAGTGACACCATCTCTTGGTCAGGCCGGAAACTTTTCACCCCACCCTCGTATTGCGAACTCGCTTGTCGTCTGTATGGCTGGTTGCGAGGTTGAATCGCTCGGGACCTACGGAAACGAGTAAAACGTAGAGCACATATTGTATACATCGACGGCCCGAGCCGCATGAAGGCTCCAATTTATAGGTACGCTTGCCTCGTTCTGCGCATTCTTTATATATATGTGAGAGTTTCAACCCCCTAATTCTTTATTCGGAAACTTAGCTGCACCACTACACCATCCCGAGGGCTCCCAGTCACGTATTCAACACTCTTCCATCCCTTGTTTTTAACCCTCATTATACGACAGCATGAAAGAAATCCCTCTCAAATTAAAAATATCTTCCTCTCCATAATTTTACCTAGAATGCCTGGTAAATGAACCAGAATTCTCGCAAAAGCGTTTCTTTACACAAACTAAGTTTCTAGTATATGAAACATGCAAATGGGATACCTGCTTTAATCCGACTCGGAGGTACTCGATCTGAAGACACAGACTTGCATAAATTACTCATTGCAGCGTATAAAAATTAATTTTGACAACAAACACTCTGATTTTCATCAGTGATTAATTATTATTCAAGTAATTTTATTATTCTCCTCTATGTTATAAAATGTCGTGTTTCGCTCTGCAGTTCAAAGGATTTATCTCACCTATGACTATGATGCACAATAAAAATCCTCCAACCTATCGTGTCTGTTTATAAGTTCTGAAATTCATTATAACTAAAACATAATTGAGAATGGATCTGAACAATTATGATGAAGGCTAACATAAGATCTCATTGCAATTAAGAATGGAAATCAAAGAATTATATAGAAAATGTGGAATCTTCATAGTTTTGTTGAACGTGCAAATCAAATAATTTCCGTTATTTTAAGGTCATTAAAGCTGTTGGAATTGCGCATTGCAGAACGGGTGTGAAAGTCCAACCCACTACATTTACGAAACATTAATGCAAGTGCACCGCGTAAAAAAAGACATTTTTCATTTTTATCGCTAGGAAAATCCGGCACGCCTCCGGACGGCGATGCCGTTACGATAAATTGAGGTGTGAATTACAGTCAGGGAGAGCTTCCAATGGGAAATGCAGAACACGAGACAAAGCGAACAGCCAACGAGCGCGAAAGGATGAAAACTTAAAAAGAATATCAAGAACTCATAAAAATAATGACCGATTAAAATTTGTTAGGGTGAAATTCAGTTTCGTAGTCCGATTGATACTCTAGTTTAGAGTCTACATTGTAAAGAGAAACGATACGAATCAAACAACAGCCGTGCTACTATTTCACCATTTACATTGTTTAAAACTTTAATCAAAAATATTTATTTCACAATAAAGACGAAATGAGAAGTACACATATTCATTCGATGACTTTGCTATGACGGTAGACAACCGTTACAGACCGGTATCTCGATTTTCGTACTATCGTAAATCGAGGTGCACAGTTCTTCAATTGCTTACGCCGTAAAGCTGACATGGAGTCTAGCGGCGCCGCGATAGGTGCAGGACTTCTACCATGCGTTACACATATATCGATCCAGACCGTACAGCAGGGACTCATGCGTAAATCGAAGTTGTCTAAATCGAGATCGTAGTGTACCAATGAACGCACGAACCGACGTTACATCCTGCAGTCCGATTTTTGTCGTGCAACTTAATGCTTTGATATCGTTAAGTAGTGACAGTAAATACAGTTCGACTGAATTTAGAGTCAACGAGTAAATTTTTACTGAAACTAGCGACCCATGTGTATCGTTTATGATGCTTTAATTTATTGTGAAGCATTTTTAAATACAAGCGAAAAAACACGCAAACCGTATAACGTCAGAAACCTCTCTTAAAAGTGATATCTAAATAATATGATGAGTTGAAAAATTGAGCATGGATTGCCCGATGTAAAGTGATGTCCGGAGGTGCGTGAGTTACTGCCGTAAGATTTCCGGCTTATCCCACGCGCGCGTTCCACGAGCATTATTTATCTAAAAAAGCCGAAGTGTTTGTATGAGTGTGTATATTCGTGAGCGAAATATCCTCCAGATACAGCAGTGGTCCAGCAGAGCGCGCCCCGTTGTGGATCTTATTCGCGGCTGCTGGCATGAAATAAAAACCACCACTGTCTTCTTTCCTCGTTGCGCGTTATATTTTACCTGTCCACGGGGCCTCGCAGGATGGGAGCGGTATGTGCACGGTGGATGAGGCGCGAGAGACACGTAAGAGAGTCATGGATATGGGACGCGAGCAAACTACCGTCCGAGCTAAGACGAAAGTCTCTTTTGCGAAGAGCCTATATATCCATGGAGCTAACGAGTGAATAAAAAAGATTAAAAGTGTGTTAGATAAATGACGTGTCACTCATACGCGCTAATCTCGCCCTCCCCCTCATTTGGATTAATGAGTGGTCTACTCGTATTAGTCGTCCAAAGTGTACTCTACTAATACTCAGGGCAACTGATGCCTCCAAACGCCTATAGATACAAACCACCCACGAACGCATATACACATTCGTAGCCGGTGGGCCTCCAAACACAGTGAAGCAACAAAAATTGATCACATCGTTTTCATTTTTCTTCTTTTTGAATGCATGATTCTATGAGTTATTTTCATTAAATTCCTACATATCCGGAGTTTTTATATTTTCAATTCTCTTGGAGTCTTACGCTCCTCGTTTCGACTAATAGTCCATTGCATATAATTGGATCGTGTTCCAGCTTTGCGGGAATAATGAGAATAGGGCTTTTTCTGGAATTTCGAATCCTCATGAAGAATTAAAAGCAAGTATAGAATCCAAAAAAGTCTACACGAACACGTGGAACGAACAATAGCGCTGTAAAAACGTGGAAAATTCTGGAAACAGTTCGGATACTGTAATTGTGTTTTCGACGAACCCGTGTCAAAATTTTTTAACATTCCGAATATTCGGACCATCGCGCACAGTTGCGCGAAAAACTTGTATTAAATGTGAAATGGCAAACGCGTAGTAAACGGGTTATCATCCACGTGTGCTTACATACGTTAACGAACTTCATCTACCTAGAGACCCGAAAATAGGGCCAAACTCCAATTTTTTTCTGGCTAATTGTTTGTGAAAAAAGAAGCTCATCTTTTTTAACAAAAAGGTACATATGTCGAGAGCCTTTTAAAAAAAAATCACCAAAAGATACAGAAGACAACAAATACATGGCCGCCGGCAGATCGTTAAATTTTTTAGCGACATTTGGCGGTCGACACTACTCAGCTCAACCAGGCCATCTGAAATCTAAAAATCGAACGAGTTATTCAAGTTCACAACAAAGACGAGTTGTTGACGATCGGCGATTTTTTTAATCATTTTTCTTTGCCGCGTCGACAAATTGAAACTCGAGCATATAAAATCTATGAAAATTTCGTCACTTTTACGTAACTATTAAAAAATGAAGATCGATTTTAAAAAAGTCAGATCGTCAACAATCTTTAAATGTTTCTCATCGTATCTCCTCTAAATTTGGAAACAATCCATCAAATGGTTCTCGAGATATCATGGTCACCAACTTTGAAAACGGTGTTTTGAGAACACCGCGTTTAAAGTTTGAAGTATGTTGCGGCTACCGGTCGCCCGGTCGGCTGTTACAAGCTGTAACTTGTTCAGTTTTAGGAATATATCAATCAAATTTTCAGGTACTATAGTTGGAGGGTGATACTATTGAATTGAAATATTTTTGCATAATGCAATTTTTTGACCCACCAAGGTAGATGTAGCCCATTGATACAAGCGAATGATGATTAGAATACATTGTTTAACGAGCGCGATATAGCGTTTGGTATGAAACGAAAAATAAAACATCCTCGAAGCGCTGTACACGTGCCATTTTTCTCCTAAATTATTGCACGAATTACGTGCGCAGGTTTGCTGTTTCATTTGATAATATTTAGTGGTTTTCTCGTAGTTATGAATATGTCATCTTTACGATGCCATACTCAGTATCTGAATACGTCAAATAAATCGTGGCTTGTCGCTTGAAGCTAAATTGTTGTCTAGAATTTTTTTCAAAACCCTTTGTTCAATTTTATTATTCTACATACATTTCTGAATATGTCTGTGAAATTCGACGATTGAGCTCAGATTTGGCATACACCTTTAGTAGAGTGTTTTCCAACGTTCGTAGCAGAATTGAGTCGCTATATTTTTTTATTTTCATATAACTCGTAGATTGGTCAGAAAAATAGGAAAAAATTGATAATCAAAGTTTTAGCATGTCACAATTTTTGCATTTTTTTTTATGAATCTGCTACCACACATCACAATACTCAAACAGATCAAGAATAATGCTTTTTCTTTCAGATTCATACAACGTCCACAATACTCGCCGATAAGATTATTGAAAAGCAAAATTCCGGTTTTTTTCGAAAAATAACTCTTATAATTATTATTAATTGATTTTTACCGCGAAAATGCTGATCGTAGACGCCAACGCGAAACGCAACGCGTTTGGCGCTGGCGGTTGTGACGTCACGGTGTTATAAGCTATAGAATTATAGGTTAAATTGCTTACGAGAGAGTGTAAATGAATGTGGGACTCGGTGAGATTTTGAATAAGAAAACATCTCAAAAACTTTTTTAAAGTCGACCCTTACAGCGTTTTTCGTGCCACAATTTGCGAAAGTGGGTTTACAAAGACCAATTTGAGTAATTTGCCTAAGAGCCGACCGTAGATATTTTTATGGTGACAGAGTTTCTGAGTACAACACAACTGAAACGTGATCAAGCTAGTAAAACCCAGTAAAGTGTCGAATATGTTTCGAACGTAAAGTTCGAAGTAAAGGGTAAACTTTTTTAAAGTAAAAAGAGAACGCCAAGAAACAAAATGCCCCCGAACACATTATTGCTTGTTTGACCATGTAGAAAATTCTGATTTATCTTAAAATATTTTTTAATTTTATTTAACGAATTCTTTTATTATATTTTTTCAAATTAAAATGTAACAAAGCAAAATAGCCAAGCAAGTTTACTAAAAACGTAAACAAAGTTGTTAAACCTGAGAACTAATATTTTTCCTAAATATTTCATTTTTATTTTAAAAATCACATTACTATTATAACAAAAAATTGGTATTACTATTATATAAAAATACAACGTATTTACCACATAAGTACACCGGAAATGCTGTGCAACGACTTGGCGTGCATGGTTAAGAGAAAAAGCTCGGGAAGATACACAATACACACACACACACACACACACACACGCACGCACGCACACGCACGCACACACTCACACACACGCACGCACGCACGCACGCACGCACGCACGCACGCACACACACACACACACACACACACACACACATATAACCTGTAACAACGCATCAACTACCAGTGTTATGTTAGCAATGCGATTTCCTGCACCTTGCGCTAGTGTGATTCGGACAAGGTAACATTGATATATAGTGTTATCGGTGTATATGTCGGTTCACACAATTCACGTGACCGTGTCAAAGCTACGTTATATCCACTATTGACAAATATTCGACTGTACTCGGAAAAACCATCGAATATAGCGCAATGAGTATCAGAAGAGATACTCAGATATTTCGTTTTCCACCAGCAAGACGACGGCACCGTAATTCGACCTTTAAACTTGCCGATGCTGTGGCTTAGAGACGGATTCAATACACAAAAAGACAGATCAATACAAAAAAGTATATACGAAATATATTTCATGTAATGTATAAAGTTGTCTGATAGAGGAGAAAGTATATACTTTTATATATCATATTAAATTATGCATAAAAAAAATTTAACGTATCGTGTCGTCTAGGGAAATATCACTGATTTGATCCATACTTTGCGGGATCACAAAATTTGATTTCCAGTTGCATAACAAATTGCGTCAGTCTACGTTTTTCCAACCTGAGAGTTAAGGTAGTACCTCCACAGGAGAGTTGAATTAAGAAATGGTTGAAATTTGACATATATGTTATTTAATACATTATCCAAACATCTGTGCAATTTGAATAAGTTTGACCATCCCAAACCTGAGATATTTACACTTAAAGTTGGCTTGGTTTACACGTAACAAATGCGTTATGATGGGCAAACAAAGTAAGATATCACGAATAATGTGAAAAGAAATGAGAATCATTCACCATCTAGTTTCCAAGATATAACCATGAGAAGCCCTCACAATTTTGGTGCAAAGCCTGGACAGTTCCGGCAAAAAGTTCACTGGCAATAGTAGATCAAAAACACAATATAAAATATATTTTACGGCAATAAATTATATCCATCGTATTATCTACTAGTACCGAGTCAATATTGCGTAGTTTTTAATTTTATTTATTACTAATTAAACCAATTATCAATCTTTTAAACATGAACATGGTATGTAAGCTTTTGGTTGAGATTTTCGCAGAGGAACTACCTTAAGTAGTTGGAAAGACGAAATCCTTCGCCGAGCTTTCTTTCTTAACCATGCACGCCAAGTCGTTGCACAGCATTTCTAGTGTAGTTATGTGGTAAATACATTGTATTTTTATATAATGGTAATATCAATTGTTTGTTATAATAGTAATGTGATTTTTAAAATAAAAATGAAATATTTAGGAAAATATTAATTCTAAGGTTTAACAATTTTGTTTACGTTTTTAGTAAACTTGTTTGGCTATTTTATAAAAAGTTATTTCACTTTTTTGTACATTTTAACTGAAAAAATATAATAAAATAATTCGTTAAATAAAATTAAAAAATATTTCAAGATAAATCAGAATTTTGTACATGGTCAAACAAGCAATAATGTTTTCGGGGGCATTTTGTTACTTGGCGTTCTGTTTTACTTTTTAAAAGTTTCTAAAGGGGATTTCATATCTTTTTGAAAGGGGAGAGATCTTTTTTTCGTTCTGCGCCAGTTCAAAGAGGAGTGAATTCAAATATGTTTTCATTACTTGGCATTCTTTTTTTTAACTTTTTCAAAGATTCGATTATATTATTCGATTTTATATTCAATTATATTAAAATTTATACCACAAATGAGTTCTAATGTATTTTGAGCGAAAACATTGTGTTGAGGCAATGGAATTTTCGCACAAAAAGTTTTGTGCAAAAATTTCTTTGCCTCGAGGCAATGTTTTGTCTCAAAATGCGTACGAACTCACTAATGGTGTAAATTTTAATCTAATCATTGTGAATTTGATTTTAATTTGTCTTAAATATGGAAAAATGTACAACTTATTTTGTGAATTTTTTTGTATTTACAATTTTTTGTAAATACATTTGCATTCACAGATTTTGATGTGATTTTTTTTTTATTCACAGGATTTTTTGTGAATATTCACTTTCTTTGTGAATATTCACAATTTTTTCTGTGAATTTATTTGTATGTTCAGAATATTTGTGAATACAATTATATTTGTATGCATGCATGTGAATACAAAAAGTAAAGTATGAATACATTTGTATTTATATTTACATGAAAATCACGATGTGAATAAATTCGTATTCGTATTTATAAAAAGAATTACGCCCAACTCTGTATCTCTTAATGTTTTACTTTTTGATATACCGTCTCCATGTTTCATGAATTGCGCTTTGTTTGTTGCAGCAGGAGAAAACTCTTAACTGAAAAAGACTAGAGATAAATACAAATATTTTACGAAAATCCAAATTCATTGCGTTATTTTATTTGCGTGTTTAGCGAGTGGAATGCGAATCGATTTGTTCATTCTAAACAAAAACCGAATGCACTCGGATAACGCGTCACATTTACCCTGCTGGAGGCTGCTCAAGAATACACGTCTTTCCTTTTATCGTTAAGCAACTTCGGGGCAAGTGATGTTGTGAGAAGTGAGTTACCATTAGTTCAAATTTATATAGTGGATTCGTTATCATGTACTGAATGCACCCTTCAAATTTTAATATTTGATTTTAATAATTTTGAATTGAATTTTTAATTTAATAATTTAATTTTAAATTTGAATTGAATAGTTTTTACATAAGAAGATGCCTAGACTCATGCCGATCGGCAGTTTTACATACGGAATAGTGTGAAAAATGTTAAGGATGTTATGAAAAAATGTCAAATCATTCAGTACAATATCAAAATTGTCACCCAAAAATTAAATGATCTGTCTACGGCATTTATTAAATATTGACTTTTATGTAAATGGAGACGTCAGTTTTTCTCCCGGCGCCGAAATGGAGAGGTGGAGCGGGCCAACGTCGCATGAAGGCTTAATGGCGAACATGTCTCAATGCCATTGGTCACCGTGGCCGGCCCATACTTTCAATAAAGCCTATTTTCAAAGAGGACTCATCTTGTTTTTTCTTTTAGACAATTGACATTTATCGTTCAAAATGAATTCGGATGAATCAAGGAATGTAAACACCGTGTAAAAATAATAGACGAAAATCAGTTATTTGTTAAATATTCGGGTTCGTGAAAGAAATATCTTAAAGTGCAGAACCTAATATTTTCGAAACGCAGTTCTTCTTTTTTTTCATTTAACACAGTCAGATTGATACGGAAAATTCGTATATAAAAACTTTGCTTTTAAACAAGCTTTTATTTAATGTACTAAAAAGTGTAAAATAATTTTTTTTTACCAAGTCACTTATATGTGACTATAAATAAACGTTTGAGGGTCTCTACGTTTTAAATGTTTGATAAATGTAATCAAATCAGTTCCATTAACTGTATTTAATTTGGCCCAATAGAAATTAGAGAAATTATTATCACACATTTATACTCAGTTTCAGGATTTTTATTCAAGAAATCTTAGGTTGTTTTACCGTAAATTAGAACTGAAGCCGGTCTGACAAAAAAAAGGTTTCGTTGACAATCATCTTATTGTAAATTTTTATAATAGCCGATAATCGTGTAACACATAAAATATGCAACTTCAATCACACTTTCATGTTAACATTAAAAAGCGCAGAATCATTCAAGCACACAGGCCAGATTCACAATCTAGCCCTCCTTGGCCAGATGGCACAATAGTCCTAAAGTCTTTTCATTTTATGAAAAATGCTAAACTCCATTCTTCATGTTTTAATCTTTTTTATGTTATGTCAAGCTGGAAAAATGTCAAGAGGTCTCGTTGTCACTCTCCGTACCGGAAAAGGGTTTCATGCCCAAATATTGCTCGATCCGAGGCATCGAGCGACAAGGAGTATCTGAAGTTTGGCTTTCCATAGTATTCGACGCATTGAGCGTACTTGGGACGATAAACTTCGAGGCGTTGAACGACATAACTGAGGAAAGCCCTCGATGCAGGTGTGGCACTCGTAGATTTCTCAAAGACGACGGACTATCATTGTTCCATGTAGACATCAATTGTGCAGCCGCAACAATCACATAGGGTGATCACCCCAGTATGAAAAGAATGGCGAGGCATATAAAGGCACTGTCAGGCTTGAGTCTGTGAGATCCAGCCAAACATCAGGTTCTGTCCTAATAGAATACGATCGCGGATTCGTATGAACAAAATTCGCAAGAACTCGGGATAGTCGTGTAATGGCGTTCTATTCTACATGTTCTATTAGACGCTGTAGGGGATCTAGGATTATATATCGTGTTGCACAAAGCTTTTATTTCTCATGAGAGATTTTTCAGTGATGAATAATATTTTAGGCAAAATAATTGTCAAGTTCCGCGTCAATAAATTCTACAGAGCCGAATGCATTTCCTACAACAAAAAAAACTTCACCGTCCATGATAAGATTCTGTTCAGAAAATTTTGAAGATATGTTCATAAAATGTTAATGGAACGACGTTATGAACACGCAAATTGGTAATGACGTATAGAAGCTAGGTTATGCTCTCAGGGCACACAAAAGCTACACATGCACGTCTGTCTGCGAATTTCTTCATTTTATATAAGCAAGTGAAAGCAATGAGCACATTATCGAATTTTTATCTTACTCTGTATCTGCGTATAGTCCTCGCTGTTTCTTCGACGGTTTCCGCGCGAGCGCCACGGCTAATATACGCGTGTTAGGATCAAAATAAATAATCCACATCTAAATTTGAAACGCCGTGAACCTTTGTTAAATAAATGTTTGGCTCTAATAAGAACCGTTTGTTTTCTTTTTTACATCCACGCTCGACTAACCGTGTTTGGTTACTCGAGCTGTCAAAGCGACTATTAGAATATACATATGCATACATATACATATATATATATATATATATATATATATATATATATATATATATATATATATATATATATATATATTGCAAGCAGTGTAGTTCGAGTCGTGCCGTTCGAGGAAGCGGTGGCGTTGCTGTGCGAGTTGCGCTAGAGTGTTAATCAATTCACAAAACGGCGTATGTGTTATGATTACGACATGAGCCAACGACTTTATTTCATTCAATGAAAGACAATGCACCAGTGTGGAAGAATTTTTGGGATAAAAAATCACCCGAAAATTCGGCCGTAACTTATGAGATCCCGAGATTGAGCGGACAAATAAAAAAATAGCCCGAACAAAATCGATCTGAAAGAATCACATCCCTAGTGGATTGGGAGACCTAAA
>OZ023313.1:50585011-50625210 GCA_964007375.1 Ophion obscuratus
AGTAACCTTGCAACCGAGTTCAGATCCTAAAAATAGCACGTTTCTACACAAAGTTCTGGAAGTGGCATCGCATAAACAAATCAATTGCCAACTCTTACGAGAGACGGAGTATTTGGAAACTCTGCGATTGCGCGGTGTATCCCTGTATCGAATTATTTTGAAATTTTATCTGAACGGGGGCCACTTGTTGAAAGATTTCTTAATCTTTCCTCTCGGTGCATTAACACAAGATTTGTGAAACGAAGCTGAATGATTGACACGACAACAAGCAGAATGTCCGGTATGATACGAGATGCGACACGGGAGAACAACCGCTTCCAAATGAGGCGGCTCATTGTAACACGGGAAGTGGATCACTTATTAAGTACATAAACAGTGCGACTAAAATGCCTAAGATGAGTGCAATGTTTCGAGGTACTTTCCATGGAACATTGCATTTGTCTCGTGCACTTTAGGCGCACCGTTTACGTACTTAATAAGTGCATAAGTACATAAGCAATAAATAAGACCTGCATCTTTAATGTGGACATTTAACAGGTTTTAAATCTCTATTCAAAACCTGTTAAATGTCCACATTAAACATGCAGGTCTGTATCTATTGCTAGATTATCCGTCCCTTGGTGTATCAGCCGATGGTATAACTGACGAATATATTGTTGGAATCAAATGTCCTTCAAATGAACAAGTACTACAAAGATTCTCGTAAAATACGGTTATTAGTTCTTAAGAGGTAGCGTAAATGCGGCTCCAAATGCTAGCCGCTGCAAGAAATAAAGGTTTATTCTGTGTCGCCGACCCGTCTTTTTAAGGCAGGATTCTACTTTGAAACCATGAAAAAAACGCTATTTTCGTGAATTTTTTCTGAGAATACTATTGAAGATATCGATATGGGGTTTAAACTGTTCAATAAATACACTCTTTAAGTACATAACAAAATTTTTTTAAATGTATTTTATTCATTTTTTGTACACGTAAAATATGTTTAAAGCCAACGCCTCGAAAAGCAGGTACCGTTGCCGTGGTCGTGAAATCTTCCCGACGGATGGTCTGAAACAAAAAAATCAAATAGTTTCATGTTCAGTATGTCTTCAGAAACCGACCTAACTAGAATATTTTATATACGTGCAAAATTAAAAAAATGGCGGCTAAAATACGAAAAAAAAATCCGTTTTTTTGGGTCTTTTTTTGCAATAAAAAAATAGTTCTAATCAAAATTTTAAGTTGATTGTAGTTAGGTCGGTTGGTACACACATATAGAATATGTGTTCCAAATTTCATAAGGATCGGTTCAGTACTTTTTGAGTTATCACGACCACGGTACTTTAAAATGTCGTTTCGAGAAAAACGCGTTTAAAGTTTTGGTGAGTCCGGGCCGCGCGCCGGGCGGGTCACAATAGCGCGCTCAGGTAGGTGCGTTCGAAAGGTGAAAAAGAATAGTTAGACTGCTTGGAACTTTATAAAATTTTGACCGAACATTCTTGAACATATTTACTTTCGAAAAATGTAAAAAAAAAAAATTTTTTTTCAAAGTTTCAAAGTAGAATCCTGCCTTAAACGACGAAGAATGAACATAGTCAGTGGCTTGCGTATGACGAACAATTAATACAAGATCTATTTGAAAAGGCAATGTAATTTTCGAATGAACATGCATACCCTAAGATATTATCCTCCGTACGTCATCTCAAATAATAAACGTCTGAAATTTTACTGCCATACCATGTCGAAATAAAATGTTTGAATCCATCTGGTATTAGATATCGTAAAACTTTGATTTAAAGGGTAATTTTGACAGTTTTTAGGGTTACTTTAACACACTGTAACAAAGTCATTAAATTTACTATACTTTTATAGTTGAAAATTTCTAAACTCGGAATATGAAACGCAAATTCGCACTTCAGTAATGTAAATGAATTTTCATAGATTCGTATACATTTTAATATATGGGACATTGAATATTAGTATGCTGCATATGAGTTTTTCAATGCGCATCATAATAATACAAATATTTGTTTGATTAATGCAACAAACGTATATGATATCATGATTTACACAGAAAGTATAAAAATCGCAATATGACTATTATTTTTAACTTCATTCTGTTGAAAAGTACAATACCTTGTACATTGAACAAAACGCTGTTTAAAGAAATATGAAATTTAAAATACTTTTACAATTGGTGAAGGTATTAGAGATATGGAGATAGAAGATATAATAACAATGATAAGGGAGCGAAAAGGAGAAAAGAAATAGACGAAAGGATAGAAGAGGGACTGGAGAACTTAAAAAACTGAATCCTAAGGAGGGAAGAAGAACAGATTAGAAAATCGACGTATAACGATGAGTATCAATATATTATGGAAAAGGACGAGATTACATGGAAATATTGGTCAGATGAGGGAATAAAGGGTAGGGACAAGGAAATATGGGCGAGGCTAAGATGTGGCAACATAGGAAGGGCGGGAAAGAAAGGGGAAAAGCATTGAAGGTGCAGGATATGTAAAGAAAAAAATGAGATATTGGAACACCTAATGATGTGTAAAAAAGGTAGGGAGTTAATATCAGTAGATGCATACATATATAGGGAGAAGACGATGACGTCACAGGTGTTGTGTAGTGGGTATCCCGCGGCGGCGCGTGGTGGGGTGTGTGGCGGTCGCCGTTGCGTCGCTGTGGCACGTATGGGGAATTAGTGGTGGGGTGAGTCGGCGGTGTCGGAGGGGGTGGGGGGGATTGGGCCCTTTTTCGGGAGCTCGTGGCTAAGTGGGGGTGTAGTCCAGTGAAATTACGACTCAGAATAAAAAAAAAAAACATAAAATACCGCATTTTTGGGATTATGATGGATCGATAGGGGGGTGTATTCTGAGCTTAAATTCCAATTTGGGGGGTTCTACTGAGGTCAGCTCAAGGTCATTTCGATGAAAACGCGTTTAATTCGATATCTCGAGAACGGTTAGTGTTAGGCCAAAAATTGTAGAGACCTTTTCTCTTCTAAATTAAATTTCCTAACGTTTTTATCTGAAACTTTTTTTTTATCATCAATACTTTTCAATTTATTACTTCCGAAAGGCAAAAATTTTACTTTTTTTTCTCCCTATTTTTCATTTTTCGCCATTTTCTCCCCAACCGTTCAATTTTATGAAATTTTACCATTTGTCAAAGTTGTAGATCCTTCAATTATGAACAACTTTTTCCTATAACTTTTTTTTCTAATACCAATATCTTCGGAGTTATATATTACTTTACCGAGCGAAATCCGCGCCATTGGCACCAAATCTGCCGAACGGCTGCGCCGATCCCAGCTGAACCCATGTGCGGATATCATTTTCACCGACAATATGACCGTCACCACAACTCAAGATAAGTTTTTAGGCAACGAGAATAATAAGAACAACGAGAACAATAATAAGACCAGATTTATCTCACTACTGGAAACTGTTCTCATCAAAGCAGACATAGAGGTGGAGCAAGCCGTAGAGGATGAGGATGGTCTAATTATTGTTTTGCTGAATGAGTTTTGCTGACTGCGACAGCCGGCGCGTGCAACAACATGTACTTGAGAAAACCTGGCCGAGGCAAATCGACGGACGCTACATATAGCTCATACTGTCTCAAACCGATATATGGGCCGAATGCCGCAAAAAACCTGTTATTTTTGCACGCGATTAGTGGTTGCGACACAACTTCGGCACCATTCAACGTAGGCAAGATCAAACCAATGACCGCATTGAAAAATACTTCGGATTTGGTTTCTCTAACTGATGTTTTCTACAAGATAAAGCAGATAAAACAACTCTCGCTTCAAACGGCGAACAATTCATTTTGAATTTGTATCGCAAGGCTTCAGATGACACGAATTGTACGAATCTTAACGAGCTCCGTTATAAGGGATACAAAAAAATGGCAGGCAGTGGGAGGGTTAAATTAGAATCCCTTCCTCCTACCTCTGATGCCGCATTTTTTCACTCGTTGAGGTGTTACTACCAAGCGCAATACTGGCTCAAAAATTATCTGGAACCCGAGGAGTGGGGCTGGCGTCGCACTCCCCGTGGATTGGAGCCGATACCAATGTCACTGAAACCAGCTCCGGAAGATTTACTCAGATCGATTGCGTGCAAATCCAAAACCAACTGCGGCAAAGCGTGCGGATGTAGAAAGGCCGGCCTGTTTTGCTCAGTAATTTGCACTAATTGCCAAGAGAACTATTGTTCTAATGTCGCCAATGTTGTCGACGATAATATTTTTGACGCAATGGACGAGGACGACGTATGCCCCGATACCGTCAGGGCCTTTAATATTAACGAATCACTTCCATCGACCTCGGGTGCTTAATTTTACGAATTTCATGACCTATTTTTTTTTATCAATAAATGTGTGAAACAGTTTCAATTATTCATTTACTTCTTTTTGCAATCCTTATTCACATTGTTATCCCATAGAATGGAATAAAAAATACCCAAATTGAAGAAGTACAATATTTAAATGATATTTGAATGATTACAATATTTAATATTTAAATGAAGTACAATTTTTAAATAGTTTAATCGATTCACCTTCTGATACAGGTAAGTTGGCTAATAAATTATCATGGAATACTTTAATATTTCTTTCAAGTACTGAATACCCACTGATGTCGATGATATTGCGACATTGGCGCGGATTTCGCTCGGTAAAGTAATATATAACTCCGAACATATTGGTATTAGAAAAAAAAGTTATCGGAAAAAGTTGTTCATAATTAAAGGATCTACAACTTTGATAAACGGTAAAATTTTATAAAATTGAACGGTTGGGGAGAAAATGGCGAAAAATGAAAAATAGGGAGAAAAAAAAGTAAAATTTTTGCCTTCCGGAAGTAATAAATCGAAAAATATTGATGATAAAAAAAAAGTTTCAGATAAAAACGTTAGGAAATTTAATTTAGAAGAGAAAAGGTCTCTACAATTTTTGGCGTAACACTAACCGTTCTCGAGATATCGAATTAAACACGTTTTCATCGAAATGACCTTGAGCTGACCTCAGTAGAAACCCCCAAATTGAAATTTAAGCTCAGAATACACCCCCCTATCGATCCATCATAATCCCAAAAATGCGGTATTTAATGTTTTTTTGTTTCAGTAATTTGACTGGACTAGTGGTTTCGAGCTGCTTTTCCGAATATACTGACTGGTAGTGTCTTCTGCATATATCGAGGACCTGTTTCCCGCTAGAGCAAGCGGGTGGGGGCTCCGCCGCGTGGATCTTATGGGGGAGGAAGGTCTTACACCGTGGGGATAGGGAGCTTCGGGTAAAGAAAAAACGCGATGATTTACGTGAATACATGTATCAAAGTTTATATTCAACATATTGTACGTTCATACATATTGTGTGTGTGTGTGTGTGTGTGTGTGTGTGTGTGTGTGTGTGTGTGTGTGTGTGTGTGTGTGTGCGCGTGTGTGTGTGTGTGCATGCAGATGTGAAAGTCGGCGTCTATCACACCTACTTGAAAAATGAATGCCATAGAAATGCTGGATGTGAAATAAAGTCCTAACCTATAAAACTTATTGTATGCAGCTGTAGTAACAAAGAGGCGCGCTCTTCCAAAAAGTCACTACATCCGGGTTTTGTTTTCATTTCCACACGTGACACCGAGGTATTTATATATGCAAAGTACTCAATAATGCGTGGATGCCACCGCACGATTTTTTGTGTGAAAACCCCAGATCTTCCACAGTTATACTCCCTTTTAACTGGTTCATTTCGTTTCCATGCCTCCCCACTATTCTTATAGTATTACAATATAAGAACACTATAGTGTGGAACTATAGTGCACTCCTGAGATAGAGGACAAATATAGAAAAAAGATTCCCGAATGAAAACGACTTCTACCACCGCAGGCTTTACACTGCGAATCGAGCAGTCACTTTTGCCGACATCACCTCTTGAAACGTCCGTTGTGAACTCACGTGAAAATGGCTGAGAAAATTCCACAACTTGAACAAAATCTGCGCGATCAAGCCGCACTTATAAATTCCGTGGAAGAGTATATAGTTTGGGAGCAACAATGTGATCAGTGTGTGGAGTCATTGGAAACGAAAACCCGAATTAAACGACCGCGATTATCACTCGGAAATCCGCAATCGTTGGTAGCAGGAATCGCTCGTTTAGAAGGTTTAAAAAATGTTCTACGCAGACGATTTTTACATGCGGGTGCGCGAAACAGTGATCGTGGTTTGATCTGCCGAGAGATTGATACGGCGTTCGAAAATCGTGTCCTGACCGGCTGCGTCATCAATAACAACCATATTGAACCTCGTCAGTTTCTGGAAGAGGCGTGTGATATGATGCTTTCAAACGTGCAAGACATTACCAACAAACACTTCAGTGTAAAAGTGAATACAGTTTTCAATGGTGAATTTGAGTCAGGTGACAAACGTGCAACTAATTAAGTATCAACACGAAGAACTTTGAACTTTTTACCACATCCAATTTACGTGAGTGGTATACACAACGAGTTGTTGAGCCTACTCTAGCATCCCTCGAAGATTTTCAAAAACGGGATAGCGGATGGACATTGTCGCGGATGCTGAACTTAACTTTAAAAATCAAGAAATACAATCCAATGCGTGTCGGATGTCAAACTGTTTTGTCGCGGGAAATAATCCTGAAGAAAGCGGTGGTGAATATAAAGTCTAAGGATAACGCATGTTTCGCGTGGGCAATGGTGGCTACTCTTTATCCAGTGGAAACAAACGTGCATCGAGTAACTTCATATCCACACTATTCAACTGTACTGCAGCTTCAGGGAATTGCTTTTCCAATGACTCTCAATCAAATAAAAAAATTTGAATCGCAAAACAATGTTTCGATTAATGTATTTACAACGGAAAAGAAAGGCATCGTTCCAATTCGAATATGCGCCCAAAAACTGGTTAAACACGACAATTTATTGTACGTGGAGGATTCGTCGGAACACAGCGTGGGACACTTTGGATGGATAAAAAATTTATCCCGGCTCGTGAGCACGCAGCTGAACAAAAGAAACGGGAAAAAACACATCTACGATCGGTGAGTAACAAGAAGCATACTCGAGAATACACATATGAGCAAGTATGTACTTCAATAATATAATTCTTTCCATCGTTTTGTTATAGGTGTTTGCACTACTTTTACACGGAGGCAAAATTACGATCACACGAGATGGATTGTGGACAATCAAACGACGGTGTCATTCGATTACCTGGTAAAACGGACAAATGGCTAGCGTTCAAAAACTTTCAACGAAAAGAGCGACTTCCATTTGTGATTTATGCGGATCTCGAGTGCGTTTTGGCAAATGTTGACAACAAAAATATACAGCAACAGCACGAAGTGTTTAGTGTAGCGTACTACGTACATTGCTCGTATGACGATTCGTTATCGGGATACTACTCGCGGCGCGATGCCAATTGCATCCCATGGTTTGTTGAGAACCTTAAAAATTTAGCTTTGCGCATCAACGATATTCTATCGGATAGTGTTCCCGTGGTACTTCTAACTCCGGATGAGCGGGCAAAATTTCGAAGCGCTGCTCAATGCCATATATGTGAAAAACCATTTGCCGAAGACGACATACGCGTTCGTGATCATTGCTGTCTGACCGGACGTTATAGAGGTCCCGCCCATTCTAACTGCAATTTGAATTACCAACAGTATTTTTTCATTCCCGTATTTTTTCATAATTTGTCCGGCTATGGTGCACAGCTCATCATCGAGGAACTAGCCACAGCATTTTCGAGGGAAACCACTGTGCTGCCCATAACTAAAGAGGAATACATTTCGTTTACAAAAACATTTCGAACGGCAGACAAATCACATCCGATTCAATTACGCTTCGTCGATTCATACACATTTCTCAATGCAAGTCTGGATGACCTGGCCTCATTTTTGACAATGGACAAACTAAAAATTTTACGTTCGCAATTTCGTGACATAACAAGCGATAGTTTCGTCCTATTAACTCGAAAGAGCGTCTTCCCCAATGAATATATTGATAGTGTAAACCGATTAAAAGACTATCACCTACCACCACGAGACGCATTCTACAGTACTTTGACTGGTGACATTGTAAGTGAGAATGAATACGCTCACGCCAAGAATATATGGGAACGGTTTTCTATTCAAACGTTAGGTGAATATAGTGACTTGTATTTGAAGACCGAAGTTTTGTTGCTGGCCGACGTTTTTGAGAACTTTCGCAATAGCTGTATGGAGCGTTACAGGCTCGACCCCGCTTATTATTATACTCTCCCCGGCTACACATGGGATGCAATGTTGAAACATACATGCGTCAACATCGAATTGTTCACCGACATTGACATGGTATTATTTGTTGAACGGGGTATACGTGGTGGCCTGAGTCAGTGCTCAAATAGGTATGCGCGCGCCAATAACAAATACATGGAATCATTCGATCCATCAAGGTCCTCATCATACTTGATGTATTTCGATGTAAATAATTCGTATGGATGGGCAATGTGTCAACCATGGCCCTATGCTGATTTTCGATGGGTCGATGAGTTGTCGACATTCGATTTATCATCTATCACGCTAGATACACCGACCGGTAACATTCTTGAGGTTGACTTAGAGTACCCGGAATGTCTACACGATGCACACACGGACTTACCGTTTTGTTCAACACATGGCAAACCGCCGGGTGGACAATACGAAAAACTGCTTGCAACCGTGCATAACAAGGAACGGTATGTTATTCATTATCGCAATCTGCAGTAGTGTGTACGACACGGTCTCAAAATTACAAAAAATCATAGAATACTCCAATTCTCCCAATCGCCCTGGCTACGAACATATATCGAGCTGAACACGCAGTTCCGAACCCAAGCAAAGAATAATTTTGAAAAAAAATTCTATAAATTGATGAATAATGCGGTGTTTGGGAAAACAATAGAAAACGTGCGCAATTACGTAGACGTCAAGATTTTAACACGGTGGGAGGGCAGGTATGGTGCAGAGGCAATGATTGCAAAACCAAATTTTCATAGCCGGAGTGTTTTTTCAGAAAACCTTATTGCTGTCGAGTTACGCAAGCTCGAGGTGAAATTCAATAAACCAATGTATGTGGGTATGTGCATACTCGACATATTGAAGACGTGTTTATATGATTTTCATCATGAGTACATGGTGCCTCTGTATAAAGAAAAATGTACAGTGCTGTACACCGATACGGATAGTCTAATATGCAACATTGAGTGTGAGGATGTGTACGACAACATGAAGCGTAATATCCATCGTTTCGATACGAGCGAGTACCCGGCGAGCAATGGGTATGATATACCGCTTGTCAACAAAAATGTTCCCGGACTTATGAAAGACGAAAATAATGGTCGGATAATGACGGAATTTGTCGGGGTTAGAGCAAAAATGTATGCAGTGCGAGTCGATGGTAAAGACGTTAGGAAGAAACTGAAGTGCGATAAGAGTAACATTGGGGCGAGAAAGATCTCCTTCGAGGATTACACGAAATGCTTGCATGACCAGATCGAAATGACTGATCAGCAAGCATGCATACGATCGATGTTGCATGAAATGTACACCACCAACGAGACAAAAATTGCTCTAAGTCCACGCGATGACAAACGGTATATCATACCTGGAACCACGAAAACGTTGCCATGGGGGCATTATAGGATACAATCGTAGGTTGTATTTTTTTAATTGTAGATAAGCTTGTAAAATAATTGTAAAAAAGCTTGTTCTGCAAATAATCAACCCTGTGAGAAACGACGTTTGTAAATTATCGCGTTTGTCTGTTGTATATAATAAATTGGTTCATGAATTTTTCAACTGAGAAAATGAAGAAGGGCCCGCTGTAGTTTGGCGAATCACCTAATTTCTCCTCACACTCTCCTGATACGCTTCTACGGGAGAGAGAGAAAGAGAGAGGTGTCATAAAATTTAAAACATTTTTATTGTCCGCTCCACATCAGGTTTGCTCATTCAGCTATTGTGAGTATTGTCGAAAGCCAACCCCATTACAAACATTCGATTATTACGCTGCTACAATACTTTTTCAATGAGATCAATTTCGACATATGCGACATAATTTCGACATATCAATTTCGACATATAAGTAGCTCCTGATCGTACAAATCACCTGCAACGGCTCCATCGTTATCGCCCGTCAAATGAAATGCTACGGAGTTCGTGATTTTCTCTCGATATATGGCAAATATTTGCGCTGTCCAGTTCGGTGGGTAATCCTTTCAGAATAGACTCTTAGTTTACTGATTCTTAACGGTCTTTATTGTCAATTTTTACTTACATAATGATGCGGTTAAAATTGTTTGAAATGGGGTCCTATGAAAAATATGTTGTTGTGGTAGCTTCTCATTTTCAACGATGATGCTACTCAGTTTCACCTGCCTTATCGTATAGTGTACAGAATCATCAGACGCGTCTACTAGGTTATCAAGAATACCGATCTATCTATAATTACTACGTAGGCTAAATTGCTTTTACATCTTATTCCTCTCTGCACGATTGAAATACTCACAAACGGATGCTTTTAAATTGCTATACCCAGAATACAGGCGAAAATTATACGTTTTTATTAGGGCTTTAAAGCGACCATTATAAAAATATTTTCCCTGATCAAAGTGCAAGTTCTGCGGTATACGTCCCCTTGACAAGTGTTGAAGTCACTGCGGTTCCTGCATCATTACCATTCTTACTCCGTAGGCGTACGGCCGAGGTAAATTTTGAGACAGTATCGATGACGGTTAGGTGAAATTTATGTTTGGAGTTTTTACGCGCGTACGATGAAATATCGACGAGATCAGCTTGCCACGGTTCATCCAAACCGCGAATGTTCACAAGTAAAAGGTCTAGTAGCGTCGAGTTCATCAACGCTTCGCACAACGAACGAGTTTTGTATTTGAAGCACTTAAAGTAACGCTACCGACTTTGTCCTTCCGATGTAACACTGGGATGACAGTGGTATACCGCACGAGGCAGCTTGAACGATAATTCGAACCATCTTGCGAGGAGCTCCCACGATCTACGCGGGGGAATCCGAGAAGTACTCGAAGCTGTCAATATTTATGCAAAAATCGGCACAAAATCGTGTCAATTATCCACAGACGCTTCAGTTAAGATAGAGCGCATCGTCACCGTGCAAGGGCTCAAGACATCCACCAACGAGTTTATACTAAAGGAGATATCCATCACCAAACTTCACGACAGGAACGCTGACCCGCAAAGTAGATATGAATTGAAGGCATATAAAACAACAGTTTATTAATAATAAAAGTGAACAATTACATAATCACAGTGTATGCTATGCATTAATCCTTGGTGTGTGTGTGTGTGTGTGATTGTTTTCATTTTTTTTTATTCGTTAATTTTAAATATCCGCAGCGGTAGTCGTTCTGAAACAAACAAAACATGCATTTTTCTTATCAATCTATCAAACTAAATGATATTTAGAATGATAGTAAACTAAAAAGATAATACTCACAATCAGCCCTGTATACGTTCAAACAGGTTGGACACATGTCGCGCGTGACAATTTGATGTAGCGGTCCACCGCAGTTGGTGCAAAATATTCCGCGCATGGCTATAAAGCGTTCGCTGTAGTGACCACATCTTTTGCGAAATCCTCCAAACATATCCCGTACATCGAAGTAGCACGAAACACAATACTTTGATCGATGATTTTCGGTAAAGTATATGTAATTCACGCAATATACGGCTTCCCGGTTCATCCGATTAAGCTGACGCCGGGCCAGTAGGTCCTCTCGCACATCATGGTATTCATCATCTGACCCACCGCCGTATGCGGAATCTGCCTGTTCAATATCACTATCCAGTTCGTCTATTTCAAGCAGAGCGATGTCATCACGAGCGATCACTTCTACTTCGTCGTCATAATCAGCGTTGTCAACATCGATTTCGTCGTCACCATCAACGGCGATATCAACAATTTGAACGTCGTTATCATCGGCGATATCAACAGCTTGTACTTCGTCGTCATTATCGTCGATATCCACCACCTCCATTTCATTATCAACGACTAGATCGATCACTTCACGAATTTGGCTAACCATTATTTCACTTTTCTTCGTTCTGCGACTCTTTCGTTTCAGAATGACACCTCGGAGGTTGGAGCCTGGAATGGTGAAAACTGCGTTCACGATACTTTTTGAAATTTCGGTTTTTGGATTCTCGTATGATTGAGGTATGGTGGGGATGGCCAATAGGACGTGTACACGGTTTTCCTATTCAGCATGGACGAATTAGTCGGGAAGTGTAGGAAAAATTAACCTTTCAAGATCTCGCATCCCCACCATCCCGCATCCCAAGTATCGTGAACTGCGTTCACGATACTTTTTGAATTTTCGGTTTTTGGATCCTCATACGATTGAGGTATGGTGGGGACGGCCAATAGGACGTTCACACGGTTTTCCTATTCAGCATGTAGGAATTAATCGGGAAGTGTAGGAAAAATTAACCTTCCAAGATCTCGCATCCCCACCATACCTCAATCATATGAGGATCCAAAAATCGAAATTTCAAAAAGTATCGTGAACGCAGTTTTCGCCATTCCAGTCTCCAACCTCCGAGGTGTCATTCTGAAACGAAAGAGTCGCAGAACGAAGAAAAGTGAAATAATGGTTAGCCAAATTCGTGAAATGATCGATCTAGTCGTTGATAATGAAATGGAGGTGGTGGATATCGACGATAATGACGACGAAGTAGCTATTGATATCGCCGATGATAACGACGTTCAAGTTGTTGATATCGCCGTTGATGGTGACAACGAAATCGATGTTGACAACGCTGATTATGACGACGAAGTAGGAGTGATCGCTCGTGATGACATCGCTCTGCTTGAAATAGACGAACTGGGTAGTGATATTGAACAGACAGATTCCGCATACGGCGGTGGGTCAGATGATGAATACCATTATGTGCGAGAGGACCTACTGGACCGGCGTCAGCTTAATCGGATGAACCGGGAAGCCGTATATTGCGTGAATAACATATACTTTACCGAAAATCATCGATCAAAGTATTGTGTTTCGTGCTACTTCGATGTACGGGATATGTTTGAAGGATTTCGCAAAAGATGTGGTCACTACAGCGAACGCTTTATAGCCATGCGCGGAATCTTTTGCACCAACTGCGGTGGACCGCTACATCAAATTGTCACGCGCGACATGTGTCCAACCTGTTTGAACGTATACAGGGCTGATTGTGAGTATTATCTTTTTACTTTAGTATCATTCTAAATATCATTTAGTTTGATAGATTGATAAGAAAAATGCATGTTTTGTTTGTTTCAGAACGACTACCACTGCGGATATTTAAAATTAAAGAATTAAAAAAATAAAAACAATCACACGCACACACCAAGGTTTAATGAATAGCATACACTGTGATTATGTAATTGTTCAATTTTATTATTAATAAACTGTTGTTTTATATGCCTTCAATTCATATGTACTTTGCGGGTCAGCGTTCCTGTCGTGAAGTTTGGTGATGGATATCTCTTTTAGTATAAACTCGTTGGTGGATGTCTTGAGCCCTTGCACGGTGACGATGCGCTCTATCTTAACTGAAGCGTCTGTGGATAATTGACACGATTTTGTCCCAATTTTTGCGTAAATATTGACAGCTTCGAGTACTTCTCGGATTCCCCCGCGTAGATCGTGGGAGCTCCACGCAAGATGGTTCGAATTATCGTTCAAGCTGCCTCGTGCGGTATACCACTGTCATCCCAGTGTTACATCGGAAGGACAAAGTCGGTAGCGTTACTTTAAGTGCTTCAAATACAAAACTCGTTCGTTGTGCGAAGCGTTGATGAACTCGACGCTACTAGACCTTTTACTTGTGAACATTCGCGGTTTGGATGAACCGTGGCAAGCTGATCTCGTCGATATTTCATCATACGCGCGTAAAAACTCCAAACATAAATTTCACCTAACCGTCATCGATACTGTCTCAAAATTTACCTCGGCCGTACGCCTACGGAGTAAGAATGGTAATGATGCAGGAACCGCAGTGACTTCAACACTTGTCAAGGGGACGTATACCGCAGAACTTGCACTTTGATCAGGGAAAATATTTTTATAATGGTCGCTTTAAAACCCTAATAAAAACGTATAATTTTCGCCTGTATTCTGGGTATAGCAATTTAAAAGCATCCGTTTGTGAGTATTTCAATCGTGCAGAGAGGAATAAGATGTAAAAGCAATTTAGCCTACGTAGTAGTTATAGATAGATCGGTATTCTTGATAACCTAGTAGACGCGTCTGATGATTCTGTACACTATACGATAAGGCAGGTGAAACTGAGTAGCATCATCGTTGAAAATGAGAAGCTACCACAACAACATATTTTTCATAGGACCCCATTTCAAACCATTTTAACCGCATCATTATGTAAGTAAAAATTGACAATAAAGACCGTTAAGAATCAGTAAACTAAGAGTCTATTCTGAAAGGATTACCCACCGAACTGGACAGCGCTAATATTTGCCATATATCGAGAGAAAATCACGAACTCCGTAGCATTTCATTTGACGGGCGATAACGATGGAGCCGTTGCAGGTGATTTGTACGATCAGGAGCTACTTATATGTCGAAATTGATATGTCGAAATTATGTCGCATATGTCGAAATTGATCTCATTGAAGAAGTATTGTAGCAGCGTAATAATCGAATGTTTGTAATAGGGTTGGCTTTCGACAATACTCACAATAGCTGAATGAGCAAACCTGATGTGGAGCGGACAATAAAAATGTGTTAAATTTTATGACACCTCTCTCTTTCTCTCTCTCCCGTAGAAGCGTATCAGGAGAGTGTGAGGAGAAATTAGGTGATTCGCCAAACTACAGCGGGCCCTTCTTCATTTTCTCAGTTGCAAAATTCATGAACCAATTTATTATATACAACAGACAAACGCGATAATTTACAAACGTCGTTTCTCACAGGGTTGATTATTTGCAGAACAAGCTTTTTTACAATTATTTTACAAGCTTATCTACAATTAAAAAACTACACCCTACGATTGTATCCTATAATGCCCCCATGGCAACGTTTTCGTGGTTCCAGGTATGATATACCGTTTGTCATCGCGTGGACTTAGAGCAATTTTTGTCTCGTTGGTGGTGTACACTTCATGCAACATCGATCGTATGCATGCTTGCTGATCAGTCATTTCGATCTGGTCATGCAAGCATTTCGTGTAATCCTCGAAGGAGATCTTTCTCGCCCCAATGTTACTCTTATCGCGCTTCAGTTTCTTCGTAACGTCTTTACCATCGACTCGCACTGCATACATTTTTGCTCTAACCCCGACAAATTCCGTCATTATCCGACCATTATTTTCGTCTTTCATAAGTCCGGGAACATTTTTGTTGACAAGCGGTATATCATACCCATTGCTCGCCGGGTACTCGCTCGTATCGAAACGATGGATATTACGCTTCATGTCGTCGTACACATCCTCACACTCAATGTTGCATATTAGACTATCCGTATCGGTGTACAGCACTGTACATTTTTCTTTATACAGAGGCACCATGTACTCATGATGAAAATCATATAAACACGTCTTCGATATGTCGAGTATGCACATACCCACATACATTGGTTTATTGAATTTCACCTCGAGCTTGCGTAACTCGACAGCAATAAGGTTTTCTGAAAAAACACTCCGGCTATGAAAATTTGGTTTTGCAATCATTGCCTCTGCACCATACCTGCCCTCCCACCGTGTTAAAATCTTGACGTCTACGTAATTGCGCACGTTTTCTATTGTTTTCCCAAACACCGCATTATTCATCAATTTATAGAGATTTTTTTCAAAATTATTCTTTGCTTGGGTTCGGAACTGCGTGTTCAGCTCGATATATGTTCGTAGCCAGGGCGAGTGTCGTACACACTCCTGTAGATTGCGGAAATGAATAACATACCGTTCCTTGTTATGCACGGTTGCAAGCAGTTTTTCGTATTGTCCACCCGGCGGTTTGCCATGTGTTGAACAAAACGGTAAGTCCGTGTGTGCATCGTGTAGACATTCCGGGTACTCTAAGTCAACCTCAAGAATGTAACCGGTCGGTGAATCTAGCGTGATAGATGATAAATCGAATGTCGACAACTCATCGACCCATCGAAAATCAGCATAGGGCAATGGTTGACACATTGCCCATCCATACGAATTATTTACATCGAAATACATCAAGTATGATGAGGACCTTGATGGATCAAATGATTCCATGTACAGTAGAACATCGATTATCCGAACTAGTCTCGGTCCCAATTAGTTCGGATAATCAAAAGTTCCGATAATCGAAACGTGGGTTTTTTGGGACGAGATCATAAACAACAATGTTGTTTATGATCTCGTCCCAAAAAACCCACGTTTCGATTATCGGAACTTTTGATTATCCGAACTAATTGGGACCGAGACGAGTTCAGATAATCGAGGTTCTACTGTATTTGTTATTGGCGCGCGCATACCTATTTGAGCACTGACTCAGGCCACCACGTATACCCAGTTCAACAAATAATACCATGTCAATATCGGTGAACAATTCGAAGTTGACGCATGTATGTTTCAACATTGCATCCCATGTGTAGCCGGGGAGAGTATAATAATAAGCGGGGTCGAGCCTGAAACGCTCCATACAGCTATTGCGAAAGTTCTCAAAAACGTCGGCCAAGAACAAAACTTCGGTCTTCAAATACAAGTCACTATATTCACCTAACGTTTGAATAGAAAACAGTTTCCATACATTCTTGGCGTGAGCGTATTCATTCTCACTTACAATGTCACCAGTCAAAGTACTGTAGAATGCGTCTCGTGGTGGTAGGTGATAGTCTTCCAATCGGTTTACACTATCAATATATTCATTGGGGAAGACGCCCTTTCGAGTTAATAGGACGAAACTATCGCTTGTTATGTCACGAAATTGCGAACGTACAATTTTTAGTTTGTCCATTGTCAAAAATGAGGCCAGGTCATCCAGACTTGCATTGAGAAATTTGTATGAATCGACGAAGCGTAATTGAATCGGATGTGATTTGTCTGCCGTTCGAAATGTATTTGTAAACGAAATGTATTCCTCTTTAGTTATGGGCAGCACAGTGGTTTCCCTCGAAAATGCTGTGGCTAGTTCCTCGATGATGAGCTGTGCACCATAGCCGGACAAATTATGAAAAAATACGGGAATGAAAAAATACCGTTGGTAATTCAAATTGCAGTTAGAATGGGCGGGACCTCTATAACGTCCGGTTAGACGGCAATGATCACGAACGCGTATGTCGTCTTCGGCAAATGGTTTTTCACATATATGGCATTGAGCAGCGCTTCGAAATTTTGCCCGCTCATCCGGAGTTAGAAGTACCACGGGAACACTATCCGATAGAATATCGTTGATGCGCAAAGCTAAATTTTTAAGGTTCTCAACAAACCATGGGATGCAATTCGCATCGCGCCGCGAGTAGTATCCCGATAACGAATCGTCATACGAACAATGTACGTAGTACGCTACGCTAAACACTTCGTGCTGTTGCTGTATATTTTTGTTGTCAACATTTGCCAAAACGCACTCGAGATCCGCATAAATCACAAATGGAAGTCGCTCTTTTCGTTGAAAGTTTTCGAACGCTAGCCATTTGTCCGTTTTACCAGGTAATCGAATGACACAGTCGTTTGATTGTCCACAATCCATCTCGTGCGATCGTAATTTAGCCTCCGTGTAAAAGTAGTGCAAACACCTATAACAAAACGATAGAAAGAATTATATTATTGAAGTACATACTTTATCATATGTGTATTCTCGAGTATGCTTCTTGTTACTCACCGATCGCAGATGAGTTTTTTCCCGTTTCTTTTGTTCAGCTGCGTGCTCACGAGCCGGGATAAATTTTTTATCCATCCAAAGTGTCCCACGCTGCGGCCCGACGAATCCTCCACGTACAATAAATTGACGTGTTTAACCAGTTTTTGGGCGCATATTCGAATTGGAACGATGCCTTTCTTTTCCGTTGTAAATACATTAATCGAAACATTGTTTTGCGATTCAAATTTTTTTATTTGATTGAGAGTTATTGGAAAAGCAATTCCCTGAAGCTGCAGTACAGTTGAATAGTGTGGATATGAAGTTACTCGATGCACGTTTGTTTCCACTGGATAAAGAGCAACCACCACTGCCCACGCGAAACATGCGTTATCCTTAGACTTTATATTCACCACCGCTTTCTTCAGGATTATTTCCCGCGACAAAACAGTTTGACATCCGATACGCATTGGATTGTATTTGTTGATATTTAAAGTTAAGTTCAATATCCGCGACAATTTCCATCCGCTATCCCGTTTTTGAAAATCTTCGAGGGATGCTAGAGTAGGCTCAACAACTCGTTGTGTATACCACTCACGTAAATTGGATGTGGTAAAAAGTTCAAAGTTCTTCGTGTTGATACTTTTAGTTGCACGTTTGTCACCTGACTCAAATTCGCCATTAAAAACTGTATTCACTTTTACACTGAAGTGTTTGTTGGTAATGTCTTGCACGTGTGAAAGCATCATATCACACGCCTCTTCGAGAAACTGACGAGGTTCAATATGGTTGTTATTGATGACGCAGCCGGTCAGGACACGATTTTCGAACGCCGTATCAATCGCTCGCTAAATCAAACCACGATCACTGTTTCGCGCACCCGCATGTAAAAATCGTCTGCGTAGAACATTTTTTAAACCTTCTAAACGAGCGATTCCTGCTACCAACGATTGCGGATTTCCGAGTGATAATCGCGGTCGTTTAATTCGGGTTTTCGTTTCCAATCACTCCACACACTGATCACATTTTTGCTCCCATACTATATACTCTTCCACGGAATTTATAAGTGCGGCTTGATCGCGCAGATTTTGTTCAAGTTGTGGAATTTTCTCAGCCATTTTTACGTGATTTCACAACGGAAGTTTCAAGAGGTGATGTCGGCAAAAGTGACTGCTCGATTCGCAGTGTAAAGCCTGCGGTGGTAGAAGTCTTTTTCATTCTGGAATCTTTTTTCCATATTTTTCCTCTATCTTAGGAGTGCACTATAGTTCCACATTGTTCTATATTATAAGTGTTCTTATATTGTAATATTGTAAGAATAGTGGGGACGCATGGAAACGAAATGAACCAGTTAAAAGGGAGTATAACTGTGGAAGATCTGGGGTTTTCACACAAAAAATCGTGCGGTGGCATCCACGCATTATTGAGTACTTTGCATATATAAATACCTCGGTGTCACCTGTGGAAATGAAAACAAAACCCGGATGTAGTGACATTTTGGAAGAGCGCGCCTCTTTGTTACTACAGCTGGATAAAATAAGTTTTATAGGTTAGGACTTTCTTTCACATCCAGCATTTCTATGGCATTCATTTTTCAAGTAGGTGTGATAGACGCCGACTTTCACATCTGCATGCACGCACACACACACACACACACACACACACACACACACACACACACACACACACACAATATGTATGAACGGACAATATGTTGAATAAAAACTTCGATACATGTATTCACGTAAATCATCGCGTTTTTTCTTTACCCGAAGCTCCCTATCCCCACGGTGTAAGACCTTCCTCCCCCATACGATCCACGCGGCGGAGCCCCCACCCGCTTGCTCTAGCGGGAAACAGGTCCTCGATATATGCAGAAGACACTACCAGTCAGTATATTCGGAAAAGCAGCTCGAAACCACCCCCACTTAGCCACGAGCTCCCGAAAAAGGGCCCAATCCCCCCCACCCCCTCCGACACCGCCGCCTCCCCCCACCACTAATTCCCCATACGTGCCACAGCGACGCAACCGCGACCGCCAGACACCCCCACCACGCGCCGCCGCGGGATACCCACTACACAACACCTGTGACGTCATCGTCGTCTCCCTATATATGTACGCATCTACTAGTATCAAAGAAAGCAAGGAAGAAAGCAAAGGAGTGGATGGACAGAATGAATGATTTGGCAGTAAAGGGGGAAATCATAAATATGCTGGGAGGAAAAATTCAAATTGGGATAGGCGATTATTTTAGGCAAATAGAGGAATTGTGTAGAAAGATGAGTAATGAGCATGGCGGAGGAGAGATCGACGAAGGGGGGGAATAAATGAAGAAAGGGAGAATGTGAAAATAATGCGGAATGTAGGAATGTAGGGGAGTAGATAATAAGTGAAAAGTTCGTTTGTGAAACTGTCATATTTTGTAAAAAGCTTTGCGAAAAAGTTGTGCAAATAAAACTCGATACTACTACTTTTAAAAGACTATGACAAATGAAATTTCAAAACTTAGTATATGAATGAATATTTAGGCTTCGGTGTTGTAAAATTTTATACCGTGCCTACATTTCATACCGTTTTACATATCGTAATACGTACGAATTGAATATTAATACACATTTAATTACATAACATTAATACACATAATACACATTAATATATAAAATGTAGACAAAGTAAGAAAACTACAAACTGACTCTTAATTTTGACCATACTTGGTTCAGGAGTATACCATTTTTGTGCACTGAATATTATGATAGACGGGACAGAATTAAGAAATGAATAGGACATGTACATTTTCTGATTTAGTATATGTTTATTCTGATAGTCTGATTTAATATATAATTCAGTGCAGAAAACTTGAAATTCATGCTTTGGTCAGCATGTTAAATCAAATCATAAAAAACGTACCGAGTAACACCAAATCTAAAGTAAGTGGTGACCACCCGGTGCGATGGTCTAGTGGTTGGCGTGCTCGCCACTCTAAACCAGCGGACCGGGAGTCCCGGGTTCAAATTACAGTCGCGTACATTTTGTCGTGAAATGTTTTTCTTCGGCATTTCGGGGCGAAATAAGACTAGTTCCACGACTGGGGGGCGAATCGATGACCGGCTGTATTTGGTAATAGGTTTTCCACTGCGGAAAACCTATTACCAAATACAGCCGGCCCAAATTAGTCCAGTTAAAAGTGGCCAAAGCCGAAAATTTTTGCGACCGCTTAGTGAAACATGTATTCCTATGTTAATCGACCCGGGGAATCCGAATTTCTAGGAATTTTAACTATTAACAGTGAAGAAAAGGGTTAAAAACTGAAAAATATGCATTATTTCGAGAACGAAGAGGAAATCGCAAAAAAGTCTCGAACAAAAGTTGTAGAATGGAAGATTTTACCTTATAGCAGTACTACTGTGTCCAAAAAATAAGGTGACATTTGAATTTAAACTGCGCGCGTCGAAGGATTTGGAGAATTATTTTTTTTTTTAGGTTGGTAATACTGTCAGTGACATCTATGTCAAATTTACATGTCAAAATATTCATTAGTGTTTGAGATACGCGTCGTTTTGTAAGCTGCTAAAAGTGAGTTTTTCGTTTTTTGCGATGTCGAAATTTGTTGAGCAAAGAATTTGCATTAAATTTTGTTTGCGGAATCAATTTTCTGCTGCGGATACGTTTCGCCAAAAACTCAACCCATATCGTTCCGCAACCACCGTGTTCACCTGATCTGGCGCCGTGCGACTTCTGGCTGTTCAGCAAGCTCAAAAGATCGCTCCGGGGACACCGTTTTGATACGATAGAGGAGATTCAAGCCGCAGCGAAGACGGAACTGAAGGCCATCCCGGAAAGTGACTACAATCAGTGTTTCGAAGATTGGAAAATCCGTTGGCATAAGTGCATTGCATCGGGAGGGGATTACTTTGAAGGGGATGAAATTGATTTGGAAAAATAAATAAAGAATTTTCGAATTAAATACAATGTCACCTTATTTTTTGGACACAGTAGTATACGATTCTTTTTTCTATCTCCAATAGTTCAGCCGTAAATTTAGAAAAACCAATTCACACGAATACTATAAACGCGCGCGCGACGAAATCGAGGAGATTGAAGACCACTGGTACCTAACCGCCCCTTACTCTCTTGCCGGTGCACTGCACGTGCTTAGGCTGACGGTCTCCGAAAGTCGAATGGGTATCTTCGGCAGCCTAGTATATATAGCTAAACTGTCGGATTGTGGAGACTCCGCTACCGGCTATATTTCCTTTCGCACGAAATCCATCGGGACTGAGTTTTTCACCTGACAGCTCCCCAGCTCTTCGGCACAGGCTGAACCAGAAACTGAGCGATAGGAATTCTAGAAATACCGCTGTATATGAATTTGTTAATTATGTATATCAATAAAACATTGATATACCAAAATTTGAATTTTTTATTTATAATAAGGAGTCAAAATTAAGCCGTGGCCCCAACCGTTTTTTTATTTTACACACGTAATATTCTTTCTTTAGGCTTATGAAAAAATGATCTTAAAAATGAATCTATATTATAAAGTTTTAATATTAATAATATAAATAATTTATTTATAACTTTATTTATCAATTCATTAAATGTATGAATGTTAAATAATTGAATTATATAACATTTTAAGTTAAAACACGATTAATCTTCAAAATAAAAATAAAAATTTGATAAAGAATGAATTTACAACTTAGTACTTAAATCGGACACGTTACTTAAAATTTTATAACTAATATATCTTTAAATTTGCAATAATTTTTGTTAACTAAAAATCATTCTAAAATGATTTTTTTTCTACCAATCATAATGATATTGGAATTCTTTATTTTATTTTGGGAATATTGTCTGGTGTAATCGGATCTTCATTAAGTTTATCAATTTGTATAGAATTCGGTAATCCTGGTTGCTTCATTAATAATTATCAATTATATAATTCCATCATTACACGTCATGCATTCATCATATTTTTTAAATAGTTTTACCTATTATAATTGGAGGATTTGAGAATTGAATAATTCCCTTAATATTAGCAGCCCCAGATATATCATTTCCATGCATAAATTATTTGCGATTTTGACTTTTACCTCCTTCTATTAATTGATTAATTATAAGAAACCTCTTTCATTAAATTTATATCATGAAAGAATATCATTAGATATAGCCATTTTCTCTCTTAATCTCGCAGGATTATCCTCAATTATAGGAGCAATTAATCTTATTACCACAATCATAAATATAAAAAGATGTTATATTGTTATTTGTTGAATGTTCCAACTCATCGGGTTTTTTGTTTGATGATTAATATTAAGTACAACAACTTTATTATTATGAGCTGTTTCTGTATTAGCAGAGTTGACTTTACTTTTAACAGACCGACATTTAAATACAATTTGTAATCCATCAGGTGTAGGAGATCCAATTCTATACCAACATTTATTTTGATGTTTTGGACATCCTGAGGTTTATATTTCAATTTTACCAGGATTTGGTTATACCATATAATTTCCCATATTTGGTTTCTCATATATTTTTTTACCAAAATGAAAAAATGAAACTTTTTGTTCTGTTCGTATAATTTATTCAATATCAGCTATTCGATTTTTAGGGTTCATTGTATGATCCCATCGTATATGTACAATTAACATAGATACTCGAGCTTTTACACTTTAGCAATTATTATGATTGCAATCCCTACAGGAATTAAAGTCTTTAGATGATTAGATACAATCCATGGATGAAAAATAAAATCTAATCCTTCAAACCTTTGAACATTAGGATTTGTATTTTTATCTGTAATTGGAGGATCAACTGGAGTAATTCTAGGTAATTCATCAAGTCATATTACTTTACATGACACTTATTATGTAGTACCTTATTTTCATTATGTATTATCTCTGGGAGCTGTATTTGCTATTATCGGACTTTTTATTTATCGATATCCATTAATAAACGGCCTAACATTACATAAAAAATTATCAAGTTAAGTTTTTGAGTTAATTTAACTTTTTTCCCCCAACGATTTTTGGGTCTAAATGGAATACCTCGACGATATCCTGATTATCTTGATTCATATATAACTTAAAATATTTTTCTTTTATAGGATCTTTAATGTCAAAATTAAGAATGATATATTTTATTTTTCGAATATGAGAAATATTATCACCTCAACGATTAAATCTTTTTTCAATGTATACAATTTCTTCAATTGAATGGTTAAGAAAATTTTACCCCCCATTAAATCATAGATTTAATTAAACTCCCTTAATATAATATATCATAATTAATTCACTCTAAATTAATGAAATTTTTACCCAATTCATCATTAATATACAAGATGCTAAGTCACAATTTACAGAAAACTTAAAACAAATTTATCATCATTCATTAATAATGTTGTTGCTAATTACTATTATAATTATTTATATTATTTTTTCCTCATTGATTAATAATTTGAATAATAAGTTTATTTAACAAAATCAAAATATTGTAATTGTTTGAACATTAATTCCGATATTAATTTTAATTTATCTAGCAATTCGTTCATTCAACGCTTCTTATTTAACAGATGAATTGTATATATCAACTCTAACAATTAAATCTATTGGATATCAATGTTACTGATCTTATGAATATTCAGATTTTAATAAAATTAAATTTCATTTATTTATAATTGAACATAATGATATGACCATAAATGATTTCCGTTTATTAGATGTTGATAATAATATAATCATTCCAAATAAAAATCAAATTCGTATATTAATTAATTATTCAGATGTAATTCATTCCTGAACTGTTCCATCATTAGATATGAGAATTGATTCAATCCCTCGCCGAAGTAATCAAACTTTAATTAATATAAATCTATCTGGATTATATTATGGACAATGTTCTGAAATGTGTGGTAAACTCGTAGATTTATACCTATTGCAATTGAAAGAACAAATCATGAAAATGTTATACAATGAATTTCTTATCCATTTTCACTGGATGACTGAATTTAAAGTTTTGATCCCTTAAATCAATATATCGCAATTAAAATTACCTGTAATGAAAGAAATGAGTTAAGATATAAAGTTAAAATGTCATTTTTAAATTATTAAAATTAATATTTTTTATATTCCACAAGTATCACTATACAATTGACTAACATTAAATATAGTTTTATTTATATTGAAAAAAGTATTAATTTGTGTAATTATATTTTTTTTAAATGTATCTTCAAATGGTAAGAACTTTATTTTCTATTTTTGATTCTCGAACCAATTGAATGGTTGATTTACATTGAATTTCTTCTATTCAAATTTTGTTATTATTCAAATATTATTTCGAATAGTTGATTGTCGATAAATTAATTTTTAAAATTTGATTTGAATAACTTTATTCAAAGAATTAAAAATGATTGAATAAATTTATTTGTTTTAATACAATTGATTTCACTATCTTGTTCTTTATTCCAAAGTATGGTGGGCTACACCTTTTACAATGCCAACTATTCATAACAGTCTTACAGTATATTTGGTTGTTTTCTCTCGTTTAGCTAAACATTTCTTTTCATTATTTCTACGTTTCATTTATCCTATTTTAATTTAAATTAAATTCTAAACTTAATCCTCCTCGATTCTCATATTTACAGTGGTACCCTCGATACTTGTCTTTTTATTTTTCTTTATTTCCGGCCTGATTTCCCCCGTTAATGTTTCTATCGTCCATTCTCTTAGTGCCCCTCCCTCTCTCTTAGCACTCCATTTGTCCACTACCTGGATCCATTCCTTCCTTATGCCAGCTCTAGCTGTCTCACATATCCAAATGTGTTCGATACTTTCCTCCTCTTTTCCACACACCCCGCAGTTCGTGTTTACGAATCCTTTCTTTCCTTTTTTCTCCCCATTCCCACATCTGAGCCGTGCCCAAGTTTCTTTTATTTCTCCTTTTATATCCTCTACTTCTCAATATTCTTCCCTATCTACACCGGTCTTTATCTTCGAGTAGAACGGACAGAAAGTAGATTTGTCGACCCTTATCCAGTACTGCTGGGTGTCTTGTTCCGTTTTTCTTTTCACTCCTTCTTTTAGCGCCTTAGCCAGTGCCCTTATATTCACCGCTTCCCATAACAAGTCGATTACTCTCCCATCTCCCACTTCCCTCATTGCGTCCTCTAATTCTTTACCCCATTTTGAAGGATTTCCATTTTTGATCCCCCTTATTTCCTCTCTTAGACATATTTTCGGCTATCGTCCTTCATCCATTTTTGCGATTTCTAGGATGTAGTTTCCCGCCCTTCGCCTCGCCTCTACTTCCACGCTTCGCCTCCCCGCTTCCAGCTTCCAGATATAATCCGACGTATTTCTGGCTAATCCCATTGCCATTTTTACGAATGTGCCTTGCAGTTTTTCCATGCTTTCCCTTCTTTTCCAGCCCCAGAGCTCAATTCCATATAATGCCCCAGCCTTAACTAAAGAATCGAAAAGTTGAAGTCGATGGTTTAGTTTGCTAACGCATGCCCGTTTCATAACTCCCCACACCGAGTTGATCGCTTTTCTCGCTTTTCCTTCTAAGCTCATTAGATTTTTCCTCGCTGTGTTCTTCGGGGAGAACCAGTATCCCAAATATTTATATTTGTTTACCATTTCTATCTTCTCTTCCTCAAATGTGAACTTCTCGTCTTTCTTTTTTCTCCCTCCTTTTCTGAATATTATTACTTTTGTTTTCTTCACATTAACTTCCATATTTTATCTCTCCACGTACACTTCCAATGATTTGAGCATATCGCGTAGTCCTGTCGCATCGTCCGCAATTAGTGCCACGTCATCCGCATATTTGAGTGCATATATCTTTTTACCTCCCATGACCGTGCCTCCTTCCTTTTTCCGCTCCCATTCCTCGTCCACATCATCCAGTACTAGGTTGAATAGTAGCGGACTTAAAGGGCAACCCTGCCTCACTCCCCTTTCTGTTTCGAAACTTTTTGAATTTCCTTCTCCTGCCATTACCTCGTTATTAGTAATTTCGTATACACCTTTTATCATATTGTACATTTTGCCGCTGATTCCTTTTTTCCAAATCTTCTTCAACATTATTCCCCTATCAACCTTATCAAAAGCCACTTTAAAGTCCACGAATGCTACATACATTTTTCCTCTTTTATTTTTCAGTCTGTTATTAATTAATGCATTTAGCACAAAAAGGTGATCGCTTGTTCCTCTTTTCGGCCTAAAACCCGCCTGGCTTTCCCTTGAAATTTGTTCTTCCTCCATCCACACTCTCAATCTACCTGCCATAATACCTGTGAGAATCTTGTATCCGATATCCAGCAGCGCGATTCCCTGATAGTTGCTTCTCACGCTGTCATCACTCGCTTTGAATATTGGATAGATTCGTGCCATCTCCCAACCCCTCGGGAGTCTTCCCGATTTCCAGCATTCATTTAGGATGCCTCTTAATTCCTCATGTCCTTTGCTGCCTAAACCTTTTATGAATTCGGCTGTTATGCTGTCCTCCCCTGCCGCCTTTTTGTTCTTTAGCTTTCTAATTGCCTTAATCAATTCATCCTTACTAATTTCTTTATCCCATTTCTCAACTGCCGCGCCTTCTGTTTCTTCGTGTGTTTTGCTTTCCCGGTCCTGCTTTTTTTCTCTTTTTGTTTCCTTTTCGCCTAATAGTTTTTCGAAATGTTCTACCCATTGGTTTTTGCTAATATTTCCTCCAGTTCTTTTCTTCTTACTCCTGAAAAATCTCACGGCCTCCCACCATTCGTTCATATTCTTACTTTCTTTCACTTTAGCCCACTTTTCTTCAAACCATGTTCGTCTTTTTTTCGCACATAGCTCTTTCAGCCCTTTTCTTTCCTTCCTCCGCTGCTCCTTACCCCCCCCCCCCCCCCCCCCCCCCCCCCACCCCCCCCCCCCCCCCCGAGAGCTCCTTACACTCTTCGTCCCACCAGCTGGCTTCCCTGTATTCTCCTTTAAATGTTTTTATCATTCCCACCTTATTCGCTGCTTCCCATATGTTTTTCTTTAATATTTCCCAACCTTCTTCTTCTTCCGCCTTCATCTTGTTAGACTCCACGTTAATTAATCTATCTACTTCAAGTTCAAATTCCTTGCTCTCTTTCTCTTTCCATCTTAGTCTTCTGACTGGTTCTTTTTTGTTCCTCTCACTTTTCTTTTTCATTTTTCCCCCTCCCTTTACATTAAAAACTACTGGCAAGTGGTCGGATTCGATCCTGGGCAGTACCTTTAACGAGTTTATCATATCCTCTTTTTCGTCTTCCATTTTTATTACTAGATCGAGAACCGAGTTACCACTTCCTCCCCCTATAAACGTGGATTTACCCTCATGGTCCCCTTTGATCCGGCCATTGAGAATTTTTAGCCCCATTTTTTCACAAAATTGCAGTAACTTTCGACCTTCCGTGTTAATTACCTTATCCTCCGACATTCTTTCTTCATCCAAGCCTCCTGTTTTTTCACAGGTAACTATACCCGCCGCTCTTCCCACTCTCGCATTCATGTCCCCCGCTATAATTACTCCTGCCCCCTCGGTCATTCCTTTTTCCGTTATTTTTCTCAGTCCCTCCTCTATTCGTGCAAAACCGACGTTGTTGTACACCTCGATTATCCACAAATTCTTATACTTTGGACTTCTATAAATTGTGACTACCATTCCGAACTTCCATTCCAATATTTTACACCGATCTTTTAGCTGGTTTCTAACCCCTATTATGTGTCCCCCGCTTGCCCTTCCTTTCGCTTTTTCCCGTTCCGCCGATTTCGTCCACCATTGGAAGTTTTTGCTTAAACCGTTTAATGCTACCTTTTCTTTTCCCTGTTCCAGCCAATTTTCTTGGATTAAGATAATTTCAAAATCGTCGAGAAACTGCGAAGCCTTCCCTATTTTCCCCCATCCGGCGATGTTCCAAGTAACGACTTTCAGGTACTTTTCCTCTTTCTCCACGAAAAAGCATTTCCTCGAGTCGACCTTCGCGTTCCATCCACCTCCACCAGACTCCGTTGATGCAGATCTTCATGTATCCGACTGATACATTGTTGCCTTTTCCACCCTCTTTTTCGGCTATATCTCGGAGCCATTCTCGGACTTCGATTTCCCTCGGTGTAAGGTCATCCTCGATCCACACCCACGACCCTTTTAGATGTCTCTTCCTTCTCATTATTTCTTTTTTCCTCTCTGGTAATGTACATGTCACCACGGGACCCCCTCCAAGCCGTTGGACGCTCACGATTTGCGGGTCTGTTTGCAGCCAATCTTTAAATATTCCTGTGACTTCCTCAGCTTTCTTTGATTCACTCTCACCGCTACCCACTCCTCTCACTTTAATGTTTCTGTTCCGTTTTGTTCTTTCAGTCTTTTCCCATTCCCACTCCCCTGCTGATAGTGCATCAGGCGGTCCTTCTCCATTTTTCTCATTTCCTGTTCGCTTGTTTCGATTTCCAGCTGTGGTGCTTCCTTCTCCAACAGCTCTTTTCCCTTTCTTGTATCGCCGTGACACCACTTCCTCGAACTTCTCCTCATCGTTTGATTCTTCGTCGATGCCTCCCTCGTATACCAATTCTTCCACGTTCCTTGTATTCTCTTCTCTTTCCCTTTGATTGACATATACGCCGACCATTTCACTGTTGCTGTTGTTATTGTTGTCCGCTTCTTCTCGCTCCTGTGTTATGACATCCTTATTGTTTCTTCTTCCGTCTTGACCCTTTAATTTCTCGTTTAGTGCCCTTATGGTTTCTTCGTACGTATTTTTCTCCTCGTCCCATACTGCTCTGTCTCGATATGTCGCCATTCTCCAAACTTCTACCTCTCCAATCAAGTCTTTGATTATTGCGTTCATACTCTCACATCTGCATGGCTGCGGTGTCATTTGCTCGATTTCTTGTTGCAGCCGCTTTATTGTTTCTTCCTGTTGTTTGCATCTTTTCATCCCTTCCAACTGCTCGCCTACCAGCATTTCTTCTACCTTTCTCCTCGGAACCGAGTCCCCTTTTTCGTCCTCGCCCGCTCGCTCGGCCCGCTCCTTTCCTTCTTCCGCACCCCACCGATCCATCACTTCTTCCACCGTTTTTTCTACTACTCTTCTTATCTTATATTCCCATTCTTCCTCCCACTTTCCCGTCCACTTTTTCGCCGTCTCCTCGATTTTTTCTATCCATCCATCCTGTCCGCTGGGTGGATCCCCACGCGCCATTTCTCCCATACGTTTTTCCTCACTTAGCCCATCTTTACTTCCTTTCTTCCTGTTGCCTGTGACCCAGCAGTCGATCAGCGACCTTACGTAGTGGTTCTTCCTTTTCTTGATTCCCAACGCTCCTCTAGGTCTTCCTCTCCTCCTCTTTCCTGTTTCCAGGATCTCCGCCGTCGTGTCCGCTCTCGGCGATTCTTCGTCTGTCCCCGTTGTTTGCGTGTATTCCGTCGGCGTCTCGTATATTCCGTCGGCTCAAATGGTTCCTTTCTTCCCTACGCCAATCTCGTCCTCTTGGTCGGTAAGGTAGATCTCTTCCTCATCGGCCTCGGGCCGTCCCATGACGGTGGCGCTGCAGTTGCTAGCGTCATTTCCGTTCTCTACCCTCTCACTCTCGTTCTCTCCTTCTTCACCTCCTAACCTCATACTTTTTATCCAAAACTGTTTCTGTCTTCAACTATCAAATCTCACTACTTCCTCACTTGCCAACACGTCCTCTGCTTCCTCTCCACTTCCGCTAGCTACCCAGTCCCTTTCTAGATGTTTCACTATCTTTATATTGAAACTTTTTCACTTGTAGTAGCTCTCAATAGACGCACGTCTGTGTCGCTTTATTCTCCAACCGGAAGTCAATTGATTTCACTATTTTATTTATATTAATTTTAAGAAATAATTTTAAATATTTCTTCACAAGGACATTATAAGGAAGAATGTAAGGGAGGAGAGGAAACGGAGGTCTTTGTAACCCTACGGGGAATCGAATAAAGCATACATACATATATATTTTTCCACAAGTCCCATATATTTTTACAAGTTCAAGACATTTAATTTTTTCAATTGACATTTCCCTCCCATTTTGATTTGGTTTAATAATTTTCCTTTCATTAAACAATACAAACTTTGCATTTGCGCATGTAATCCCTCAAAAGACGACCCCCTTTCTTTTAATACCTTTTATAGTTTAAATTAAAACAACTAGAAATATCATTTGTCTTTTAACTTGATAAATTTGATGAATAGCAAATATATTTGCAGGATATTTACTTTTAACTTGAATAAAAGAATCAGCTATTTCATCAATAATAATTTTATGAAATGTTATTATTTTAACAAAAATTATTTTATCAATGTTATAATTTAGACTTTCTATCATTCAATCATATGTTTTTACTGTATAAAAAACTTTAACACAAAGAAAACAAATTATGTTAAAATCATTATTAAACAAAATTTCTCATAACCATCCTTTCCATATAGGCGTTTCCACTAATAGAGCTTGACCTTTAAAAAAGGTACTTTTCTGTACGTCTTTTCAACGAAATGCTCTATTCTCGTTCTGTTTATTTCAGTCTACGAAATATTAGCAGGTAACGGATTTGTCATTTTAAATGCCTTATCTAACCCCCGCGAAAACACTCGATTGGTCGCGGGGACTCTCGAGCCGAGCTGCCGGTTGGCGCGCCGTGCCGGAAGAGGGGAAGCCGCTGACGTACCTCTGGGCTGCCGAAAATACCCGATCGAACATCGGGGACCCCCGAACGAAGTGCGGTAGCGGCCGTACCAGCGATGCTCAAACCTCTCGATTTCGTCACGTCCGTGTGCCTCGCGCGTTGATAGTATGGGTGTGAATTTGTTTTTCAATTTTACGGCTAAACTATTGGAGATATAGAAAAAATATCATTTACACCTACCGGGTAAAATCTTCCCCTCTACTACTTTTGTTCGAAACTTTTTTGCGATTTCCTTTCCGTTCTCGAAATAATGCATATTTTTCGGTATTTACCCCTTTTCTTCACTGTTAATAGTTAAAATTCCTAGAAATTCGGATTCCCCGGGTCGATTACCATAGGAATACATGTTTCACTAAGCGGTCGCAAAAATTTTCGACTTTGGCCACTTTTGACTGGATTATATACCCATGGCAGAAATGTCACGATGAAGGGGAAAGTACAGAGGGGGAAGTCAGCTGCAGCCGCAAGGGGGGGGGCGAACAGGGAGAAAAAAGGAGTAACAGTAGCGGAAAAAAACGGTCACAATGAGGGGGAGGTACCAAACGCGAAAAGTGTGTGTACCTAAGGAAAAAACAAATAAGAAATTGGTGAATTAACTGAACAAGCAGCCAAGTCTAATTAAACCCAAACAAACTAAAATATATGCGCATTAATTTTGATATTTCCACAACTGATACTTTTGAATAGGTGTATGGTTTTTCCAGGACTTTGGTATTAAAGCATTACTACACATTACTTAGATATTCAAAACGTAGTGTATTTATTTCAAAATAACGATTATTAGTTTTCACAGACTGAATCAGTAAAAAGAATTCCGAAATTTGTATATTAAAATTTGTACAGAGTTTATTAAAGATGCAGAAAGTAAATAATAACATACAATACACTTTTCTATACCAAATTTACTTTTTTTATTATTTAAAAATACAATCTGTGCACATTAATTTTAATACGCTTATAATAGATACCTTGCGATACGTACATGATTTTTACAGTACTTAAGTGTTGCGATATTACTGAATGATTATTAGACATTCGAAAAGCAGTGCATTGATTTTCAAATGACAATATAAACAAAAAATTCATAAACGGTATCTGTAAAAAGACTTCCTGCACTTTTATATTAATGTTAATATAGATTTTTTATACAGTGTATGGTAAGCGGTATAAATACGGATTCATCGTGGACAAGCCTGATACGAAGGGTCACGGCATTCTTTGCATTCTTTCATTATGCCAGTGCCTAGATTATGAAGAAAAACGCGTCTTTTCGTTTCGTGTAGTTCTGCAACGGATAGCGCCAAGAAGGTTGACGCGGGTCCCCGTGCATGGGGAGCCTGCAGCGTATGTGAGTCAATCCCATCCCTTCGAGCTGCAAGCGAGAACGCGAAAAGCTCCCAAACGAAGGGGATATACCGCACTGTACAAACGCGTACATGTCATCTGCGTATAAAGGTCGTCGTTGAAATTTGTGGTGGGCAACTTCCGCACGCCCCGGTATCAAGTAAATCCTTATTCGGGGGGCGTGGAGGTCGCGGGGGCGGCGAATGAGCACTAGGAAGGAATCTTAAAAGCACCCGGAACCACGAGTAAATGCCAGTTTGAGGACATGTCTGTTCTGCTGGACTCCTTACCTTTCATCTTGATATATTTCTTCGGTGGAACTTTCCCTCGCTCTCTCCCTCTCATTTTTCTTGGTATTGGGTCGCTTTCTGCTTCGGGCGTTAAAACTATCGGAATGATGTTGCAAACGTTTGTCTCGAGTGGTGTTGGAGATTTTCTCGTTTCTCTCAATATACTTCGAGCTCCCCGTATTGCGTACCTACCAGGAACGACTTGTGTGTGTGCGCGTGTGTGTATGTGTATGTGTGTGTGTGTGTGTGTGTGTGTGTGTGTGTGTGTGTGTGTGTGTGTGTGTGTGTGTGTGTGTGCGCGCGTGTGCGTGTGCGTGCGTGCGTCCGTCCGTGCGTGCGTGTGCGTGTGCGTGTGCGTGCGTGTGTGTGTGTGTGTGTGTGTGTGTGTGTGTGTGTGTGTGTGTGTGTGTGTGTGTGTGTGTGTGTGTGTGTGTGTGTGTGTGTGTGTGTGTGTGTGTGTGTGTGTGTGTGTGTGTGTGAGGAAGATACTCTCGAAAGCTTAACGTCGCTTCGAGTGTCTTCGTGATCACCCAGTGTTACGATCAAATTCGTCCGAGTGACGCCGGAGGATCAGAGGACTTGATTTTCCAGTCCAGTGCTCCTACTTGAGGTATAAGTTGGATCCTACGTCTAGGCAGAGTACTCAGTGACACACACATACACCTGCTGCACACTTGTATACACCTCTGGATGGAGAAACTACAGAACTGAAGACGTAAAACTAGATTCGCATTGTTCCATCGCATCATCGTGAGAAATATATCGGCTATTCGAAGCAAACGCGGCAACCTTCTTTGCATCGAAAGTTTTGCGATGCTTATGAACAAATTGTCGTGTGCATCGGAACATTTGTATAAATAAATTATGATTTCTGGCTCTTTTTGCGGCTCTCAACGGATCTGGTTAGGGTTGGGGCCCAAAAAACTGGTCGATCTTGAAAAAAAAATCTGACGAGAGTATTCGGATGACCAGGCCGAGCGTTTACACACGATTGATATATAATTTCGTTACGATTGAGTTTTTTAACTGAAGGATATTGATAAACTATGACGTTATTATTATTTAAGCAAAGTGCGGCCGTTACTGCACGGGCAATCGATCTAGGTAGTTTTGGCAAATGCGGTAATCTGAAAAGGAAAATATGAAATGTTGTTTTAGTATAATAATAAAACTTTCGTATGACCAGATACATTTTTGAAATTTTGACAACTACGTAAATGGGCTGTCGAAAAAAGGACCATTTTTTACCAAAAAACAATTTCGATTATTTGTTATTAACAAATGGATAAACGTATCAAATCACCGGATCATATGATAGAAAATGTTATAAACGCTCTATCCGAATTCGAAGTGAATCGGACAAACAGATTTTGAGATACGACTTACACTTTTTCAGAAAGCATAGTTTCGGGAAAAATGCAAAGGATACATCGTCGCGGGGCAGTTCACCGTAGCGCATTGGGCGAGCTAACCCTTCACAAAAAACGTCATAGCTCCGTCAGTTTTAGAATTTTTAACATAATCTTTGCTGCAAATTGAAGTTGAATTTTTTTCTTCTAATGCTTCTATCGCTTTGTGTAGCGCGTGGAATACCCCGTACACATGGTATATAATACGCGTAGATTCTCGGATGTGCATACGCACATAAAATAAAGGTATCATGTGTATGATATATATAAACGTACTCATATATCCGCAGGAAGGCACCAGCGGCGCGGCCCTTCTTTGTGAGAGTCGCCAACGGCACCGGGTTTATTGTTCCCGCGTCGAGTGTGACTCGTTGCGTGTCGATAACTCACAGTGCCACCAGTAACATAGTGCCAGATCCGAACGTATAGGGCTGGACCGAAAGTCTCCGCTGGCTATATGCGGAATATATAGCGATATGTCGTGTCGCCACGCTGAAAGTAAAGAGTGTGACTGCTTTGACTTCCCTTCGCACTATTTTATCTATTCTTTCTCTGGTTCTTTTTTTCTCGTCTTTTCACTGTTTTTCCTACGAGAATTACTTTGGAGGACGTAATAGTGCCTGACAAGGATTGCGGGGGGTCTCGAATCTGCATTTGTTATGTCACGATGAACTTGCGATGTGTTGTAATCCATTGGAGCTGTAAATTCCAGCGCGTTTATGATACGACAAATTCAAGTTGACACGTTGGCATCAAAATTAATCAATGACAACTGGTTTCGCGTAAATTCATAAGGATCCAAGACTTTAATGGTAAACTTGAAACTTAATAAATAATACAGCTGTTGGTGTGTAATATGAAAAATGTGAAATAACTTTGCTTTGATGTGTAAATGTAAGATATGGTTGACTCGGCAACCATTTGGGTTTGTTGAGAGTTGTTCGCGTTGACTTCGAGTGTTGCACTGTTATTTTTCAGCGATGGACAATTCTTAAATTTGCCCCCCTCTTTCCAAAGTTTGAAGGAGACGCCCGCCGAAATAAATCGCGCATCCTCATTGGATCTTTAAATTCCTGAAAGAATTTACCTATTGAGTGGTGGTTCATTCAACGGTTAACACCCTCCACGGGTATTGGCGAGTTGACCGCGATACGTGGGTCCGAATCTGCTAGCGGAAGAACCCTTTGCGAGAAAAAAACCGCAATAAAATGTTGGCGAGAAAACTGACCACTATTAACCCTTCGTTGGCGCGACTGGCAGAGAGACTCGTGGATCCTTTCGGATAATAAACCATCTGGTTGCCAGATAAATCAACGTATATTCCCGGCTCCAAATGAGTTTTGTAATTATAAGGATTAGAAAGCATACGGGTATACTAGATTGTACGATTCTTTGGGGATACGCGATATTTCAAGTAATACAAAAAATACCTAGCCCTTTATTTTATATAGGTTTGGAAATATTTGTGTGTCTAAGTGCCTATCGACTATTGTGTGTGTTTAGTATTTTGTTTTGTTATATATGCTTCAACCAGGCAGCCTCTCATGCGACGCTCCAGCATTCATTTTTGCGCGCTCTTATGCATCGTATCGTGGAAAAATAATTCAAACACTGAAAAATACCTGCATTGCATTATGATCCAACGTACTATAATCTTACTATTATTATAAAGTTGGTAGTGTCCGTCAGGATATTCATTTTTCAAATGGTTAGGGTAGAGTACGATACCATGATAATATATATATATTTGTTTTCAAAAATGTTTTTTCTTTGGCTGTGTGGACGAAGTTGTGAAAACAGGTAACGCTTTTTCCCTGATCCTTTGGTGGGTTAAAATGAACGCTCCTAGTATTTCCGACCACTTTTTTTCATTTGGATCCGTCAAGCTGAGAAAATGAGATTTTTCTTTTAAAAAGATCGTGTCGCTCGATACCCATGAGTATCTACAAAAAAGCTCTTCCGTGCGTAGTCAATTCAGTTTCGTTAGCTTTGATAATTATCTAACGCTGTTTTAGTTTTTTTCCCCTATTATGTTGTTTACAGTATTTGCGACACTGTATCAATATGTTTGATATTTACTATACAGAAAACGTGTTTAAAAAAATCATAATCTTAGTATAGAACCCTCAAAAAGCAATGACCCTGATATCCATTCTCGAAATACACACAAGTGGAGTTGTGGGCAAAATCTATTTATCGATTAGTGACGGTGTAATTTTACGCTTATCTCTAATGGCAATGAGTGTCAATTCAATTTTGATTTTTAGGCCTCATACTCCAATACCGTGACGCATTCACGATGGAGACGCGGCGTTGCGAGTCTACAAATTTCGAACAGACAAAAAATTAGAGATGGCGGCAGTCCCGTGGTAGGTCTCAGCCGTATGAAGAAGTCGCGCTTTCCCGCGAATCCTCTGAGAGCTTCCACTACTCCGCTAATGGTGCTTCTCGTCTATATATTTTTCTATCGACGCTACTGCAGGCACATTTCGTTACCGGAGTCCCAGCAGCATTCGTGTCCTTTTTATTGGGTGATCCACTCATCCTCTTGATAGAATCTGTCGCACGAGTGCAATTTTCCCTCTAACTCCAACGGTTTATTGGCGTACCCCGATCATCTCTATGTGGGACTCTCCATTGAGAGCATTGGTCCACGTAAACGAAATTGCCGATCGTCCGAATTCGAAAACGGGAGAATCCCGACGATCCACATTGAGACACAGAGCTAGCCCTACTGGTGACGCTCGAGTCACACACATACACGCGCGCGCGCACGCGCACACACATAGTCAAAAGGGTGCGGCGGGTATATACGATGCGTCATGAGGACGGAAAATTGTTCTATATAGTATCCCATCATATGGACTGAATACAAAAGCGCCACTATTTGGGCGTGACTGCATCTAAATCTAACAATTCGGTACGGTCTTATCCACCCCTATTTCCACACTACGCTTAGAATAAAAACATTTACTTCGGCTTATCGTACCGAGACACAGAGAGAGAGTGGGATCAAACGAGAGAGTGGGAGACAGATACGCGACTCCCACGTTACTCTTATCTTTATATCCTGCTAGGAGGAAGATATGCTTTTTTACGTTATTCGGACTTGGTATGTTATTATTACATTCTTCTTCGAGTATGTGCATACATTTTATCGACACTCGGTGCGTCATATAATACATTATATAACCGCGGGTGGATGCTTCGCCCATCAATCCTCGAAATCCACGTGACGAATTCGTAGGAAAAAAAGGGCAGGGAAAACGTAACAGCGGCGCTATGGGTATCGCATTCGGATTCGTCGAGCTCAGCGATTTAATCTCGTACACTCCGATTATTTCGATTCCAGCTTTTGGACCTGATGGGATTTTTATTATATCTGGTGCGTCAGAAGCGTGTTATATGCATCCCTACTCATTAATCCGTCGCGACGAGAGCGTTTGCCGGTACATTCTATATGCGAATATAAACGACAAATAGCGACGATATATTTTTACGCGGATTACTCATGAGAAAAAGGAATAACGCAAAACATCCAAAACAGTGATTCGTAGATATATCGTAAATTTATGTAAGCCGATATGGTAACGGGTTTCCATGGAAAAGATAAACTTTACGACTGATACTGACGAGTCGTACAAAGGATTATCCTTTATTTTCATGTTCTTCTCATTTTTTCATCGTTCTACATGAAATGAAAAGGATCGATTCACCACGGAAATAGCGACGAGCGCACATACATGCAGAAACAAAAAAAGCGTCACGCGAACGAGGAAGAGGGCAATGCGGAACGTTAAAGGTTTTTCACAAGAAACTCTGTATTCACACGGAGATCTCGGGTTACCGTGGAAAATTAAAGCGAATGCGAGGTTGTAATTGGCGTGAAAAATGCAGACGTTTCGAGGCTCGCTCGCGTAAGTAATCAGACGATTATTAATGAGGTTGCCGACGTTCCTCGTGTTTTATAATTCTCACTACCATCATCACCATTTTTGACGAAGATCGCGCGAATTGAAAGACCGAGATCGTAGTGCTCGGTGCTGATACGCGAGCGTATTTTTAAGGTAGGGAGAAAAGAATAAAGTTTGAGAAGTCGAGAAATTTCCTTTCTCTGGTAGACGTTGAGATTGCGTCATAAGCAGCTTTAGAATGTCACGGTCATCGAAATGTTCACCACATAAAAAAATCCACTTTATATTCTCTCATACATGATCAATACAAATTTATACCGAAGTTGCGTAAAAATCTGGCCCGACACCGTGTTTTCCATTCAACTGGAGAAAAAAAACTGAATCACTCCCACTGATATTTTTTGACCAGTTCATATGTATGGAATGTTAAAGAATAGGATTTTTGGAAAGTTCAGAAATCGACTCTTCGAGGAAGAAGTTTTTTTCCTTCGAGGAAGGAGAAGAATAGGCACCCAAACAAAAGCTTAAAAAGCTTAGAGGAACGTGACAAGTATATTTGTACAATTATCCACATTTGTGAACCTCGGTTTCTAATTTTTTTTTTAATTGACACTGGCCTTATATACGACAGAGAGCACTCTTTTCAAAATAACTTCAAAGTAAGGACACAAACAAACGTTTTGCGTTTTAATTTACCAAAAATACGATCAGTTTATACAAGTATCTATATCCCCTTTTTTAATAAATATATCCACCAAGTACAATGATGAGTTGACCGATAATTTTCGAGAAATAAATTTCGAAAAATTCTCTGGTTGTTCCATTGCAGTTTTTTTTTAATTTGGGGGTTACACGTAACTGGTAGGTAGATTAGGATGAACCTGCGCACTGCATTTACACACAAACACATAGCTGACGAACACGTACACCCATACACACACTCTCATACAAACACACGCGCGCCCTTAAACACAACTCTACTGCTATATTACTCAAAAGTACGTGCGTTATGTACACGGCTCTGTATAAATAAGAAAGGAAACTCCATTCGTAAGAAAAGGCGAGAGCGTGCCTTCGAGGTATACTTCCCCAGTGCATCGATACGTACATCCAACTTTTCATCTCTGTCGCTTTTCGTATAGGTAGGTTTACCGCCTTTACTATATATTCCGTAGCTTTACATTTCTTTTTCTATTTATTTCTTGTGTATTTTGTAACAAACGTCATCAGTAAAGGAGCCCGACGTAGATAACTTTCGAACCCTCCAAGGATGAAGCCGTATATGTACCCAATTTGAAGCTTCTTCTGCCGTTCTTCCCACCCCCTTTTTTCTTCTGCCCCCCTTAAGTCAGCGCGACGTGCCGCTCTCCTTTCGCGCTCAAGGATCACCGAGAGTCAAGGACCGAGCACGGGAGACAGAATCTTCTCTATCTGCAAAAGAATTCGCCTCGGGATGTCTGTCCGCGAAACTTATTATTGCGGTCGATGCGCCCACCTCAGGTACAAACGTGTATGTATACACCTACATATGTATGTGTCCCAATCAAATGAACTCTGGCCTGTTGCCGCACCATGTTCCGTTCGAAGACTTCGAGAAACTACAAGCTTACGATCTCTCCCCGTCTCCCTCTCGCTCTCTGTCTCTCTGTCTCTCTGTCTCTCTCTCTCTCTCTCTCTCTCTCTCTCTCTCTCTCTCTCTCT